>CM060916.1:1049754117-1050963283 GCA_030737875.1 Allium sativum | reverse complement strand
TTGATATTTCCTGACAGTTTTATAAAAATAATTTCAGGAGTCAGCTAAAAAAATTATCATTTATGATTTTTTTTCTTATTTATGAAATGTTGTTAAAAAAGGGATAATAAGAAACATTAATGGGTTGGCTTATAAAATCATAATCCATCTTGTACATGAATTGTATAAATTAACACCTTACCGATTACATAAATTATATGATTTGGATATATCTATCGTCTTAAAATAAAGTCAGTGTTATTTTTATATTCTTTTAATTGCAATAATATGTTTATTTTTTCTATATAAAACCATACCACTGGTAAATATAACATGATTTATGTTTGTTTCAAGGATACTATTGATTGGCGTCCTGAAGATATTCCTCGCATTCCTAAAATTCGACATGCACTGCTGAAGAGACTATCCAAACGGGTATGAGACAATAGATCTGACTTAAAAGATCGATACTACAAACCACATATTGGTTCACCTTCACGTTTTATACGTGGAGATGATCGCGTAGACAATGATCAGTGGAGGGAAATGGTAAAATATTGGGATAACGATTCTAAAAATAAAGTAGGAGACGTACCATTTCTTATTTCATATGAATGCAAAAGGATATAAAATTATTATGGTGCAACTTATTTTCAGGTAAGGGTCGAAAGAAATATTGAGAATCGGAAGAAGCTGAAAATGAGTCACACTGGTGGATCAAAGAGCTTTGTGAGACACTATGCTGAATAAGTAAGTAATCATGTTTTCTACATTCTTTCTATTATTCTAATGGTATAACCATATTATTTTTGTACACTATATTTTTTTGCTAAATGTTATGTGCCTTTTGTTGAAATAGGAAAAAAAGCATGGCCACAAACCCGATCCAATTGAGGCATATGAATTGGTTCATAAAAGAAAGGATGAGCAAGGAAGCTAGATTGATGATGCTTCAGAGCAAATGGTGGTAAGTTTGATGTCTTTGGGCCTAATTATTACTTCAATCGTGGGTAGCACCAGTTGTGCCGAATTATTATTTTTTGTAGGCCCAAATGGATATATTTCTTTATACAATGCAAAAATATACAGTTATTCAATTCAACAGTAAATGGAAACATATAAGCCGATTACCAAAATCCTTTTCTAATAACATATCAATTGTGTAATGAGCATAAAATGCAAAAAGTTATAAAACAAAATTAAAAAACTGCAATAGAGAAATAAATTAGGAAAAACTTGTCTAAAAATTATGTGTTCATATAAAACTCAAAATGTAAATTTTGTAATACGATTATGAACACTTTAAAATGGAGCGCTAAAAGTGTTATTTTTGATTTTCGATCTTCCTAGTAGATTTTCTTAATGTGTCGAGATGTTTCTAAAAAGTATATGCTTCGTTGAATAATTGGTAAGCATATATAAAAGAATCAAATGTTGCTTATCCGAACTTTGCTTTCTAAAAAAATTATTTTTTGGCAAAGAAACTTGAAAACGACAGGATACACCTTGCACAGATATCACTCACAAAAAGATTTCATAATTAAATTTATTTTTTGACAAAGAAACTCGAACTTGTCACCAGAAGTTACTTTGACTGTATGTACAGTATTTCTCATGAGAGCTCACAACAAAGTCTATTCCATGATGATCTGAAGCCTAAATTATGTCATGATCTAGGGCCGTAATATTTCCGATCACTGTGTCGCCATCAAAAGGAATGTATTCATACACACATTCCACGTCGTTCACTGCGATAGAAAGAGCTGAAATTTTATGTGGGAGACTAACTAGAAGAGAAAGGAATGAACATTTTTAATTTAACAATTTCAATTTAGAAAACTTTACTTCGTTTAAGCTATTACGAGCGAAATATTTAGCAAACTCGATGATAAATTCGAACATCTGCATACTCTTTATTTTCCATAGATATCAACACTGGTATCAATATTCTCATGTTCAAAATAAGTTTCTTCGACTTTATTTTGATGGTTGAGACCTTTTCTTCCATGCATGAAATAAAATTAAAATCGAGCTAACTGATACTTTAGCTTCGACATCTTTTGCGTTATCCCCTCTTCCTAGTTTGACATCTGGGATTAGTATTTTTTTGGGTTCCTATTTCAGTTTCAGATAACAGTATGTAGATAATATAAAAATTCTTCAAACTAAAAAAACATTAGTTAAATTTTGATAAGTTATCTTACTTTATAACATTATCTCAATATTAGTTATGATATTGGCGTAGTTTGCACAGTTTCTTGTTCACAACTGAACTCAACTTATTCACAAAATATGATAAAATTTGGGTCATTGATCATAAAGTATATGAAAACAATAAAAAGCACCCACAAACATTGATTTCCTATTATCCTACAAATTCTTTTTTATTTACAGCAAAAGGTTATGTTATTTAATTCACAGCAGTAATGATTTGAATGAATACCGAAATTTGTTCAATTGCCACCATCTTCTTAATCAAAAAATTGAGTGAACGAGTTAAAACAAGCACCATAGTCCACTTTGCCTATCAAAAACTCATATTGAAACTTACTTAAAGATGGGGACTTAAATAAATTATTTTTAGTCAAAACTAAATATAAACCCATTATATTGTAAATTAACAGGCTTACTTTCTTTTACTAATTAGTACATAAGTGATGCATGCAATATTCAATCAACAACTGAGCAACAATTGCAGAGGCAAAATTAAAACTAAGGCAGTGTAGATAGTGGAGCAGTCGATTAGACGCATGCATGTAGAGTCTGAGATGATGAGTCTGGAGACTCTGGACCCTGAAGCGGCAACAACTGTAGACAGAAGTAATGATATAGAGTTCGGAACTGATGCGATTAAGGGTAGCTAGGTTTAAAACTATGGTGGAGTACGATAAAGGAGATAAGATAGAAATCACTGATTTTTCATTCTGAGTAGATTGAATAACAGGAGCGGGAGGAATTTGTTGCCCCCGCCGTGTCTTGATGCCGTATGCGAAGGTATTGCCTGCCTATGTCTTTTGCCGGGGCCGTATTTAAGGGACAATGTATACATATTTTAAATTTCTACTGATATTAAAAGACATTGGAAATATATATTTTTTAAAAAAAAAAGAGAACTTGAAGTCCAAAACTATTTAGTATGAAAACTGAGCAAAATCAAGATTTCTATTTTAATTTATGGAAGACTACTACTTTTATTAGCATATCGACATGTATGATGCGTGCTCACATACTCATACATCAAATGTTAACTGTGTACATGCGGTATATGTAGGTTGTTGGCATTTATGAACTTTGTATGTAGGCTGTTGGCATTTATGAACTTGGTATGTAGGCTGTTGGCATTTATGAACTTGTGACCAAAATCTGAAGAAATGCTTATATTTGATGGTACATGCAAGTAACAGAGGAGGCCACCTTTTTTTAGGGGAGCACTACAAATTTCTGGAGACACTTTTCATTTAAGATTCATTTTTTTTCTTTCTTTTTCTTCTCTTGGAAAAATCCTTTTGCCATTTTCTTCTCAACGCATGGAACGGAAAAGTGGAAGAACACCATTCATTTTATTTGGAACCTGCTGTTTCCCTTTTCTTTCTTATTGGACACACTTCTTTCTTTTCTACACCAAAGCTTCTCATCTTTAAATGCATCATAAACTATGCTGCTAACTTTAAATGCATCAATGTGTTAAGTTAGCAGTATTTAAATGCATCATTAACTCAAGTTTGGATAAGTACCACATATCTCATATTTTCATACCAAAATTGTCATAGTTGGAAATTAAACAATGTCAGCATGAAAAGTTGTCTACTCAAAACCCTGAACTAGTATTATTAGCGTGAAACTTCTACTAAGAGTTGAAATATTCCATAAGTTCTTAAACTTTTGTTATTTACAATCATATAATTACCCAAATCTGATTCATCCAAGGTGCTATATATAAATAAAGCTAAAGCTATAACAGGCTTTAAAATTGTATTACTTAAATTGTCACCAGCATCATATTGTATTATTAGATTTTATGATTTTCATGATGTGAGGCTCCTCTGGCTTTCATTGTTCACATTTTGTATGTGTACATGCGTAAGCTTTGTTTCGTTGTCACCAGCAGCATATTATATTACCAAGTTTTATGTTTATCTCACATTTTGAATTTAGACATTGTTCATTTAACTGAAAAGTAGTCTCTGTTAAATTGATGCTAAAATTTGTATATTGATAAAGATAATATTTACTTCTATATTGATGCTAAAATTTGTAGGCACTTACAACTCAAAAGCTGGATGAATTAGTTGATAGTAATGGCAACTCGACACCAGAAGCAAGACTGCAAGCATATGTAGCGGCAAGGGGATTAGAGACCGGTGGTGGAGTTCGCAGTTATGGAGAAGTTGTAACACCAGACATGGTTCCTTGGGTCCAAGAAACTCAGCTGACATCAACAGTTCGTAGGATGCGCAGAGGTCGAGCTTATGCTCTACTACAATCTGAATGTTTGAGTCTAAAAGAACTGTATGAAAAACAACAAAGTATCAATGAAAAACAAGGAAAGGAAATAGAAGAGCGGCGCCAAATGATCCGGTCTTCTCAAAATTTGTCATCAATTCCTCAATATCCGTCATTCATATCATCCTTCATTATACGCTCAAGCGGGTCATCCTACTAGAGGCTTCACGTCTACCCTTAATGATATGGACTTTCTACAATTCATGGTTCATGGCTCCAGGTCAGAAAAATAGTTGGTCTAAATAGTTACTACTTGTAGCATGTTTTCTTTTCGAGTTTTATTTCTTGTTGTATGTTTAAAAACTTATTAAGTTTGTGACTAGTTGTAGTGTACGATTTAAATGATATAGTTGTTTTGTTCCAAATACTTGCTTTGTTACTTTTGTTTAACAGGAGAATAATTTTTTCTTCAATTTTACATGCAATCTGTCTTCTTTTGTACCTTGCTTGATTTAATGTCTGGTATGGAAAACATGTAAGAGCATGATTTACTGTCTTCTTTTGTACATTGCGTGATTTAATGTCTGCTATGGGAAACATTCAAGCACCTGATTTACTGTCTTCTATGTTTACAATTTATTTTGTCTCATGATGTACAGACATTTTTGCATGCTACAGGTATTTTTGCCGTGCGCAGGCTATAACATTTGTCTGTACTATTTTAACAATTGCAAAGATTATTGGGGGCGGTTATACTAGCCTGTGTTGGATTTTCTGAGGTTAAATCCAAGTCAGAATGGAGAGAATAGTACAGGCGGAATTAAAGCTTAAAATGCCTCCATTTATCATTAGCGGCAACACTTTTACAGGCTAACTTTTATCTGCCGCTCATTACTTTAAGGGCAAATCAGTATTACATTTTGTCCCTATTAATATTATTAGGGGCTGTTGTGAAGAGCCCTTACTATTTCTAATCTTTGTAGTGTGCAGAACAAGTCATAAAAAGACTAAGTTAAATAGTAGAAAACCCGCTCAGACGTCTGACCAATATCTGTCAGACGTCTGTCCTTGCTCTCGGGTTTCAAAACCCTTTAGGCATAGACGTCTGACCAAGATCCCTCAAAAGTCTGTGCTGAAACATAGCACAAAACTCTCTTCCTTGCCTTCTTTCTGCCGCTGCTCCATCTCCACTATCGCCAAACACATCTATGCCTCGTCTCCATCAACATATGTGATTTCATGTCACAAATCACAACACCAGAACCCACAGACCTGCTAGAGGATGAGTGCTTGGACTAGGGATGAGGTGTATTCAGTCATCCAGTCAGCATACAGAGATGTGTCAGCAGTAGTGAAAGGCTGGGGCTAAGGTCGGGCCTAAGGCGGTGGAGTTATTGGTATTTGATACTTGCAAGCACCCCCTTTCAATGCACTTACCAATAATACCATCTAGCTTCATGAACTCAAGAGGAGTATGTTGATAATTATTGAGAAAGATTCGCTCCAAGGCACGAAAGATTCGTTGTCTTTCAAGAATGTTTTCCCCTTTCTAAATCACAATGGGTTGATTGAAAACCTTCTTTCAGGATACAATGAAGGATATCTACGCAGGTTATGATTACTTGCACAGATCAGAAGAAGCACTTAAAGTTATTTTGATGATCCAGAAGATTGAGGAATTCGAGAAAGAAAAAATGAAAAAGGTGAAATCCATGATGAGGGAACGCAGTATTATATAGGCGACGAAATATCTATTCGTCTACGGATGTGTCCTTTGGATCTGAACGGGTGACCTTTTCTAACGGTTGTTACCGTTGGCTGTTGAATTCGAATTCAATAGTACACAAAATGCAGGTCGAACCCCGTTAGCAGGGGCGTGCCTCCACACCCTCACCTTGGGGGGTTGCCACCCCGTGGACCTCCCTCCGTTGGGGATCATATTTGACGAAGGTTTTGGAAAAACTTCAACTTTCCCCACCTTTTTTTTCAAAACTTCACCTGTAAACCAATATCTTAAACAAATGTTACCGTTGGAAAAATCTCACAAATCCAATGATTCTAGAAGGGAAGCGATCCAAATAATACGTGCTCAAGATGGAATTTTAGGTTTAAATCATTTTAGGCTTTTGAAAAGGTTAGGTTGGGTTATTGAAGATGATCTACGCTGAGCGTTCTCACATTATGGTGTCGTTGTTGGGGTTAACGTAATTAATGACAGAAATTTTAAATAATCATTTTTTATTTTAATACTTGGAAAATAGGCACTTTCCATTAAATCACAAATTATCATTTACTGTTACTAGCCACCATATACTATACATGTTTGTTAACTTTACTACCATGTTAGTGTTACAGCTAAACTCTACTCTACTACTGTAAATAGTGTGAGTCATTATCAAACAATTGTTATTTTATTCGTTCTAACCTTTCAAAAATCTGACTACTTCTCAAATTGATGACATTAATTTTTTGTTCCCTCGTGCAATTCAGTAATTTTAACCTTCTGTGTTGTGCTGGAAAAATCTGAATTCTTAACAATGCATGTGTTGGAATCAAAAAATAACCACAACACCAAAGGTGTTTATATAACACTTCACCAAAAGGTATGAGATGGAAAAATGGAGCCACGTAATATAAAAACAAGCAAAAACACAAAAAAATTTAAGTGGTTCAATCAATTTAGACATACGTCCACTATGTGAAGAGCTTCCGTTATCCCGTTTGGATTTACAAAGTACATAAATTCACTCATATCTCTTTTTTTTTTATATAATTCAAAACACTACAAGATGAACAGTGAATAGCGACGGCAAATATCCGTTGGCGGTCGACGCAAGCCTTCGCTAGCCATCGCTATTTGTCGTCGCTATAAATGTCGTCGCGAGTAAAAAAAGTGATGGAAAAAGCGACGGTTCCGTCACTCATTTAGCAACGACTTGCAACAGATACTTGCCACGTGGCATCATAAGTGGGCAGGTGGATTTTTTTGCCGGGAAGCCGTTGCAAGACGTTTCTAAATCGTTGCTAATGATGTCCAACAAGCCGTCGCTATCCGTCGCTTTATGACGTTGTTAGCCGACGCAAAATAATGATCAAATTGACGTCGCCAGCCGTCGCAAATCTGGAAACCTTTTTCTGCACTACACAGCCATACCTTTCCATCAAGCCTCAACATCAAAACCAATCCATCAATATCATTCCAAAATCATCAATACGCACTCATAAATATAACTACAACACACAATATATCCAAACCATTACTAAATTCATCACAATACCATAACGTACCATCGTCATACATCCAAAAAACAATATCATCACCATATATCATCGTCCCATCATCACAAAACATCAAAATACATCAAACCACACCCTACCGTCATCAAATATCATCGTATGTACGTAAAGCGAATAAAAAAGTAAGTGTATATACATACCCAAGCATAAGAACAAACAAACTACTCGTCATCTTCTTCTTCTTTGCTTGTATGTTCCCCACCATTGTCCTCGTCTGGCATCGATCCATGCTCGTTATAATAGCGTGCAATGCGCTCGTCTATCTCCTGAGCCAGCTGGCTTCTTCTCCAATCGTTCATCTCTTCCAGTTGCTCCTTCAACTGAGCTATAGCTTCGTGCTCTATGGACTTCCTATATTCTCGCTGAAAATCAATAGCCTGCAAAACAATTCAAGTTCACATTTATAAATGGACTTGTAATATATACATGCACTTTGAAGATCAATACACATGTCAATTTAAAGCTTCTATATTTATAATGTCAATTTAACATGTTAATATAAAAAGAAGGTAAAAGAATGCATGTTAATTGAATACAGTTTAAATGTAAACTTAAATTAAAAAAGATACCTCCTTATTGCCGAAGCCGTATCGCCTATTACGACTAGGCGGCTTAATAATAACATCCCAAATACGATCGCACTCTGCAACCATAAGCTCATCTCATCCACTGGCCTGAGTCACTCTAGCTGACTCTGCATCATATCTCTCCTACAATACCAATATAATTTCAATACAAATGCCATATAATTTAATAATATAATGTGATATGAACAAATATGAAATATTTTAATTATTAGTAAGTATATTTACCATTACGTCCGCAGCCTTGTCGTCCGCCCAATCATATGTCACGTTCCCTTCGTCATCAGTATGCTCCATCGCATGAGTATGCATGAAAACCTCTGCCATCGTAGGCTCCCTTCTATAATTTGTCATCTAAGTATATATACAGTAATAAAATTGCTAAAAATAAAAATGAATGATATGCACTCAATTTTTACTTGAACATATGCTAAAAACTATTTCAAATTTATACCAATTCTCTCCTATGCTGCTGGAATGATTTTGAGCCACCGCGATGTAAACCAGGATTCTTAGCTCTATTTTCTTTATTCCTTTTTGCTACTTCCTATTAATTTTGATGCATTATTAAATAAAAGAATGCAATCGACATAAATGTGATTATTTCCATTATATCTTACTTTCGCTGCTTCAGTATCCCAATATGCTAGAAATCCAACCCAAACATCGTCAGCCATCCATCTGGGCTTCTTCTGTGATGTCTTCGCCCTGGAAATTGTTTCTCGGTAATTCTTTCGCATTTTAATATTCCAGTGTCTCAAAAAAACCTGCATGTCCTACTCCTCTACACGGACAACCGCCTGCAAATTAAATTTATTTTGAATTATTTACAGTATATATAAATTTCCAATAATAAAATAAATAAATATTTACCAGCAAATCGGCTAGAATGGCGTTCTTGATGTGGGGTGGGATACTATCCCAATGAGGCCAAGTCCCAGGCATCTTACTCGTGTACGACTGCTTCGACACTTTTAAAATGAAATCCGCTGGCTCGATTTCAAACCGGGTGTTGTGTACGTATTTACATAGATAAACCATATATTTTTAACTAATTTAAATTGAAATAAATTAGATACCTACCCAGCACTCTTCGGAACAACCTCTGCACGTCGCCGCAGATCTGGCTCAGAGCTGCTAGGACCTACACCTGGCGCAGGAGATGGTGAAGGAGTTGGCTGAGATGAACTCCTCGAGCGCCGTCTATCTGACATATCTGTTACAATCATATAATGAATACAAAATAACTTGAATTATTAACATCAGTCATCATTATCATTACATAAATCGTACATGACAAGAACAATGCATAACACATATACATATTCAACATTAACATTGTTATTACATAGCTCAGAAGAGTACACAACATGATACATAGCTCATAATAGTACATAACATAAATACATAACATCAGTCTTCATCATCTTCGGATGCAGACTCGGTCTCATACTCTATATCATTTTCTTCAGTACCTTCAAATGCATCTACTAACACATTCGCTTCATCATTCAATGACCCGACATCAATATCATCAGCTATAATAATTTCAGTATTCGGCTCAAGATCCGCTTGATACGTTGCTTCGTCTGGAATATTATTTCCATCAAATGTAAATCTTGCCTTTGTTTTAAAAACAGCCCACCAATCTGCTTTATCTTTTTTTAAGGATGGATACCGAGCAAAACACACTTGTAGTGCTTTCTTAGCTAACACGAAAGGATCATACTTATAGTAATGCGACGTATGCCTTATTTCTATTAGCTTGTAATCTTTGTGCACGTTAACTCCAGAACCAGGAACATTGCTAAACCAGTTGCATTTGAATAGATAATTTTCTCTAAGGGACGAACATAATATGTCAACTCTACAACTTGCATTAAGACGCCATAAAAATCTTTTATATGCTTCTCTGGATCATCACTACCTTTGACAAATACACCGCTATTATACGTTAATTTTTCAGCTCTGTAATCATTGGTGTTGAATTTAAATCCATTGACAAAGTATATTGGATAAGTCTTGACATTTCCTTTTGGTCCAATAGCAAGATGTCATAATCCTTCGTTAACAACACAGTTTTTGGGATCATGAACATAGTCTGAAAACCATCCAGTAAATTCTTTGCTGAGATCACCAGAAGGATGTTGTGATTCGTATATACTGCAAATATGTGTTATGTTCCTTTTCTATTAATATAGACAAATAAATATAGATGTATATATAATTGAATTGAACATGAATTTTATATAACCTGACAAATGGTGCAACTTCCATACAATTTAACAGAACATATGTGTGTGCCACATTGTAGTCTTTATCGCTTAACCATATTTCTACACATTTTCTAGCAGGTCTTCCGTGTTGTCTAAAAATAGATAACATTGTCTGAGAAGACTCCTATTCAACGGCTTCTTCATTACGAGGAACAGATATGAAAGACAAGTTCACATCTTCACTAAAGTAATGAGAGAAAAAAATGAAGCTTCTTCTTCAAGGTACGATTTGCAAATCGAACCTTCTACTCGAGCTTTTTGCCTGATTTTTTTCTTCAAATGATTCAACTATCTATAATAAGAGTAATTTAATTTATATGTTGGTACAAAAATCTAAGTTGTAATCAATCAACAGTATTGAGTATACACAAAATTACCTCTCAAATGGATACATCCATCCATATTGCACTGAAACTCGAAGGAGTGCTTCGGACGGAAGATGAATAGGTAAATGTTCCATTACATTAAAAAAACCCGGTGTAAATATTTTCTCAAGTTTGCAGAGCAGTACAGGGATTTCTAATTGAAGCTTACGTAAACGATCTGTCTTCAACGTCGTTGAACAGAGTTGTTTATAAAACATACTTAATTCTGTTATAACACTCCATATTTTTGTGGGCAACGGTTCCTTGAAAATCACAGGTAAAAAGTATTCCATCATTATATGACAATCATGGCTTTTCATCCCACTCAATTTATTGTTTTTAAAGTCCACACATCTACGGAGGTTAGAAGAAATCCCATCAGGATATCGTAATCCTTCCACCCACTTTAGCATGAGTTTTACTTGCCTGTTGTCTAGCTCATAGCATGCTTTGCATTTTTTATTCTCGACATACAAGTGAAGTTCCGGCCGTTTACAGAAGTGCAATATATCACGTCGTGAATTCGCGTCGTCCTTGGTTTTCCCCTTTACATTCAAAACTGTATTTAAAACGTTATCAAAAACGTTTTTTTTCATTGTGCATGACGTCAATATTATGCCGAAGTTTTAGATTTTTCCAGTAAGGTAACTACCTAAATATACTTTGTTTGCACCAATTATGAATGTCCGATTTATCTGGAATTTCAACCTGCTTTCCATTTTCGTGTATCCTTGGGTACTCACTTACAATTTCATGTATCTCTTCACTTGTCCAAACTTTAGGCAGTAGAATATTCTCTACTCTAGTAGCTTTGAAGTTCTTTTTATCCGTTCTGAATTTATGATTAGCATGTAGAAAGCATCGATGAAAATCAAACCATGATATTTTTTTTCCATACTTTAATGAAAATGCTCGTGATTCATCCATACAATAAGGATAAGCTAGACGCCCGGATGTGCTCCAACCTGAAAGCATTTCATACGCAGGAAAATCACTAATAGTCCATAATACAGAAGCAAACATACGAAAATTCCTTTTTCTCGAAATGTCGTATGTTTCGACCCCTTCATTCCACACTGTTTTCAACTCTTCAATCAACGGTTGAACATAAACATCAATTCCTTGTGTCGGATCATCGGGACCAGAGACGACAACTGTTAGAAACATACATGGATTTTTCATACACATCAATGGAGGTAAGTTATATGGAGTAACAATGATAGGCCATGATGAATATTTACTACCAAATTGAGAAAACAGCGAAAATCCATCCGTACATAAACCGAGCCTAACATTACGACTCTCTGCAGCAAATTCAGGATAAGTCCTATCAAAGTGTTTCCATGCTTCACCATCAGACGGATGTATCAAAGATCTTTCTTCTGCTGTTCTCACGCTATACCATCGCATATGACACGCTGTAGCAGAAGATGCATACAGTCTATTTTAGAGTGCAAAATGAGGCCTTTCTTGTAGTGAAAAATGATCCCCTCTATTTTAGAGTGCAAAAAATCTAAACAAAAGTGGAACATATACTTCTCAAAAGTGAATATGTTCATGTAAATGTTTTTTTAAGTTTTTTTAATACCGGATAGTCTTCTATTTTTTAAATATGAATGTAAACGAATTTTGTAAGAACTTAAGAAGATCTGCTTCGATCTGTTGGATTTGGACTGATAATAAAGATGTAGAAACGATACTAACAGAGTACTAAATAACTTGCAATATTATTTCGTATATTTTGGGTGTGTCCATTAATAACACAGATAAAACGATAGGATAACATAAGCAAGGGTACTAACTTGCAGTTACAAAGTAGAAGATAACATCAATATTAACAGGGGTGGATATTAAGATCATAGGCCCCCATTTATATATTATTAGAATTAACAGATGACTATATGCAAGCAAACTGAACACGAGCGGATACAAATTGCTTCAAAAGGAGCAAACATATAGAAGTGCATAGCTCCACACACACACACCCCACTGAGAGAGCAATATAATTCGTATATTATGAGTTCGCGAAAATAAATCAATAGGGAGAAAGAAACACTTCTGTTGGTGCCACAGTAACAAGATTTATCTACTTCTATTGGATTTTGGATTGAAAGTACAGACGTGGAAACATGTTCGTTATAACATAAGCAAAGGGTACTAACTAGCACTTGCAGTTACACGGTAGAAGATAACATCAAAATAAACAGGGGTGGAAATTAAGATCATAGGCGATCATTCATTTATATTATTAGAATTAACAGATGACGGCAAGCAAGCAAACTGAACACGAACATACATATAATTCGTATATTATGATTGATGATCAAGGCTTATGAGGTTTGAGATGAGCATGCTTCTCAGGTACTTCATCAGCAGCCTTGCAGCATCCCCTGCACCTACCAATGTTTATGGGTCTGGGAACGCAACATGCATAGGCGCAGCCTGGTCTTGTCCCAGAAATTGGTCCCGGACGCAGTGGTCCATTCCCAGTTGGAATTAGCCTCGTCTCTCCTGTAAAATCAGTGATACGGCAAGCATCAGCTACACCTTATTTTTCCTATTCTTAAATTCAACTACTTACCGGCGGCTGTAGTCTCAGAATTGAAAAGGGCAGTTGCAGCCAAAAGAAGACAAAACATAACCAAAGTTTTCACTGAGATGGCCATGATCCTATTGCTTGTTTATGGTGGTGCAGTAAGATGAAGAGAAAGTAATGAAAATGCTGCTTTATTTATAAGCAAAAATAAACCGGTAAACCATCAATATGGTTGTCATGCATTTATTTTGGTGGGACATGTTGACCCGTTATAACAAAGTTAGCGAATGGCCTAAACATCAACTTAGCCATATATCAATATGGCATCCACTCATTTAGACTGTTTAATGTAGTCATATTTGTAATTTATTTAATAGCATTTTGAAAAGATCAGCGTACTTCTACTTAAATCTTCCAGATTATCTTTACTGGTTAACCATCGTATGCAAATAATAATATTAGAAATGAAATTCATAGTGTTCTTTTTTTCTTTTAAAAGATGGTATATATGCTTATCTTTACTGGTTAACCATCGTACTTCTACTTATATTTTTTTCTTTTAAATGAAATGAAAATGCTGTTTTATTTATAAGCAAAAAATAAACCAGCAAAATATCTATATGGCGGCTGTCATGCGTCTACTTTGGGGGGACATGTTGACTCATTATGATTAACTCAGCCAATGTCCTAAACATCAACTTTGCCATATATCAATATGGCATCCAGTCATTTAGACTTCTACTTAAATTTTCCAGATTATTTTTGCTTATTAACCATCGTATGCAAATAAATAATATTAGACATGAAATTCACAGTGTTCTTTTTTCATTTAGAGAATGGTATATATACATGCTTATATTTTATAACAACTTATATAGTTTTCTAATTAAAATTAGATTAAGTTTTCACATTCTTTTTAATTTAAGTTACTGCGCGATTCTAAAATACTATAAAATATGCTGCCCATATTAAGGTCAAAATTAATTACTGTTTGCATTTGGAGATTCCAAGTTCTTTCCTGCTGAATAATTGTAATACAAGGCTGTTTTGGACCTCGGTCTTTTTCAAGGCTGGCTTTCTTTGTTGTTTCCTAATTAATCATTTGGTGCAACTGACTTCATCCACCTGCATTGACTTAAGACTTCATTTTTCCTCAAGTAAGATGGCCACTTGCAGATGGAGACGCACCACTTGGCTGTGACAAAACATTTCACGTAACAGCTCAAAACCCACATGCATTGCATATATGAGCTCTTGTTAACCATGAATTGGCCGGCAAATCCGTTTTCCCTTCCAACGTTTTAAATAGCTCTATTGATATTATGTTTTCTAAAATACATAGGTTAACATGTATTTTATTAATATAGTAAGTAAGTTATAGCATAAATGAAATGATTTTGTCTTAAAATTGCAAATATGCGATTAAATTGTTTGTTTAAGATTTAAAATAAATTTCTAAAAGAATAAATGGCAGAACATGCGATCCAAAAATATCAGTTAGTCAATTGATAATTTTCTCTTCATTGGCGTTCAATATGTCACTCTACTCCACATTTTTTTTCTACTCTTGAAAACATTATTTTTACTTAAATTTCGATATTGCATTGCTTATTTTTTGACTGTCTATAACGCGCGCACACACATGTATATATATACATATATATTTATATATATATATGTATGTATATATATATATATATATATATGTATACATACATACATACATACATACATATATATATATACATACATATATATATATATATATATACATATACATATACACACACACACATATTTCATATTTGAATTTTTGTCTTTTCAGAATGGCAAACCGTAAAAAACATCAATTGTCTTCGAAATGTACTCAACTTCTACTGAAAATAGTCGTTGCTTATGTGAAATGCAGTGCGAACAAGGAGGGTATGCATAAAGTGACTATTAGCGTCACGTCCCTAGAATTGTTCCGAGTACAGGGACTCAATTGATTTCAGGGCAACAATCACACTCAGTCGATTTAAAAGGACTACGACCACACCTCAATTACAAACACAACCCACCACCTGCAAAAGATGCATCTACCACCTGAGTAGCACCGTGCTTAAACCAACGACCTAAAAGTGTTTGCAATACCATCGACACCCGTCTAACACTTGATCTGAGCTCCTTCCTTGATCATCTCGGATCGCTTGAGCATCATCAACATGAAGACCCCTGTCGAACACATCAGCAGTGACCAAATTAACCTCTCACCTTGCTGTGGACTAGGTTCTTCAACCGTCACTCGCCTTACACATCGACACCCGTCAACCACATGACCTGAGCTCCTTCCTCGATCACTCCTGATCCCTCGAGCATCATCAACGTGAAGACCCCAGTCGAAAACAAGAACCGAATCACCAAGGTATAGGCAAATCAAACCAATTGTCAACATCTTCGTCTTCACCCATCTTCCCTCATCCACATCGGAGGGTTTCTGTTCATCTCCATAAACCAAACCATTGAGGCCTTCGAATCCCCAATCAAAATTAGTCATTACCAACAGCGCCATCATATCCGTCATCAAAAAAATTGATTTTTTTCACTCCAAAATCACCCTAAGCTTTGCGATGATCTAGCTCTGATACCAACTGTTGTGAAAACTACGCCTTTGCGGAAGCGTCCAGGATCTTATTCATCCAATAAATTAAAGATGATTTCTATGAAAACAAACACAGATATGAAATCACACGCGCAAACACAAAATATTCCACCCAACCACCCTCTTTATTGATTCTCAAAACGAATTTTGTTTACACACACTGGTTCAACAAGCAACAATAAACAAACTACAAGAATCATTAACCTTATTGAGAAAGGGAAAAATATCTAGATGACTACAACTCTTGTTGAAGAAGGAGAACAATGAAGAACGACGGCTAACCCTTGGATTAATTGCAGGCACGCAGCCACCACTCTATTCGGTCATATATTAATCCAACCCTATGTGCTGCTTTTATAGGAGAATAGAAGGCCTAGGCAAATAGCCAATTTGCCTCTTCAATACTTTCCACTACCGATTTTGCTGGTATTAAGGGCGATAGATTAGAGGCGAAATAAAAAATTTGCCCCTGTTAATAGCTAATTGGGAGCGAAATAAGTATTAGCCCCCACTAATCTACTAAGTAATAGTAAAGCAGAAGCTTTTCAAGCTCTTTTCTTAATTCTCTCAATTTCCTTAATTCTCCTTAATTCTCTCAATTATCTCACTTCTCCTTAAAACTCTGAAAATACTTCTATTAAATTAAAATAATACACCAATATAAATTATAAAGATATTAAAAATCCCAACAATAGCATGCGCAGGAATTCAAATCCGAATTACATCATACAGCAAATCCAAACTGGAAAAATATCCCACGTTTATAGCACTTTCACAAACTTGTATTACAAAATATAACAAAACTGTTCATATTACAGCAAATTTATAGCACACATCTATCCCTACTATATGGCACATATACAAAACGTGTCAATTTTCCCCTTAAAACTGGCTGAAGCACGAAGCTTTTAACCCACTCTGCATATAACCCATATGGCATGAAAGTTGCTTGAAGCACAAAGAATATAACCCAGTCTGCACATAATCCATCTAGCTGAAAAATGTAACACACTTATTAGTTTATTTAGTTATAATAAAAGAAAAGCATGAAAGTATCTACATTCTTCCACTTTTTGCTAAAATTAAAATCCTTCAATTTGAATTTCTACTTCATTCAAATTCCTAAAAATCCAATTATATAACCCAGTCTTCCACTTTTTTCTAGGTCAATGGAATTATCCCAATTTAAACATTTTTTGACCTTATCATCTTTTTTCTATAAACATACAACCTCACTACTTATATTCAAACTCAATACTTACATTCAAACCATTGCTTCAGTAAGATTTCTGTTTTTTTAATTTACTATTTCAATTAATTTTCAATTTGTAATCTTTTCTTTTACTTTTCTAAGCTAAATTTTGACAATTTTTCTATTCACAGGTAACTGGAAAGATGAATTCCAACTTTTGTCGTTTACAATCCCAAGACTTAAACACAAGAGACTGCAAAATAAAGGCGAGAGCTTCTAGAGTATGGCGATCCATTAAATTGAACGACAATGAAAGTTTCACAATTAATATATTGCTTATTGATAAAGAGGTAAACATAGAAATGTCACAAGGATTTATATTATATTATTTTAACATACTGAAATCCTGCTTTTTTTATATCAGGGCTTTCAAATGGTTGCAATTATACCAAAAATTTTAATGAACAAGTTTCAATCAAAAGTTACAGAGGGAGCAATTTTTGAAATCAACAAATTTGCCATAAAAAATCAAAAGAAGACTTATCTGGTTGTGGAAACAGATTACAACATTGAATTTCGGGCTAACATGTGCATGATAAAAGTGTTCACTGATGAAACAAATATTCCTAAATACAAATTTGGTTTATTCCCATTGGATCAAATAGATTCTCGATACGAAAATGTCACATGAACATTAGGCATGATTATACAAACATATTATTTATTAGTGTTATACCATTTAGTTAACAATACATTAATATTATTTTTCAGATGTAATTGGGAAATTATGTTCAATGTCGCATATTGAACAAAGAACCAAGTTAGACCAAGGAAAAAGTTTGAAGAGAGATATCGTAATTGCAGATTCAAAGTAATAGTTATCCTGATTTGTTTTATTTTACAATTTTAGATTCAGTCAAATATTATAAATGCAACCTTTATTACAACTTAAAAAATCATGTTTTTTTATGCTAAAACATAATAACGTATTAAAATTGTTAAACTTTTACATTTGTCTTTTATTTCCATCTTTCTTTATAAGATAATAAAACTATTATATAAGTTGCTCAGGCTGCTTTTTTTCTTTCTTTGTTTTCTTTTTCTAATAATAAAATCCTATTTTATTTTCTCCTTTTACAGTGGTACAAAAGTTAAGATTACCTTATGGGCTATGTAGCTCAACAATGCAATGAAGAAAATATATCAAAAATAAATGGAACTATTGTCCTCATAGTTACCTCGACTTCCGTCAGAAATTATGGAGGTAAAAAAGAAATTACCTATCATATTCCAATGTTTTACATACACCACTAAATACTCATGGCTAAACTACTATTGTCTATAAACAGGAACATATTTCTTACAGTCCTCGAATGCTACCAAGGTGTATATTAACTTGGAAGTGCCTGAAGTTTCAGCCATGATAAAAACGTATGTTTTAGGATAAAAATACAGTTTTTTTTAATTTAATGCTTAATCCTATACGCATATTTAAGTTAACACTTTTTTAAACATCTCAGAGAAGAGGTTGCTTCAAACGACTCGCCAATACAAATAATCAACAAAAAGGATGATATTGAAGAGGCAACTATAGAGAAAAAAACTTTGAAAGAACTACTGACTGAAATAAAAAAATTCAGACAACAAAGTACAAATTATCATCCAAAACCCAAATTTTGTCTTGACTAACCATTCCAATGAATATAATTATTTATTTTGCATTGTTTTAGGGAACCAAGTTTGATTGTCGTGCCACTATACTACAAATCTATCATCGATATGGTTGGAGCTATTTGTCTTGCCCGAAATGTAGGAAGACGGTGGAAAAGACAGATGAAGTATTTTACTGCATCAAATGTGAAGCTGAAACCAAATGCCCAATTCTATGGTAAAAAATATATTTAAACTTCACATTTTTTCAAAATTTAACATACAGTTCACTTATATACTTTCTTTTAGGTACAAACTCAATATGCTAATTAGTGACGATTCCGGATTAGCCGATTTGATTGCATTTGAGAAGGAAGCTGAACATTTAATAAAACATACAGTGAAAGAGTTAACTGACCTTGAATCAAAGGTTAAGTCCCATATATCGTTATTTCGGTACAAAAAATATTTTTTAAATCCCGTTTGAATTTGAAGTCTAATTGTGGAAAAACAGGAAAATGGAAAGGAAACGATTGCTTCTATGTTCAATAACTTGGCTGGAACAAAAATAATCTTCCAAGTTAAAAAGATGGAGTACTGCATAAAGAATAGTGAAAAAAGAAAATTAATTGCAAATAAAATTCAAAGAGTCATAGTTGATCAGAAAACATTTAGCACAGCAAAAGTGATGAAAAAGGTAAAACAACATTCCAATTAAGATCATGTCTCAAATCACAGACAATGACATGACAGTTTTAATTTTCTTTCAGGTAACCGAGTCTGAGATACACAATTTGAAAAGACTAATGGAAGAAGAGAACATCGATGAAGACACAACTACGGGCAAAAAAAATTGCAGAG
Source organism: Allium sativum (assembly GCA_030737875.1). Classification (NCBI taxonomy): domain Eukaryota; kingdom Viridiplantae; phylum Streptophyta; class Magnoliopsida; order Asparagales; family Amaryllidaceae; genus Allium; species Allium sativum. The sequence goes on along the minus strand of CM060916.1, from coordinate 1,050,943,459 downwards.
GCGTACCATAAAATCATGAAATTGTTTTAGATTTGTTTTAGATTTGTTTTTATGATTTGTTTTATATTTGTTTTAGATTTGTTTTTATGTTTTTCGGAATAAATTTATTGTTTTGTACTTTAGCATTTATTTCAAGTTATTTTATTTATTCAATAACCAACTGGTAGTTCCATTTGCAAGTTATATTATATTATTTATGTTTTTTCTTTCTGCCATTATTTTTCTCTTGCAACTCGGAGAACAATCATATCCAAAATGTCATAATTCATCGCATGTGCTACTTTTTCTTTTCTGAATTATGATTATATTAGATGAGATAATTTCTGAAGTTAAAAAGAAAACAAAAAGCGCATATGAATTATGACATCCTGCAAATGACAAATTTAACAAGTTCCAGATAGTAAATTGGTTTAACAAATCCTTCTATGATCTTCTGAAATAAATAAATAGTTCCTAAAGTACACAAGTAGAATACCATAACTAGGATAATACCTTAGCTGATCCATTTAATATCCTCAGATTCACATGCGACAAACTTGACCCAGGTTTTGCTGAAGGAATGTATTCCCTTTGTGCCCTTATTTCAGTAGAATCAGATTTATCAGTAACTGGTTTGTCACTGCCAGCACCTAAAGCACCTTCAATGGTTTCATGAATCCTGCTATGATCTTCTGAAATAAATAAATGGTTCCTAAAGTACATAAGTAGAATACCATTACTAGGATAATACCTCAGTTTATCCATTTAATATCCTCAGATTCACATGCGGAAACTTTGAAACAGGTTTTGCATATGGAATATATTCCATTGGTCCCCTTATTTTGCTAGAATCGGATTTATCAGTAACCAGTTTGTCACTGCCAGCAACTAAAGCAGCTTCAGTATATCTGGTACAATAAATTACAAAAAAATGATAATACCAGTTACATTATTTGAGAACCATCACGGAATTTGCAATAATTATTTGTATATAAGTATAACAGGACATAAAATACAGAATTTTGTTGCATGAAGTATTACTACGCTGTCAGGGTTTCAATTTTTTTATGCATTTATGTGCAAATATTCCAACTACAAAGTTAAATTTGATCTTAGCAAGTAACTTCAACCTATATCTAAATTTAGAAGCTGCATCGTACTCACCCGAAACCTAGATCTTCAGCAGGAAACCGGAGCTGAAGGCTTTTTCCCTCAGCAAATAAAGTTCGTAACCTAGAAAGCCTTGACAAACCAATAGGGTTTATATCAGTGTTATTATGCAGGTATTTTTTTGGATAAATAAGTGAACGGTAATTTCAGATTGTATATAAAGCATACTTTATCCGAACTACAGTCATTCAGAACACTCCTGAATCCATCAACAATCTTTGGGTTCCCAATCAATAGTTTGTTTTGCTGACAGACTTTGCATTTAGAAAGTTTGTATTAAAAATTGTATTATAAATTAATACAAAAAATAAAAGAGTGTATAAATAGATTTTATTTTATTACCCATTCTATGACTAATTCAAGTAACTAAAATATCTTAATTGCTTTATTCCTTGGACCAAGATTTTAAATACCCTGCTTTTACTGTCAATTTTTGTACTTAGTCTCCCTATGTTGATTACTTCTCTTTTTATATATTTTTTTATAGAAATTTAAACAAAAAATCTTTTTTTCCCCTTTCAAAACCTTATATATTTCTGCTGTCCATGCACTACAACTGATTAAAGGGATGCAAGTATATTTCTAGATTACTATCAAATGATAGTACTTTGACTTACCTATAGAAAAATTAAAAAAAAAACGTTTTTTTCCTTCTCAAAACCTCATATAATATTTTCTTTGTCTATACAAATATAAACAAAACATATTTTTTCTCCTTGCAAAACCTCAAATTATATTTTTTATCCATACAAATATAAACTATTATATCTATTTTTCCTTTTTAAACCGCAGATTATATTTCTCCAGTCCATGTACTACCATTGATTTAAGGGATCTACTAACAAAGGTGTGTATATAATTTGTTTGAATATAACAGTTAAATTTGGGTATGCTAGGTGTTTGCTAGGATATCTATAAAAGGTGTGTATAATTTGTTTGAATATAACAGTTAAATTTGGGTATGCTAGGTGTTTGCTAGGATATCTATAAAAGGATTTTCAATAATATGAAGAAAAAATAATAATAAGTGAACTAAATAGGCCGAATTACCCAAAAATCATGATAATACATGTTGGTAACATATTTCCATACATATATAATTGTAACTACTTCTATCTCATACACTATAATCAATACAGATAAATGGTCAAATCTGTTGAAGGAGGAAAATAATTCAAGTAACTAGAATATCTTAATTGCTTTATTCCTCGGACCAAGATTTTAAATACCCTATTTTTACTGTTGTTTTTTGTACTAAGTCTCTGTATGTTGATTACTTCTCTTTTTATATATTTTTTGTATAGAAATTTAAACAAAAAATCTGTTTCCCCCTTTCAAAACCTTATTTATTTCTGCAGTCCATGCACTCTAACTGATTAAAGAGATGCAAGTATATTTCTAGATTACTATCAAATGATATTACTTTGACTTACCTACAGAAAATTAAAATAAAAAAACGTTTTTTTCCTTCTCAAAACCTCATAGAATATTTTCTTTTCCTATACAAATATAAACAAAACATATTTTTTCTCCTTGCAAAACCTCAAATTATATTTTTTATCCATACAAATATAAACTAATATATCTATTTTTCCTTTCAAAACCGCAGATTATATTTCTCCGGTCCATGTACTACCATTGATTGAAGGGATCTATTAACAAAGGTGTGTATATAATTTGTTTGAATATAACAGTTAAATTTGGGTATGCTAGGTGTTTGCTACGATATCTATAAAAGGTGTGTATAATTTGTTTGAATATAACAGTTAAATCTGGGTATGCTAGGTGTTTGCTAGGATATCTATAAAAGGATTTTCAATAATATGAAGAAGAAATAATAATAAGTTAACTAAATAGGACGAATTACCCAAAAATCATGATAATACATGTTGGTAACATATTTCCATACATATATAATTGTAACTACTTCTATCTCATACAATATAATCAATACAGATAAATGGTTAAATCTTTTGAAGGAGGCAAAGACCAAGTAGCAAGGAAGCGAGGCAAAGTTTTAAACAATAATAAAGAAGGAAATATGGAAGACAATGAACAGAGATATCAAAACCATACCCGTGAACGATTCAAAGGACCAAAGAATTCAATTACATCTTGGTCTACTTTAAATTTCGATGCCATTGAAGTAGACTTAGCCACCAGTAAAGTAGGTAAAATAATTAATCTATGAGCGTAATTGTTAAAATGTATTACATTTATTGAAACATTGAGCTTTGATACAAATGTCCATTACAACCCAAAAGCAAAGGCGGCAAAAAAGACGCCGTATCCTTTACAACAAACGGAAGGGAAAACAAATACTTCATCATCGTAAGAGATGCTTTAAATTTGATAAATATTGATAGTGTAAAATATTTCTTATTTAATGTACCTGATCATGAAAGTTTCAAATTAGGTCCGACTGTTGCTTCAGCTATAGAAACAAACATTTTTGTTTCACCAGCTGAATATATAGATGAAGGCATGCAAACTACCTATTCTGATCAGACAATTGAAACACCTGCGATTGTTAGAAAAAGCCAAGGTAAATGTTATTTATACCGTAAAAACATTAAACAAAATATGATAATCATTTATTGCAGTACTAACCTTACCACTGAATGATTCAAAGGACCGAAGAATTCAACTAAATCTTACTCTACTTATGATTTCGACGCCATTGAACTAGACTCTGCCATTAGAAAAGCAGGTAAAATAATGAATATACGTGTGTAATTTCTTAACTAAATTTCATTTATTGAAACATTGACCTTTGACACAAATTTCCATCGTAGCCCAAAAATAACGACGGTAAGAAAGACGTCGTATCCTTTACAACAAACGAAAGGGAAAACAAATATTTCATGATCGTAAGAGATGCTTTAAATTAAATATATTGAGTTGATATCGTATAATATTTCTTATTTCTTTTATAATGTACCTGATCAAGGAAGTTCCAAAATTAGGTCCAACTATTGCTTCATCCATAGATACAAACAATTTTGTTTTGCTAACTGGAACAATAGATGAAGATTTGCAAACTACGTATCCTGATCAGACCATTGAAACAGTTGCAATGATTAGAAAAAGAAAAGGTACATATTATCTATATTGTAAAAACAGTAAATTGAATATAATAATCGTTTATTACAGTATTAACCTTGCTTGTGATTACAAAAGTTCAATGGCACAATCGTCAAACAAGACGTCGAATCCTGGACAACAAACGTAGAATTGCAAACAGAAACCGCAGTACTGGTATGAAATATTTCAAGTACAATACATCTAAGACTACACTATAAAGTATAAGTCAATCTGTTACCTGTCTACACCCACAAAATAGACATAATTCCATGGAGCATATTCAAAAAAACAGTATATACCTGGAAGAAGCAAAATATAGGATTGTGTTAAAAGATAAAAGCTCGGCTGTAAGTAATTAAAATGAACAAATAAAAATTTGAAAGTGCCAATAACCTCAACTCAATATGAAAACCAAAATGTGTCCTGATTTAACAATAAGTTTAATATATATGCACATTACATATTTTATCATATAACATAACTTCTTCATTATTAATTGAAAGCAGTGGCACAAATTCGCAACAGCCATCTCAAATTTCTGCGTTGAATCATTCGTCCGCTGTACAAAATGATCCAAGTCAACAAATTCATATAATGGAATCATCATCGATCTATGACACAGTTACAAGTACGTGAAGATTTTATAAGAATAATTTAGTTGTGTACATCATACATTTTCTACTTTAATTAATAACATATAAGCATTTTGCAGGATAAATGTTTGAAATATGGGACTTTGGTGAACCAAAACATACATGTTCAAACTGCAACGCCATGCAATGGTATGAAGAAAGGAATGCAAAATCGAAAGCTACGTCTAATCCAGATTTTACCCTATGTTGTCGGTTAGGAAAAGTTCAACTTCCTATCTTGAAAGACTATCCGCTTTTTCTGAAACACTTATTAGATTATAATGGTGGGCCAAGAGCATCAAGATTTAGAGAAAAAATAAGGCTATACAACTCTATGTTTGCATTCACCTCGATGGGAGGTCATGTTGACAACACCATAAACAATGGTCGTGGCCCGTATGTCTTTCGGATAAATGGCCAATACCATCACCAAATCGGTTCACTTATTCCAGTAGACAACCAACCAAAATTTGCACAACTTTATATTTATGACATGGAAAATGAGTTGTCAAATAGAATGAATGTAGTAGGAGCAAACACTACTACAGAACCGGATGAAGGTGTAATTAGCGAACTATTTAATATGTTCGATCAATGCAATGAACTAACTAAAGCATTCAGGATGGCAAGAGACCAATTTAAGGGAACAAATTTTCAACCTGTAAGACTACGATTGATTAATTCACGACAAACAGATGCCAGAATGTATAATATGCCGACATCTTCTGTGATAGCGGCATTAATAGTAGGTGATGGTTTTCAAAATGATGCATGCAGGGACATCGTAATAGAAGAAAAAAGCGGACACTTAAGAAGAATAAATGAAAATCATCCAAGTTTTATGGCAATGCAATATCCTATATTATTTCCTTATGGTGAAGATGGCTTCAGATTAAATATTCCATATAGATTCATAGACGATGAAGAAATAACAAACGAAAATGATCAAAATAATGAGAAAATGCTTACTATGAGGGAATATTATGCATTTCACATCCAGCAAAGAGCAAATGAAGGTCAAACCTTGCTTCGTGGTGGTCGATTAATTCAACATTTTTTAGTAGATGCCTATAAAGGCATAGAAGAAGACAGACTAAGATGGGTACGCAATAATCAGTCTACCATTAGATCTGAACTATATAAAGGTCTCCAAGACGCTGTAACAGCAGGTGATACAAGTGCTGCCTCGATTGGAAAAAGAATGGTCTTACCTTTGTAACACCCCACCTCTACCAGGGTCACTGTTGCAAGTACACTGGCTTCGGAGGGGTGTTGGTCAAGGTAAACATGCATGAAGATATCACAAGACAGAACATATAAGTAAAACAGAGTAAATAAAGCAGCGGATAAAACTACTATTTCAAAACCATAGTCAAGTTACATCATAGTACTTTGTCATTATTTTCCAACTACTACAAGTCTAGAAAACATAAACTGAAAACTGGAAATAACATAAAGTAAACTATCCCCAAAGTAGACGCGGTAAAGCCATAGCAAGCTCAAGTCCAAACCATACATGAGCTATCCAGAAAGCAAGCTAAATATCCAAGCTAGGTGCTAGCGTTCCCACCCTGAGAACCTGGGGGGAGGGGGGTGGAAACGGAAGAAAAGAGGCGAAAGGAAAACAGGTCAGTCAAAAAGACTGGTAAGTCCTACCTACTATTAGTATAAAAACTAATAAAGTTAACTGGACATGTAAAACCGAGATGAAACATAGGATGATAACTGGCATGGTGGAAAGTTAACAAGAGTGGCATCGCATATACAAGGTTAAGTTGCACCAAGTGTACTAGTATTCTAATCCATGTCAAGTATAAACAAGAAATGATCCCTTAGCCAAATGTTGGCCCAAACTCATGAGATGACCTAAATCAAGGTCCAACTACTCGGTCTAGTCGATCGGCTCCCTATAAGCCTAACTCGTCGTGTATCGGTGCCATACGGCCTAATCATGGACTGTAGTTAACTGTGCAAGGTCCACCCTAGGGTGTATCCAGCCCTAGGTGTAAACCACAGACACAATTCAAGCACGCACAGTCTAAACCTACCGGTGCCCATGTTCAACTCCGGACTTAATGTGCACGACCATGGTCCGCCTGAACTTAACTGGTGCACTATTCAGCCGCCTCTTTTGGTCTCTTACAATCAGTTATTAATCGTGCCCCACCCTAGCCTAGTCCGGGGTATCCAGATACTCCCAAGTAGGTTACTGCTGAAAAGGACCACGTAACTATGGTTTTAAATGGGTTAAGTGTGGTTAACCCTATCCTAACCATGTATTGAGTCGGTCAAGTGTATCCAAGCAGTTCATGACTTAACCCTATCAATACATCGTGTTCAACTGGTTAAGTATATTCAAGTAGTCCATGACTTAACCCTACCAATCCATCATGTTTAATTGGTTAAGTATTCAAGTAGTCCATGACTTAACCCTACCATGTGGCATTAATTAACTTAATGCACCCCAACCTCTCACATTAGACTTTGTTGTGGTTGCTAGTTAAGCCGGGCGGGTCCAGGTAGCTTTACACCACAACCTAGTCTTACCTCGGGTTTTAATGGCGATGTGACCAACTACTCACATTGGGTCCTATTGTTTGTAGCCACTAGTTAAGCCGGTCGGTTCCGGGTAGATTTATGCTACAAACTCAACCCAACCTCGAGTTGGCCACTCTCATGTTTTCTAGAAGTCATGTCCAAGTTCATGTTCATGTTTCAAGCATAATCACATGTCATATTTCGTGTCATCTTTTCAAGTCATGTTTTTATGTCATTTTAGTTTACCCATAACGTAACCCTATCGCATGTAAGTTCGCATAAACGCAAATAGATCTCAAAAAGGGAACTTAGGAGCATGACATAATTAATAAGGTTTGGCCACAAGTTAAACATGGTGGCATATGAGGCAAATGTGTTCATTAACTTGCATACTACATTATAAGCCTCAAAACATGCATGATATCAAACTTTAGCAAAATAGGTGAAACATGGTCATAAATGACATAGGATGATAACTAGTGATTCGCATATAACATCGTATGCAAGATAACATAAGGGTTATGAGAGTTTCTATGTTGCTTTATGCAACATTTCAAATCAAAGCTCATAGCTTTCTATGCACAAAGTCAAGGTGATAGCTTTACAATCATGCATAGAATAAATCTATGCATAACATGATATAATCAAAGCACAAATCATACTTAGGACCAAACTCAAACTTGCAACATGTCATATTTAAATTCATAGTTAGATTCTAAGAGTAGAATAGGGCTTACAATGCTATGAAGATTATAAAATAAAACAAGATTGAGACGAAGCCACACTAGCAACACTAAGAAACCCCAAATGAATACAAGCTCCAAGTTGTCTTGAGAAATAAGAAGCTCATTTGATTTGTATGAAGAAAGATTCTTGTTTTGATGAAGAAAGATTGAACTTTGGCCTTGAATCAAACTTAGAAACTCTCAAACAAGCTTAGAAACTCTCATATGAATGAAGATGGAGACAATGACAAGAGGGTGGAGGCCATGATTAAACATTTTGGCATAACCTTGTTGTAGGATTGATTTATGATGGTTTAGGCTAGGTATTAGGGTCCTTTTATAGAAGTTTAGGTTAGTTTAGGCCATAGGATTAACCCTAATTCAGATCTGAGCCTTTAAAATCCGTCACAAGCCTTAAAACATGTCTTGAGGAACAAGTCAGGTGCACCCAGGCCAAACTGGCCGACCACCCAAATCGATAGTGCTATCGACTGAGCAGTCGACACCACCTGGGGTGTGTCGACTCCCAAGTCGACTCCCCAGTCGACTTGGGGGTGGCGGGAATTTTTCCCGCCTGTCCTGATCGGCTGAATTTGAATTCTGAATTCAAATTTGAACTGTTTTTGAACTTGAAATTTTTCTGAAAACTTCTATGGGCCATAACTGGGTCATACGGACTCCGATTTTCAAAAACTCGGACTCTATTTTGCGTATTTTTCCGAGACGAACGAAATCTCACAGCCCGTTTCCCTTGATTTAGATTTTATCATTTAATTCTGCCTTGATTTATGTTATAACATGTTATTCAAAATACGGGTTGTTACATTCTCCCCTCCTTAAAGGATTTCGTCCCCGAAATCCCTAAGTTAGGAAGAACGTATCGTACCATCCATCATCCATCTACTCACAACATCATCCACAAGTAACCATTGTCCTTAACAAATTCTAAAGGCTGTATGATCATATGCAAAGGTGTGTGTATATGTACTTATCTAATGCGAAAATCAGGCGGTTACTGATTCAGTAAACCTCCTTAATTCATATGTATGTTAGTGTAATGAGTCCATATGTATGCAAATTCCTAGCATGATTCATACTATCTACATGAGTGCACATAACATTCGTCCATATGCAACATCCACGTGATAGCATAACGAGTTTCAGCCATGAGCAAGTATAAGCACTCATGCATATGCAATATGAAAGTGTGTGAGCCGATCTTAGTGCCTAATCTGTATCATGCATCCACGAGTATCCACTTGCAAACACTTGCAACCACTGGCAAACATCAAGCATAACATGCTTCAAATACATGTTTCATCCAAAGGGTTTCTACCTAAAGTTCTTAAGACAAGGTTAACGAGATAACAAGATAAATATGGATAGCAAAGGAAAGATATGCTAACTAGGAAAAGAGATTGAGAATGTACCCTAAAAAAGGAATGGTAAAGCCCACGCATCTTCTCCTCGGTTTCCCAAGTTGCATCTTCATCGGCTTCGCTCCACTGAACCTTTACTAACTTGACTTCTTGATTCCTCAGTTTGTTGATCTTCGTTCCCAAGATACGAATCTGAGCTCGCCTCAAGGTTGCATCTTTCTCTACCTCCACGTCTTCAAGAATGCTAGGTTCAACAACCTCAGCGGACTCATGTAGGCACTTTCGGAGATGCGAGACATGAAAGACATTATGCAATCCGGTCAGCTTCTCGGGCAATTCCACCTTATAAGCCATCTTCCCAATTCTCTCTATGATAGGGAAGGGTCCTACGAACCTTGGTGCCAGCTTCCCAACTGCTCCAAAACGAACCACATTACGCAAAGGAGAAACCTTCATGAAAACCATATCTCCAACTTCGAATTCCAAATCTGTCCTTCGCTTGTCATCATAGGATTTCTGTCTGCCTTGGGCCGTTTTCATCCGTTTTTGAATCAACTCTACCTTCTCGGATGTGCCCCTTATCATGTCGGGCCCAAGTATAAGCTCATCTGTTGTCTCCCACCAACATGTTGGTGACTTGCACGGCCTCCCATATAAAGCTTCGAATGGTGCAATCCCTATTCTTGCTTGGTAGCTGTTATTGTAAGCAAACTCTACGAGAGGAAGGTGGTCTTCCCAAGTTCAACCAAATTCAAGAATGCATAGCCTCAACAGATCTTCTAGTACCCTATTCACCCTTTCGGTCTGGCCATCCGTCTGTGGGTGATATGCCGTACTTAGATTAAATCGCGTACCCATCGCTTCTATCAAACTATTCCAGAACTGGATAGTGAAGATTGGGTCACGATCGCTAACTATGTTAAAAGGAACTCCATGCAATCGCACTATCTCTCGAAGATAAACAAATGCTAGCCATGATGCGGCTCTCTTGCTCTTCACCGGAATAAAATGGGCACTCTTTGTGAGTCTATCAACTATGACCCATATCCTATAAAGCCCAAATAGTTTGGTTAACTTGACGGACATCTTCACCCCAACTATATATCACAAACAGGCGAGTCATGCTCCTTATGGGGTTTGCAACAGAACTAAGATTGAGAATAGGGCCGAGAGGATATACTTAAAAGATAGCATGCGAGTAAGCTCTACAGAATAATATGGATCAAGGATATACTCTTAGAAAGAGATATAATGCGCGTATCTAGTCTTCAATCTTCTAAGCCGCATTTTCTTGAGCTTAATCCTATCGTGGCTTGACCGTCTTTTAACTTCACAATTTCATAGCTCTTAATTCTTATTTCCAAAATATGAGTCAGAACTCATTTCACCGTTGCCTCTCGTTCCACTTCCCCTTATTCTTTTCCTAAAATACTTGGCTTCCACATAACTGCGTGCTCATGGTTTCATCAGGGCTTTACAAAATTTGTTAGTGAATCCTGGACCACGTTTACATACTATACGGTATCCCACGCAGAAGAACTATCTCTTGAAAACATGTGCCAATCCACGTTGCCAAATGTACTTACTAGGGTGATTTCTCTAACCCATGCTTAAGTGAAATGGACTATCCGCCTTAGTGGCGAACACTACTCGATTGGATTACAAATTTCCAATAAAGGTGCCAAGGGATTCTAGGTAACTAATCATGATGGAACCCTAAAGGTCACACGAGATTTCGAGGGTATTACCGAGGCGAGTCATGAGCCTCGCAACCCTATGTTCAAAATCAAGAATGGCTCCATAATTGGACAACCAATCCATGCCCAAAATCAACCTGTATCCCATAAACCCGAGAACATAAGCATTACACATGAATTCTACGCTCAAGATAGAGATTTTCAAATCCATACAAATCAAAGGTAGATGGGCGGAACCCCCAATTTGGATTTGAAACACTAACGGGACCTCAACTAGACTAGTACTTAGGTGCAAACTTTCAACAAGATCAGAAATAAAACTACGCGATGCGCCAGAATCAAATAAGGTACGAACAGGGAAATCAGAAATGTATACATGACTTTCTATAGAAACACTACCTCGATCAAAAGCTGGAAGAGCGAGGAGAGCCTGCAACTCCCCTCCAGAGGGTCCTGCTAGCAGAGTTTGCCTTTTCCCTTGTCCTCGCTTTTTTGGGCAATCCTTGCTATAGTGTCCAGACTCTCCACAATGAAAGCATTCTCCCAAATTCCTCTTCTTCTTCCTACAATCTTTGGCTATGTGTCCAACGATCCCACAGAAGTTGCACTTCCTTGTCTCCCTAGTCTTGTTGTCATTGCGGTTGTTGTTGTCCTTGCCTCCTTTCTCGGAATCTACCTTCTTGCCTTGAGACTCATTCAACTTAACTTCCTTCTTACCACTCTTATCTTCCTCTTGAAGCAGGGCCATATTTACCAAACTCTCGAAGGTCTCCCCCATGGGTATGTGAGACATGGCCAAACCGTGCAATGGCTCGTTCAATCCTAGAGCAAAGTGCAGGGCCTTCTTCTGAGCTGTGTTAACCAGGTCTAGACCGAACCGAGCTAGTTGATTAAACGTATTCACGTATTCCCTAACTGTCATGTCGCCTTGCTTTAGAAATAGGAACCTCTCCATCTGAAGGTTCTCTTCTGTCGATGATAGAAACCTCAGTCCAAACCTTTTCCTAAAGTCATCCCAAGTCTGAATTGGCCCAGTAGTGGTGGTGACTACCCACTAATATGCAGCTTCCTCTTTCAATAGCCATACTCCCAACAGAACTTTTCTACGGTCTTCCACATCAAAGATGGCGAAGAGATCTTCAGTTTCTTTTAACCAATTTCTTGCCTCAACAAAATGTCTCCGTCCCAATAAAATTCTTGCCACCCATCGCCTTAAAGTCTTTGCAAACCTTTGCGAAGTCTGCTTGTCGATGCTGAGGAGGAGGAGGAGGAACCTCAGTTACGGTAGGAGTGTTTGCTGGGCCCACATCGTTGGCCCTAGCTTCCAAGTACCTCCGGAACCATCCGGGAATGGTTACTCCCTCAGGAAGGTTAAGATCGGCCATGCTGAGAAAAAGGAAAAGATAGATTTAGAACGAGGAAACAAAGGATAGTGCTAATGGCTTTTGAGGAATAGCCTTTTAAAATAAACTAGACTTGTCTTGGAAAATACTTAATTGGTTTTGAAAATAGTTTTCCAAAAGGTATGTTTTAAAAACCTTTTGCTCAAATCTTGTAAACCTTATGCTCTGATACCAAATGTAACACCCCCCCCTCCACCGGGGTCACTCTTGCAGGTACACTGGCTTTGGAGGGGTGTTGGTCAAGGTAAACATGCATGAAGATATAACAAGACAGAACATATAAGTAAAATAGAGTAAATAAAGCAGAGGATAAAACTACTATTTCAAAACCATAGTCAAGTTACATCATAGTACTTAGTCATTATTTTCCAACTACTACAAGTCTAGAAAACATAAACTGAAAACTGGAAATAACATAAAGTAAACTATCCCCAAATTAGACGTGGTAAATCCATAGCGAGCTCAAGTCCAAACCGTACTTGAGTTATCCAGAAAGCAAGCTAAAGATCCAAGATAGGTGCTAGCGTTCCCACCCTGAGAACCTGGGGGGGGGAACGGAAGAAAAGAGGCGAAAGGAAAACAGGTCAGTAAAAAAGACTGGTAAGTCCTACCTACTATTAGTATAAAAACTAATAAAGTTAACTGGACATGTAAAACAGAGATGAAACATAGGATGATAACTGGAATGGTGGAAAGTTAACAAGAGTGGCATCGCATATACAAGGTTAAGTTGCACCAAGTGTACTAGTATTCTAATCCATGTCAAGTATAAACAAGAAATGATCCCTTAGCCCAATGTTGGCCCAAACTCATGAGATGACCTAAATCAAGGTCCAACTACTCGGTCTAGTCGATCGGCTCCCTATAAGCCTAACTCGTCGTGTATCGGTGTCATACGGCCTAATCATGGAATGTAGTTAACTGTGCAAGGTCCACCCTAGGGTTAATCCAGCCCTAAGGTGTAAACCACAGACACAATTCAAGCATGCACAGTCTAAACCTACCGGTGCCCATGTTCAACTCCGGACTTAATGTGCACGACCATGGTCCGCCTGAACTTAACTGGTGCACTATTCAGTCGTCTCTTTTGGTCTCTTACAATCAGTCAGTAATCGTGCCCCGCCCTAGCCTAGTCCAGGGTATCCAGATACTCCCAAGTAGGTTACTGCTGAAAAGGACCACGTAACTAGGGTTTTAAATGGGTTAAGTATGGTTAACCCTATCCTAACCATGTATTGAGTCGGTCAAGTGTATCCAAGCAGTTCATGACTTAACCCTATCAATACATCGTGTTCAACTGGTTAAGTATATTCAAGTAGTCCATAACTTAACCCTACCAATCCATCGTGTTTAATTGGTTAAGTATTCAAGTAGTCCATGACTTAACCCTACCATGTGGCATTAATTAACTTAATGCACCCCAACCTCTCACATTAGACTTTGTTGTGGCTACTAGTTAAGCCGGGCGGGTCCGGGTAGCTTTACACCACAACCTAGTCTAACCTCGGGTTTTAAGTGCGGTGTGACCAACTACTCACATTGGGTCCTATTGTTTGTAGCCACTAGTCAAGCCGGTCGGTTCCGGGTAGATTTATGCTACAAACTCAACCCAACCTCGAGTTGGCCACTCTCATGTTTTCTAGAAGTCATGTCCAAGTTCATGTTCATGATTCAAGCATAATCACATGTCATATTTCATGTCATCTTTTCAAGTCATGTTTTTATGTCATTTTAGTTTACCCATAACGTAACCCCATCGGATGTTAGTTCGCATAAACGCAAATAGATCTCAAAGAGGGAACTTAGGAGCATGACATAATTAATAAGGTTTGGCCTCAAGTTAAACATGGTGGCATACGAGGCAAATGTGTTCATAAACTTGCATATTACATTATAAGCCTCAAAACATGCATGATATCAAACTTTAGCAAAATAGGTGAAACATGGTCATAAATGACATAGGATGATAGCTAGTGATTTGCATATAACATCATATGCAAGATAACATAAGGGTTATGAGAGTTTCTATGTTGCTTTATGCAACATTTCAAATCAAAGCTCATAGCTTTCTATGCACAAAGTCAAGGTGATAGCTTTACAAACATGCATAGAATAAATCTATGCATAACATGATATAATCAAAGCACAAATCATACTTAGGACCAAACTCAAACTTGCAACATGTCATATTTAACTTCATAGTTAGAATCTAAGAGTAGAATTGTGCTTACAATGCTATGAAGACTATAAAATAAAACAAGATTGAGACGAAGCCACACTAGCAACACTAAAAACCCCCAAATGAATACAAGCTCCAAGTTGTCTTGAGAAACAAGAAGCTCCTTTGATTTGTATGAAGAAAGATCCTTATTTTGATGAAGAAAGATTGAACTTTGGCCTTGACTCAAACTTAGAAACTCTCGAACAAGCTTAGAAACTCTCATATGAATGAAGATGGAGACTATGACAAGAGGGTGGAGGCCATGATTAAACATTTTGGCATAACCTAGTTGTAGGATTGATTTATGATGGTTTAGGCTAGGTATTAGGGTCCTTTTATAGAAGTTTAGGTTAGTTTAGGCCATAGGATTAACCCTAATTCAGATCTGAGCCTTTAAAATCCGTCACAAGCCATAAAACATGTCTTGAGGAACAAGTCAGGTGCACCCAGGCCAAACTGGCCGACCACCTAAGTCGACAGGGGTGTCGACTTGGCAGTCGACACCACCTGGGGTGTGTCGACTCCCAAGTCGACACCCCAGTCGACTTGGGGTGGCGGGAATGTTTCCCGCCTGTCCTGCTCGGTTGAATTTGAATTCTGAATTCAAATTTGAACTGTTTTTGAACTTGAAATTTTTCTGAAAACTTCTATGGGCCATAACGGGGTCATACGGACTCCGATTTTCGAAAACTCGGACTCTATTTCGCGTATTTTTCCGAGACGAACGCAATGGCACAGCCTGTTTTCCTTGATTCAGATTTTATCATTTAATTATGCCTTGATTTATGTCATAACATGTTATTCAAAATACGGGTTGTTACATTCTCCCCTCCTTAAAGGATTTCGTCCCCGAAATCTCTAAGTTAGGAAGAACGTATCCTACCATCCATCATCCATCTACTCACAACATCATCAACAAGTAACCATTGTCCTTAACAAAATCTAAATGCTGTATGATCATATGCAAAGGTGTGTGTATATGTACTTATCTAATGCGAAAATCAGGCGGTTACTGATTCAGTAAACCTCCTTAATGCATATGTATGTTAGTGTAATGAGTCCATATGTATGCAAATTCCTAGCATGATTCATACTATCTACATGAGTGCACATAACATTCATCCATATGCAACATCCACGTGATAGCATAACAAGTTTCAGCCATGAGCAAGTATAAGCACTCATGCATATGCAATATGAAAGTGTGTGAGCTGATCTTAGTGCCTAATGTGTATCATGCATCCACGAGTATCCACTTGCAAACACTTGCAACCACTGGCAAACATCACTCATAACATGCTTCAAATACATGTTTCATCCAAAGGGTTTCTACCTAAGGTTCTTAAGACAAGGTTAACGAGATAACAAGATAAACATGGATAGCAAAGGAAAGATATGCTAACTAGGAAAAGAGATTGAGAAAGTACCCTAAAAAAGGAATGGATAAAGCCCACGCATCTTCTCCTCAGTTTCCCAAGTTGCATCTTCATCAGCTTCGCTCCACTGAACCTTTACTAACTTGACTTCTTGATTCCTCAGTTTGTTGATCTCCGTTCCCAAGATACGAATCGGAGCTCGCCTCAAGGTTGCCTCTTTCTCTACCTCCACGTCTTCAAGAATGCTAGGTTCAACCACCTTAGCGGACTCATGTAGGCACTTTCGGAGATGCGAGACAAGAAAGACATTACGCACTCCGGCCAGCTTCTCGGGCAATTCCACCTTATAAGCCATCTTCCCAATTCTCTCTATGATAGGGAAGGGTCCTACGAACCTTGGTGCCAGCTTCCCAACTGCTCCAAAACGAACCACATTACGCAAAGGAGAAACCTTCATGAAAACCATATCTCCAACTTCGAATTCCAAATCTGTCCTTTGCTTGTCAGCATGGGATTTCTATCTGTCTTGGGCCGTTTTCATCTGTTTTTGAATCAACTCCACCTTCTCGGATGTGCCCCTTATCATGTCGGGCCCAAGTATAAGCTCATCCGTTTTCTCCCACCAACATGTTGGTGACTTGCACGGCCTCCCATATAAAGCTTCGAATAGTGCCATCCCTATGCTTGCTTGGTAGCTGTTATTGTAAGCAAACTCTACGAGAGGAAGGTGGTCTTCCCAAGTGCCACCAAAGTCAAGAATGCATAGCCTCAACAGATCTTCTACTACCCTATTCACCCTTTCAGTCTGGCCATCCGTCTGTGGGTGATATGCCGTACTTAGATTCAATCGCGTACCCATCGCTTCTTTCAAACTATTCCAGAACTGGCTAGTGAAGATTGGGTCACGATCGCTAACTATGTTAGAAGGAACACCATGCAATCGCACTATCGCTCGAAGATAAACAAATGCTAGCCATGATGCGGTTCTCTTGCTCTTCACCGGAATAAAATGGGAGCTCTTTGTAAGTCTATCAACTATGACCCATATCCTATAAAGCCCAAATAGTTTGGTCAACTTGACGGACATCTTCACCCCAACTATATATCACAAATAGGCGAGTCATACTCCTTATGGGGTTTGCAACAGAACTAAGATTGAGAATAGGACCGAGAGGATATACTTAAAAGATAGCATGCGAGTAAGCTCTACAGAATAATATGAATCAAGGATATACTCTTAGAAAGAGATATAATGCGCGTATCTAGTCTTCAATCTTCTAAGCCGCATTTTCTTCAGCTTAATCCTATCGTGCCTTGACCGTCTTTTAACTTCACAATTTCGTAGCTCTTAATTCTTATTTCCAAAATATGAGTTAGAACTCATTTCACCGTTGCCTCTCGTTCCACTTCCACTTATTCTTTTCCTAAAATACTTGGCTTCCACATAACTGCGTGCTCATGGTTTCATGCTGGCTTTACAAAATTTGTTAGTGAATCCTGGACCTCGTTTACATACTATACGGTATCCCACGCAGAAGAACTATCTCTTGAAAACAAGTGCCAATCCACGTTGCCAAATGTACTTACTAGGGTGATTTCTCTAACCCATGCTTAAGTGAAATGGACTATCCGCCTTAGTGGTGAACACTACTCGATTGGATTACAAATTTCCAATAAAGTTGCCAAGTGATTCTAGGTAACTAATCATGACGGAACCCTAAAGGTCACACGAGATTTCGAGGGTATTACCGAGGCGATTCATGAGCCTCACAACCCTATTTTCAAAATCAAGAATGGCTCCATAATTGGATAACCAATCCATGCCCAAAATCAACCTATATCCCATAAACCCGAGAACATAAGCATTATACATGAATTCTACACTCAAGATAGAGATTTTCAAATCCATACAAATCACAGGTAGATGGGAGGAACCCCCAATTTGGATTTGAAACACTAACGGGACCTCAACTAGACTAGTACTTAGGTGCAAACTTTCAACAAGATCAGAAATAAAACTACGTGATGCGCCAGAATCAAATAAGGTACGAACAGGGAAATCAGAAATGTAATCAAGACTTTCTATAGAAACACTACCTCGATCAAAAGCTGGAAGAGTGAGGAGAGCCTGCAACTGCCCTCCAAAGGGTGCTGCTCGCTGAGTTTGCCTTTTCCCTTGTCCTCGCTTTTTCGGGCAATCCTTGCTATAGTGTCCAGACTCTCCACAATGAAAGCATTCTCCCAAATTCCTCTTCTTCTTCCTACAATCTTTGGCTATGTGTCCAACGATCCCACAGAAGTTGCACTTCCTTGTCTCCCTGGTCTTGTTGTCATTGCGGTTGTTGTTGTCCTTGCCTCCTTTCTCGGAATCAACCTTTTTGCCTTGAGACTCATTCAACTTGACTTCCTTCTTACCACTCTTATCTTCCTCTTGAAGCAGGGCCATATTGACCAAACTCTCGAAGGTCGCCCCCATGGGTATGTGAGACATGGCCAAACCGTGCAATGGCTCGTTCAATCCTAGAGCAAAGTGCAGGGCCTTCTTCTGAGCTGTGTTAACCAAGTCTAGACCGAATCGCGCAAGTTGATTAAACGTATCCACGTATTCCCTAACTGTCATGTCCCCTTGCTTTAGAGATAGGAACCTCTCCATCTAAAGGTTCTCTTCTGTCGATGATAGAAACCCCAGTCCAAACCTTTTCCTAAAGTCATCCCAAGTCTGAATTGGCCTAGTAGTGGTGGTGACTACCCACCAATATGCAGCTTCCTCTTTCAATAGCCATACTGCCAATAGAACTTTTCTACGGTCTTCCACATCAAAGATGGCGAAGAGATCTTCAGTTTCTTTTAACCAATTTCTCGCCTCAACAAATGTCTCCGTCCCAATAAAATTCTTGCCACCCATCACCTTAAAGTCTTTGCAAACCTTTGTGAAGTCTGCTTGTGGATGCTGAGGAGGAGGAGGAACCTCAGTTACGGTGGGAGTGTTTGCTGGGCCCACATCGTTGGCCCTAGCTTCCAAGTACCTCCGGAACCATCCAGGAATGGTTACTCCCTCAGGAAGGTTAAGATCGGCCATGCTGAGAAAAACGAAAAGATAGATTTAGAACGAGGAAACAAAGGATAGTGCTAATGGCTTTTGGGGAATAGCCTTTTAAAATAAACTAGACTTTTCTTGGAAAATACTTAATTGGTTTTGAAAATAGTTTTCCAAAAGGTAAGTTTTAAAAACCTTTTGCTCAAATCTTGTAAACCTTATGCTCTGATACCAAATGTAACACCCCACCTCCACCAGGGTCACTCTTGCAGGTACACTGGCTTTGGAGGGGTGTTGGTCAAGGTAAACATGCATGAAGATATCACAAGACAGAACATATAAGTAAAACAGAGTAAATATAGCAGCGGATAAAACTACTATTTCAAAACCATAGTCAAGTTAGATCATAGTACTTAGTCATTATTTTCCAACTACTACAAGTCTAGAAAACATAAACTGAAAACTGGAAATAACATAAAGTAAACTATCCCCAAAGTAGACGTGGTAAAGCCATAGCGAGCTCAAGTCCAAACCGTACATGAGCTATCCAGAAAGCAAGCTAAAGATTCAAGATAGGTGCTAGCGTTCCCACCTTGAGAACCTGGGGGGGGGGGACGGAAGAAAAGAGGCGAAAGGAAAACAGGTCAGTCAAAAAGACTGGTAAATCCTACCAAATATTAGTATAAAAACTAATAAAGTTAACTGGACATGTAAAACAGAGATGAAACATAGGATGATAACTGGCATAGTGGAAAGTTAACAAGAGTGGCGTCGCATATGCAAGGTTAAGTTGCACCAAGTGTACTAGTATTCTAATCCATGTCAAGTATAAACAAGAAATGATCCCTTAGCCCAATGTTGGCCCAAACTCATGGGATGACCTAAATCAAGGTCCAACTACTCGGTCTAGTCGATCGGCTCCCTATAAGCCTAATTCGTTGTGTATCGGTGTCATACGGCCTAATCATGGAATGTAGTTAACTGTGCAACGTCCACCCTAGGGCGTATCCAGCCCTAAGGTGTAAACCACAGACACAATTCAAGCACGCACCGTCTAAACCTACTGGTTCCCATGTTCAACTCCGGACTTAATGTGCACGACCATGGTCCGCCTAAACTTAACTGGTGCACTATTCAGCCGTCTCTTTTGGTCTCTTACAATCAGTCAGTAATCGTGCCCCGCCCTAGCCTAGTCCAGGGTATCCAGATACTCCCAAGTAGGTTACTGCTGGAAAGGACCACGTAACTAGGGTTTTAAATGGGTTAAGTGTGGTTAACCCTATCCTAACCATGTATTGAGTCGGTCAAGTGTATCCAAGCAGTTCATGACTTAACCCTATCAATACATCGTGTTCAACTGGTTAAGTATATTCAAGTAGTCCATGACTTAACCCTACCATTCCATCGTGTTTAACTAGTTAAGTATTCAAGTAGTCCATGACTTAACCCTACCATGTGGCATTAATTAACTTAATGCAACCCAACCTCTCACATTAGACTTTGTTGTGGTTACTAGTTAAGCCGGGCGGGTCTGGGTAGCTTTACACCACAACCTAGTCTAACCTCGGGTTTTAAGTGCGATGTGACCAACTACTCACATTGGGTCCTATTGTTTGTAGCCACTAGTTAAGCCGGTCGGTTCCGGGGAGATTTATGCTACAAACTCAACCCAACCTCGAGTTGGCCACTCTCATGTTTTCTAGAAGTCATGTCCAAGTTCATGTTCATGTTTCAAGCATAATCACATGTCATATTTCGTGTCATCTTTTCAAGTCATGTTTTTATGTCATTTTAGCTTACCCATAACGTAACCCCATCGCACGTAAGTTCGCATAAACGCAAATAGATCTCAAAGAGGGAACTTAGGAGCATGACATAATTAATAAGGTTTGGCCCCAAGTTAAACATGGTGGCATATGAGGCAAATGTGTTCATAAACTTGCATATTACATTATAAGCCTCAAAACATGCATGCTATCAAACTTTAGCAAAATAGGTGAAACATGGTCATAAATGACATAGTATGATAGCTAGTGATTCGCATATAACATCATATGCAAGATAACATAAGGGTTATGAGAGTTTCTATGTTGCTTTATGCAACATTTCAAATCAAAACTAATAGCTTTCTATGCACAAAGTCAAGGTGATAGCTTTACAAATATGCATAGAATAAATCTATGCATAACATGATAGAATCAAAGAACAAATCATACTTAGGACCAAACTCAAACTTGCAACATGTCATATTTAACTTCATAGTTAGAATCTAAGAGTAGAATAGGGATTACAATGCATTGAAGACTATAAAATAAAACAAGATTGAGACGAAGCCACACTAGCAACACTAAAAACCCCCAAATGAATACAAGCTCCAAGTTGTCTTGAGAAACAAGAAGCTCCTTTGATTTGTATGAAGAAAGATCCTTGTTTTGATGAAGAAAGATTGAACTTTGGCCTTGAATCAAACTTAGAAGCTCTCATACAAGCTTAGAAACTCTCATATGAATGAAGATGGAGACTATGACAAGAGGGTGGAGGCCATGATTAAACATTTTGGCATAACCTAGTTGTAGGATTGATTTATGATGGTTTAGGCTAGGTATTAGGGTCCTTTTATAGAAGTTTAGGTTAGTTTAGGCCATAGGATTAACCCTAATTCAGATCTGAGCCTTTAAAATCCGTCACAAGCCTTAAAACATGTCTTGAGGAACAAGTCAGGTGCACCTAGGCCAAACTGGCCGACCACCCAAGTCGACAGGGTTGTCGACTGGGCAGTCGACACCACCTGGGGTGTGTCGATTCCCAAGTCGACACCCCAGTCGACTTGGGGTGGCGGGAATTTTTCCCGCCTGCCCTGCTCGGCTGAATTTGAATTCTGAATTCAAATTTGAACTGTTTTTGAACTTGAAATTTTTCTGAAAACTTCTATGAGCCATAATTGGGTCATACGGACTCCGATTTTCGAATATTCAAACTCTATTTCGCGTATTTTTCCGAGACGAACGCAATGGCACAGCCTGTTTCCATTGATTCAGATTTTATCATTTAATTATGCCTTGATTTATGTTATAACATGTTATTCAAAATACGGGTTGTTACAACCTTCCTCATTTACCGGTGGTCCTCGATATATGATACAAAATTATCAAATGTTATTGCAATTTATAGAGCAGCAGGTCAACCTGATTTATTCATTACTTTCACATGCAATCCTAATTGGATAGAGATTAAAAAATTTGTATCCCTTAACCTGGGTAAACTGTACAAGATAGATCAGATATTGTAGCTAGAGTTTTCAAAGTCAAACTCAATCAGCTAATGGATGATTTACGAGAAGGGCAACATTTTGGATCTGTTCACGCAGGTTTCAATATTTTTGTATTCTTCATTCCAAAATAATTGTCCTAATAATAATAATTAAATGACTTCTATTAAATTAAATGGTATTACATTTAAGACATATGATTAGAATGTTCAATTTAAGAATGCTTTGAATACATAGAAATAAGATATGTTGCAAGCAAGATTTTTTTGTAATGAACAAACATTATCAAATGGTAAAGGGGGTAAGAAATAAAATGCACAGTCCTTCACCCTTCAATTGATTACCCTGTTAACTATGTGGCAGAATCACTCCACATGCCTGCATACATTACTGGGCATGTGTGTCTAAAATTTACAAATTTACAAAATAACTATCATACATCAAATTTAAATATTTTGTATAAAACAGTATTATACTTTGGATTACTGTTTCAGAATTTATATACAATTGTTTCACAATTTGATTGTCATTCATATAACAGTTTCAGAATTGTTATATATAAACTGTCATATAACTGTTTCATACATCAATTCAAACAGTTACAAATCAATTTGATATATAAGTTGTCATATTCAATTAAGATTTGATGTATCAAAGTGTTATATAACTATCATATTGAATTTAATTTAGATTTCGAACATATTGAATTTAATTTTAGTATATTTGTTATATAACAGTCATATTCAATTTAGATTTCGAACATATTCAATTTAGAAGTAAACTGTCATATAATTTTTTTCAGAATTTATATATAACTGTTTCAGAATTTGATTTATGACTGTTTCAAAATTGGTCGTACGCAAAATATTTAGAATCGATGTATAACTGTTTTACCATATGAAACTGTTTTACAAAATATACACCAAATGAATATGTTCGATCGAATATAAGGCCTTCATGAAATGTATAACCGTTTTACAAAAAGTTCTAAAGTCATGATTGGTCCTATGCAAAATATTTAGATTTTACCAATCATGTTTAAAAGAGTATTCAAACATAAAAATTTATGATGTTAATGATCAATCATAGTACAAAACGGTGTCATGGTATGACTTTTTTATACTGCTAATTCATACATAAGCCCTTTATAAAACTTTTTCACTCATATATATCACAGTATAAAATAGTCACTGTGTAGCGCAGTTTGTTTAAAGACCATTATACTATATATGTATATTTTTACCAAATCTAATAGTTTCATTTATATAAATCAAAGCATAAAACAGTCATAGCATAAACAGACTTTATACTGTTAATAATCATTGACAGTATAAAACAATTTTCAGTATAAAGATATATATATATATATATCATGGTATGACTGAACATTATCTCACTGAAGATTCACTATGTTCATGTGATCAACAATCATCAATACATAAGGAAATTACACTTATAAAAAACAGTTTGAACATTTCCAAAGTGTACTTCCATACCTGCAGAGAAAACTGCTTAAGCGGCTGTACTTGACAAATTGATGTATATTAGAGAAATATAATCTAAGGGAACCTCTGATGCTTCTCCCCCTTTTCTCACCCAAGGATATGCTGTAAAATAAAAAATGGATTGCCATTACGAATAACTCCTTACACTGTTCATAAAAATTGTTAGGACACAAGAGAATAAATGTAGAAAGGAAAAGAAAATCATATATACAAACAAATAGACTATGATGCGTACATTAGTGAATGATGAATGCTTTGTTCATTTGTAATCAACTAGCAATAACGCGATTATATATAAATACAGAATTTAATTTCAGTTTTTTGACAAAATTAGATATTATAACATTACCATTCAATTATTTATTTTTGGTTGTATATTTGCATGTCTTTACAGTGGTGTACACAATCGAATATCAGAAAATAGGACTACCCCATGCTCATATATTATTGTTCCTACATTCTAATGATAAGCCTAAAACAACTTCAGATGTTGATAAGATAATTACGGCTGAAATACCAGATAACGAAGTAGACCCACTAGCGTACCAGTCTGTCTCACAGTTTATGATGCATGGACCATGTGGTGCGGCTAATCCACAACATTCTTGCATGGTCAAAGGTAGATGCTTAAAACATTAGCCTAAAGAAAATTGTTCTGAAACAACATTTGATGATAATGGATTCCCCGTCTATAGAAGAAGAGTAAATGATAGGTATGTTGCAGCTATGGGCATGAAGTTTGATAACAGGTGGGTAATTCCACACAACACAGATCTAATTGTAAAATTTCAAGCACATATAAATGTGGAAATATGCAATCGAACACGATCTGTAAAGTATTTGTTCAAATACATCAATGAGGGGTATGATCGTGCTACAGTTGTGATTGAAGAAAATTGCGAAGGTGGTGGACGAAATGTTCGAGAAGTGGATGAAATTAAAACATACCTTGATTGCTGATATATTTCATCCTCTGAATCTACTTGGCGTATATTTGAATTTGATATTCAATATCGGAAACCTGCAGTGCAATGATTGTCATTTCATTTACCTGATGAACAATCTATTATATTTCGTAATACAGATGACTTGGAAGAAATTGCAAATCGACCAAATGTTAACAAGTCAATATTAACAGAGTGGTTGGAAACAAATATATTGAACGATGATGCAAGAAACCTCACATATGTTGATTTTCCAACAAAATGGGTATGGGATAAAAAATATAAAAAATGGAAAAGAAGACAAAAAGGCAATACAATTGGAAGAATTTATTATGCACATCCGACTTCAGGGGAAAGATTCTATTTGCGTTTGTTGTTAAACATAGTGAAAGGACCTACAAATTATGAAGACATAAGAACCTTTAATGGGGTAATTTTCAATGATTTTAAGACTGCTTGTATGGCACGAGGTTTGTTGGAAGATGACAATGAATGGAACGAGGTTATTGTTGAAGCTGGAAGATGGTCCTCGGCCAAATCCCTACGGGAAATGTTTGTTACCTTACTATTTTTTTGTGAAATTTCAAATCCTCTTGTGCTTTGGAACAACCATTGGGAGTTGTTATAAGGTGATATCCTATGGATGCAAAGAAGAGTTCTTCAAGACAATATGCCAACTTTAACACAATGTCAATTGCAAAATTACACATTTATAGAAATTGAAAAAATCACGAATAAGAGTAATAGATCTCTAAAAGAGTATCCTATGATCCCTTTTCCTGATTTGATGTTTCTTGAAAGATTTCAAAACAGATTAATAACAGAGGAACAAATGTACAATCAGGATGCACTATATGAAGATTACGTAAATATGTCATGTTGCTTAAATCTTCAGCAAAAGGAAATATTTGATGACGTTATACATGCAGTTGATGAAAATTTAGGTGGATTTTATTTTGTTTATGGCAGTGGAGGTACTGGGAAAACCTTTTTGTGGAAAACAATAATATCAAAAGTTCGTTCAGAAGGTAAAATTGTATTGTTAGTTGCAACATTAGGTATTGCAACACTAGTACTACCGGGTGGTAGAACTGCACATTCACGTTTCAAAATACCAATAAATTTAGATGAGGATTCTATTTGTGATATTGCAAAACAGTCTTCACTGGGCGAATTAATTAGAAAAACTGATCTAATTATTTGGGATGAAGCACCAATGGCACACAGAAATGCATTAGAAGCAGTAGAAAGAACTTTGCGAGATGTAATGGAAGAACATGGAAATGACAGTGAAATTTTTGGTGGAAAAACTATCATACTTGGTGGCGATTTTAGACAAATATTGCCGGTAATCGATAAAGGTGGAAGAGAGACAATTGTTGGATCATCGATAAACCGATCACGTTTATGGAGCAAATGTAAAAATTTTACTCTTACACAAAACATGCGCCTTGCAAGTGAAGGCGTAAGTAACATGGAGATGATTCAAATTTCAAATTTTAGCAAGTGGATTTTTACGTGGGAGATGGATTGCTTCCGACGGTGGCGATGTATGATAACGAGGAGCCAACATGGGTGAAAATTCCTAAAGAAAATTTGATTGAATGGGATGATAATCCTATACAAAAGATTGTTGATTGTATTTATCCTGATTTTGGGGAAAGGCTTAACGAACATGATGTTGAAATTAATGATTCAAATATTTGTAGAGAAGGAAAGAAATTGATTGATTGTCAATTAATTAATTGGCTCGTACATGGAAAGAGATTGGAGAAAGTTTTCTTTTTGGAAGAAAAATAAAAGGCCAATCAATCAATTAATTAATGAACAATCAATTCTTAGGGAAAGAGATTGAGACCATAATTGCTCCATCCATTTATGCTCCAATCAAATCAAGGAAGTTATTATATTTATTTTTCTTCATGAAACTTCTCTTCTTTATCTTCAAGAAATCTCTCTATATAAATAGGGGTCATGTTATTGTATGAAGTATGCAATCCACCATTAGTCTTCTCTCTTTTGTAATCTTTTGTACTCATTTCTTCATTGAGAAATAAAAGTTGTTGGGTCTCCATGGACGTAGGCAAAGCCGAACCACGTTAAAAATTGGTGTGCTCTTTCCTATATTTTCTAATTTTGTTCTCTCTATAATTTGTGCCACTTGTTTTTATTTTTGGCGTTGTTCAAATTGTTGACAGACTAGATCATTGGGTTTATTCATATTCCGCTGCCCAAATCTCTGATTTTGCACTACAGATTGGTATCAGAGCTAGTCGTCCTATTCAAAGACTTTTTCAACCATGTCAAATTCCGCAAAGAATAACGGTGGTAGAAGCGCTACAAATTATGGAGTCGCTAGACTTGATGGAAAGGGGGATTTTGGCACATGGAAGATGAAGATGGAAGCAGTGTTGAAGAAAGAGAGGACATTTAAAGTTGTCTCAGATCCGGAGAAATTGAAGAAATTAGCAACTGATGAGTTAGAAGAATTGGAAGAGGATGCTCTTACAACCATCCAGCTTAGCCTTTCTGATGAAGTACTTAGAGAGTTTTCTCATGTGAAAATTGCTAAGTAATTGTGGGATGCTCTTCAGAGAAAGTTCTATGACAAGTCTCTCACCAACCGCATCATGTTACAGCAACAACTTTATTCTTTCACAATGAGGCCCGGAACAGATGTATTTGCTCATATAGATGCCCTCAACACACTTGTCATGAATCTTCGAGCAGCTGATGTAAAGATTGAGGATGAGGCGCAAGCTGTTATTCTTTTATGTTCAATACCTGTAGAGTATAACACTTTCGTTAACTCTATGATCTATGGACGTTCGTCTATTTGCTTGGAGGATGTGAAGACAAATTTGCATAACGAAATGTTGAGAGGAAAGTTAGCAAGCATGAGCACGGAGAATGATTCTGAAAGCCTTGTTGCACAGAGAGGAAGAAGTAAAAGTAGACCCAATCATGGTGGAGATAGAGCAAAGTCCAGATATCAGTCAAGAGGAGCCCGGAAGGGAGTTTGTCATTTTTGCAGAAAACCTGGACATTATATTGCAAGTTGCCCCAAGTTGGAGAATAAAAACAAAGCTGTTCCCCAGAAGGCTTCAGCATCTACAGCGGAGACATTAGATTCAGATAATGATCCTGGCATTTTTACAGTTTCCGCCTCTACTATGAAGAGTACTTTGTGGATTATTGACTCAGGAGCATCCTATCACATGACACCTGATAGGCACTCCTTTTCCACTTATCGTCAGCTTGATGGTGGAGAGGGTCTCATGGCAAATAATGCTTCCTGTCACATGATTGGTATTGGAACAGTAAAAATTAGGATGTTTGATGGTGTTGTTCGTACTTTATGTGATGTCAGACATATGCCTGATTTAAGGCGTAGTTTGATCTAACTTGGAGCATTGTGCAATTCTGGCTTAAAGTGTGTAATAGAAAAAGATTCGTTAAAAATTACAAATGGCTCATTGATAGTAATGAAAGGGGTAAAAACTGGAAATCTATATTTGCTGAAGGGTACAACTACTGTTGCGGAGTCTGCTTCAGTTATTGATTCAGTTGATTCCGATTCTACCAGATTGTGGCATTTTCGTATGGGCCACATTGGAGAGCGCAGTTTAGAAGTATTGAGAAAGCGAGGCTTGGTTGACGGTGTTCATCATTCAAAACTTGGCTTTTGTGAAGGATGTGTACTTGGAAAGCAGACGAAGGTTTCTTTTGGCATTGCAGAGCATAAGTCTAAAGATGTCCTAGAGTATGTTCATACTGATGTTTGGGGCCCCGCACCATGCCTATATTATGGAGGAGCCAGGTATTTCGTTTCATTTGTTGATGATTTTTCTAGAAAAGTATGGGTTTACTTTATGAAGTCTAAAGATGAAACTTTTGATAGGTTTCAAATTTGGAAATATCTTGTTGAGAAGCAGTCTGGAAAGAAAGTGAAGGTTCTTCGTTCAGATAATGGTGGTGAATTCACTTCTCAAAAATTCATCAAATTTTGTGAGTCCGAGGGAATCGAAAGACATTACACCACACCAGGAGACCCTCAGTCAAATGGGGTTGCAGAGAGAATGAATTGGACTTTGTTGGAAAGAACTCGTTTCTTACGGCTGACTGCGAGATTAAATAAGAGATTTTGGGCAGAAGCATTATCTACGGCGGTTTTCCTTATCAACCGCACACCTTCTATCGCCATGGATATGAAGATTCCTGAAGAAGTATGGAAGGGAGGGCCTGTATCATATTCCTTTCTCAGAGTGTTTGGTTGTCCAGCTTATGTGCATGAGAGCAAAAGGAAGTTGGATCCAAGATCGCGCAAGTGTATTTTTCTTGGATATAAGAAAGGAATTAAGGGGTATAGGATGTGGTGTCCTACAACCCAGAAGATCGTTACTAGCAGGCATGTTACATTTGATGAGAAGGCTATGTTGAAGGTGGAGCCTTCTTCTTCAGTTAATGATGATGTTGAGAGGACAAATTCAGAGTACCAAACACAAGGAAGATCATCAGACTTCCATACGAGTAAAAATGGTGATTCCGATGACACCGTGGTTGATAGGGAAGAGACGGAAGATCAACCTCAAGGTGGAGCTCAAATTCAAACTCGACCAACGAGAGAGAAGAAAAGACCTACATGGCTCGATGATTTTGTAGGATTAAGCATTGAAGATATTGACTTTGATGACATGGCAGCTTAGGCATTAAGCATATTTCATGATGAACCAAGAGAGTACAAATATGCCATTAGTTCAGTCGATAGCTCCAGTTGGCTAGTATCAATGGAGGAGGAGATTGAGTCTTTGCACAAAAATCACACTTGGGATTTAGTGCCACTTCCTTCCGGCAAGAGAGCTATTGGATGTAAATGGATCTTTAAGGTGAAAGATGGCGGCAATGGTGACTTGAGGTACAAAGCAAGATTAGTGTCGAAGGGTTATGTTCAAAAGAAAAACGTGGATTTTCACGATATTTTTTCTCCAGTTGTTAGACACACTTCCATTCGCATTCTTTTGGCATTAGTTGCTCACTTCGACATGGAGTTGGAACAACTAGATGTCAAGACAGCATTCTTGCATGGTGTTCTTGAGGAGGACATTTACCTACAGCAGCCAGAGGGGTTCATTGATAGCAGCCAGTCAGGTCATGTTTGTAAACTTAACAAATCTCTTTATGGCTTAAAACGGTCTCCTAGACAGTGGTACAAGAATTTTGATAAGTTTATGATCTCACATGGTTACTCTAGAAGCTTTAAGGACCAATGTGTTTATTTCAAAAACTGTAATGATGACATCATCTATTTGTTACTTTATCTTGATGATATGTTGATAGCTTCTAAGAGCATGTATAAAATCTCGGAGTTGAAGATGGAGCTCAGTAAGGAATTTGAGATGAAAGATTTGGGAAACACACAGAGAATTTTGGGGATGGGGATTCAGAGGGATAGAAAGCAAAGAGTTTTGAGGCTCACTCAAACTCAATACATCGAGAAAGTCCTATCTCGATTCAGTATGGAGAATGCTAAAGCGGTGGCTACTCCATTAGGCTATCAACTCAAGCTATCCAAAGATATGTGTCCCACATCGGAAGAAGATAAAAGGTATATGGCTAATATACCTTATTATAGTGCTGTTGGTAGTCTCATGTATGCAATGGTGTGCACGAGACCAGATTTGGCCCATGCAGTTGGTGTTGTTAGTCGATATATGTCTAACCCAGGTAAAGAGCATTGGTAAGCAGTGAAGTGGATACTCAGATATCTTCGTGGCACTTCTTCAGTTGGCTTTTTATATGGTGAAGTAGATGGAGACATATCTCTTAGAGGATACTGTGATTCAGATTACGCTGGGGATAGAGATGGATGGAAGTCAGTGTCAGGCTATGTTTTTACACTTGGCATAGGCCCGATTTCGTGGAGATCAAAGTTGCAGACTATCGTAGCTTTGTCGACTACCGAAGAAGAGTTAATGTCGATTGTGGAAGTAACGAAGGAAGGATTGTACTTACTTCAGTTGTTGGATGATCTTTCAATGGCGCATCAGACAGTGGAGCTATTTTCAGACAGTCAGAGTGCGATTCATCTTGTTGAGAATCAGGCTTATAGTTCACGGACGAAGCACATTGATGTTAGAGGTTTCTTTCTCATGCTTGAGGAAGAACGAAGCAAGATCAAATTGTTGAAAGTGGGTACTTCGGATAATCCTTCAGATATGATGACCAAGTCACTTCCAAAGGACAAGTTTGAGCATTGCTCAAACTTGATCAGTTTGCTTCCTATTACTTGAGCGCCATGGGGCGCTGGGCCCAACAACTTCTATGTTGATTGTTGAAGATGAGATGATGAAGAAATATTGTCATATTTGAATCAAGGTGGAGTGTTGAAATTAATGATTCAAATATTTGTAGAGAAGGAAAGAAATTGATTGATTGTCAGTCAATTAATTGGCTCATACATGGAAAGAGATAGGAGAAAGTTTTCTTTTCGGAAGAAAAATAAAAGGCCAATCAGTCAATTAATTAATGAAGAATCAATTCTTAGGGAAAGAGGTTGAGACCATAATTGCTCCATCCATTTATGCTCCAATCAAATCAAGGAAGATATTATATTTATTTTTCTTCATGAAACTTCTCTTCTTTATCGCCAAGAAATCCTTCTATATAAATAGGGGTCATGTTATTGTATGAAGTATGCAATCCACCATTAGTCTTCTCTCTTTTGTAATCTTTTGTACTCATTTCTTCATTGAGAAATAAAAGTTGTTGGGTCTCCGTGGACGTAGGCAAAGCCGAACCACGTTAAAAATTGGTGTGCTCTTTCCTCTATTTTCTAATTTTGTTCTCTCTATAATTTGTGCCACTTGTTTTTATTTTTGGCTTTGTTGAAATTGTTGACAGACTAGATCATTGGGTTTATTCATATTCCGCTGCCCAAATCTCTGATTTTGCACTACACAAGACTACTTAAAAAATCGTTGTATATTAGCACCGAAAAATGACTGTGTGGACGAAGTGAATTCATTTATTACTGACAAAATGCCTGGTGAAATGTGCACCTATCTAAGCGCAGACTCAATCAGCCCTATGTCGGAAGTAATTGAAGAACAAAATCTATTGTATCCTGTGGAATTCCGTAATACTCTAAAGCTAACATCAATACCAAACCAAGAAATCTGTCTAAAGGTTAGGGTTCCAATAATGCTTCTTCATAATTTAAATTAAAATTTAGGCCTTTGCAATGGAACAAGATTGATTGTAACACAGCTTGCAAACAAAGTCATAAAGGCAGAAATAATAACTGGAAATAATATGGGAACTAAGATTTTAATTCCACGAATAGTGATGTCCTCAGCGGACACAAAATGGCCTTTTATTCTTCGGCGTCATCAGTTTCCAATAAAAATATGTTTTGCGATGACAATCAACAAAAGTCAAGGTCAAACACTAGAAAATGTTGGAGTTTATTTATCACGTCCTATATTCACTCATGGTCAGTTATGTGTTGTCGTTTCACGCACGACAACACAAAAGGGGTTGAAGATTTTAATAAAAAATGGAGATGGAGAAAGAAAGGACTACACAAGAAATATTGTCTACAAAGAAATTTTCAACAATCTTAAAGGTAATGCGTAAATTTTCATTTATGTTCTATAAAAATTCTTACTTCGATAAAACGATTATTCATTATAATTTTATTTCCAAATTCAGAATGTTTATTTATTTGAACAGGTTAACAACATTAAAGGTTTACTGGAGTATGACTCATCTTTATACCTCTTGCTATAACCAACTGGCTACATCAACGAGTACAGTATCAAAGCCGTAAATTCTACACAGGGACATCATATTTATAACTTGATATTCAAATTGCAAGTTATAGACTAAATAGTTTTTCTGTTTATTTAATTAATTGCATTGTCTTAAGAACAAAATATTTCTTTTACCTCAATACAATTCTTTTTTGGTTAACTTTGATGTGTTCGACATTTTTTTGTTTCAAACGTATTTATTCAATCTACATTACGTATTTCAATATAACGAAAATATATGAATTCAACATAAGTTCAACCTTGAAGGCAACAATGAAATCATTTATAATATATTATAATATTTATACAACGGTGCAATAAGAAATTAACACACAATAAAAGATTCATCTAAAGGTAGTAAAAGTGATTAACGCACATAAACAAAATCTGCTCATTTAAAAATAAAATATTAAAAAACAGCAACAAATAATTGTACAGTATTTAAGATAATTTTATTACTTATCTAACATTTTGAATGGCAAAAAAGCAGAGATATTATCTAAAATTATTATTTGAACAAACTGAAAATGAAAAGTAGGCATTAATGTGAAAATCTATTAAGTAGACAGAAGATATCACCTTCAATGGACAGATTTTATGCTCTTAAAGCTGATTTGCAAATCTGAAATTTTTTGTACATGTACCTCAGAAAAAAGAAATTAGTTAATAGCTGCTAACGGTAAATCAAATGCATTTAAGTATAAACTAAGTGCAATATTTACTTACATCAACGATTATCCTCCAAAATGAAATTATCCTAGAAATTAAAATAAGATCGCTTAGTTCACTAAAAATAAAATAACATTAATTGGCTGCAAACTAGGTTTCACTTGCCATGTCAAGTACATTAATTGGCTTCTATGTATTCCTGAATATTGCGTTCATATGAAAACCCCCAAGTTCACACTTACCCATCGTGGTCCTTTGAGAGAGTAGTAGTTTAAAGTTAGCAAGCTACATAGCTAATAGGAAAGGTTTATTGAAACTTACAGTATTGTGGTCTAAAAATTTAAGTGTTTCTTAAAAAATAATATTCAATTGCGTAGCAGCATGAATGTTTGATGCACAATATGATCCGCTCCAGTGGAAAATCATGAGATGGCTTAAAAGGTTAATGTAATATAGGTATAAAATTTATAAGGTCTCCTTTTTAGAAGTATTTGATGATTATTGAAGAAATCAATAGAAGAAAGAAGGCAGGCCATGATTTTTATTTCATTTCAAATAAAACTGTTTTGCTCACAACCTTAGAACGTGTGGATATGAGTCTACTACTTGACATGCTCATATCCTTCATTATATTTGTTCTAGGCTTGAAATATTGAAGGACAGTATCTTGGTTACAGCAAAAGTCAGAATGATTTACATGTGTACAGTAGGTTTAGGAAAGAACTTAGTTTGTTCTCTAGATCTCAAACAAATCTAAGGAAAACAAAATGAAGTGGATTATTGATTCTTCCAATGGTCTAATTTATAGCGCATGACGAACGCCATGAATGATTTCAAAACCCCCAATTAATTTTATTAAATGAAATCTTAATGTAGTTTTAGCCATTTTGAGCACACAATATTAATAAACTGAGACACTTGGAAACATTATATCAATAGAGTTAAAACTATCTAGCACAATAATTAGCAGCCCATTAAGAATTTCACACTAAGAATAAGTACATTACAGCAATTAATAAGACAGTATTTTATTTAACTTTTCTTACATTGATTTGCAATCAGCACATATTTTATTCCTTGGTAATTTAAGGTCTTCTAAAATCTGTAAAATGTTAAGGCAAGAAAAATAAGAATATCTCAACCAAAATTTGCATAAGAAACAAAGTGATATCATGCAAACAACAAGAAAATAATTAATAATTGCATATATCGTGTATTTAAGCTTCAATATTCTACTTTCTGATGTAGTTTGCCTCAATATGGTATAACTAATTCTCCATTGTACATGGCTTCTTAATTAAAGTGGTAAGTGAAATATGATTATAAGCACTTAATTCGCATGTTGCAGGAATAGTACAATTTAGGCACAAGCTTACCACCCCTCCCCTCTACACACACATACCGGGGACATTTTTTCCCTTTTCAACAGCCTGATTATATGTGACGCCCACCATCCAAACTTCATCCAAACTAGAGTCACTCGGAACACTCCTGAATCCACAAAAAAGGTTTGGGTTCAAAATCATTGGTTTGTTTGGCTGACAGATTTTGTATTAAAAAAGTTTGTATTAAAAATCGTATTATGAATTAATACAAAAAATAAAAGGGTGTACAAACAGATTTTGTTTTATTACCCATTCTATGAATAATTGAAGTAACTAAAATATCTTAATTGCTTTATTCCACGGACCAATATTTTAAATATACTATGTTTGCTATCAATTTTTTTACTTAGTCTCCCTATGTTGATTACTTCTCTTTTTATACATTTTTTGTGTAGAAATATACAAATAAAAACTTTTTCCCCTTTGCAAAAACTTATTTGTTTATGATGTCCATGCACTACAACAAATTAAAGGGATGCAAGTATATTTGTAGATTAATATCAAATGATATTACTTTCATTTGCCTACAGAACTGTAAACAAAAAATATTTTTTCCTTTTCAAAACCTCAAATAACATTTCTTTTTCTATAGAAATATAAACAAAACATATTTTTTTCCTTGCAAAACTTCATACTATTTTTTTTCTATAGGAATATAAACAAAATATCATTTTTTTTTCCTTTCAAAACCTCAGATCATATTTCTCTCGCCTATGTACTACGACTGATTGAAGGGATCTACTAGCGAAGGTGTGTATATAATCTGTTTGAATATAACAGTTAAATTTGGGTATGCTAGGCGTTTGTTAGGATATACATATAACAGGATTTTCAGTCATATGAAGAATAAAATAGTGATAGAAAAGTAAGATTGATAAATAGTGTGGATTACCCAACAAAAAAGTGAGAATACGTGTTGGTAACATACTTCTCACTGATAGCTTTGGAGCAACAGAAGAGGTATACAAATACAAGCATATTTAATATTAAAGCATAGTAGAAGCAATATTGTTGAAAGTGGAGTTCTCTATTATCTTTTGATATCAATTGTAACTTAACCAGTCTTACTTTCCATTATGTAAATGTAAATTATTTCCATACATATCAATTGTAACTTTATCAGTCTTACTTCTCTATCAACTACAGTTGAAAATCACAAGTAAAAATAATAAATGCCATGTAAACTGCAGTCAAACAAGTTAACAGTAAGGTCCGCCTTGAGCATGGTCACTAGATCTAAGAGGCTGTTTGGTCCCTAATGGGGATCTTAATCCATAATAGGTACAAAAATTATTTGTATAGGAGTATGACAGAATATAAAATACATAAATTTGTTGCATGAAGTATTACACCCTGTCATTATTTCTGTTTGTTTACGCATTTGTGTGCAAATGCTCCACGTATAAAGTTAAATTTGATCTTTGCAAGTAACTTCAAGGTATATCTAAATTTATAAGCTGAATCGTTCTCACCTGAAACCAAGATCTTCAGCCGGAAACTGGAGCTGAAGGCTTTTTCCCTCAGCAAATATAGTCCTTAACCTAGAAAGCCCCGACAAACCAATAGGGTTTCCTTCATTTAAAACAAAATCCGAGAGTTGTGATCTTCTATAACCTCCAGAATCACCTCTGCATAGTGCACTCCTCTCTAAGATAAAGTCTGTATAAAATAAAATATTATTTTCCTGAAAAATGAGTTTTACTGTGAGAATCTAAGAAAAAGTCGACAAATAAAACCTTTCTCATTCGGAGATTGAGCTGATTTGCGCAGCAGCTAATGTTTCCGATTAACGTTCACCATTTCTTCCTGCCGATGTTAAGGATTTGGGAGCAGTAGCCATTACTTTCGGATGATGTAAAGGTTTTGGAACAGCAGCCATTATTTTTGGCTGATATTAGGGTAACAACGAAACGCGGTTTGTTTGTCTAGGGTTTTCCTTTGTCCTTACCTAAGTTTCAAAATTCCAATTTTACCCCCACACGATTTTGTTATGCTAATGTTTCATATGAATGTGAATGTTATCTTTATTTTGTCTCAATATGTCATGCTAACTTTTCATATATTACAATATGTACATTTGAGCCAACAATGATCGCTTATGTTGCCATGATTCGGAACATTACTATTGCTTTCAAGATTCTTTAGCTAATTTTTTCAATTGCAGTATTCATAATGTATCCTTTCATTCTTCCACACACAATGTATTCCAACTTTCTCTCCCATAGAACTTCCAAACTTCGTAGAACAAGTAATAAAAAATGATTTAGTTTATAAAGATACCTTCCTTTTTTATACAACATTTAAAACTTATTATTTGATTACTATTATTATTTCAGAACTTAAAATATTATGGAAAATCATTATGAAAACAAAACTACTAAAAATTGTAAAAGTCTATTGTTGTATTTTTTGTATATATATATTTATATATTTACTAAGACTGCCTTTTAAATCCCGAATTCCAACTTAAATTAAGAATATTCTCGGTAACTCACATTTGAATTTTTCGATTTTATATACAAATAGTTTATTTAACTAGAAATTATAAAATGTTAAATATTCAAAATAATTTTGTTGTCTAAACTAATTTATTTGTTAAATTATTTCAAAAATGATAAATTCAATTTGAATACCACTTTCATACTAATAAAATGGAAAAATTAATATTTCAATGAAATATAATAACTTAATAAATACATAACAAATAGTATCATATTAATCAATTTTCTACTAATCCCGTCTTTCTTTTTTCTTACCGTCTGCATTTGAGTCCATTACGTAAACATATAATAGAAATAAAAATTTAACATATTTTCAAAAAATCACTTGATTAAATAACTAATAATAAAAAAAAAATTCTTATTCAAACAAAAAGTGTAAGATGTATAACATAAAATTATACACCATATTTTATAAAATAATTATTACCAAAATCATTTACTTATTTTTCAGCTAATTTTTTCTGCTAAACTGCCAAATAATGTATGTTCAATAGAATTATCAAATAATGCATAATAAGCCATTTTTTTAATCAGTAATAGTTACCATTTTTTTTTAAAATTACGTGTGCAACGCACGGGTTACACACTCGTTGCAATTAAGACGGATCTATTTGCCCTTAGCTTATGGTTAAACAATCTCCCTTCCACGTAGATCCCTAAATTTTCACTTCCCTCCATTCACCAAAATAAAATCTCCATCATCTTCTTCCTGCTCTCCGCACAGCTCACAACCAAAAAGAAGAAAAAGGTATGCTTTTTTCTATTTTTAATCCGTGAAGCTTATATTAATTAATATAGTATTAATTCGTTCAGAATCAAAGTCGGTCCCATCACATTTATTCACCAATCGCGATTTTAATTCCTTGCAATTCTGCGATCGTGACTTACTGATTCCTCTCATCGTTGTATTTCAAAACCTGTCCAAACTTTCAATTTTCAATTATTTCGTTGCAATCTTCATATCTGTCTATGGTTCAAACTCTAATTTGGATTTTGTTGTAATTCCTTATTTGATTTCTCGGTCTACTTTTACTTGAAATAAATAGATGTTGTCGAAATCAGTTGAATCAGAGGATAGGGTTTAGCATGGAAGTGGTTGAGTTTAGGGCATATTAGATCTGGTAGTCTGCAACATATGAGACGATTTTAGCATGCTTGATTTCAGCTTTTTCTTTATTGTAGTTTTTTTAATCTGGTAGTTGAATGTGAATTAATTAAACTTTCGAGGTGATTTATGGCTTAACTCAAGATTTCTGATTTAATTTTAGTGGAGTGGAGGAGTTGTTAACCGTTAAAGGTGAACTATTGAAAGAGTGAAAAGGAAAAAAAATCCAACTGCTCTTTGCATATAGAACCTTTAAATGGAGTATCCTTCCCAGTTAGTTGGTTTAAATGTTTACGGTTTAAATCCATTTGATAATATCATTTTTCCACATCTTAACATTCATAACCGAGTATATGATGTATGGATGTTATTTTTAGCATCTCATTCTTTTTAGTATTCTTGAGAAGTTTTTATCTCAATGTTAGCTGGCATGCTCATTATTTAAGCATAAGTCAGATTCAATTTAAGCGTGTATGTTTCCATAGAAAGTGAGCTAATCTGAGTGTATATGTCATGATGCTTGCTTTTGTAGGTGTATTTTGGTGTAGAGAAAAACCGTGTGCATGTGTATGTACATGTTTATATATGCGGCCCTACGTGCAAGTGTTTTTGTGCACGTGTGAGTACTAGAAAGAGTGAATCTGTGAGTGTGTTTGTCAAAGCATTTGTATATGTGAGCGTGGAAATTTGTTCGCCCATGAGTGAGAAAAACGCAAACTATTCAATACTATAAAATGAACAACAAGTTATTGTAGCACATGGAAAATATATTTCCATTATTGAGCCAAAGTTGGTAAACCGTGGCCTCCTTGTATTACATATATTTTACAAGTTTTGGTGTTTGGATGCATTTTCGGTTGGATATGGTTATGCAAACCAGTACTTAAGCTAAAAATATGTATAATTTATTTTACTATGAAAGGTTCTACCAATGACTTGACATGATAAACAATGGAGTATAATTAAGTTGCATCAGCCCATCACACAGATACTTCAATGAAATGGATATTCTCAGCAATATAACCAAAGCTTCAGTTACCTTAATATTAACTTTGTAGTAGTCATTGACAAACTGCATCGCAGCTCAGTACCTTAGTTATTATTCTAGTTTCTAACTTGATATGGGTATGGCACATTTGTAATGAATAGTTAACGGACCTGAGTTTTCTTTTCGATGTAATTTGCATCTCCATGCAAAACTAATTACCTATGTTGACTCATTGAAGTGTCTCATTTGGTAGTCATAAGCACCCTGTTTTCAATTCTAGTATCAATCTTTTGGCTTTTTACAGAACCCATTCTGATCTATCTAAAACAAGATCCAAATATAGCCAAAATGGATGCAATCTATTTGAAGTTTTAATTCCTGGACTATTCTATTATTCATACCTGCAATGCCTTTCGAGATTCTTACAAACACAGTCCATTATGATTCCATTAATCTTGTGTTCAGTCCATTGAGATTCTTACAAGTATACTGGATCTGGTAGTTGAATCATGATAATTGAATGTGAATTGCTTGCTGCAATTGTATCATAATATAACTTGGAAGATAGGAGTTTATTAACAAATAAACTTGTAAAAATTCAATATTATTCCAATTCTTGTCTCATAAATACAACTAATAAACTAGTCATTGCTTATTATATGTGATGATTAAGGAGTTGTAAGTTCATTTGTTAAGTACATGTAGTTTTGCTAGTTATGTATTGTTTGGTTTAGATATGCATATAAATAACAATAGTTTGTTTTATATTGTTTTATTTGCAGGCCTTGGGAGCTTATGTTCAAAGGTCTTCGATTTTGATTGTGTGGTAGTTGTAGTTGTGGATATTTAAAGTCGGTATTCTTTCCACCTTATTCTTTAATTTATAGTTTTAATGCTTGTGCATGTAAAGTATGCAATATCGTTGTTCTATCTTTGAGTACATATGTTATTGTGGTATACCGTTTGTTGCCGCCGTATTCCGTCGCTTGTCTCCCAAATCTTCATATATTGATATGAAAATAGTTTTGAAAATTAATATCGTTTGATAGTGGGAAAAAAAATATGTTAAATGGACACTATGCGTACAACATAATATGAAATTAGTTGGACTGTTAGGATAAAATTAGTAAATTATCTTTTTTGCAAACAATCTACTTATTAGTGCTTTGTTACTATAGT
Source organism: Allium sativum (assembly GCA_030737875.1). Taxonomy (NCBI): domain Eukaryota; kingdom Viridiplantae; phylum Streptophyta; class Magnoliopsida; order Asparagales; family Amaryllidaceae; genus Allium; species Allium sativum. Next base: position 1,050,902,863 of record CM060916.1, on the reverse strand, counting down.
TATCAAAAAATTTGCACCATAAGTAAAATTCATATTAAGTTCCTATACCAATAAATATAGCAATTTTCTAAAAATATATATATTAAAATAATAATAGTTAAGCCTAGTTTTTGCATGACCTTTTATTGAAACATTCTTAAAGACATGTATGCTATGCTTGCTTGTAGTTGGCATTTTAATTAGCAATTCCTTTACGGGAAATGTTAATTTATATTGTTCTTAATGATTTGTCCATAGTTATTTAGGGTATGCATAAATAAATAAATTAGCGAATTATGAAATTGTGATGACATAAAAATATAAAATGTTAACTAATAACCTTCTTTAGTCTAATAAGCCACTCTGGCATATTCACATAATCGCGTTATCGTAATCGTAATTCGTATTTAGGATATCAAAGATGTTATAATCTCAAGTAATTCATTTAAAATTATAAGTAAGATTGTTATTAATAGAAGTAAAAAAAAAATAGTCGTAGCTTGAATTTGAGGAATTTTCGTATTTTATTTACATAATATTAAAAGTCATAAAATCATAAAATCTTGTTCAATACTTTATTTGGTATGCTATTGTGGCAGTTTATACTATACAATGGACAAAAATTGGGTAAATTTGGATCGAACTTCATAAAAAAGTTGGGTAAATTTGGATAATAAAGAGCTACAAATAAGGATAGATGTTCCTGGCGTCTATGTTAACAAAGCTTTACCAACGACCATGGTAGATGCTTCGACACTTGAAAAAGATGCCTCTACTGAAGAAGAGAGTGAAAGCGAGGCCGTTGGTGAAATATAGTATTAGAAATAATGTTTAAATTTGTGACATGCTTCCTTTTTTATTTTTGTCCAAAATTGATTTTTCTTCTATATGTGGCTTGTTTTTTTAATTTTTATTTGCGTACGCATTGATTGTACTTTTTTTTCTTCACTACGTTGTTGTACTTCCATTAGATATTATTTAATTTATTTAATTTAATGGTGCATGATTTTGTTCTACCATATATATTATTGACCTTTAGATGAGCACATATGGATATACCAACTATAATGGCGACACAGAAGAAAATGGTGGCTCTCAAAATGATGGTATATTCTCAAAAAATTTAATTAATTATTTACATGCCTATATATATATATTGGTTGTCGTGCATAATATGGTTTAAACTATCTTCTTTCTAACTGGATTAATAAAGAGAAAAGGACGGTGTTACAACAAACCTAAATGGGGAAAATCTGGCAAGGAGAGCATCGAGTTCACAAAAGATGGATTAAGTGTTGTTCCAAAAGAAGCTGAGTTGGGAAGGTTTTTGGGTAGCTTGGCAAGAAACTACAATCTTCTTCCGCTTTCTTTAATAGACCGGAGAGCATATGAAGATAAACATATGGAAAATGCGTGGAAAGTTATATCAGTAAGTTCGAACTTTACTTCTACAATTACATTTTTTTGTTTCATACCGCTTAATACTCTTAAATCAATATTTGCAGGAACTGGTTATGGTTCCACCCGACCCAAAGCTCTTAAATCAGTATTTATCTCCATTTTGTTTTTGATCTGTTTGATATTTCCTGACAGTTTTATAAAAATAATTTCAGGAGTCAGCTAAAAAAATTATCATTTATGATTTTTTTTTCTTATTTATGAAATGTTGTTAAAAAAGGGATAATAAGAAACATTAATGGGTTGGCTTATAAAATCATAATCCATCTTGTACATGAATTGTATAAATTAGCACCTTACCGATTACATAAATTATATGATTTGGATATATCTATCGTCTTAAAATAAAGTCAGTGTTATTTTTATATTCTTTTAATTGCAATAATATGTTTATTTTTTCTATATAAAACTATACAACTGGTAAATATAACATGATTTATGTTTGTTTCAAGGATACAATTGATTGGCGTCCTGAAGATATTCCTCACATTCCTAAAATTCGACATGCACTGCTGAAGAGACTATCCAAAAGGGTACGAGACAATCGATCTGACTTACAAGATTGATAATACAAACCACATATTGGTTCACCTTCACGTTTTACATGTGGAGATGATTGTGTAGACAATGATCAGTGGAGGGAAATGGTAAAATATTGGGATAACGATTCTAAAAATAAAGTAAGAGACGTACCATTTCTTATTTCGTATGAATGCAAAAGGATATAAAATTATTATGATGCAACTTATTTTCATGTAAGGATCGAAAGAAATATTGAGAATCGGAAGAAGCTGAAAATGAGTTACACTGGTGGATCAAAGAGCTTTGTGAGACACTATGCTGAATATGTAAGTAATCATGTTTTCTACAATCTTTCTATAATTCTAATGGTATAATCATATTATTTTTGTACGCTGTATTTTTTTGCTAAATGTTATGTGCCTTTTGTTGAAATAGGAAAAAAAGCATGGCCACAAACCTGATCCAATTGAGGCATATGAATTGGTTCATAAAAGAAAGGAAGAGCAAGGAAGCTGGATTGATGATGCTTCAGAGCAAATGGGGGTAAGTTGGATGTCTTTTGGCCTAATTATTACTTCAGTCGTGGGTAACACCAGTTGTGCTGAATTATTATTTTTTGTAGGCCCAAATGGAAATATTTCTTTATACAATGCAAAAATATACAGTTATTGACAATTCAACAGTAAATGGAAACATATAAGCGGATTACCAAAATCGTTTTCTAATAACTTATCAATTGTTTAATGAGCATAAAATGCAAAAAGTTATAAAACAAAATTAAAAAAATGCAGTAGAGAAATAAATTAGGAAAAACTTGTCTATAAATTATGTGTTCATATAAAACTCAAAATGTAAATTCTATAATACGATTATGAACTCTTTAAAATGGAGCGCTAAAAGTTTTATTTTTGATTTTCGATCTTCCTAGTAGATTTTCTTAATGTGTCGAGATGTTTCTAAAAAGTATATGCATCGTTGAATAATTGGTAAGCATATATAAAAGAATCAAATGTTGCTTATCTGAACTTTGCTTTCTAAAAAAATTATTTTTTGACAAAGAAACTTGAAAAAGACAGGACACACCTTGCACCGATATCACTCACAAAAAGATTTCATAATTAAATATTTTTTTTAACAAATAAACTCAAACTTGTCACCGGAAGTTACTTTGAATGTATGTACAGTATTTCTCATGAGAGCTCACAATAAAGTCTATTCCATTATGATATGAAGCCCAAAATATGTCATGATCTAGGGCCATAATATTTCCGATCACTGTGTCGCCATCAAAAGGAATGTATTCATACACACATTCCACGTCATTCACTGCGATAGAAAGAGCTGAAATTTTATGTGGGAGACTACCTAGTAGAGAAAGGAATGAACATTTTTAATTTAACAATTTCAATTTAGAAAACTTTACTTCGTTTAAGCTATTACGAGCGAAATATTTAGCAAACTCGATGATAAATTCGAACACCTACATACTCTTTATTTTCCATAGATATCAACACTGGTATCAATATTCTCATGTTCAAAATAAGTTTCTTCGACTTTATTTTGATGGTTGATACCTTTTCTTTCATGCATGAAATAAAATTAAAATCTAGCTAACTAATACTTCAGCTTCGACATCTTTTGCATTATCCCCTCTTCCTAGTTTGACATCTGGGATTAGTATTTTTTTGGGTTCCTATTTCAGTTTCAGATAACAATATGTAGATAATATAAAAATACTTCAAACTTAAAAAACATTAGTTAAATTTTGATAAGTTATCTTACTTTATAACATTTTCTCAATATTAGTTATGATATTGGCGTAGTTTGCACAGTTTCTTGTTCACAACTGAACTCAACTTATTCACAAAATATGATAAAAATTTGGGTCATTGATCATAAAGTATATGAAAACAATAAAAAGCAACCACAAACATTGATTTCCTATTATCCTACAAATTCTTTTTTATTTACAGCAAAAGGTTATGTTATTTAATTCACAGCAGTAATGATTTGAATGAATACCAAAATTTGTTCAATTTCCACCATCTTCTTAATCAAAAAATTGAGTGAATGAGTTAAAACAAGCACCATAGTCCACTTTGCCTATCAAAAACTCATATTGAAACTTACTTAAAGATGGGGACTTAAACAAAATATTTTTAGTCAAAACTAAATATAAACCCATTATATTGTAAATTAACAGACTTACATTCGTTTTCTAATTAGTACATAAGCGATGCAATATTCAATCAACAGCTGAGCAACAATTGCAGAGGCAAAATTAAAACTAAAGCAGTGTAGATAGTGGAGCAGTCGATTAGACGCATGCATGTAGAGTCTGAGTTGATGAGTCTGGAGACTCTGGACCCTGAAGCGGCAACAACTGTAGACAGAAGTAATGATATAGAGTTCGGCACTGATGCGATTAAGGGTAGCTAGGTTTAAAACTATGGTGGAGTACGATAAAGGAGATAAGATAGAAATCACTGATTTTTCATTCTGAGTAGATAGAATAACAGGAGCGGGAGGAATTTGTTGCCCCCGTCGTGTCCTGATGCCGTAGGCGAAGGTATTGCCTGCCTATGTCTTTTGCCGGGGCCGTATTTAAGGGACAATGTATACATATTTTAAATTTCTACTGATATTAAAAGACATTGGAAATATAAGTTTTTTTTTTAAAAAAAAAAGAGAACTTGAAGTCCAAAACTATTAAGTATGAAAACTGAGCAAAATCAAGATTTCTATTTTAATTTATGGAAGACTGTTACTTTTATTAGCATATCGACATGGATGATGTGTGCTCACATACTCATACATCAAATGTTAACTGTGTACATGCGGTATACGTAGGTTGTTGGCATTTATGAACTTGGTATGTAGGCTGTTGGCATTTATGAACTTGGTTTGTAGGCTGTTGGCATTTATGAACTTGTGACCAAAATCTGAAGAAATGCCTATATTTGATGGTACATGCAAGTAACAGAGGAGGCCACTTTTTTTAGGGGTGCACTGCACATTTCAGGAGACACTTTTCATTTGAGATTCATTTTTTTTCTTTCTTTTTCTTCTCTTGGCAAAATCCTTTTGCCATTTTCTTCTCAACGCATGGAACGGAAAAGTGGAAGAACACCATTCATTTTTTTTGGAACCTGCTGTTTCTCTTTTCTTTCTTCTTGGACACACTTCTTTCTTTTCTACGCCAAAGCTTCTCATCGTTAAATGCATCATAAACTATGCTGCTAACTTTAAATGCATCAATGTGTTAAGTTAGCAGTATTTAAATGCATCATTAACTCAACTTTGGATGAGTACCACATATCTCATATTTTCATACCAAAATTGTCATAGTCGGAAATTAAACAATGTCAGCATTAAAAGTTGTCTACTCAAAACCCTAAACTAGTATTATTAGCGTGAAACTTCTACTAAGAGTTGAAATATTCCATAAGTTCTTAAACTTTTTTTATTTACAATCATATAATTACCCAAATCTGATTCATCCAAGGTGTTAGATATAAATAAAGCTAAAGCTATAACAGGCTTTAAAATTGTATTACTTAAATTGTCACCAACATCATATTGTATAATTAAATTTTATGCTTTTCATGATGTGAGGCTCTTCTGGCTTTCATTGTTCACATTTTGTATGTGTACATGCGTAAGCTTTGTTTCGTTGTCACCAGCAGCATATTATATTACCAAGTTTTATGTTTATGCTCACATTTTGAATTTAGACATTGTTCATTTAACTGAAAAGTAGTCTTGGTTAAATTGATGCTAAAATTTGTATATTGACAAAGATAATATTTACTTCTGTATTGATGCTAAAATTTGTAGGCACTTACAGCTCAAAAGCTGGATGAATTAGTTGATAGTAATGGCAACGCGACACCAGAAGCAAGACTGCAAGCATATGTGGCGGCAAGGGGATTAGAGACTGGTGTTAGAGTTCGCGGTTATGGAGAAGTTGTAACACCAGATATGGTTCCTTGTGTCCAAGAAACTCAGCTGACATCAACGGTTCGTAGGATGCGCAGAGGACGAGCTTATGCTCTACTACAATCTGAATGTTTGAGTCTAAAAGAAATGTATGAAAAACAACAAGGTATCAATGAAAAACAAGGAAAGGAAATAGAAGAGCGGTGCCAAATGATCCGGTCTTCTCAAAATTTGTCATCAATTCCTCAATCTCCGTCATTCATATCATCCTTCATTATACGCTCAAGCGGGTCATCCTACTAGAGGCTTCACGTCTACCCTTAATGATATGGACTTTCTACAATACATGGTTCATGGCTCCAGGTCAGACAAATAGTTGGTCTAAATAGTTACTACTTGTAGCATGTTTTCTTTTCGAGTTTTATTTCTTGTTGCATGTTTAAAAACTTATTAAGTTTGTGACTAGTTGTAGTGTACGATTTAAATGATATGGTTGTTTTGCTCCAAATACTTGCTTTGTTACCTTTGTTTAACAGGAGAATAATTTTTTCTTCAATTTTACATGCAATCTGTCTTCTTTTGTACCTTTCTTGATTTAATGTCTGGTACGGAAAACATGTAAGAGCATGATTTACTGTCTTCTTTTGTACGTTGCGTGATTTAATGTCTGCTATGGGAAACATTTAAGTACCTGATTTATTGTCTTCTATGTTTACAATTTATTTGGTCTCATGATGTACATACATTTTCGCATGCTACAGGCATTTTTGCCGTGCGCAGGCTTTAAAATTTGCCTATATTGTTTTAACAATTGCAAAGATTATTGGGGGCGGTTATACTAGCCTGTGTTGGATTTTCTGAGGCTAAATCCACGTCAGAATGGAGAGAATAGTACAGGAGGAATTAAAGTTTAAAATGTCTCCATTTATCATTAGCGGCAACACTTTTACAGGCTAACTTTTATCTGCTGCTCATTACTTTAAGGGCAAATCAGTATTAGTTTTTGTCCCTATTAATATTATTAGGGGCTGTTGTGAAGAGCCCTTACTATTTCTAATCTTTGTAGTTTGCAGAACAAGTCATAGAAAGACTAAGTCAAATAGCAGAAAACCCGCTCAGACGTCTGACCAATATCTGTCAGACATCTGTCCTTGCTCTCGGGTTTCAAAACCCTGTAGGCACAGATGTCTGACCAAGATCCCTCAAAAGTCTGTGCTGAAACATAGCACAAAACTCTCCTCCTTGCCTTCTTTCTGCCGCTGCTCCATCTCCACTATCGCCAAGCACATCTACGCCTCGTCTCCGTCAACATATGTGATTTCATGTCACAAATCACAACACCAGAACCCACAGACCTGCAAGAGGATGAGTGCTTGGACTAGGGATGAGGTATATTCAGTCGTCCAGTCAGCATACAGAGATGTGTCAGTAGTAGTGAAAGGCTGGGGCTAAGGTCGGGCCTAAGACGGTGGAGTTATTGGTATTTGATACTTACAAGCACCCCCTTTCAATGCACTTACCAATAATACCATCTGTAACAACCCGTATTTCGATAACATGATTAAGATGAGAATCAAGGCAGAATTTAATTTTAAATTCTGAATCAAGTGAAACGGGCTATGTCATTGCGTTCGTCTCGGAAAAATACACGAAATAGAGTCCGAGTTTTCGAAAATCGGAGTCCGTATGACCAAGATATGGCCTCGCGAAGTTTCACGAAAAATTCCCAAATTAAAGTATACTTAATTATGTGAAATGGGTTGCACAGAGAAATATATATATATTGATATATATATATATATAATTGAAAATTAAATAAATAAATATGCAAAAATGTTCAAAACAGCGAATTGGGAGAGGGGAATAACCGAACCGGCCGATTTTTGAGGTCGACCCGAGCCCGCTGGGTCGACTAGGGGTTAATCCAGGGTGTTTGGCTGTCAACCCGTGGGCCGATTCGCTCAAATGCAGATTTTGCATTTGGATGGTTCTCATGGTTCATCTTTAATCTAAAGGCCCTAGATGGTTTCTACACTTGACTTCTTCCCCAAGACATGCTTTGATGGCTTGGATTGAATCTAGGTTTAATCCTATGGCCTAAAACACTTGCCTAATCTATAAATAAGACCCTAACCTATCCTAAACCCTCATTATTCACTCATGTAACTAAACTATGGCAAAATTGCTACTCTCATGGCCTCCACTCAACTATCCTAGCCACCACTTCATTCCTATGAGAGGTTTCATGATCATGAGAGTGTTAGAGAGTCCCTATGTTAGTATGAGAGCTTCTCAAGTTGATTCCAAGGCAAAAGCTTTGATCTTTGTTCATAAAGATGGTGTTTTTGTTGATTTGGAGCATCCATCTTTGGGTTTTTGGGTGATGGCAGGCATAAGCTTCATCACTAGCTTTAGTTTAATCGATTTAGGCCTTCATAGCAATGTAAGCCCTTTCCCTACTCTTAGATATTAACTATGAAGTTAAATGTTCATGTTGCAAGTTTGGGTTTGATCATTGAGAATGATACATGCTATCATGTTATGCAAGTTTATGAAGTCATCATCTTGATCTTATGAGCTAAAAGCTACAAACTTTATGTTGAAATGTTGCATTATGCAACATGAGAACCTTCATAATCATTATGTCAACTTGCATATGAAGTCATAATCCTTATATGATGATATATGCGAGTTTCTAGTCATCATTCCATGTCTTTTGTCACCATGATTCGCTTATGTGCCAAGTTTGGGTTTATGCATGTTTTTGAGGCTTAAGAATGTAACATGCAAACTAATGAACACATTTGTGCCTCATTTGCCACCATGATTAACTTGTGGCTTAATATCCATTTTTGTCATGCCTTTGTCGAGTCTCTTCTTTTAATCCATTTCGTTGTTGCGAACGTATATGCGAGTTTAAAAGCGTTGGGGTCACATTATGGGAAAACATAATGACATGAATATGATTTGGGTAAATGGGTATAAACATGACAACATGTAACGTTAAATATGACATGTGTTTATACTTGAAAACATGACTTGAAATATAACATGAAAGTTGACATGTAAGTATGCATAAAGACCTAAGCTTGGGAATTTACCTATTAAGTTAGGTCTACCCTTTGGGAATTTACCTATTAAGTTAGGTCTACCCAAATGCTTGAAAGACTTGTAACATGTTTTGGAAACATGATGAACATGACACTTAGATAATATAAGTGTGGCCAACTCGAGGTTGGGTTGAGTTTGCAACGTAAAACTATCCGGAACCGACCGGCCTAACTAGTAGTTGCAAACAATAGGACCCAATGTGAGAAGTTGGTCATGTTGTGCTTGAACCCGAGGTTAGACCAAGTTGTGGTGTAAAGCTACCCGGAACCGACCGGCTTAACTAGTAACCACAACAAAGTCTAATGTGAGAGGTTGGGGTGCATTAAGTAATTAATGCCACATGATAGGGTTAAGTTAATTTGATTAATGACTCTTAACCAAATATGACATGGACAAATGGGTTAAGTGACTTGATTAGGCTAATGATACTTAACAAAACATGACAAGTTTGGGTAGGTTAAGTAACTCGATTTGCCTAATGACACTTAACCATTTTTATACGACTAGCGGACGGGGATTAAGTTAACCAACACTTAATCAATCCAACATGATAATTTGGTAAGGTTAAGTAAGTTTTCTTAATGACACTTAACCAAAAGATACAGTTAATGGATGGGGTTAAGATTAGACTCAACTAGTCTAAACATGATAATCGGATGGGGTTAAGTTAGCTTAGACTTAATTAATCCCACGTGGTAGTAAAAAGGGGGTTAAGTTAAACACTTGACTAATCTAACCCGTTAATTTGATGTGGTTAAGTGACCTATACTTAACCAATCTAACTCGTTGATTTGATGTGGTTAAGTGACCTATACTTAACCAATCTAACCCGTTAATTTGATGTGGTTAAGTGATTTATACTTAACCAATCTAACTCGTGAATTTACTAAGGTTAAGTTAACCCGTACTTAACCAATATAACGTGAAAACATGATAAGGCTAAGTCACGAATCGCTTGAATACACTTGACCGGTTTGACTAAGTAATTTGATAGGGTCAAGTTAATATATACTTAACCAATTTGAGCATGGTTTGTAGGGTTAAGTCTTGAACTTGGATACTTAGCCAATTTTGACATGATTTGTAGACGGGTTAAGTTTTGAACTTGGATACTTAGCCAATTTTGACATGATTTGTAGATGGGATTAAGTCATGAACTTAAGTGACACTTAATCTATTATGCAAACCCTAATTCGGGGAATTAGGTGGGTAACCGTAATTAACAAGGGTAATGGGAATAAGGCTAAGTGGTAAACCTTAGTTGAAGGATAACTAATTAATAATTCTTAGTCAAGGAAACTTAGACCAGTTCATAGATAGATGAGTAACCTGATACGGTAGGTCATCGTTTAAGTATACGAGTGGGAGCAAGTATCTGATTTAGATAAAGGCTCCAACGAACTGGGTAACGAAGCAGCGGCTTCGGGGAACGTAAGGATATTCTTGGGATCCCTCTGTGAGCTGCCAGGTCATTATACTAGGCTCACGAGAGGTTGAGGTCTGCGGTAGAAGAACCAAGAATATGCCTTGGTTGCTATGCGAGCGACCTAAAGACTGGGGTGGATAGCAGTGAGTCGACGAATACATAAGGTGCCCGAGATAGCAAGTTCGTCGATCATCTACCATCTTGAGTCAAGCGTGTACGTACGGAAAGGCAGGGAACACCCAACAGACCATAATTGCTATCTAATTATGGGTGAGGTAAGCCGTAGGATGTGGGCTGGCCGGAGTGTAGTTCTCATGCAAGATTTTCTCTTGTGTTGCCTTTCACTAGTTGAGGGAGGGGTCTCGTGGGACCATAGCCACGTGTAGAAAAGCAGACCTTAGTATCTGCATCGGCAGATAAATCTAAAGCTCCCGACCGAGTCCTGTATTTCTTGTTTTGCCCTGTGACAGGACTCGGATGGCACGATGTGATACATGTGCATACAGTCATGGAAAACGATTCACGATGAATGCGTGGGAAAAAGGGCGCGGTTGGTGGTTAGCGTAATCCCTAGTGGCCCTAGGTGGTTGAACCCAAACCGAGATACGAAAACGTGCAATAGGTAAGCGTAATCCCTAGTAGCCCTAGGTAGCATAAGTCCTAGTTGTACAAACGATAATTCATGTTGGAAGACCCTAGCTAGGTTTAGGGCAACAGTCCAAACCAATCTTAAGGATCACGGAACTATGTTAAAGTAATATAGAATCTCATGGGAAAGCCCGTATGGTCTACGGCAAGGGACTGAACATTTACATGTAATAAAACATATGAGTTGAGTAACCTATATATGCGGCATATTAGGTTGACATGGACCATTATACGACTTTTGAGTAGGGGTCATTCACGGATAACACGTGATACAGTTGGGATACTAGTACGGTAGGTGCAGAGCGGGCATACAGGATAGATACCATGGGACGTTATACGTGATAGATATCTTGGGGATATTATACTTGATAGAAACCTGACGATGTGATACCTTGTTTTATCTTGACATCGTAATTTATCATGACACCTTAGTTTACCTGAGTTCAGTAGTTCATCCTGTTATTTTGATTTAGCTTATCTATCTTGTTATCATGCTTATGTTCATCTCAGTTTCTCATGACAGTTAACTTTACTAGTTTTTATACTAATAGTAGATAGGGCTTACTCAGTCTTTTTGACTGACCCGTTTTGTTTCGCCTCTTTTCTTCCGTTCCCCCCAGGTTACAGGGAGGGAATACTGCTGTTTAGTTCGGACTTCTTCTGCTTGAAGGTCATCATGGATGGCTTGGACTTTTCTTGGCTATGGCTACTTTACTGTTTTTACTTGGGGAATAATTTATGAAAAAGTCTTTATGCTTCTTTACTATTGCAAGACAGGTTTTGATGTACTCTGATGTAAAAGGCTTTAGACCTGAATTATTAATGTTTATAAAAGGTCGATTTTACTTCCGCTATTTTATATGTTCTGTCTTGTGATATCTCTGTGCATGTTTACCAATAATGCCCCTCTAAAGCTAGTGCATTCCCTTGCGAGTGACCCTAGCGGAGGCGGGGTGTTACATTTGGTATCAGAGCAGAAGGTTACCAGACTGGGCAAAAGTTTTTTAAAGACATTCTGAAAACTATTTGAAAATCGTTTATAAAGAAGCATTTTTCAAGAAAATTTTCTTTTAAAAGAAAAAGGCTATTCCCCAAAGGCCATTAGCACTATCCTTGTTTCCTTGATTGAATCTCTTTTCCTTTCTTTCCTCCATCTGTAGTCACAGTGGTTTTAACTACGACTAGTCTTTTCTATCTACGAAAGTGCTTTCCATGCGATGGAGGTGGTTCTCGAGAGACCAGTGGCCGTGTTATAAGAAAGGATAGTGAGAAAGAGGATAAAGGATACGAGTTTAAGGATGAGCAACTTGTTGGTATGGCTCAACCCAGAATGAGAGAGAAAGATGAACAATGAAACCCATGACGAGAGAGTACCTTTCGCATGGTGGAACGGGACGGATAGTTAAGTATCATGGGACAAGGACAAGATCATCGGGAGGGCAGTAGTATGCTCTCATTTCTAGGATACCTCGGAAGGAGGGTAACGATCTTGTTAAAGGTTTAGCTTTTCTTCTCTATCATCCCGTTAGGACTTCGTTGTTCGTATCATTTAAGTCTGCTTCGATAGTTGAGTCTCTGCACCTTAAGTACTAGCGTAATAGAGAATCCCATTTTTGTCTCAAGTCCTGTGGAGAATCAGTCCATTTATTCATGACTTGTTTTGGAATGACATGCCTCGGTCATGGATGGATTCTAGGGACGAAGTGGTTATCCAATAAGGGGTGTCACTCTCGGTCTTGATAGGAGGGTAGTTAGACTCTTGACTAGCCTTGGTAATACCCTCGAAGTTTCGTGGAACCTTTTGGGTTCGGTCATGATTAGTTGTCTAGAATCCTTTGATACCTTAATTGGAAATTTGAAGCCCGATCGAGTGGTGTTCGCCGATAAGGCGGATGATTTATTTCACTTATGCATAGGTTATGGAAATCACCCTAGTAAGTGCGCTTGATAACCTGGTTGGCATCTGTTTACTTTCAAGAGAAAGTTCTTCTACATGGAATACCTTATGGTACGAGGTCTGAGATTCACTAGTGAATTTTGGAAAGCTTGCATGAGATCATGAGTACGTAGTCATGTTTGCGTCAAGTATTCTAGGAAAAGGATAAGTGCAAGTGGAACGAGAGGTGACGAAGAAATGAGTTCCAGCTCATGTTATGGAAACAGGAATAAGAAGCTACAAAATCGCGAAGTTAAAAGACGACTTTGATGGTCAAAGACTAGATACGCGCATGATATCTCTTTTTGGGAGTATATCCTTGATCCCTGTTTTCTGTAGAGCTTACTTGTAGGCTATCTTTTGTGGACATCCTCTCGGTCCTATTCTCCGTTACAAACCCTGTAAGGAGTTTGTCCTGTTTATCTTTTCGACCCTGTTTCAGGGAATTCTAGGTAGAACCCTATGGATGTAAACATGTATTTGAAACATGTTATGATTGATATGGTTGCAAGTGGTTGCAAGTGGTTGCTCGTGGATGCGCAAATACACATTAGATACTAGCTCGACTCGGTCACATTTCATATTGCATATGCACGAGTATTTATACTTGTTTATGGATGAAATCGAATGTATTATCATGCGGATGTTGCATATGGTTGAATGTTTGTGCACGCATATAGTGTATATGACTAGGACTATTTGTATACATGATGGATTCATAGCACTAAACAAATTTTTGCATTCAAAAGATTTTTCAGGCCTGATCATTAGCATTAGCTAAGGAACATGTACACACACGTTTTGCATATACTCATACAGCATTAGAAATCATCTAAGGACAATGGTTGCTTGTGGAAGATGTTTTGAGTAGATGGATGATGGATGGTAGGATATGTTCTTCCTAACTTGGAGATTTCGGGGACGAAATCCTAAAAGGTGGGGAGAATGTAACAACCCGTATTTCGATAACATGATTAAGATGAGAATCAAGGCAGAATTTAATTTTAAATTCTGAATCAAGTGAAACGGGCTATGCCATTGCGTTCGTCTCGGAAAAATACGCGAAATAGAGTCCGAGTTTTCGAAAATCGGAGTCCGTATGACCAAGATATGGCCTCGCGAAGTTTCACGAAAAATTCCCAAATTAAAGTATACTTAATTATGTGAAATGGGTTGCACAGAGAAATATATATATATTGATATATATATATATATAATTGAAAATTAAATAAATAAATATGCAAAAATGTTCAAAACAGCGAATTGGGAGAGGGGAATAACCGAACCGGCCGATTTTTGAGGTCGACCCGAGCCTGCTGGGTCGACTAGGGGTTAATCCAGGGTGTTTGGCTGTCAACCCGTGGGCCGATTCGCTCAAATGCAGATTTTGCATTTGGATGGTTCTCATGGTTCATCTTTAATCTAAAGGCCCTAGATGGTTCCTACACTTGACTTCTTCCCCAAGACATGCTTTGATGGCTTGGATTGAATCTAGGTTTAATCCTATGGCCTAAAACACTTGCCTAATCTATAAATAAGACCCTAACCTATCATAAACCCTCATTATTCACTCATGTAACTAAACTATGGCAAAATTGCTACTCTCATGGCCTCCACTCAACTATCCTAGCCTCCACTTCATTTCTATGAGAGGTTTCATGATCATGAGAGTGTTAGAGAGTCCCTATGTTAGTATGAGAGCTTCTCAAGTTGATTCCAAGGCAAAAGCTTTGATCTTTGTTCATAAAGATGGTGTTTTTGTTGATTTGGAGCATCCATCTTTGGGTTTTTTGGTGATGGCATGCATAAGCTTCATCACAAGCTTTAGTTTAATCGATTAGGCCTTCATAGCAATGTAAGCCCTTTCCCTACTCTTAGATATTAACTATGAAGTTAAATGTTCATGTTGCAAGTTTGGGTTTGATCATTGAGAATGATACATGCTATCATGTTATGCAAGTTTATGAAGTCATCATCTTGATCTTATGAGCTAAAAGCTACAACCTTTATGTTGAAATGTTGCATTATGCAACATGAGAACCTTCATAATCATTATGTCAACTTGCATATGAAGTCATAATCCTTATATGATGATATATGCGAGTTTCTAGTCATCATTCCATGTCTTTTGTCACCATGATTCGCTTATGTGCCAAGTTTGGGTTTATGCATGTTTTGAGGCTTAAGAATGTAACATGCAAGCTAATGAACACATTTGTGCCTCATTTGCCACCATGATTAACTTGTGGCTTAATATCCATTTTTGTCATGCCTTTGTCGAGTCTCTTCTTTTAATCCATTTCGTTGTTGCGAACGTATATGCGAGTTTAAAAGCGTTGGGGTCACATTATGGGAAAACATAATGACATGAATATGATTTGGGTAAATGGGTATAAACATGACAACATGTAACGTTAAATATGACATGTGTTTATACTTGAAAACATGACTTGAAATATAACATGAAAGTTGACATGTAAGTATGCATAAAAACCTAAGCTTGGGAATTTACCTATTAAGTTAGGTCTACCCTTTGGGAATTTACCTATTAAGTTAGGTCTACCCAAATGCTTGAAAGACTTGTAACATGTTTTGGAAACATGATGAACATGACACTTAGATAATATAAGTGTGGCCAACTCCAGGTTGGGTTGAGTTTGCAACGTAAAACTACCCGGAACCGACCGGCCTAACTAGTAGTTGCAAACAATAGGACCCAATGTGAGAAGTTGGTCATGTTGTGCTTGAACCCGAGGTTAGACCAAGTTGTGGTGTAAAGCTACCCGGAACCGACCGGCTTATCTAGTAACCACAACAAAGTCTAATGTGAGAGGTTGGGGTGCATTAAGTAATTAATGCCACATGATAGGGTTAAGTTAATTTGATTAATGACTCTTAACCAAATATGACATGGACAAATGGGTTAAGTAACTTGATTAGGCTAATGATACTTAACAAAACATGACAAGTTTGGGTAGGTTAAGTAACTCGATTTGCCTAATGACACTTAACCATTTTTATACGACTAGCGGACGGGGATTAAGTTAACCAACACTTAATCAATCCAACATGATAATTTGGTAAGGTTAAGTAAGTTTTCTTAATGACACTTAACCAAAAGATACAGTTAATGGATGAGGTTAAGATTAGACTCAACTAGTCTAAACATGATAATCGGATGGGGTTAAGTTAGCTTAGACTTAATTAATCCCACGTGGTAGTAAAAAGGGGGTTAAGTTAAACACTTGACTAATCTAACCCGTTAATTTGATGTGGTTAAGTGACCTATACTTAACCAATCTAACTCGTTGATTTGATGTGGTTAAGTGACCTATACTTAACCAATCTAACCCGTTAATTTGATGTGGTTAAGTGATTTATACTTAACCAATCTAACTCGTGAATTTACTAAGGTTAAGTTAACTCGTACTTAACCAATATAACGTGAAAACATGATAAGGCTAAGTCACGAATCGCTTGAATACACTTGACCGGTTTGACTAAGTAATTTGATAGGGTCAAGTTAATATATACTTAACCAATTTGAGCATGGTTTGTAGGGTTAAGTCTTGAACTTGGATACTTATCCAATTTTGACATGATTTGTAGACGGGTTAAGTTTTGAACTTGGATACTTAGCCAATTTTGACATGATTTGTAGATGGGATTAAGTCATGAACTTAAGTGACACTTAATCTATTATGCAAACCCTAATTCGGGGAATTAGGTGGGTAACCGTAATTAACAAGGGTAACGGGAATAAGGCTAAGTGGTAAACCTTAGTTGAAGGATAACTAATTAATAATTCTTAGTCAAGGAAACTTAGACCAGTTCATAGATAGATGAGTAACCTGATACGGTAGGTCATCGTTTAAGTATACGAGTGGGAGCAAGTATCTGATTTAGATAAAGGCTCCAACGAACTGGGTAACGAAGCAGCGGCTTCGGGGAACGTAAGGATATTCTTGGGATCCCTCTGTGAGCTGCCAGGTCATTATACTAGGCTCACGAGAGGTTGAGGTCTGCGGTAGAAGAACCAAGAATATGCCTTGGTTGCTATGCGAGCGACCTAAAGACTGGGGTGGATAGCAGTGAGTCGACGAATACATAAGGTGCCCGAGATAGCAAGTTCGTCGATCATCTACCATCTTGAGTCAAGCGTGTACGTACGGAAAGGCAGGGAACACCCAACAGACCATAATTGCTATCTAATTATGGGTGAGGTAGGCCGTAGGATGTGGGCTGGCCGGAGTGTAGTTCTCATGCAAGATTTTCTCTTGTGTTGCCTTTCACTAGTTGAGGGAGGGGTCTCGTGGGACCATAGCCACGTGTAGAAAAGCAGACCTTAGTATCTGCATCGGCAGATAAATCTAAAGCTCCCGACCGAGTCCTGTATTTCTTGTTTTGCCCTGTGACAGGACTCGGATGGCACGATGTGATACATGTGCATACAGTCATGGAAAACGATTCACGATGAATGCGTGGGAAAAAGGGCGCGGTTGGCGGTTAGCGTAATCCCTAGTGGCCCTAGGTGGTTGAACCCAAACCGAGATACGAAAACGTGCAATAGGTAAGCGTAATCCCTAGTAGCCCTAGGTAGCATAAGTCCTAGTTGTACAAACGATAATTCATGTTGGAAGACCCTAGCTAGGTTTAGGGCAACAGTCCAAACCAATCTTAAGGATCATGGAACTATGTTAAAGTAATATAGAATCTCATGGGAAAGCCCGTATGGTCTACGGCAAGGGACTGAACATTTACATGTAATAAAACATATGAGTTGAGTAACCTATATATGCGGCATATTAGGTTGACATGGACCATTATACGACTTTTGAGTAGGGGTCATTCACGGATAACACGTGATACAGTTGGGATACTAGTACGGTAGGTGCAGAGCGGGCATACAGGATAGATACCATGGGACGTTATACGTGATAGATATCTTGGGGATATTATACTTGATAGAAACCTGACGATGTGATACCTTGTTTTATCTTGACATCGTAATTTATCATGACACCTTAGTTTACCTGAGTTCAGTAGTTCATCCTGTTATTTTGATTTAGCTTATCTATCTTGTTATCATGCTTATGTTCATCTCAGTTTCTCATGACAGTTAACTTTACTAGTTTTTATACTAATAGTAGATAGGGCTTACTCAGTCTTTTTGACTGACCCGTTTTGTTTCGCCTCTTTTCTTCCGTTTCCCCCCACCCCAGGTTACAGGGAGGGAATACTGCTGTTTAGTTCGGACTTCTTCTGCTTGAAGGTCATCATGGATGGCTTGGACTTTTCTTGGCTATGGCTACTTTACTGTTTTTACTTGGGGAATAATTTATGAAAAAGTCTTTATGCTTCTTTACTATTGCAAGACAGGTTTTGATGTACTCTGATGTAAAAGGCTTTAGACCTGAATTATTAATGTTTATAAAAGGTCGATTTTACTTCCGCTATTTTATATGTTCTGTCTTGTGATATCTCTGTGCATGTTTACCAATAATGCCCCTCTAAAGCTAGTGCATTCCCTTGCGAGTGACCCTAGCGGAGGCGGGGTGTTACACCATCTAGCTTCATGAACTCAAGAGGAGTATGTTGATAATTATTGAGAAAGATTCGCTCCAAGGTACGAAAGATTCGTTGTCGTTCAAGAATGTTTTCCCCTTTCTAAATCACAATGGGTTGATTGAAAACCTTCTTTCAGGATACAATGAAGGATATCTATGCAGGTTGTGATTACTTGCACAGATCAGAAGAAGCACTTAAAGTTATTTTGATGATCCAGAAGATTGAGGAATTCGAGAAAGAAAAAATGAAAAAGGTGAAATCCATGATGAGGGAACGCAGTATTATATAGGCAACGAAACATATATTCGTCTACGGATGTGTCCTTTGGATCTGAACGGGTGACCTTTTCCAACGGTTGTTACCGTTGGCTGCTGAATTCGAATTCAACAGTACACAAAATGCAGGTCGAACCCCGTTAGCGGGGGCGTTGCCTCCGCACCCTCACCTTGGCGGGTTGCCACCCCCTGGACCCCCCTCCGTAGGGGATCATATTTGACAAAGGTTTTGGAAAAACTTCGACATTCCCCACCTTTTTTTTCAAAAC
Organism: Allium sativum; assembly: GCA_030737875.1. Taxonomy (NCBI): domain Eukaryota; kingdom Viridiplantae; phylum Streptophyta; class Magnoliopsida; order Asparagales; family Amaryllidaceae; genus Allium; species Allium sativum. The sequence continues at coordinate 1,050,883,732 of CM060916.1, read as the reverse complement.
TTCACCTGTAAACCAATATCGTAAACAAATGTTACCGTTGGAAAAACCTCACAAATCTAATGATTCTAGAAGGGAAGCGATCCAAATGATACGTGCTCAAGATGGAATTTTAGGTTTAAATCATTTTAGGCTTTTGAAAAGGTTAGGTTGGGTTATTGAAGATGATCTACGCTGAGCGTTCTCACATTATGGTGTCGTTGTTGGGGTTAAAGTATTTAATGACAGAAATTTTAAATAATCATTTTTTATTTTAATACTTGGAAAATAGGCACTTACCATTAAATCACAAATTTCCTTTACTGTTACTAGCCACCATATACTATACATGTTTGTTAACTTTACTACCATGTTAGTGTTACAGCTAAACTCTACTCTACTACTGTAAATGATGTGAGTCATTATCAAACAATTGTTATTTTATTCGTTCCAACCTTTAAAAAATATGACTACTTCTCAAATTGATGACATTAATTTGTTGTTCCCTCGTGCAATTCAGTAATTTTAACCTTCTGTGTTGTGCTGGAAAATTCTGAATTCTTAACAATGCATGTGTTGGAATCAAAAAAGGACCACAACACCAAAGCTGTTTATATAACACTTCACCAAAAGGTATGAGATGGAAAAATGGAGCCACAAAATATAAAAACAAGGAAAACACGTGAATTTTTAAGTGGTTCGATCAATTTAGACATACGTCCACTATGTGAAGAGCTTTCGTTATCCCTTTTGGATTTACAAAGTAAATAAATTCACTCATATCTTTTTTTTATAGATAATTCAAAACACTACAAGATGAACAGTGAATAGCGATGGCAAATAGCCGTTGGCGGTCGACGCAAGCCGTCGCTATTTGTCGTCGCTATAAATGTCGTCGCGAGTAAAAAAAAGTGATGGAAAAAGTGACGGTTCCGTCACTCATTTAGCAACGGATTGCAACGGATACTTGCCACGTGGCATCATAAGTGGGCAGGTGGTTTTTATTGCTGGGAAGCCATTGCAAGACGTTGCTAAATCGTTGCTAATGATGTCCAACAAGCCATCGCTATCTGTCGCTTTATGACGTTGTTAGCCGTCGCTAGCCGATGCAAAATAATGACCAAATTAACGTTGCCAGGCGTCGCAAATCTGGAACCCTTTTTCTGCACTACACAGCCATACCTTTCCATCAAGCCTCAATATCAAAACCAATCCATCAATATCATTCGAAAATCATCAATACGCACTCATAAATATAACTACAACACATAATATATCCAAACCATTACTAAATTCATCACAATACCATAACGTACCATCATCATACATCGAAAAAATAATATCATCACCATATATCATCGTCCCATCATCACAAAACATCAAAATACATCAAACCACACCCTACCGTCATCAAATATCATCGTACGTACATAAAGCAAATAAAAAAGTAAGTGTATATACATACCCAAGCACAAGAACAAACAAACTACTCGTCATCTTCTTCTTCTTCGCTTGTAGCGTCCCCACCATCGACCTCGTCTGGCATCGATCCATGCTCGTCATAATAGCGTGCAATGCGCTCGTTTATCTCCTGAGCCAGCTGGCTTCTTCTCCAATCGTTCATCTCTTCCAGTTGCTCCTTCAACTGAGCTATAGCTTCCTGCTCTCTGGACTTCCTATATTCTCGCTGAAAATCAATAGCCTGCAAAATAATTCAAGTTCACATTTATAAATGGACTTGTAATATATACATGCACTTTGAAGATCAATACAAATGTCAATTTAAAGCTTCTATATTTATAATGTCAATTTAACATGTAATATAAAAAGAAGGTAAAAGAATGCATGTTAATTGAATACACTTTAAATGTAAACTTAAATTAAAAAAGATACCTCCTTATTGTCGAAGCCGTATCGCCTATCACGACTAGGCGGCTTAATAATAACATCCCAAATACGATCGCACTCTGCAACCGTAAGCTCATCTCGTCCACTCGCCTGAGTCACTCTAGCTGACTCTGCATCATATCTCTCCTACAATACCAATATAATTTCAATACAAATTCCATATAATTTAATAATATAATGTGATATGAACAAATTTGAAATATTTTAATTATTAGTAAGTATATTTACCATTACGTCCGCATCATTGTCGCCCGCCCAATCATATGTCACGTTCCCTTCGTCATCAGTATGCTCCATCGCATGAGTATGCCTGAAAACCTCTGCCATCGTAGGCTCCCTTCTATACTTTGTCATCTAAGTATATATACAGTAATAAAATTGCTAAAAATAAAAATGAGTGATATGCACTCAATTTTTACGTGAACATATGCTAAAAACTATTTCAAATTTATATCAATTCTCTCCTATGCTGCTGGAATGATTTTGAGCCACCGCGATGTAAATCAGGACTCTTAGCTCTATTTTCTTTATTCCTTTTTGCTACTTCCTATTAATTTTGATACATTATTAAGTAAAAGAATGCAATCGACATAAATGTGATTATTTTCATTATATCTTACTTTCGCTGCTTCAGTATCCCAATATGCTAGAAATCCAACCCAAACATCGTCAGCCATCCATCTAGGCTTCTTCTGTGATGTCTTCGCCCTGGAAATTGTTTCTCGGTAATTCTTTCGCATTTTAATATTCCAGTGTGTCAAAAAAACCTGCATGTCCTACTCCTCTACACGGACAACCGCCTACAAATTAAATTTATTTTGAATTATTTACAGTATATATTAATTTCCAATAATAAAATAAATAAATACTTACCAGCAAATCGGCTAGAATGGCGTTCTTGATGTGGGGTGGGATACTATCCCAATGAGGCCAAGTCCCAGGCATCCTACTCGTGTACGACTGCTTCGACACTTTTAAAATGAAATTCGCTGGCTCGATTTCAAACCCGGTGCTGTGTACGTGTTTACATAGATAAACCATATATTTTTAACTAATTTAAATTGAAATAAATTAGATACCTACCCAACACTCTTCGGAACAACCTCTGCACGTCGCCGCAGATCTGGCTCAGAGCTGCTAGGACCTAAATCTGGCGCAGGAGATGGTGAAGGAGTTGGCTGAGATGAACTCCTCGAGCGCCGTCTATCTGACATATCTGTTACAATCATATAATGCATACAAAATAACTTGAATTATTAACACCAGTCATCATTATCATTACATAAATCGTACATGACAAGAACAATGCATAACACATATACATATTCAACATTAACATTGTTATTACATAGCTCAGAAGAGTACACAACATGATACATAGCTCATAATAGTACATAACATAAATACATAACATCACTCTTCATCATCATCGGATGCAGACTCAGTCTCATACTCTATATCATTTTCTTCAGTTCTTTCAAATGCATCTACTAACACATTTGCTTCATCATTCAATGACCCGACATCAATGTCATCAGCTATTATAATTTCAGTATTCGGCTCAAGATCCGCTTGATACGTTGCTTCGTCTAGAATATTATTTCCATCAAATGTAAATCTTGCGTTTGTTTTAAAAATAGCACCCCAATCTGCTTTATCTTTTTTTAAGGATGAATACAGAGCAAAATACACTTGTAGTGCTTTCTTAGCTAACACGAAAGGATCATACTTATAGTAATGCGACGTATGCCTTATTTCTATTAGCTTGTAATCTTTGTGCACGTTAACTCCAGAACCAGGAACATTGCTAAACGAGTTGGATTTGAATAGATAAATTTTCTCTAAGGGACGAACATAATATGTCAACTCTACAACTTGCATTAATACGCCAGAAAAATCTTTTATATGCTCCTCTGGATCATCACTACCTTTGACAAATACACCACTATTATACGTTAATTTTTCAGCTCCGTAATCATTGGTGTTGAATTTAAATCCATTAACAAAGTATATTGGATAAGTCTTGACATTTCCTTTTGGTCCAATAGCAAGATGTCATAATCCTTCGTTAACAACACAGTTTTTGGGATCATGAACATAGTCTGAAAACCATCCAGTAAATTCTTTGCTGAGATCACCAGATGGATGTTGTGATTCGTATATACTGCAAATATGTGTTATGTTCCTTTTCTATTAATATAGACAAATAAATATAGATGTATATATAATTGAATTGAACATGAATTTTATATAACCTGACAAATGGTGCAACTTTCACACAATTTAACAGAACATATGTGTGTGCCACATTGTAATCTTTATCGCTTAACCATATTTCTATACATTTTCCAGCAGGTCTTCCGTGTTGTCTAAAAATAGGTAACATTGTCTGAGAAGACTCCTGTTCAACGGCTTCTTCATTACGAGGAACAGATATGAAAGACAAGTTCACATCTTCACTAAAGTAATGAGAGAAAAAAATGAAGCTTCTTCTTCAAGGTACGATTTGCAAATCGAACCTTCTACTCGAGCTTTTTGCCTAATTTTTTCCTTCAAATGATTCAAGTATCTATAATAAGAGTAATTTAATTTATATGTTGGTACAAAAATCTAAGTTGTAATCTATCAATATTATTGAGTATACACAAAATTACCTCTCAAATGGATACATCCATCCATATTGCACTGGACCTGGAAGGAGTGCTTCGGATGGAAGATGAATAGGTCAATGTTCCATTACATTAAAAAAACACGATGGAAATATTTTCTCAAGTTTGCAGAGCAGTACAGGGATTTCTAATTGAAGCTTACGTAAACGATCTATCTTCAACGTCGTTGAACAGAGTTGTTTATAAAACATACTTAATTCTGTTATAACACTCCATATTTTTGTGGGCAACAGTTCCTTGAAAATCACAGGTAAAAAGTATTCCATCATTATATGACAATCATGGCTTTTCATCCCACCCAATTTACTGTTTTTAAAGTCCACACAACTATGGAGGTTAGAAGAAATCCCATCAGGATATCGTAATCCTTCCACCCACTTTAGCACGAGTTTTACTTGCCTTTTGTCTAGCTCATAGCATGCGTTGGATTTTTTATTCTCGGCGTACAAGTGAAGTTCCGGCCGTTTACAGAAGTGTAATATATCACGTCGTGAATTCGCGTCGTCCTTGGTTTTCCCCTTTACATTCAAAACTGTATTAAAAACGTTGTCAAAAACGTTTTTTTCATTGTGCATGACGTCAATATTATGCCGAAGTTTTAGATTTTTCCAGTAAGGTAACTCCCAAAATATACTTAGTTTGCACCAATTATGAATGTCCGATTTACCTGGAATTTCAACCTGCTTTCCATCCATACAATAAGGACAAGCTAGACGTCCGGATGTGCTCCAACCTGAAAGCATTCCATACGCAGGAAAATCACTAATAGTCCATAATACAGAAGCAAACATACGAAAATTCCTTTTTCTCGAAATGTCGTATGTTTCGACCCCTTCATTCCACAATGTTTTCAACTCTTCAATCAACGGTTGCGCATAAACATCAATTCCTTGTGTCGGATCATCGGGACTAGGGACGGCAACCGTTAGAAATATATATGGATTTTTCATACACATCCATGGAGGTAAGTTATATGGAGTAACAATGATAGGCCATGATGAATATTTACTACCAAATTGAGAAAACAGCGAAAATCCATCCGTACATAAACCGAGCCTAACATTACGGCTCTCTGCAGCAAATTCAGGATAAGTCAGATCAAATTGTTTCCATGCTTCACCATCAGAAGGATGTATCAAAGTTCCTTCTTCTGCTGTTCTCATGCTATGCCATCGCATATGACACGCTGTAGCAGAAGATGCATACAGTCGTTGAAGTCTGGGAGTTATCGGTAGATAATGCATTCTTTTATACAGAACTTATTTTCCTTTCTTTTTCCTTGGTTTATATCTATCTTTGTTGCAAAATTTGCATTTTCTAAGATAAGCGTCGTCTTTCCAATACAACATGCAACCTTTAACACATGTATCTATCTTCTGATACGGTAGCCCAAAAGCAGACATAAGTTTTTTCACTTTATAATGACTATCGGACATCAAATTATTGGGCGGCATATGACGTTTTGCAGTTTGTGCAACAGCTGTAAATGTAGCTTCTGTAAGATTGAATTTTGATTTCATAGTGATGAATTCAGCGGTTACAGATAATTCGGTTCTGCTTGTACACCCTTCCCACAATGGCCTCTTAGCAGAATTCAATAAATCATGAAATTTTTTTTGCTTCCGCCGTTGGTTCTTCAGCATTTTCATTCGCATCGCCACCTTGATCAATGGGGGTAACATTGATCGTGTTGCATCTTGCACCATATTTTCTATCGGATTCGTCGTTGTATTATCGTTCATCATTGTACTATCGTCCTCTACCACTACAGGATTAGACGTAGGTTGAACAAGCTCTCCATGACGATCCCATAAGTAATAATTCGATACAAAACCAAATTTATACAGATGTACTTCTACTACATCTGGCTTCCAATGCCCCAAATGTTTGCACTTACTACACGGACATCGAATGTCTAGGTTACTCCGATTATTAGATTTAGCGAATGTAATAAATTCTTTGACACCGTTACAAAAATGTTCCTTTATCGACCCTTTCTTACCGGTACGGGGTTGATACATCCAACTACGATCACGAAAATAATCGAACATTTTCCTGATTTGCAACAAATATGTTAGAAAATTCGATCAAACACTTTGTATTGAAATCTTGTAAAATTTCATTTACAACTACTTCATGTTTGTAGTTTTTTTGTATATTTCTTTCTACTTTAACGGCCAGTCTACCTACTTCCCATTACAAATATAATAACGTAAGCATATTTTATAAATCCTTTCAGGTTAAACGGTTCAACAAAATTTTGGCAGCACTTCCCTTTGGTCCTTGTATTGTGCAGAAATGCGTGTACACAGGGAACAAAAAGGAAGTGCCATAGAAATTTTGTTAATTGTTTAAACTGAAATGATTTATAAAATATGGTTATGTTATTATATTTGTAACTTGTCCAATACAAGGACAAATCCCACGAATATTGTATCAGATGAATATAGATTTCCGTTTTATGGAAAAACGAATATCCATATAACGATCATATATAACACTTGTTGGACTGGGCCAAATTTATCTAAGGGGTTCACATAAGTAGTCAAAAAACATTCAATCTAAGTTTAAACAAGAAAAACAACAAAAATGAAAAAAGTGCATTTTTTGCGCTATGGACTTTTTTGCGCTTCACTAAAAGGTGCGTCTTAAACTTCAAAAACTTTCCTTAGTTCTACGCATGCGCCTTTTTCCGTCTACATGTACTTTCAATTTGAGTTACTTTCAATTTGTAAAATAACATGACAATGAAAATTATGAAGTATAAATTAGTTTGAGTTACTTTTAGTTAATTTTCTTTTAAAGTTATAAATTATGAAGTTAATTAACCGAGCATGCATAGAAGGCCATTATTACACCGTTTCACTAGTCATAATCAAGTTACTACCGCTAAACAATCACATTTACTTCATTTTTTCTCAAATTATCCTACAATACAATCAACCTACAACATAATCAACGTAAACCCAATTATATACATGATAATCGTCGTTTTTATGCTTCTAAATCAAACACATATGTGATAATCAACATTTCAACCCCCTAATCAATTCCTCTTATTTCCATATCAATGTATAACAATATCAACATCATATGCAACTCACAATACAACCAATTTCATACCCATAAACAATCAATTTACAACTCTACATAAACATGCACAATAACCCTAAATAACCCTAATTAAACATATATTAGGAATTAGAAGACATAATGGAGCAATTTAGGAAGATAAAATGGAGTTTTGGAGGAATAAATTGGGTTTTAGGAGAGGCGACGGCAGCAACCTAGAATCGGGTTTTTTTTTAATTGGGGAAACAAAATAGGAGAAGAAAGCCATGCTGGAATGTATTCTCAGTTTAAGTGACGGCTAGCAACGGCCGCTTTTTTGGCCGTCGCTAGCCGTTGCCCAAGCTCATCGCAAAATGAGGCCTTTCTTGTAGTGAAAAATGATCCCCTCTATTTTAGGGTGCAAAAAATCTAAACAAAAGTGGAACATATACTTCTCAAAAGTGAATATGTTCAGGTAAATGTTTTTTTAAGTTTTTTTAATATCGGATAGTTTTCTATTTTTTAAATATGAATGTAAACGAATTTTGTAAGAACTTAAGAAGATCTGCTTCAATCTGTTGGATTTGACTGATAATAAAGATGTAGAAACGATACTAACAGAGTACTAAATAACTTGCAATATTATTTCGTATATTTTGGGTGTGTCCATTAATAACACAGACAAAACGATAGGATAACATAAGCAAGGGTACTAACTTGCAGTTACAAAGTAGAAGATAACATCAATATTAACAGGGGTGGATATTAAGATCATAGGGCACCATTTATATATTATTAGAATTAACAGATGATTATATGCAATCAAACCGAACACAAGCGGATACAAATTGCTTCAAAAGGAGCAAACATATAGAAGTGCATAGCTCCACACACACACACACCCCACTGAGAGAACAATATAATTCATATATTATGAGTTCGCGAAAATAAATCTATAGGGAGAAAGAAACACTTCTGTTGGTGCCATAGTAACAAGATTTATCTACTTCTATTGGATTTTGGATTGAAAGTACAGACGTGGAAACATGTTTGTTATAACATAAGCAAAGGGTTCTAACTAGCATTTGCAGTTACACGGTAGAAGATAACAACAAAATAAACAGGGGTGGATATTAAGATCATAGGCGATCATTCATTTATATTATTAGAATTAACAGATGACGGCAAGCAAGCAAACTGAGCACGAACAAATATATAATTCGTATATTATGATTGATGATCAAGGCTTATGAGGTTTGAGATGAGCATGCTCCTCAGGTACTTCATCAGCAGCCTTGCAGCATCCCCTGCACCTACCAATGTTTATGGGTTTGGGAAGGCAGCATGCATAGGCGCAGCCTGGTCTTGTCCCAGGAATTGGTCCCGGACGCAGTGGTCCATTCCCAGTTGGAATTAGCCTCGTCTCTCCTGTAAAATCAGTGATACGGCAAGCATCAGCTGCACCTTATTTTTCCTATTCTTAAATTCAACTACTTACCGGCGGATGTAGTCTCAGAATTGAAAAGGGCAGTAGCAGCCAAAAGAAGACAAAACATAACCAAAGTTTTCACTGAGATGGCCATGATCGTATTGCTTGTTTATGGTGCAGTGAGATTGAGAATTGTAATGAAAATGCTGCTTTATTTATAAGCAAAATATAAACCAGCAAAATATCTATATGGCGGCTGTCATGCATCTAGTTTGGGGGGACATGTTGACTCATTATGATTAACTCAGCCAATATCCTAAACATCAACCTTGCCATATATCAATATGGCATCCAGTCATTTAGACTTCTACTTAAATCTTCCAGATTATTTTTGCTGATTAACCATGGTATGCAAATAAATAATATTAGACCTGAAATTCACAGTGTTCTTTTTTGTTCTAGAGAATGGTATATATACATGCTTATATTTTATAATAACTTATATAGTTTTCACTTATGTGGTGCTCGCGGACCAGGCTAGGTGCACTAGGGAGAGTTATACGACTCCGGTCGATTTCCCTCCTGAACAAGTTCAAAAAAAAAAAAAAAAAAAAAACTTATATAGTTTTCTAATTAAAATTAGATTAAGTTTTCTCATTCTTTGTAATTTAAGTTACTGTGCGATTTTAAAATACTATAAAATATGCAGCCCACATTAAGGTCAAAACTAATTATTTTTTTTCATTTGGAGATTCCAAGTTCTTTCCTGCTGAATAATTGTAATACTAGGCCGTTTTGGACCTCGGTTTTTTTCAAGACTGGCTTTCTTTGCTATTTCCTAATTAGTCATTTAGTTAGTGCAACTGACTTCCTCCTCCTGCATTGACTTAAGACTTCATTTTTTCCTCAAGTTCTTATTATATAAAAGTCTGTTATGGCAGCGGTGTTACTGGGTCTGTGGCTATACGTTACGCACACAAGTTTTATTCGTACACTTGCAGATGGAGACGCACCACTTGTGATTTGTGATAAGACATTTCACGCAATAGCAGAAAACCCACATGCATATATGAGCTCTTGTTTACCATAAATTGGCCAGCAAATCCGTTTTCCCTTCCAACGTTTTAAATAGCTCTAGTGATATTTTGTTTTCTAAAATATGTAGGTTAACATGTATTTTATTAATGTAGTAAGTAAGTTATAGCATAAATGAAATGATTTTGTCTTCAAAATTGCAAATATGCGAATAAACTATTTGTTGGAGATTTAAAATAAATTTATAAAAGAATAGATGACAGAACATGGGAGCCAAAAATATCAGTTAGTCAATTGATAATTTTCTCTTCATTGGCATTCAATATGTCACATCCGATACGTTTGACGTAGATGGTAATTTTTTTATATCTGATCCCTCCCCTTCTATTTCACCGCCGTTAACCCAAAATTCCACTCTACTCCATTTTTTTTCAATCATGAAAACATTATTTTAAGATAAGTTTCGACATTGCTATGATTATTTTTTGACTGTCTATAACACCCCCTATCTATATACATATTTCATATTTGAACTTTGAAAGGTGTGCAAATTCAAACATCCAATCTAAAGAATTTCTAATATTTAGTAGCAAGGAATGATATATATGCTTATGTGCTTTAAAACAGTGTTAACCATATATATCGTACACACACATAAATAGATATCTAAATTGTTGTCAAAGCAAATGATAAAGCGTTTGCAATTGCTGAGAATATGCTAAGCACAAACTGATGCTAAGCTGTGCAAATCAATAATGTCAACTGTACATGGATAAATAAGATGATTAAATCAACATTGTTAAGATGAAATGCCACCTATTTTATTACATGATCAAATTGCTACACGAATGGCGCTTCAGCTAACATGTTGATGGTTTGCTTTTGTTTATGTCAGCCACATTGTAAAACTCATACAACAGAGGATGTGAATCATTTAAAATGAATAAACCAGACATAAACACACTGAAATGCCAAAATTTCGGTTCGAATAAAGCAATGCATACAATATTTTAGGCACAGGGTAAACTGATGAGCTATATAGAAGTATAATGGAAATGAAATTAGCGTGCATGTAGAATAAGATAGTATAAAATATTTTCCTTGTATCCATTACTGCTAAAGGAATGTGACGTAAAAATAATTTAATGAATAGTACATTTGAACGGAGAAAATGTGTTAAAAAAGGTACACCATAAATTGCACAAAACAGTTAGTTCCATAAACGACATCACCTTAATAATCATGAAATCAGGAATGTTAATATCATAGCTTTTTCTTGTAATTAGTTGTTCTCTTCCACTGAAGGCAGAAATAAACAGTTTATGCCTGCAATATGCCAAACGAATTTAAGGTATTTACTTCGCGAAATTCTTATAATTTTTTTCATAAATCTTTCTAATTTTTATAAATAGATGTTAAAATTTCTAAAAAGTTTGTACACATATGTTGTGCATACATTAATGACAAAAATTCGTATGTGTCATCCAATAACAATTCCGGCGATACCCTGGAAGTATTTATCCCCCAGCACGTAGAAATTATACGCACAATTCGTGAATTGTGCATACATTAATGATCATAATATATCCAGTTATTTTTAACCTGTTTAACCCATAAGTTTTTATTCTCCTACTTAATTACTTCGTTTCCTGCTTTAACAACATCTATAATCGCTCTGTTGAAATGTTTATTTTGACGCTATATGCCCCGTATAAACTTCAACTCCATTTAAATAGTCCCTTTAATACTGTGAAAATGTCCCATTAACGCAAATTCTCGAAATTTAGTAATTTAATTTACATGACCTTATTGTTTCAGGTAGTGCTTTCATTTTACTTCGCAAATGGCACACAATGTATTACAAACCATGTATGTGACAACCTGGTTCATTTTTCAGTGCAAAGCAACATGCAGTGATGTATGATCCAAGCATCCCCATCACGAAGAAATTGTAACGTATCATATTCCTTTTTCCCCAATCCATTTTCTTATTTTCAAACTTCTCTATGTTTTTCCCTTCTCTATGCTCCGTTTTCTTATTTCAAAACTTCTATGTTTTTTCCCTTCTGTATGCTAAACTTATGCTCTATTTTCTTATTTCCAAACTTCTATGTGTTTTTCCTTTCTCTGCGCTAAATTTATTGTGTGATTATTTCGAAAATGCTATTCATATCGATGAAAAATTAAGTTGGATTTTTTTTTCTGCCTGTTTGCAACATTCAACAAATGTATTGTATGGAATATAGAGTGAACACTTTATAAGTCAATACATTGTGTTCTGAAGCTGATTAAACAGTATATGAAAGCCATTTATGGAGTAGTTATGAGAAGAACACCAGTGTAAAAGATGTAATTAAAACAAAACAATGTAAGAGGGGAACAGGTATTTGTTTTACATTATGAAGGTGTCAGCAAAGGTCACATATTTGTATGCATTTTCATTTATAATTTATCAATATTTTTGTCAATATAGTTGACTTTTAATGAAGTTGATTGTCATCCCGCTTTTTTTTTTTTTTTTGCATAACTCTTCTTTCATTGTAGTAAAATATAAATAGAAGATCTCAAAATGAAAACACACAAACCCATAAATGTCAATGAATACTTTTTATGTTCAAAAATAGTTAAAATTTCATACGGCTTGACATTTTTGAAAAGGCAAATCATGCCAAACGGCAATTGCTAGTTCCAACATAATTTAATTTTTATGACCGGAAATTGCATGTAGAATAAATGAATTATATTACTTTAGATATCTATAGACTGATAATTAAACCTCACAAAGGGCAAACGGTTGGAATAATGAATATGAGATAATCAGTACTCAAAATTGCATGCAAACAAAGCTGAATGGAACTTTTCTTCATTCACTACACATATCTTAGCTAATGAGACTATTTAATATTAATTCATATCCGTACAGCAATAGAATTTATAGTACTTGCAGTTCTGGAGATATCCTTAACTTTCTTTTTTGCTGCAAAACTTTAGTTAGAATGCAAAGCAAATTATCTGTACCCAAAACCCCCTATTCCCTGTATCCAACCAATCAAAACCCCGTAATTTCCACCTTTTTTAATTAAACCTTTTTTATCTTTGACTTTGTTGCAAAAATGTGAAAATCGGAAGCTCTTATTGGTTGGGTACAGAGAAATAGAGTATTTTGGGACAGAATATTTGATCTCGTTAGAATGCATGTAAAACTCTGTTAATGCTGATCTTATAGCAGATCATTATTAATTTCAATCTACAATGATCAATGTTGAAAAATGTAAATTTAGCTGTGCAGTAACAACTATTGAAACAATTGCATTATTTTTTTGTGGGAAATTTAACAGAAAAAAGGCATACCATTCCCCTCCATGATGCTCTCAAAGTAGCTTTAATCTTGTCAAAATCAGTGTTAGTGCAGGGTGGAAAAGGATAAGAAGGATGCCTTAGAGATGGGCGTGGGAATCTAGCTTGGGGATAGAACTGCATTTACCCTGAAGTTAGTTAATCCTATGTCATTTGAATTGAAGAACTATTTGAATATTTTACCTCATAAGCTTATGAAGCTTTACCGAAGTACACATTTTTGCCTGCAGATAACAAATAGCATGTCAAATAGTTTAAAACTTCACTTCTAGGCCTATGAACTGATGATAGTTGGATAAATAGTCGAGCATCATCAATGAAAGACCTCATACCAACATCTGACAGTAGATGTTTAGAGGGTTGCTCAGCAATTCGAACGTTATCTTGGATTTGGCCCAAATGTTTTACAGATAGAAATTGGTAGAAGAAAGAAAGCGAATGTCGCATTATTTGTCAACGGAAACAACACCACCTTCTATGCAAAAAAGTTCATTACAGATATTGTGGTAGGAATCAGAAGCGGAGATAGAACAGGGATGAAATTTAGCAGCAGAAAGAGGCGGAAGTGAAGGAAAAATTATAATTGACTACGTTATCAACGGTCCCGGGCGGGTGATATTTCATTCCTTCTAAGTATTGTAATCTCTAAGGGATCTATCATCTTCCAAATTCTTTACTACAAATATCAGTTTGTGCTAATCTAGTGGGATCGCCTCCTTATCCTGACTCTTGGCCTTCACATGATCAGTGGTGTCTGATCTCTCTACCTCTAGAGTTATGGTGTTCCCCATCAGTATCGTTGCAAATATTTGCATGCCACTCAGTCTCAGAATTAAGTAGATGGTTGTTTCTGTCTAAATATTGTGTTCCGCTAGTGTTCTCCCCTCTTTAAGTTGTTTACCTACAAATATATGGCATTGTAGGCCTGATGGAGAGCCTTCTTTGTCCTGCATCTTGGCTTTGACATTGTTGATTGTATTTTAGCTCTCAACGTATAGGGCGACGAACTTTCCTGTGTCTCTACGAAGATCTGCATTTGTATCATTGACAACTATGTCAGAATTCTAGTTGCTTGACTAAGCCTCCAATTTTGATTAATGAGCCACATTAATCGAAGCTTTCCTATGAATTAGAAAAGAGTGATTTATGAAATAGTACTGCAAGCGTACAAGTCGCGTGATATGCAGGTCGAATCACATGGAGGTGTTTTAAATCTTATTATTTATCTATTCTTAGGCGAGTTAGGCAAAATCTGGAGATGTTTTTGAATTAATGTATTAAATTTACTATTGATCTGAGTCTGATTAGATCAATATCAAATCCAACAACTGGAAAGAAAAGAACCAATTAGAAAAAGAAAATAACAACTAGAACAATAACAGAAAATTAGAAGTAGGACTGTTGTTGAATCTAATCAACGATCAATCGCTAACATGCAGTAATAAAAAAAATAACAATATGTGTTCTACCAAAACTAATTGCGTAGACACACAAATTTTTATGAAAGTAAAAGACAATCACTGAAGTAGAAATTTTTATTCATAAACGAGAATGCGGAATTAAAAAATGGCATGAACATTTACATTGAGTACAACGTATATTTATAGGTGGGATAGGCCAAACCCTAATCAGATCTATGAATTAATGGGCCTCTTTTCCTAAGAATTCTTATCATATCTCATGCCTTTCTTGACCAAGCTTGTTTGGAAATAATATTTAAGAATATCTGAGCATATCATGGTGAATATCTTCCATATCTTCCAAATCTTCCATGTAGCTAATTGATTGACAAAAGAGTTGCATGTGATTAATTCTTCTAAACATGGACTCTGATTAGACTCCAAAAGTGCATAAAATCTCCAAATCTTCCATGTGGCTAATTGATTGGTAATCAGATTATATGTAATTAATTCTTCCAAACATGAACTCTGATTAGACTCCAAAAGCACATGAGATAAAATCTTCGAAGTTGATCTTTTTCTTGTGTAATATCTTGCTTTTCGGGATGCATGAGGATTGATGAATGGCCTGTGAAAATATATGAAAAATACCCAATGTAAAATTTATTTATTTACAATAAAGATAAGATAGAGCATAAAAATTAACACTTTTACATGTTAATCAAATACCCCCACACTTATCTTTTACTCTTCCTTGAGTGAAAAGAAGGAAAAATAAAAAAAATTAAAAGCTAAACTAGATAGGTCACACTTTCGTAGGAAACACGATTGCATTGAGCGTATGCAACAAGCCGTTAAACCTCTAGGTGTCCCTAGTAGGATGAGTGGTGTCCCGTGAGGGTTTTCAGCGGATACTACCCATAAAATCCAAATGCACTATGTGTGGATCTAATGCTACTACATGAATGCAATGGATATATACAACAACAAAAAATGAAAATGACAACATGACTTGTTTCAGAAAAGTGGTACAACAAATTAAGTTAACAGTTTCTAATCAGTTGATTATACTTTAGATACCTCAACTTGTCACAAATTTTCAATATAATTCTAGTTTTCAAATGTTAAATTCCAGCTTGACCAGTTGGTTCAGTTGATAACATAGTGCAGCCATGAAATAGTTTCTTAGTTTGTTTGGCATAGTTCGCAAAGTGGTATTATTATTTTCTCATGTATGGCTAGTCAAATCAATAAGGTCAAGAAATGTTTGGGCATCATCGCTTATTCTCTATTCTATAAAATTTTAAAATTTATGATTAATTACATATACCTAACTTAAAAGACCAAGGTATACCACCCATACACTGCATTGCGAACTGACGGAGAGTTAGGACAGAGCTTGGCGGATTGTGTAGACTGACGCTGACTTTGTTAACAACATGTCGGTAATCCTTAGGTGTCCAATATCATAAAATGAGACCAGGATAATCCAACGCTGACTTTGCCAACAACATGTCGGATAGAGCTTGGCGGGTTTGCACATCAACGCTTGATATACAAGCAATGTTGGATACCCTTGGATTACTATTATTATTATTGAAAATATAATCACAAAAGAGAGTTACGCGAATTCAAATTAACACAACATAGTTTTAATGATTCGAAAAGCCAATATAAATATTTTAAGTCCTCCACTTATTTAAACAAAGACTACAATGTAAAATAGATTTCATGGCCATCACCTAAGAATCTTCCTATGTACCAGTTACACTATAATCCCTCAAAATTAAACTTTTCATTATATTTCTTATTCGATCTAAGTTGAGAGAAAAAATACTATCAACTGACTAAAAATTGTAAACTTATTTCGTGGTATCACTCTAAAATAAGTCGTGTGTGTGTTTTTTTTGTATGATCTAGACATGACTCCCCCACACTAGTTTGAGACAGTGTCCCAACTGTCTAAGGTACGCAGACCAAAATGGAAGGGAAAAAATGAAAAATAAAAGAAAAAGAACGTGTACCACCTGATTTCATGGTGGATGATCAGGCTCATGAAGATCGATAAGGTCATCGTCTTCGTATTGCTCGAATTCCAAAAATTGTTTCAGTCGTTGACCGTTTACTTTGAAGACTTTTCCATCCTTAGGATTTTCAATTTTAACTGCTCCATGAGGATATACTGTTTTCACAACATAAGGTCCAATCCATCGAGATCTGAGTTTTCCTGGAAACAAGTGAAGTCTAGAGTCGTATAAAAGAACATGTTGTCCTACATTGAATTCCTTTCGAAGTATGTTCTTGTCGTGTTGGGCTTTGGTTCTTTCTTTAAAGATTTTCGCATTTTCATATGCTTCATTTCTTAATTCCTCTGGTTTTGAGATCTGTAACTTCCTATGTGAGCCGACCTTCTCTAAGTCAAAATTCAAAAGTTTAATTGCCCAAAGAGCACGATGCTCTAATTCAAGAGGTAAGTGACAGGCCTTCCCAAAGACTAACCGATATGGTGACATTCCTGGATGGGTCTTGTAAGCAGTGCGAAATGCCCAAAGTGCGTCAATCAGTTTTAAGGACCAATCTTTTCTATTGGAATACACGGTTTTCTCAAGAATTTGTTTGATTTGTTTATTGGAAACTTCTACTTGCCCACTAGTTTGTGGATGGTAAGGGGTCGACAGCTTGTGTGTGATTGAGTATTTCTTGAGCAAAGACTCAAAAGCACGATTACAGAAGTGAGTGCCATTATCACTAATGATAGCTCAAGGTGTGCCAAAGCACGAAAAGATGTTTTCTTTGAGCAATTTGATAACAACCTTGTTGTCGTTGGTTTTGGTCGGGATGGCTTCAACCCATTTTGAGACATAGTCTACCGCAAGCAAGATGTAAAGATTCCTAAATGAGTTAGGGAATGGCCCTATGAAATCGATGCCCCAAACATCGAATAACTCAATCACTAAAATGGGGTTGAGAGGCATCATGTTTCACTTAGTGATTCGACCCGTTCTTTGACATCGATCGCATTTAAAGCAAAATTCAAAAGCGTCACGAAAGAGTGTGGGCCAATAAAAATCGCTTTGCACTACTTTTGCAGCAGTTTTTCTTGCTCTAAAATGACCGCCAAAAGCATGGTCATGTGAGAAAGAGAGAATACTTTGGTGTTCATGATCGGGTACACACCTTCAAATGATTTGGTCTGGGTAATATTTGAAAAGATATGGGTCATCCCAATAGAAGTTTCGAACTTTAGAGAGAAATTTTTGCCTATCTTGTTTCGACCATTCAGCGGGTGTTTGTTGCATGACAAGATAATTCAAAATGTCAGCGTACCAAGGGGTGTTAGAGATGGAAAGGATTTCTTCGTCGGGAAAATAGTCATCGTTTTGGGTGTCATCAACATTTTCGTGCACAATTTGAGAGAGCTGATTAGCTACAACATTTTCAGAACCCTTTTTATCTCGTATTTCTATGTCAAGTTCTTAAAGAAGAAGAATCCAACGAATCAAGCGGGCCTTGGCATCTTTTTAGAAAGCAAATATCATAAGGCAGCATGGTCAGTGTAAACTATGACTTTGGATCCTATGAGATATGGTCTGAATTTCTCAAGAGCGAAGACAATTGCCAAAAATTCCTTTTCAGTAGTTGATAATTCAGTTGGGCCTTGCTTAAGGTTTTTCTAGCATAATAAATAACTCGAGGGAGTTTATCGATTCGCTGACCCAAGATGGCTCCAGTCGCAAAATCAGAAGCATCACACATAAGTTCGAAGGGTTGAGTCCAATCAGGGGGTTGAATGATGGGAGTTGTGGTCAAGATTGACTTAAGAGGTTTCAAAAGATGTTTTGCAATCATTGGAAAATTCAAATTTGACGTCTTTGGCAAGTAAGTTTGATAGAGGTTTTGAAATTTTTGAGAAATCCTTAATGAATCTTCTATAGAATCCCACATGGCCAAGAAATGAGCGAACATCCTTAACAGACTTAGGAGGGGGTAGATTAGCAATCAAATCAATTTTGGATTTATCGACTTCAAGGCCATCTTTTGAGACGACATGACCTAGAACTATCCCCCTTTTTACCATGAAATGGCATTTTTTCCAATTAAGCACGAGTGATTTCTCCTTACAACATTTTAGTATGAGTTCTAAATCAGTGAGACATTGGGAAAAAGACGATCCGTAGATTGAAAAATCATCCATAAATATTTCCAAGAATTCTTCCACCATATCAGAGAAAATACTCATCATACATCTTTGGAAAGTCGCGGGGGCATTACAAAGACCAAAAGGCATGCGACGATAAGCAAAGGTTCCAAAGGGACAACTAAAGGTGGTCTTATGTTGATCCCCTAAAGCAACAGGGATTTGGTTATAGCCAGAGTATCCATCGAGAAAACAATAGTACTCATGACCCACTAAGCGTTCAAGCATTTGGTCAATAAAATGCAGGGGAAAATGGTCTTTTCGTGTGGCTGAGTTGAGCTTTCGATAGTCGATACACACACGCCATTTTGTTTTGATTTTTGCTGGGACGAGCTCATTACTTTCATTTTTGATCACTAAGACTCCCGACTTCTTTAGTACAACTTGTACCGGACTCACCCAAGTACTATCAGAGATGGGATAGATGATGTTATTGTCTAGGCATTTGATTATCTCCTCCTTGACCACTTCTCTCATGTTTGGGTTTAATCTCCATTGGGCCTCACGGGTGGGTTTTGCCTCATCAACTAAATGTATGCGATGTTCCAAAATTGATGGGCTAATTCCTTTTATATCGCTCAGTTCCCATCCCAAAGTATCTTTATTTTCCCGCAAAATTTCTATGATTTTTCTTCTTGGTCCTCGGTAAGATCAGACGCCAAGATTACAGGAAAAGTTTCTAAGGAGTCTAAGTATGCGTACTTAAGGTCTTGTGGCAAGGGTTTGAGGTCTAACTTAGGATGTTCTTGAGTGTTAACATTGGTCAACATTCCTTGGTTAGATTCAGATGACGAAGGATTGGAGTCAAAAAATTCATTCAGTTCAGAAATGTGTTCGAGTTCATCAAAATCAGAGTCGAAATGGTCAAGACACATTTTCAAGGCTTCAGAAGTGTCATTAGAGGTTTCATCAACTATGGTTTGAATTATGTCGATTTCATCGATCTCAAAATCACTAGGTTGTTTGTTGAGATTAAAGATGTTTAGCTCAATGGTTAGGTGCCCGAAGGAAAGTCGGAGTTGACTGTTCCTACAATTAATGACAGCATTTGAGGTTGCTAAGAAAGGGCGTCCTAATATCAACGGTATTTGAACATTGGGATTTGAGACAGGCTCGGTTCTAGAACTATGAAATCGACAGGGAAGTAAAACTGTTCGACCTATATCAAGACGTCTTCGATTATTCCCAATGGCTTTTTGACAGATCAATCAGCTAGCTGAAGAGCGATGTTTGTTGGTTTAATCTCCCCTAATCCAAGTTAACAATAAGTAGTATAAGGAAGAAGATTGAAACTGGAACCAAGATCAAGTAGGGCATGATAGATGTGAGTGTTTCCTATTTTACAACCAATCGCAGGGCAGCCAGGGTCTTTGTACTTGACTGGGGCAAGACTCGAAAGAATAGAGCTTGTATTCGCAGTTAGAAAGGCGGTTTTTGGGACATTAGTCGCACGTTTTTGACACAATTCCTTAAGACATTTAGCATATTGAGGAATTTGTTCAATGGTGTCTAAAAGAGGAATGTTCACATGGACTTGTTTGAAAATTTCCAAAATTTTATCGAAATTCGCCTTCTTCTTCTTGTTATTGAGTCTATGGGGAAATGGAGCTATTGGTTTTTCGACTCTGTGATCAGTTTCATCATTCGAAGTAGAAGGTTTATCCACGGAAAAAGAAGGTGGTAAGGTTGTAGAAGATGGAATGTTGGTATTGCCAACATCGATTTTCGAAGGTGGGTCGGGTTTGCCGACACTGGGAGAAAAACTGTTGGGATTGCCAACATTTGAGGAAAATGGAGGTTTAGAAGAATTTGCGTTCGTAGCCAATGGGTGATCATCAAGATTTGGCATTGGGTTCAAGTTTGAAGGTTCGCCAGGGTTGCCCACATTATTATCAATCCTCTTTCCAGGTCTAAGGGTTGTAATAGCATTGACCAGATTATGGTTTTCGTCCTCACAATAATTTACAGCACGAGAGTTATATTTTGGATTCACCTCGGGTTGACTAGGCAACTTTCCTTTCTCATTAATTTTCACTAGTTACTTCATCATATTCATCATTTGGTCGAGTTTAGCGTCGTGTGAGTTCATTTTAGGTTCGTGAGAGTTCAACTGTTTCTCTAAACGCACAATTTCTTGTGACGATTGAGAAGGTTGAGAGGACTGGTTTGATGATTGAAAGTTGGGGTGCCTATAAGGCTATTTGGATTTAGAGGTTTGAGAGGTTTGAGTATTGGAAGGTGGAGCTTGATAATTCGGATTTGAAATAAAGGGCTGCACGTGAGATGGGTTAGCCGAATTATTGGCGTTAGACTAAGAAAAATTTGGGTGGTTCCTCCAACCAGGATTGTACGTGGACGAGTAAGGATTATTTTGAGCTATAGCATTAGCTTGGTCCTGAGAGTAATAGTGGGGTAGCCCTTCTCCGGTTTGAGGAGTTTGATTTTCTAAGGAAATTTGACTTGGGTCCACGACATGCACTCCTCTAGTAGAAGTACGAATGAGAACACGAATGGATTCCCATTGCATGCCCTTTTCTGAATAATCTTCTAAGAATTGCCAAGCTTCATCGGTCGTCTTAGACATAAAGTCTCCTCCACACATTGATTCTAGTTGAGTTCTAGTCTGATAGTATAACCCTTCATATGCAATTTGACATAAGTGGTCTTTTAGAATTCCATGATGAGGACAAATATATAATAGTTGTTTGAATCTTTCAAATTATTTTGAAAAAGTTTCGCCCTCATTTTGACAAAATTGATTTATCTCGGTTTGAATTTTGAGAGTTTTATGGAAAGGGAAAACTTTTTCAAGAACGCAGTGACAAATTCATCCCAACTTCTTATGGAATGTTTTGGAAGAGAATTGAGCCATCTTTTAGCGCTTTCAAGTAGTGCAAATGGAATTAGCCTCAGCTTGATTGATTCGTTAGACAATTGTTGCATTTTTGTTGTGGACACATACAATTCAAATTCACTTAGAAATTCATAAGCAGTTTCAGACCCAGTAAATTTTGGTACCCCTTGAATAAAAGAATGTTTAAGCTCAAAATTGTTTCCTTCAGCTTGCGGGAACACGATGACAGAGGGTTGAATAGTCCTAGTTGGATAACATCGATCACGAAGAGATAAGGGTCTATCCATTTCGATATTGAGATTTTGAAAATTTTGATTTACTTGATTTTGGTCCCCAAAGTTTGGAAAGTTTTGATTTGCTCGATTTTGATCCAGCTCGTTTGGAAAATTTTGGTTTATTCGAGAACCCCTAGGAGAATTTTGTTGGCTCACACTTTTCTCACTCATTGTTGTTAAATGCACACACGGAAAAATCTTAGACTTAAGGTTGACACAAGAAACTCATAATCAAAATGAATAACAAACACAAGTGTATCTTATTAGTTGATAATCTCGATTTGAAGGGGGAAGAGGGTCTTATGGCCGTTCACGTATAGTATAAATACTAAGGGATACGACCAATGTTTTACAGGTAGTATGCAACCTCTTTTGCTAAAAGTTCAATAAATTAAATTAATATATATCCGTGATCAAACCCTTGAGAAAATCAATTTCACAAAATACACTCTTGCAGTTAAATATTTTGCAAATCAAATTAAATAAATAGATCAGAAAAGTTGCTTGATTGTCGAAAAATTCCTAATGTAATACGTATCACCGTCCTTTACAAGAGGAATAAAACGAATTCCCCACAGCAAAATAAATTTCCAAATCTAAGATATTTAACCCAATCTGTTTGTCCTATTGAGCTTGAGTTTTTGCTCCTAAGGCCAACGTCTAACAATTTTTATTTAAGTCCAAGGAGTATGCAAATGATAGAGTTTAATTGTTTTAGAGCCAAGGAAAGATAATGACTTCCTCACCTTATGTTTGTTAGGGCTTTGCTCGTAACTAGATTTATTTCAGAATGCATCCAAAACAATAATCAAACACAAATAATTACAGAAATTAAAAAAAAATTGTACAAGAAAGTCGTTGCCCCTGCAGAAATTTTCTACAACCAATGTCTATATTTTTTTTCTTTACAGCAGAGCACCTGTACAGTTAAGAAAATATTACAGCGGGGTATGGCAGTCCTTCCACAGAAAATGAATGGTGCTAGTTATTCAAATCCCACGGTTTGCAAATCGGTTGACCGCTGAATCCTTTGTCGCTTGCTTGAATCTGTTTCTTCCTCTGACATTTGATTTGTTTTGAGGTTTTTTTTTTCTAGAGAAGAGAAGAAATAAATAAACAAACAAAGGAAAAAAAACAGAAACAAAGCTAAAACAAAAACTAAACAAAAAACTGATTAGACTAAATAACATAAATGAACAACTAAAACTCAACTTTAAAACGGGACTAAACCAAGCTTGAAAAAAGAAAAAAAAAACTCAAAAGAACTAAGTTTTTTTAAAAAAAATATGGAAAGGAATTGTAAATAAATGGGAGAAGGGATGTAAGAAATTGGAAGAAAATTGGTGACAAGCAAAAGGGAAAAAGAAAAAAACAAACAGAGATTTTTTTTTTTTTTGAGAGAAAAAAAATGGCAGAAGAAATCTGAAGAAAGAATGACCGAAAAATAGAAGAAACACTACTACAAAAGTAGGCATATTCGACACTATTTTACTGTGGCCATAGATCAAAAAAGCGTTGCCGTAGGCCATTTTTTCAAATAGGCAACACCAGGGGGGCGTGGCATCCGCGGCCGTTGCATTAGGCCTCTAAGGCAACGCTTTTGCCCATATATGGCCACAGAAAGAAAGTGTTGCACTATAACCCTATTTAACCCTATTGCAACAGCATATGCATGTAATGCAACAACATACAGCGTTGCCTTAAGCAAAAGTCAGTGCCTAGCTTCCAGGTCATGGTAGTGGGACCCACATGAACTTTCCATGTCAGCTGCAAACGTGTCACATGCCACGTAAGCTCTCCACGTGAGCTGCCATGTGTCACACGCCACGTCAGCTCTCCACATCAGTAGTGGGGCCCACATGCCATGTGGAGTTAATAATATTTTATTTAATGCAACACCACTGTATTATGTAATGCAACGCCATTATCTTGAAATGCAACACCAGAAAAAAAAGTAAATGCAACAGCAGAAGACGACAAATGCTACATTAGAAAAAAGCAAATACAACGTTTTAATTAAATACTCCGCAATACCAGTTTTGTACATGGAATAAACCAATCTGAAACATTCATCATCACATTCAAACCATCTAAAATATTCTACATATAATGCCAATTCTTCAAATATACCACAAGTACCAACACATACGATCAAGTACATAATTTAAAAGTACAATTCAATTATTCTACATATCACAAGTGCCAATACATACTATCCTAAATATTCATTCTTCGGTTGCAGGAGTACCAGTGTCATGAATGATCCATTCATTCTTCAGTAGCAAGAGTACCGACACATGCATCAACTTCAGTAGCAAAAGCATAACAAAAACAGAGACGATTTATTTTGGAAAGGTAACAAAAATCATAATTGATTGATTAATTACTGAAACATGCATAAAAATTCAGTAGGTGCAACGTACCTACCTTAAGAGTCCATAGCCGTAATGTCAACTTGAAGGAAATTCTTGAAAGATTCAAAGAAACGGTATGGCTCAAAAAGAAAGCTCCAGTTGACCCCGTTAAACTCGATATCCTGCAAGCATATGGGTTAGCATGTCACCATATTTAACCAATATAAGAAGCTATTGCTGTTTTTGCTAGGAATGAAGGTGTCATAAAAGACTGAAATAATATAGTTAAACTGTCAAGAAAGTGGCAATACAGTATAGAATACATATTTACCTTACACAAGTAGTGCATTAATGTGAGTTTGTTATTGGCTCTAGTATCAGTAAGCTTCAAAAGACTGTCAAGACGAAAACCAACAGCAGAGCCTGCATAATGGAAAAGAAGAGATAATCAAACTATATATGGATGACTTGGTGAAGCAGAAAATATTAAAGAGAATGCATTCTCTAGTTATTGAGATCCAGTGTTTTCCCTTAACAACAAACAAATTTAGATCATCGGTAGATTAAGATACCTCTAGCGGTTCCTTGATTCAATGCGTTCCCCAAAAAACCTTTTTCATAAGTTCTTTCAACATCTCAGAGTTTCAAACCTGGAAGGAAAATAATGCATAAAATTAACTTTCAAATCAATATATGAAGCAAAGTCCTAAGCCTCTATTAAGTTACAGACTTGACTAAACTGACATTTAAAATTAAGTCAACTCATCACATTTATGTATTAAACTCCTATAAGCATGAAAAGAAATATGAAATGAGTATGAAACAAACATGAACTTCAATTTAAGATTTTCTTTGTAACTTTCAAATTTTAAAACAAAAAAGAAATGCAATCCAACTCAAATGAAAATCAAATGCATTTTCACTCTCAGAATATTCTGCAAGATACCGTAAATGATGTGTGTGCATGTATCCAACTCAAATGAAAATCAAATGGTATTTTTTTGTCATAAACATACATATACCATAAATCCAGCATATATGCATGATATGTGTGCATGTGCATATGTATGAGTGTATGTATGTGCATATTCATAGCTAACATGGAACCAAACTTGATTAACAGCAAGGTGGATATATGCACCAAATTCCTTTTCTAAGTAGAGAAGATTCTTAATCCCTCAAACAACAGGGTAGATAAAGAAAGCAGATATGTTAATTGTATATTAAATGGAGGGTGACAGTCTCCAAAAGGGTCATGGAAATTTTTTGAGCAGAGGAGATTCTTAATCCTCCAAAGACCCAGAAATCTTGACATTAAAATAGAAAAAGAAAAACCTAATTTCAGAAATCTCGACATCACGCGGAAGAAGAAACGCGAAATTGGAAGGGAAACGCTAGAAGAAACGCTGGAAGAAACGCGAGAAGAAGAAACCTAATTACATAATCAGGAATCCCAGAAGAAACGCGCGAGAAGAACTAATTTCGTAATCAGGTTTGCATTAATAATACACAGATCAACTTATGAAGGCAATTTCCAATTCTCCTCTACCAAACATGCGTAGATTTTGTGATAGTTGTTTTTAATCAGCATGACAGTTTTTTTTATTTTTATTTTTTATGTGAACATGTTACTATTTTAATCAGCATTAACAGGAATGACGGTTGAAGAGCTTCTAAACATGAACTGGTCACCTAGACATGAGGTTTTAGTGGCACATTTATGTTAAGCACAACTTCCTGGGTTTCGGTATCGTCAGGGTTCATGTTTGATGTGTGCTCTTCTAAAGCAATCGAGTTTTGATTATTATCTTATATTTGCATTTTGGTAGGGTCTGAACTTGATTGAACTTGCAATTTAGGACTGTTAATTTGTCCATGCTTATTATTAGACGTAGGAATTAATTTGTGACTTAGATAATTAATAGTGCATTGGTTCATGCATGGTTTACATGCTGCAGTCATCATCTTGGGTGTGCTTACAGAACTCAAATCATGTCTACATGATTTGTATGTATGATGGCAGTCTGTTACTATAGATAGCTCCCGGTAACAAGGGAAGCAATAAAGTTTGCTCAAACGTGGAACAATATTATCACCAACTTCCGCGACGAAATTTCGTTAGTGATAGGTCATTATTTTAGCATCAATCAACAAGGGGGTTAGAGGTCAGTGTTGGTCATTGTTTTACATAGATATACATATATAATTTAATGACCCTAAACAAGGACATAGATCATTCGCTGAACAGCCTGAACTATATACCACTAAACGGTATAAAAGAAATTTGAAAATAAAAGGTTTCAAACCTGCTGTCCAAATTCAAGCTCCCCAACTGACTTAACCAATCCAGAAACCCAGAAGACATCTGAGTAAGGGTTTCCACCGTTATCGTTGTGCTGAAAAGGACAAGAAGTTTATGTAAGTCCATGTAACTATAATTGTACTAAAATTTAGCTATCAACAAATGGTTTAAAAGAAATATGATGCAGGTGCTGCTCAGTATTCATTTAACCAGACAACCAGTGTTCTAATAATGTACAACTGTAATTTTTTCCATAAAATTCGTAATAAGGAAACTGAATTGAATCCAGTAAAACTTGGTTCCTCCTATAATGTTATCAAAATATAAGTTAACTTGTCAACAATTTCTGCAGTTGGTCAGAAGGTGGTATTAGAGAAGGGTACTTACTGCCAGATCAACAGCTTCTACTCTCAAAACACTAACAGTCGATTAAATGGATCTAAGAACACATCTACATACGGTGACTCCAAGGGATAAAATTATTAAATGATTTCAGTGCGATTGAGATTTATAAAGAGAAAGAAGTACATAAATCTATGCAGTACAGTATAAATTAAAAAAAAGGAATGTAACAACGAATGTTTCTTTATTAAAAATTCACATACCACCAGGTTACCTCAATCGGCAGTAAAAAAATAACATTCACATCTATGTCGCTCCAGTCAATCTGAAACCTCATCCAGTCGATCGGTACAAGTACCAAAGGAGCAAGCGACTTAATTTAATCGGTAGTAAACTAGGGTTTTTGATTTGAGGGTTTGGGGAAAGTATCGAGTTCGGTAAAAATACCGAAGGAGCAAGCGACTTAAAATAATATAGAATCACAAATCTAAAAATAGAAAAATAAAACGGGATTTGCAACTCTCCCTTGTTGTTCATCATTTGGTGTGAACGAAATGAGAAATGAAAAGAAGTATCGCGGGAATGAAAATCTTAGCGGGAAACTGAGAAAAGGTAACATGGATTGATCAACACAATTAATGGTTGTGATTTTTCATTTATGAGGACGCGGATTGATGAGTTGTACTTTCAATTGGTGTAACACAACGCTTTGAACTGTTGTTGCACGTCACAACACAAGAATTCCAACCGCAACACTGCGTTCACATCTAATGCAACAACAAATGAATGTTGTTGTAGAAGATCAAAGAATGCATAGCTATCGCCACACTTTTCATGCAACGCACACAAATTAGTGTCGTATATGCCCACTTTTGTAGTAGTGAAAGTGGTGAATTTGAAGAAAGGAATGCAATGTACAAGGAAAAATAGAAAGAAAGCGGAAACAAAATAAAATGAAAAATGGAAATAAATTGAAAACTTGGCAAGATTTTTTTATTTTTATTTTTTTATGGATGAGATTTGTAAAAGAGAGAAGGAGTTTGTAGAAAATTGGAAAGAATAAAATGAAAGAAAGGGAAAGAAATTGTATGATGGAAAGAAATAAATAAAAGAAGGGAGAAGAAATGGATGAAAATAAAGGAAATAAACTGAAGTAAAAGTTGGCAAGTGTTAATTTTTTTTTTTTTTGGAACTTGTCAAATAGGGAAGGGAATGCAAAAATAAAATGGGGAAAAAGTTGAAAGATGGAAAGAAAAAAAGAAGGATTTTTTTTGCTTATTGTTGTAAGAGAATGAAAACCAGTATATTAACAATTGGAAAGTAGTAAAAGGGAAGAAGGAATAGATGGAAAGAAATCAAAGAAAAAATGGAAAATTTGGCAAAATAAATGAACAATGCCAATGAATAATGAAGTAAAAATTGGAAAGAAGGATAGATGGAAAGAAGGAACAGATGAAGAAAGGAAAAAGATGAAATGGGAAAGAAATAAATTGAAAAGAAAAGGAATGAAAAGCAAGGGAATTCGGCAATTATGTATATATTTTTTCTCTTGTTAGGAAGATTACGGTATCAACTTATAATACCAAATAAACCAGTCAAGAATTTTTTCTATATCTATACACAAGAAAACAAAAAGAAAAATAAAAACTAACATGAATAAGAAATTAAATAAATAATAAAATTTAACTGTTGCCTTCCGGGCAACGGCGCCAAAAACTTGATCGACGCTTTCTTATGAATTAGAAAAACGCGATTTATGAAATAATACTACAAGCGTACAGGTCGCATAATATGCAGGTCGAATCACAGGGAGGTGTTTTAAATCTTATTATTTATCTATTCTTAGACCAATTAGGCAAAATCTGAAAATGTTTTTGAATTAATGTATTGAATTTACTATTGATCTGAATCTAATCAGATCAATATCAAATTCAACAACTGAAAAAAAAAAGAACCAATTAGAAAAAGAAAATAACAACTAGAACAATAACATAAAATTAAAAGTAGGACTGTTGTTGAATCTAATCAACGATCAATCGCTAACATGCAGTAATAATAAAAATAATAATAATAACAATATGTGTTCTACCAAAACTAATTGCGTAGACACACAAATTGTTATGAAAGAAAAAGACAATCAATGAAGAAGAACTTTTTTATTCATAAACGAGAATGCAGAATTAAAAAATGGCATGAACATTTACAATGACTACAACGTATATTTATAGGTGGGATAGGCCAAACCCTAATCAGATCTATGAATGAATGGACCTCTTTTCCTAAGAATTCTTATCATATCTCATGCCTTTCTTGATCAAGCTTGTTTGGAAATAATCTTTAAGAATATCTGAGCATATCATCGTGAATATCTTCCATATCTTCCATGTGACTAATTGATTGACAAAAGATTTGCATGTGATTAATTCTTCCAAACATGGACTCTAATTAGACTCCAAAAGTGCATAAAATCTCCAAATCTTCCATGTGGCTAATTGATTGATAATCAGATTATACGTAATTAATTCTTCCAAACATGAACTCTGATTAGACTCCATAAGCACATGAGATAAAATCTTCGAAGTTGATCTTTTTCTTATTTAATATCTTGCTTTTTGGGGTGCATGAGGATTGATGAATGGCCTGTAAAAATATACGAAAAATACCCAATGTAAAATTTATTTATTTACAATAAAGATAAGATAGAGCATAAAGATTAACACTTTTACATGTTAATCACACATACACACTTAGAGTAATCCAAATCATCGTAATACGATGACGCTAAACATGGCATTGTTCCTATCACACAAATAAGTAAACTGAAATATTAATATCATGTTCAGGCTTATGAACCGTGTACGGCATATTTAAGTATATAAGTGTATTTAAGATTTGATCATGTAAATAGGCAACTTGCACAAATTATTTATTCTAAAACTCATCTATGTTTGGAATTCAGTTAAGCAGTATAAACAATGCAAACAATTCCATTTTAACATTCAATCTATGTTGAAAATTCAGTATAGTGATAAAAGGGGAAAAAAAGAGGAAAGGCTAAAATAAATACATTAAAACCTCATATGAGGCAGTAACTTACATTTTAACTGAAGTTGAGTTTGCAGTAATACTTAATTTGATTATTAAGTTTAAGTTTAGGCCTTATAAATTTGTTCTAGGATGTGATATTGAGAATAAAAATTAAACATGATATATATGATTTCACCATTGGCTGTACACATAAGCACCATGTATATGAAGAGTTACTATTATCAACCAAAAAATCCGTTGATAATAACTCAGAAAAGGAAGATGAATATGTTTACTATAATCAAATGTCGAAACTTGGTAGATTGACCCATCAGCGTGAGAACTAGACCGTAACTACAAAATTCCTAAAAAGCATACCGATTTACAGTTGCTTGATATTTGCAAGAAGGCAGAAATGCAAATGTCGGATTTATTGAAATTGATGGTCGGGGACAAAACCGAACAGAGGAAGAGGGAAGAAGTAAGCGGTTTTGTTCAGAGATCGTGCCTTTTCAGCCTATATGTCTTCTCTAATGCATAGAAACGAAGTAATAAAATATACGATGATCTTTGAAGGGTTTAGAGATTTACGGTGGCCCTTATAATGCAAAATCAATTAAGTGCAGTTGTAACTGAAATCAGAAAGAATACGTGTGTTGGAAAAAAAAATTACCTCTACATCCAAAATTGGCAGCGCGATGTGAGAAATTAACATGCCTCCACTGAGTTGTCACCGCTTGTGGTCGACTGCCGGCAAAGTTGAATGTTGATCTCGAATGAGACTATTAGTTGATGAAATTAAAGGTAAAAAGGGGTCCAGGGGAAAGAAGGGGCCTAAATAGAGTGAAAGTGGAAGTAGATTGGGGTCGGTCAGGATTTAATGGAGCGGGAGAACAAAGAAATTTTGTTTACTAAGAAAGAGAGAAGTAATGGGGAATTTGGTAGGGAAAATGAAAACAGACAAATGTAGAAAGTACTTCAAGAGAAGCGATTTTGTAGGCGCGTGAATTGTTATGTTCCCACAACGCCTATCTCCTTGTGTGCCCACCAATCGCAACCCCCTGATTTCCACCTTTTAGAGTTAAATCCCTGAATTGTTGGAGGACTTAAATGCAAAAAGGCAAAAATTAAGGGATTTGATTGGAGGGACATGGGGAATAGGGGAAATGGGAATAGAAGAATTGGTCTCTTTTGTAGGAGCCCACGTCGTATGTTAGCAGTTGCTGGCAAATTAAAAAAGAAAGCATGTTGCACGGAAAGGGCTGTATTTTGAAATACAACGATAAAAGGATGTCCACATAAGCAGTGCTAGATTCTTGTTTTACAGTGTAAGTAATAGATAGGTTAACGTGTATTTTATTAATATAGTAAGTAAGTTATAATATAAATGAAATGATTTTGTCTTAAAATTGCAAATATGCGAATAAACTATTTATTGGAAATTTAAAATAAATTTCTAAAAGAATAGATGCCAGAACATGTGAGCCAAAAATATCAGTTAGTCAATTGATAATTTTCTCTTCATTGGCATTCAATATGTCACGTCTGATGCATTTGACGTACATGGTATTTTTTTTAAATCTAATCCCTCCCCTTCCATTTCACAACCGTCAACCCAAAATTCACTCTACTCCAAATTTTTTTCCCAATCTTGAAAACGTTATTTTTAGATAAATTTCGACATTGCTATGCTTATTTTTTGACTGTCTGTAACGACCTGCCTTTTTGAACCACTCCAAGACAGTAATTAAACCAACTCGAAACACTCAAAACGACGGGTAGTTATTTAGCTTACACGGGTTTAACAGAATAGACACACAAAATCATAGTACACAAAATATATGCAGCGGAACAAAATTTTATATTAACATCATATTTTATACAAAATATTTGGTGCAGTGGAAAATGTATAAAATGCATACATTAATTTTTAAATAAATAAAAGCTTTTCGGTTTTTGTCGAGCATGCGCCATATGCGTCTTTACGTGCCACCCCACTTCGTTGCGAGCTGAAATTTTCTAAGCTTGGTACACTTAGGACCTGACCCGAGCGTTCTATGCAAAAACATAAAACACTTGAGTCAGAATTAAACTTATTTCAAGTCAGTCACTTCATGATAAACACATAAATATAATTGATTTAATCTTGAATATACTAATAAATAGTTCGAACATAAATGTCCTATGGACTGCCGAAATATAAACCATAGAAGGTCGAAATATTAATAATATGATGGTGGTAGGTTACGAGCAAGTATACAAGGGTTATATAAGTTTGTCGCCAGAAGCCACACAGGGTTACATGCATGTGTATGTAAAAGGAAAGGCAGGAAGCAACGTGAGTACATGCAGGAGACAAAATTTAATGGTTCAACATGCACTACTCAGGTCTAGCATATGCATCAGGGGTGGCCCTGGGGTAAGGCCATTAAGGCGACCGCCTAGGGCCTCCGACTTCATATTGTGCATATTTGAACATGTTCCAATAGCCAAGGGCCTCCGATATCTCGATCTGCCTAGGGCCTTCGATCATTTTATGGATTTCAGGGCCGGCCCTATGCATGCTGCATGAAAGGGGTATGCAAAAAAAGTAAAGAAGAGTTCATACATATGCAGCACGCATAAACAGGCAGAATGATACGGGTCTCCAGCCATACATTATATGTATATATATATATATATATATATATATATATATATATATATATATATATATATATATATATCACAGGTATGGGCAAGTTCCTAATTTGAGTGTATAAGAGACATATATGGGTAAATTTTGAAAGTGGCAATGGTATCAAGCCCAACAGCAGTATAAATTGTAATAGAACACTTAGTACATACTGACAAACTTATCAAGAAATGAACCCTTGGTACATACAGATAAAATCCAAATCCCAGAGTACAACATGCAATTCTAAAGGTTAAAGACCCACTTTGTTTATGTACATATTTATTGTTGACTCAATTGAATTGAATACAAAATATTATATTGGTAAATACAATTTGCTAGCAATTTTGATAATTAATTACATGACAAAGTACATATAATTACTCAGTCAAATGAACGATAATTCCAGTCTTGTTTAGATACAAGGTGTGTGTATATATATATATATATATATATATATATATATATATATATAATTATTTCACTCATTTATATATATTTCTTTCAAAAGTCCTCAAATAGTTTGCCAACACTTAATGCAGTTTAACATTACTGCAGATTGTAAACAAAACTGTAAAACGAAACAAAACCAAAAATAAAAAAAAAAAATAAAAAAAAATAAAAAAAAAATCAAAACAAATGGTTGACCAAAAAATACATGCATATAAAGGAACAACTAAGAGGTTTCAAGAGGCACACAAAATTGATGCTGTTATTTCAGATGTGAATTAACCATGATTATCATGAACATGACAATATAAGTGCTGGATTATAAAAGAAAACATGACCAACAAACAACCCATATGACCGGAACGGTAGCAAGACAACCCCGAACAACCCTATCTAGTAAATGCACGAAGTAGCGACTTGGAATACGTATAATCATAAGTAAACCTACATTTTCTCTGCAATTTTCTCTGCAATGAAAGAAGAAACTGCAGCAATTGCTTGCAGTAGGAAGAAGGCGCGGTGGCTTGAATAGCGCGGATGGGTGACTCGACAGGAGCAGTGGTGGTTGAGCCGAAGACAGGATGCGGTTGAGCCGAAGACAGGATACGGTTCCAGGTTCTTCAATTTTCCACGATAGGTTTCGATTTACAAATGGAGGGGAGGAGGAGCGCTAGCGGCTCAGCGGAGACCAAGCAGGCAGGTTCTACAATTTTCCATGAAGTCAGTGGACGGCTGCAAGTTTTGGTGTTGCGCAAGGGGAGAAAGTAATGTCGGGGTTCAACGTTGGTGAGACGGCAGGCTTCGGAGCTGCTGTACGCGAGGCGTCGGTGGTAACAGTTACGGTGGCCGCAATTTCTGATGGTCAAACAGGAGACGGTCCTCATAGCGGTGGCGCAGGCTACAGACGAGGCGGTGCTGTTTCGAAACAGCAGTGGAGGACCGAAGTGGGCGGCAAAGCAAATTTGTGGCGGCCATGAAAACGATTTAGGGATTAAAGATTTGGGGAAAACATGATTTTTAGGGAAGAGATTTCTGAGGGAAAGTTAAAGGGAGAGGTAAACAAAATAGGAGGAAAACAACGGTGATAAAGGACGCGTGTAGAAATCAAGGGCACACGGTGAAAAGCAAAAGAACACACGGTATAAGCTGCTTTAAAAGTTTGAAAAAGTGTTACATTTCATCAGTAATTTACAAGTGGCACAACACCTCTTTTTTTTCTATATATATTGTTGGATATAAAACCTAAATAAATCAAGTTAACTTCCAAATTATTTATATGAAATTGTTTAAACAACTATTTCAATTAGTTTTTAAAACAATAATTACGCTTAGTTTAACGAAACGCAAACTCTAAATCTTAAAAATATAAATTTACCTAAAATAAATAAATTTTAAACAAAACATAAATATCAATTAGTTTTAAAATGTCACTAATGTTTAGTTCAACAAAATAATTTAATCGAATATAAACAAAAATTTAATTTATACTTACAAAATTTATTTAAAACTAAAACAAAATAGATTAGATTTCAAATTTAAAACAAAATCACTTCTCAAATACCAAATTTTCAAATAAATTCATATATTAAAACATCGAAAAACTGGTTCGTTACAATCTGCCCCCCTTAAGGCTTTTCGTCCTCGAAAAGGGGAAGTTGTAAAATGAAATCAAAGTATGTAATAATTTCGACTTAACATCCTGTTTTTATTTCAAATCATTCAAAATATACATTTTCCTTCATATCGAATTATACTCGCTTTGGGATTTATTAAACCAAAAATCATTTCGAAAATTTCAAATATTTTATGATAGACGACATAAAACATTTATGTCCCAAGTCGAGAGGTTTATCCCAGTGGCAAGGCCACGAGGCACGGCCTACGCATGTATCGATATCGAATAATGATGTCTCTCCACACCCTAGAGCAGACCATCATCAATCAAGGGCTTACACCCACATCTTATCTTTCTTTAGTCACGGGTTACACGAATCTTAGTACGAATCATTTCATTTCATATCCCGAAGTTATAAATCGTTTCGCAATAATAATTCAAATACTTTCGAATAGTATTGTTATCTCTTTTTTTCCAATCTTTTCAAAATCTCAGGATTCAAGTCGTCGAAATTTCTATATTTATAAACTATTTCAATTTTCAAGCCATATCGAATTTTTTATACACAAAATTTTCAGTTCATTTTCGAAATATTCTTGCAATACAATTTCCAACTTTACATAAGATATATTTTCCAAAAGGTTCATACAATCATGAAATTTTCCTTTTCAAATTTCATTTCGAAATCATTTACACAAATATAGGCATTTTTCTCATTCCAGATATTTAACTCTCTTTCGAAAAGGTTACACTATTCGAATGGTCGAAAACTCTTGAAAACAATTAATTCGAAAATATTTCACGCTTTCACTGCGCTACTCTGATCCAGTATATAGATATTTAAACCAAATTTCATTTCCCAAAACATTTTTTCTAAATCGATTACAAAATAATGGAAATAATATTCTAAATAAATATTTCTTTCAGAATCCAACTTGTCTATAATCTGATCGATGCATGGAAAAAGGATATATGGATGAGATCCACATGGTTCAGAAATTTAAGCACGAATGGTTCGAATCAGTAAGCGTAGGATGACGGCAAGTCAAGGCAAACAAACACAACAACAAGTGGAATGACAAACATTATATTTTCAAAACATTCATTTCTATTTGAATCTTATTTCGATGATTTCCAATTTTTCATATTTTATTCAATCTATTTCAACTTCATCGCAATTCATTTGCACTTTCCACTTTATTCCAATTTTCCCCAATTCCAATTTAATTTCAAATTCAGTTCACATTTCTTATTTTCGCTTATCTATTCTAGTTCATAATAATTTATCATTAGAAAATTCAATCCATATTTTACAAACAACGAAGATTTATTTATTCAAATTTCGCTTATCTATTCCCGCTTATGTTATCAAAACGTTTTATTAATATTTATCCAAACATTTCCAAATATTTATCTACATGGTTTCAAGTATTTCTCGACGTTTAAATCGGAACCATACATTCATCCCATTTTCGAAACTCGAAAATAAACTTTTGATGATGTGATTCTATATCTGTCATGCGACTAGAATGTGATTCTATATCTGTCTAGCACGCATAAGACCTTGTACATACGCTGACCAGGTGTATATTCAAAATCCGTACATACTTAATAGTCCAACTTCGACGTCGATAAAATAGTCAAACTCCTATCATAAATTATATTTCTGAAATAATTCCGCCTTTCAAAACAATTTATTTTACTTCAAAATAATTTATATTCTCAAAATACACTCTCTCTACAGCAATTCTCGTGTCAATTCCACTCATTCTAGAGTATTACTACTCTGTCTCTAATGAGCTTTCAAACCCTATAGGCTAAGCTTTGTCAAACCTTGCTTTGATACCAACTGTAACGACCTGCCTTTTTAACCGCTCCAATTCAGTATTTAAACTGCTCAGAACATTCAAAACGACAGTTCGTTATTTTAGCTTAGCGGGTTTAAGAGAAATAAACATAGAATCACAGAGACAGCAAAGATACCAGTATCTCACAGCGGAAATTTTGTACATAAAAATCAAAGTTTATAACTTTTTTACTATACAGCGGAAGAATATACAATGTATACAAAGATTTTTAAATTAAAGTCTACTTTTACAGTCGATCCTTGTGCGCGCGTATGCGTCTTATGTCTTCACATTCCTCTCCAATTTTGCGAGCCGATAATTCTCTAAAAGCCTGGAACACGTAGGACCTGACCCGAGCGTTCCATGCAAAAACACAAAACACTCGAGTCAGGATTAAACTTATTTCAAGTCAGTCACTTCGTGATAAACAAATAAATATAATTGGTTTAATCCTGAATATACTAATAAATGGTTCGAACATTAATGTCCTATGGACTGCCGAAATATAAACCATAGAAGGTCAAAATATTAATAATATGATGGTGGCAGGATACGAGCAAGTATATAGGGGTTATATAAGTTGGTTGCCAGAAGCCACACAGTGGTACATGCATGTGCATGTAAAAGGAAAGGAAGGAAGCAACGTAAGTACACGTAAGAGACAAAATTCAATAGTTCAACATGCACTACTCAGGTGTGTGTGTGTATATATATATATATATATATATATCATAGGTATGGGCAAGTTCCTAATTTGAGTGCATAAGAGACATATATGGGCAAATTTCGAAAGTGGCAATGGTATCAAGCCCAACAACAGTATAAATTGTAATAGAACACTTAGTGCATACTGAAAAACTTATCAAGAAATGAACACTTGGTACATACTGACAAAATCCCAATCCCAGAGTACAACATGCATTCTTGAGGTTAAAGACCCATTTTTTATATGTACATATTTATTGTTGACTCAATTGAATTGAATACAAAATATTATATTGGCTAATGCAATTTGCTAGAAATATTATATTGAATTGTAATTTTGATAATTTCAGTCTTGTTTAGACAAAAGGTATATATATATATATATAATTATTTCACTAGTTTATATATATATATTTCTTTCAAAAGTCCTCAAATAGTTCGCCAATACTTGTTGCAGTTTAACATTACTGCAGACTATAAACAAAACTGTAAAACGAAAAAAACAAAACAAAAACAAAAAAAATCAAAACAAATGGTTGACCAAAAAAATACATGCATATAAAGGAACAACTAAGAGGTTTCAAGTGGCACACAAAATTGATGTTGTTATTTCAGATGTGAA
The DNA here is from genome assembly GCA_030737875.1 of Allium sativum. Classification (NCBI taxonomy): domain Eukaryota; kingdom Viridiplantae; phylum Streptophyta; class Magnoliopsida; order Asparagales; family Amaryllidaceae; genus Allium; species Allium sativum. The sequence goes on along the minus strand of CM060916.1, from coordinate 1,050,845,642 downwards.
TCTACCATGATTATCTTGAACATGACAATATAAGTGCTGGATTACAAAAGAAAATGTGACCAACAAACAACCCATATGACCGGAACAGCAGCAAGACAACCCCGAACAACTCTGTCTAGTAAATGCATGAAGTAACTAGTTGGAATACGTATAATCATAAGTAAACTTACATTTTTTCTACAATGAAAGAAGAAACTACAGCGATTGCTTGCTATAGGAAGAAGGTGCGGTGGCTTGAATACCGCGGATGGGTGACTCGACAGGAATAGTAGTGGTTCCGGCTAGCGGTGTTGGGTTTAGAAGCGGTTGAGCCAAAGGCTGTATTAAACGGTTCAAGGCAGGTTCTTCAATTTTTGACGATGGATTTCGATTTACAAATGGAGGGGAGGAGGAGCGCTAGCGACTCAGTGGAGACCAAGCAGGCTGGTGGAGATTGAAGTGCGCGACACAGGTGGGTCAGTGGACGGCTGCAAGTTTTGGTGTTGCACAAGGGGAGAAAGTAAAGTTGGGGTTCAACGTTGGCGAGAGGGCAGGCTTCGGGGCTACGGTACACAAGGCGTCGGTGGTCACAGTTACGGTGGCAGCAATTTCCAATGGTCAAACAGGAGACAGTGTAACACCCCACATCCGTTAGTGTCACTCACAAAGGGAATGCACTAAGTTCTGTGGAGCATTTTAAGGTAAAAGATGCAGATGAATTTCAAGACAGACAAAAATTAAAACAGCGGAAAATAAAACTTTGCTTTATTGATAAAATAGTTTGTACAACGATTTCTTTACAATATCAGAGTATCATCTGTCCTACAAAATAAAGAAGCATAAAACAACATTTATATTCCCCAATGTAGCTAGAGCCAGCCATAGCATCAGAAAAGAGAATCCAAGCAAAACTTCGACAAATCTTCAAGCTGGGAAAGAGTGACGGTCCAACTTATCCTGAGCTATACTATTCCCTCCTTTACTACCTGGTTGGGGGGGGGGAACGGAAGAAAAGAAGACGAAAGAAAACTGGGTCAGGCATAAAGTCTGGTAAGTTCAGTTACTTCTAGCATATGAACAGGGCAAACGAAACGACATGAATTAACTGAATACAAGATAATACCATGATGACAGGATCAACAAGATAAGATAAAATTAACACAAGATATGCTAAGACAAGTTAAACTGGATATGCTCTAATACTTTCTCCGCATCGCTATTTCCTTGTTATACTGGTTTCTATATCTCTGCAACACCTAACTAGTTTCCCAACTAGTAATGATAACGTGATCCCAATCCCGGAAATTTCGGTTGCCTTCAGGCATACATTTATTATTTATTACCTAGATCTAATATAGGGTTTTTGTGAAAACCCGTAACTTCCCCGTAAAGGAAAGCGTGGATAGTTCGAGAACAAGCCGCAACAGAACGCAGACGGGAGAACATTTCATTGTATATTACAACAATTCATCAGATTACAAGAATATACAGAGTATAAATGAATATTACATAGAAATATCATAGATTTAAATTACATTTAAATACATAGTAGCGAAAAATAATACAATACACAACTAGAAGTGATACACGGATACAAAGCTTTCCGGATATCGTTCCAGCTGTAAACCAGGATCCTGTGAATATAAATCTGCAAAACCAAAACTACTAGCTGCCCGTGTCAAAATAGGGGCACCCAGAGTTTAGGTTAAAACAATAAACTCCAGGTCAGTCATGGGACTGGTGTGAGAACTAAAACAGTTATTAATCTTTATTTTAAAGTTAGAAAAATCAAGGGACCACGCTGTATAACACGGAACGGGTTTCCTCCCAAAAATACCAGTGCATAAAACAAACAGCGCAATGCTAAATAAAGAACAATGAAGCTATTATAAGACCCAGTTCCCATCACACAATGCAAGCAAGCCGGAGGATAGGGCTTTTACCTTATAATAGCCAAGAATGCTTGATACGTTTAAAACAAATCATTTGATACTATTGTAAGTGCACGGTGTATAAAACAACTTCAAATCATAAGTATCAATCTTAGACGGCATAAGCGCTCCATCCCACTATGTCGCCATACTAGGCTCTACAAATAAAACCGCAAATGTCATGTATTTGGAAATTGGATTTCCATCTATGAACCGAGGCAAAAGATAGTCCTCAACCGATTCGAGACTGTCTAGCCCGAGTATCAGGATCAGAGCTCGAGTGACCCTTGGATCCTCAGGGCCAGTCCACCGATGTGGATTAAACTTAAACCCTGAACATGCGTTTCCTCGCCCTATGGTGCGTGAATGAGCCGACGAATGTCTCCATCGGACCTGGATCGTCCGATCAAACCGAGGCACCTCGCAACAGCAACAACCACATAAGTCCAACTCGTCAGGGCCTGTAAAACCACTGACGCCATTTCTAGCTAGAAAGAAACGCATGCCCTCCCTGACGTCCCCTCCCGTTTTGGTTCACACCAGGGTGTGAGGCTCGCGAAGTAAACATTACACAAAGCTATGCCACAAAGACCGTGCTTGGATCATCGACCGCAAGACTTTGCTTTTCAACAGAAGCCTTGATCATTTGCCACTTAGGCATGCCACACAGGCAATTCACTCTATGCGTTTGATATCCATCAGTATATAAACTCTGAGCTCGTACGTCTCAGAGAAGGGCGTTAAGCAAGAGAATAAATTCTCCGTAGCCAAACAGATATATATATATATATATATATATATATATATAATAGAAATCAATCACACAGACTGAAATCCAATGTCAGACACAGTCCATTTACAAGTTCGTTCTGGGTCTGAACGAAACCGGAGGCACCTAGTACCCCGCATATCCATCGATCTCCAAATACGTCTGGACGATCACCAACTGTTTCCATCTTCTGGGGTGTACATCCCAATCAAGATCATCAACAGTCACCCAAACGACGTGAAGAACTCCGGTCTTCGACCATCGTCTTCATCTTCGACTTATCGTCGTATCAGTTATTCAAAGTGGGATAAACCCGGTCTTTCCGAATAACTCGCGTAAATTTTAAATAAGTGTTACACAAACACAACATAAGCCTCATTCCAATTCATCAGTCACTAACCGTAAATTAATCAAGAGAATAATTCCCTAAATATTAACCCCGATGGCCGAAACTAACATCAGATCAATATCCAGAAAACCATTCTGCTAAGCTAACCGATAGTTAGTTTCTAAATTTCACATTCATAGGGAAAGGTTCCCATTAATTTTATCAAAGATAAATTCCTTGAATTTATTCTTTAATCTTCTTCTGAATTTCGATTCAACTAGTCGGGATTAACGAACCTTACCGAAGTAATCATTTGTTTTAATTTCCCAATCCCAACCTATTCATCCCATGAAGTAAAATTGGTAATACTTCATATCTAACACCACGGTGTTATCGGTAAATTCAATTACCATTTCACGTTCAAATCTAATTAAAGATTTAACTATCGCCTGGAGCAAAACTGGTGATACTCCATTCTCGATTGTTTCAATCTAATTAATGATTCATTAAAACTCCACTTTGTTTTAATCTGTGACTGGGTTAAAGAATAAGTGTCATTTAAAACACGGTTCACGATAAACCAAAAATCACATCACATTTCAATCAGTCCCTAACCTAAATTAGCAAGTGAGAAGTTCCCTAAGTATTAACCCCGAAGGCCGAAACCAACATCAGATCAATACCTCTGAAACCATTCAACTTAACTAATGTCCAGTTAGTTTCCGATTTTCTTAACTCCTTTGGGTCTAAGAACAGTATTATTGAAGATACCGTTCACGACAACCCAAAATCGCATTCCATTATTTATCTGGTTAAAGAACAAGTGTTATTTAAATCACTGTTCACGATAAACCTAAAAATCAATACCAATTCAATTCCAATTAAATATTATTTAATTGGTACACTTCATTAAATCTAAATAAAAAGATTTAATCTTTTCTCAACTGGGCTTAAGAACAGTGTTAATGAAAACACCATTCACGACAAACCCAAATCACATTTGATATTAAATACAAGGCTCTGAATAGAAAATATATCGGCTTATATTCAACATCAAATTCTACGACCAACAAATATCGTATTGGAAATAACGATATATATATATATATATATATCAAATCTCCATAACAACATCTGTATAATCACGAAACCCAACATTGAAATATTCCGTAGACAATTTCGATTCAAATCCATTCCAATTCAATTATTGGAAATTCTGGTTACTTTAAAAACTCTTTTCAAATTCAATTTATTTATTTAAAAATAAATAGAATTATAATTCTAGTTCAAAACTAGTTCATTTCGATAAAAATCAATTTTTATCTTTTCAAATATGGAGTTTTTCATCCTGATTCTTCACAAATCATTTCTTATGATTTTACACAAATTATTGCTATTTTTAATAATTTTATCAAGGCCCGTACAGTCGATTTCCATCAACGGCCATCGAACTGCACTTACAGCGACCTTTTCCAAATTTGATTTGGACTTAATTCCAAATCCAACCGTTAGATTTCAAATTTCTAATATTCGTTAGAAAGCTCTTTTCGATACGAACCCAACGGTTCCGATTTTAGGAGAATCCGACGGTCGGATCTCCCGCAATGTACGTTCGAAGTCAATGGTCGAAATTCGCGAACTGCCGCGGCGCGGCGCGTTCTATTCAGGCCATTATATTATATATATAATATATATAATATATACTTCGTCGATTTCCATTCAAAACGTGCTTTTTAAATCGTTTTAAATTCATTTTCAAAACGGTTTCAACTTTATATTCAATTTCAAATCAAAATTGAATATTCCAATATAAATTCGTTTTAAATTCATTTCAAATCGATTACAATTCAAATTGATTTTTAATTCAATTTCAGTTCGTTTTCAATTCGATTCAATTTCAATTCGAATCCATTTATATTCAATTTCAATTCGAATTCATTTATATTTAATTTCAATTCGAATTCATTTCTATTCAATTTAATTCGAATTTCAATTCTTTTCAAAATATCAGATTTTGAAATCACTTTCGATATTCGTTATAAAATGAATAAAATCGATATAAATATCCTTCACGTCAAAATGGCGTCAATCTAATCAACACGGCTTCATATATTTCTATTTTCAAATATTCTATTTCAAATATTCTATTTCAAAACTGGAATGAGGCCCAATCAATTACCATATAATGTTAATTATATGGATTTTCTACAACACATGTATACAATAACAACGATGAATAATCAACCATCATCCAAATTGCATTCTACAGTGTATAAGCATCAAATATAAATATTCAACGCTTATAACAGTCTGTCAATCAATCGATCGACATACAACTAAACAATCGGGATTAGTGTACGTCAAATATCATCCTAATACCCATGTGGGGTTTCAAACAATCAAACACAGATTTTATTTGTGCAGTTGGGTGATGTGTAAAATTTATCGTCCCAATCAATATCAGTCAAATGTGTGTATATAAACAAATCGTCCGATTTGTTTATTTTTATTTCATTTCATATACACTATAAAATTTCTATTTTTAACTATTAAATATTTTCCACTATAAAATATTTTATTTCAACTATATAAATGTTTTATTTCATTTCACATCACATCACACAATCAACTACACATCAAAATCAAACAAACAAGCTTACAAGATGTCCATGGTCTGTGGACGATGGATGTCGGGTGCTACTAAACACCGTCTGCATCCTAATATATATTTTTAACTAGAAAACAAAATTAAAAGGTGAGAAGTTCTCACAGAGGGATCCACTCCGCCGTGCTTTGCTTTTGAACTGTTGAATCATCTCGATCTGCTTGAAGTTCCTATGCAGTTCTTTTAATGTTGTTCAATAAAAATTATATTTTTATTGCTTCATTCAATAAATAAAAATTATATTTTTTTATTTCTACGTCATATATATTTACAGTGCTTCTTTCTATATGAAAATTATATTTTTATATTTCTACTCCATATATAAAGATCGAATTTTTATTTCATCGCTATAAAAAATCACATTTTTGTTTCAACATATATAATAAAAATCAGATTTTTACTTCGCTACTTATATAAAGATAATATTTTTATATTCTCTATTATATAAAAATCATATTTTTAATACTTCCACTTTATAAAATTTATATTTTTAACCTTTCTATATTATAAAAATTATATTTTTAATTTACTGCTTATATAAAAATTATATTTTTATATAATTAAAAATCACTTCTTTGCTAGATTAAAAATCAAATCTTTTTCTTATTAAAAATCCAATCTTTTCACTTTATAAAAATTCGATCTTGATACATCAAAAATCATACTTTTACCATGTTAATATACATATAAAAATATCTCCTTTCATACTTTAAAAATATCGCCTTTTATAAAAAAAAAATATCGCCTTTCATACCTTAAAAATATCGCCTTTTATTTATTAAAAATCTCGCCTTTCTTCATAAAAAAAACTCGATATTTCTAAATCAAAATCAATTCTTTTTAATTTAAAAAATCAGGTCTTTCCTTATATATAATTAAAAACCCTATTTAATAAAGGAACTAAATAAAATAAGGTATAGCATCAGAAAACTTACAAAATTTCAAAGGTGGAGGGGACATTGTCGGAGCTGGGGTCTTGGAGGCGGAGGGAGGGATGCAGGTGGTGCTGGAGGTAGCAGGGGGCGTCGAGGTCATCAGGTGACGTCAGGGTGGCGATGGGACCCCTTGGTGGTTGGCGCGACGCGATTTGGGCGTGGGAGGTGAAGGGGTGCTGCGGGTTCTTGGATCGAGGAGGGTGTGCGCGAGAGGACTCGCCGGAGAAGGAGGAGGCGGAAGGAGGCGTAGGGTGGAGAAGGACCGATCGGCGGTGGAATCTCGATGGGCGACGGGTTCAGCGCCCACTTTTCCCCCTTTTTTTCGTTCTGAATGAATTGGTCAACGGGAAGGAGAAAGTGTAGGGAGGGGTGGGGTTTTATTATTAATATATTTTATTATTTTATTATTTTTCTTCTATGAAAAGTAGGGTTTTTATTTGAACTCGAAATCGAACCTGCCGATTGTCGTCCCTAGTGTATTACTCCCATTCCGAACACAATGGGATATGTTTCGTAAGCCAATTCGTCCGTTACAATCAGTTTCCATCGAATTTAAAATATATATCTTTATATATTCAGTTTAAACACACATTTCAATTTACCGGGGTCACACACGAACTCTAAAAATTTCTGAAAAATAATTTCTAGCTTCGTATTGACGATACGGTCCTAACAAAACTAATTTCATCGAATTCTAAGAACGTTTGAAAAATGGCCATTTTCCAGTCGATTAAAATCAACTGAAATTGGTCAAACGCGTTTTCCTTTGTCACGCTCACAAATTGATTCGAAAAATTATGAAATTTGGAATCTAGCCATAACCTTACATCCTGGATCCAACAAAAGTCGTTTCGTCGAAATCTGAGGTCGTTTGCGAAATTTCCATTTTTAAGGGCCAGAATTCTGTAGCGACTATTCAGAATTTTCAACTGGACATATCTTTTGATTCCCGATATGAAATTTCGATTTTTCGGATTCGTTGGAAAGATATTCCCAATTAGATTCTATTATTTTGGGTTTCACTAAAATCCAGTTTATTTTGCACCCGGTATGTTCAATTGAAGTTTGAAATCGAATTATCGAACTACCGCGCCATTTTCAATTCCTTTTATAATTATAAATAATTATTTATATTCTAACGACGATCTATATAAATATATTCGTTCGAATTCCATTCAAACTAAATTTATCGTCGTTATTATTTAAAATAATTCATTTTAATTAATCAAAATTCGCTAAAATTGCCAAAATAAAAATTTTAAATTGGCCCAGATTTCCGGGTTATTACATTCTCCCCCACTTAAAACTTTTCGTCCCCGAAAAGGAACAAAGCCGAAAGTTGTTTAACTAATCAACTCAACTTTCACTATTTTCTTTACGGCTTAAGTTCTTCAACTTTTCAGTTTCTAAGAACTTTTCAAATTTTTCAAAAATTTGGCTAACACCCTAAATTTTCGAAAAATTTCGCCATAACCTCCACTGCACCGGAGCACGGGAAAATCCCGAAATTGCCATACTTGCCCTCAGATCTCAAAAAGAAAATGAAAAAGCCAAGCGGCTAGCCAATCAGCTCATAAAATCATCATCACCCAAACAAAACAGTAAATTATGATAAACATGTACCTATTTGTCGGGCAAACAAATTTCATTCTCTGCTCCAGCCTCCTTGCTATGACCTGTTCAGTGTAAGTAGATGTATATACAAGAAAATACGACCAAATTTCAATACAATTCACTTTTTGATCAATTTGGTTAAAGGTTCAACATTTAATTATTCGAACAATAATCAAACAACACAACCATCAATCAATTAGTGAATTATCATTTCAAATTCATAACTTTGATATATAGTCAAAAATCACATTTTTGATGCCAAATCACAACAATAAGCACTATCTAGTTTGGTTCTCACTCCAGTCTAATGGAAATATATAGAAATCCCACCTTCGAAACTCGAACATAAATGTTGATGATGCCATCGCTATCATCAATATCATCTCCGGGCGACTATAGTGTGATGCTATATCTATCCAATATATTAAAACTTCGAATATACGTTTGCAAGGCGTATATGCAAATTCTTTATATACTGGATTGTCCAAAATCAATACAAATAAAAATTCAAATACGTATAATTGAATTAAATTTTTTAAAACAAGACTTGTTTTAATTTTTTTTTTAAAAACATTACTCTTCACACTCGTTCTAGGATACTACTGATCCCATCTCTAACGAGTCCTTCTCTTTGGATATTACTTATCTAATATCTGATTAATTCTTTCGTATGGTACTAATGTGTCTTGTTCTCTGAGCTTTGTAACGTCGCTCTGATACCAACTGTGAAAACCCGTAACTTCCCCGTAAAGGAAAGCGCGGAGAGTTCGAGAACAAGCCACAACAGAACGCAGACGGGAGAACATTTCATTGTATATTACAACAATTCATCAGATTACAAGAATATTCAGAGTATAAATGAATATTACACAGAAATATCATAGATTTAAATTACATTTAAATACATAGCAGCGGAAAATAATACAATACACAACTAGAAGTGATACACGGATACAAAGCTTTCCGGATATCGTTCCAGCTGTAAACCAGGATCCTGTGAATATAAATCTGCAAAACCAAAACTACTAGCTGCCCGTGTCAAAATAGGGGCACCCTGAGTTTAGGTCAAAACAATAAACTCCAGGTCAGTCAAGGGACAGGTGTGAGAACTAAAACAGTTATTAATCTTTATTTTAAAGTTAGGTAAATCAAGGGACCACGCCCTATAACACGGAACGGGTTTCCTCCCAAGAATACCAGTGCATAAAACAAACAGCGCAATGCTAAATAAAGAACAATGAAGCTAGTATAAGACCCAGTTCCCATCACACAATGCAACGCAAGGCGGAGGATAGGGTTTTTACCTTATAATAGCCAAGATGCTTGATATGTTTAAAACAAATCATTTGATACTATTGTAAGTGCATGGTGTATAAAACAACTTCAAATCATAAGTATCAATCATAGACGGCATAAGCGCCCCATCCCACTATGTCGCCATACTAGGCTCTACAAATAAAACCGCAAATGTCATGTATTTGGAAATTGGATTTCCATCTATGAACCGAGGCAAAAGATAGTCCTCAACTGATTTGAGACTGTCTAGCCCGAGTCCCAGGATCAGAGCTCGAGTGACCCTTGGATCCTCAGGGCCAGTCCACCGATGTGGATTAAACTTAAACCTTGAACATGCGTTTCCCCGCCCTATGGGGCGTAAATGAGCCAACGAATGACTCCATCAGACCCGGATCGTCCGATCAAACCGAGGTGCCTCGCAACAACAACAACCACATAAGTCAAACTCGTCAGGGCATGTAAAACCACTAATGCCACTTCCAGCTAGAAAGAAACGCATGCCCTCCCTGACGTCCTCTCCCGTTTTGGTTCACACCGGGGTGTGAGGCTCGCGAAGTAAACGTTACACAAAGCTATGCCATAAAGGCCGTGCTTCGATCATCGACCACCAGACTTTGCTTTTCAACAGAAGCCTTGATCATTTGCCACTTAGGCATGCCACACAGGCAATTCACTCTATGCGTTTGATATCCATTAGTATATAACCCCTGAGCTCGTACGCCTCAGAGAAGGGCGTTAAGCAAGAGAATAAATTCTTCGCCGCCAAACAGATATATATATATAATAGAAATCAATCACACAGACTGAAATCCAATGTCAGACATACAGTCCATTTACAAGTTAGTTCTGGGTCTGAACGAAACCGGAGGCACCTAGTACCCGGCATATCCATCGATCTCCAAATACATCTGGACGATCACCAACTGTTTCCATCTTCTTGGGTGTACATCCCAATCAAGATCATCAACAGTCACCCAAACGACGTGAAGACCTCCGGTCTTCAAACACCGTCTTCATCTTCGACTTATCGTCGTATAAGTTATTCAAAGTGGGATAAACCCGGTCTTTCCGAATAACTCGCATAAATTTTAAATAAGTGTTACACAAACACAACATACGCCTCATTCCAATTCATCAGTCACTAACCGTAAATTAATCAAGAGAATAATTCCCCAAATATTAACCCCGATGGCCGAAACCAACATCAGATCAATATCCAGAAAACCACTCTGCTCAGCTAACCGACAGATAGTTTCTAAATTTCACATTCATAGGGAAAGGTTCCCATTAATTTTATCAAAGATAAATTCCTTGAATTTATTCTTTAATCTTCTTTTGAATTTCGATTCAACTAGTCGGGATTAACGAACCTTACCGAAGTAATCATTTGTTTTAATTTCCCAATCCCAACCTATTCATCCCATGAAGTAAAACTGGTAATACTTCATATCTAACACCACGGTGTTATCGGTAAATTCAATTACCATTTCACGTTCAAATCTAATTAAAGATTTAATTATCGCCTGGAGCAAAACTGGTGATACTCCATTCTCGATTATTTCAATCTAATTAAAGATTCATTAAAACTCCACTTATTTTAATCTGTGACTGGGTTAAAGAATCAGTGTCATTTAAAACACGGTTCACGATAAACCCAAAATCACATCACATTTCAATCAGTCCCTAACCGTAAATTAGCAAGTGAGCAGTTCCCTAAGTATTAACCCCGAAGGCCGAAACCAACATCATATCAATACCTCTGAAACCATTCAACTTAACTAATGTCCAATTAGTTTCTGATTTTCTTAACTCCTATGGGTCTAAGAACAGTATTATTGAAGATACCATTCAAGACAACCCAAAATCGCACTCCATTAATTATCGGGTTAAAGAACAAGTGTTATTTAAAACACTGTTCACGATAAACCCAAAAATCAATACCAATTCAATCCCAATTAAATATTATTTAATTGGTACACTTCATTAAATCTAAATAAAAAGATTTAATCTTTTCTCAAATGGGCTTAAAAACAGTGTTAATGAAAACACCATTCACGACAAACCCAAATCACATTTGATATTAAATACAAGGCTCTGAATAGAAAATATATCGGCTTATATTCTACATCAAATTCTGCGACCAACAAATATCGTATTGGATATAACGATATATATATATATATATATATATATATATATATCAAATTTCCATAACAACATCTGTATAATCACGAAACCCAACATCGAAAGACAATTTCGATTCAAATCCATTCCAATTCAATTATTGGAAATTCTGGTTACTTTAAAAACCCTTTTCAAATTCAATTTATTTATTTAAAAATAAATAGAATTATAATTCTAGTTCAAAACTAGTTCATTTCGATAAAAATCTAATTTTATCTTTTCAAATATGGAGTTTTTCATCCCGATTCTTCACAAATCATTTCTTATGATTTTACACAAATTATTACTATTTTTAATAATTTTATCAAGGCCCGTACAGTCGATTTCCATCAACGGCCATCGAACTGCACTTACATCGACCTTTTCCAAATTTGATTTGGACATAATTCCAAATCCAACCGTTAGATTTCAAATTTCTAATATTCTTTAGAAAGCTCTTTTCGATACGAACCCAACGGTTCCAGTTTTAGGAGAATCCGACGGTCGGATCTTCCGCAATGTCCGTTCGAAGTCAATGGTCGAAATTCGCCAACTGCCGCGGCGCGGCGCGTTCTATTCAGGCCATTATATTATATATATAATATATATAATATATACTTCGTCGATTTCCATTCAAAACGTGCTTTATAAATCGTTTCAAATTCATTTTCAAAACGGTTTCAACTTCATATTCAATTTCAAATCAAAATTGAATATTCCAATATAAATTCGTTTTAAATTCATTTCAAATCGATTACAATTCAAATTGATTTCTAATTCAATTTCAGTTCGTTTTCAATTCGATTCAATTTCAACTCGAATCCATTTATATTCAATTTCAATTCGAATTCATTTATATTTAATTTCAATTCTAATTCATTTCTATTCGATTTAATTCGAATTTCAATTCTTTTCAAAATATCAGATTTTGAAATTACTTTCGATATTCATTATAAAATGAATAAAATCGATATAAATATCCTTCACGTCAAAATGGCGTCAATCTAATCAACACGACTTCATATATTTCTATTTTCAAATATTCTATTTCAAATATTCTATTTCAAAACTGGAATGAGGCCCAGTCAATTACCATATAATGTTAATTATATGGATTTTCTACAACACATGTATACAATAACAACGATGAATAATCAACCATCATCCAAAGTGCATTCTACATGGTATAAGCATCAAATATAAATATTCAATGCTTATAACAGTCTGTCAATCAATCGATCGACATACAACTAAACAATCGGGATTAGTGTACGTCAAATATCATCCTAATACCCATGTGGGGTTTCAAACAATCAAACACAGATTTTATTTGTGCAGTTGGGCGATGGGTAAAATTTATGGTCCCAATCAATATCAGTCAAATGTGTGTATATTAACAAATCGGCCGATTTGTTTATTATTATTTCATTTCATATACACGTTAAAAATTCTATTTTTAACTATAAAATATTTTCCACTATAAAATATTTTATTTCAACTATATAAATGTTTTATTTCATTTCACATCACACAATTAACTACACATCAAAATCAAACAAACAAGCATACAAGCCGTCCATGGTCTGTGGACGATGGGTGTCGGGTGCTACTAAACACCGTCTGCACCTAGTATATATTTTTAACTAGAAAACAAAATTAAAAGGTGAGAAGTTCTCACAGAGGGATCCACTCCGCCGTGCTTTGCTTTTGAACTGTTGAATCATCTGGATCTGCTTGAAGTTCCTATGCAGTTCTTTTCACGCTGTTCAAATAAAAATTATATTTTTATTGCTTCATTCAATAATTAAAAATTATATATTTTTATTTCTACTTCATATATAATTATAGCGCTTCTTTCTATATAAGAATTATATTTTTATATTTCTACTCCATATATAAAGATCGAATTTTTATTTCATCGCTATAAAAAATCACATTTTTATTTCAACATATATATAATAAAAATCAGATTTTTACTTCGCTACTTATATAAAGATAATATTTTTATAGTCTCTATTATATAAAAATCATATTTTTAGTACTTCCACCTTATAAAATTTATATTTTTAACCTTTCTATATTATAAAAATTATATTTTTAATTCGCTGCTTATACAAAAATTATATTTTTATATAATTAAAAATCACTTCTTTGCTAGATTAAAAATCAAATCTTTTTCTTATTAAAAATCCAATCTTTCCACTTTATAAAAATTCGATCTTGCTACATCAAAAATCATATTTTTACCATGTTAATATACATATAAAAATATCTCCTTTCATACTTTAAAAATATCGCCTTTTATAAAATAAAAATATCGCCTTTCATGCCTTAAAAATATCGCCTTTTATTTATTAAAAATCTCGCCTTTCTTCATAAAAAAAAACTCGATCTTTCTAAATCGAAATCAATTCTTTTTAATTTTAAAAATCAGGTCTTTCCTTATATATAATTAAAAACCCTATTTAATGGAGGAACTAAATAAAATAAGGTATAGCATCAGAAAACTTACAAAATTTCAAAGGTGGGGGGGATATTGTCGGAGATGGGGTCTTGGAGGCGGAGAGAGGAACGCAGGTGGTGCTGGAGGTAGCGGGGGGGGGGGCGTCGAGGTCATCAGGTGACGTCAGGGTGGCGGTGGGACCCCTTGGTGGTTGGCGCGACGCGATTTGGGCGTAGGAGGTGGAGGGGTGCTGCGGGTTCTTGGATCGAGGAGGGTGTGTGCGAGAGGACTCGCCGGAGAAGGAGGAGGCGGAAGGAGGCGCAGGGTGGAGAAGGACCGATCGGCGGTGGAATCTCGATGGGCGACGGGTTCAGCGCCCACTTTTCCCCTTTTTTTTCGTTCTGAATGAATTGGTCAACGGGAAGGAGAAAGTGTAGGGGGCGGTGGGGTTTTATTATTAATATATTTTATTATTTTTCTTCTATGAAAAGTAGGGTTTTTATTCGAACTCGAAATCGAACCTGCCGACTGTCGTCCCTAGCGTATTACCCCCATTCCGAACATAATGGGATATGTTTCGTAAGGCAATTCGGCCGTTACAATCAGTTTCCATCGAATTTTAAATATAAATCTTTATATATTCAATTTAGACGCACATTTCAATTTACAGGGGTCACACACGAACTCTAAAAATTTCCAAAAAATATTTTCTAGCTTCGTATTGACGATACGGTCCTAACAAAACTAATTTCATCGAATTCTGAGAACGTTTGAAAAATGGCCATTTTCCAGCCGATTAAAATCAACTGAAATTGGTCAAACGCGTTTTTCTTTGTCACGCTCACATATTGATTGGAAAAAATATGAAATTTTGAATCTAGCCATAACCTTACATCCTGGATCCAACAAAAGTGGTTTCGTTGAAATCCGAGGTCGTTTGCAAAATTTCCATTTTTATGGGCCTGAATTCTATAGCGA
The DNA here is from genome assembly GCA_030737875.1 of Allium sativum. Taxonomy (NCBI): domain Eukaryota; kingdom Viridiplantae; phylum Streptophyta; class Magnoliopsida; order Asparagales; family Amaryllidaceae; genus Allium; species Allium sativum. The sequence continues at coordinate 1,050,830,541 of CM060916.1, read as the reverse complement.
CTATTCAGAATTTTCAACTGGACATATCTTTTGATTCCCGCTATGAAATTTCGATTTTTCGGATTCGTTGGAAAGATATTCCCAATTAGATTCTATTATTTTTGGTTTCACTAAAATCCGATTTATTTTGCACCCGGTATGTTCAATTGAAGTTTGAAATCGAATTATCGAACTACCGTGCCATTTTCAATTCCTTTTATAATTATAAATAATTATTTATATTCTAACGACGATCTATATGAATATATTCGTTCGAATTCCATTCAAACTAAATTTATCGTCGTTATTATTTAAAATAATTCATTATAAATAATCAAAATTCGCTAAAATTGCCAAAATAAAAATTTTAAATTGGCCCAGATTTCCGGGTTATTACAGTTTTCTATCAAGTGCTTCCTAGATTCAACTAGGGTTTATGCTATCTACTAAACGTCTCTAATTCAGGGTTTATGCCACCTAGGTCCAACTAGGGATTATGCTACCTGTCGAACGATGCCCTCTAGTCTAGGACACACTACCTAGAGTGGTATATGTTCCTAGACTTTCCCCACGTATGTATCGCGAATCGTTATCCCTTGTCTAGAAGCACATGTCCTGTAATGTGCGACCCGAGTCCCGTGGCAGGGCTACTCTAGAAACACGGAACTCGGTCGGGAGGTTTTCAGATATCTGCCGGTGCGGATGCTAAGGTCTGTTTTTCTACCAGTGGTTATGGTCCCACGTGACCCCTCCCTCAACTAATGAAAGACAATCCAAGAAAATCAAGCGCGAGAACTGTACTTTTGCCGCCCTATGCCCTACTTTCCTATTGGCCAGCCTCACCCATAACTAGATAGCAAGTATATGGTCTATTGGGAGTTCTCTGCCTTTCCGCATACGTACAACGATTGACTAAAGATGGTAGGTAGACGACGAGTTGCTATCACAGGGCAAAAACTAGTCTCGCCGAATCACGTTGATCCACCCTAGTCTTTAGGTTGCCATATATTGCAACCAAGGCATACCCTTGGTTCTTCTAACGCAGACCTTAACCTCTGTGAGCCCAGGAGGATCATCTGCCACCTCACAAAGGGATACCAAGAGTACCCTCACGTCCCCTCGAAGCCTCGGGCTTCGTAACCCAATTCGTTGGAGGCCTCTTGAAGATCAGATGGACGTTCGCTCCTACTTGTGATATACTAAGGATTACTACTTAGTTTTCTAACTAAGGTTTACCACTTAGTTTGTTGAAACATCGTTTTCTTAACTAAGGTTTACAACTTAGTTCATATTAACTAAGGTTTACTACTTAGTTCTTGTTCTTGTCAAGTTGGGTTGGTTAAGTGTCATTAGTCAATTCGAGTCAACTTAACCCTTTCATTTGCCATATAAAACTGGTTAAGTGTTATCAGTAGTTCATGTTGACTTAACCCCTACCACAAACCGAGTTATATTGGTTAAGTATTTTCTTATTACTTAACCCTACCCATGCATCTTGTATTGGTTAAACGTTCCCTTTAACCTAACCTTGCCCATCTGTTTTAACTGACATGTTATAGCGGTTAAGTGTTCCCTTAGCTAACTTGACCCTAACATCTGTTTAATTGACATGTTCTAATGGTTAAGTATTGTCCTTTCATGTTTTTAACTTAACCCTATTCATTTATCCTGCTATGATGACTAAGTGTACCAGGTTTACTTAACCCCACCTTCTAGTCTTAGTTAACTTGTTAAATTGGCTAAGTGTATTAAACTTGCTTAACCCCTACAAGTCTTGTCTTGTTAACATGTTTAGTGGTTAAGTATCCAGATTAGCCTAACCCCACTCATCGGATTTAGTTAACATGTTGAGTTGGTTAAGTGTTTTAGTTAACTTAACCCTACCATTCTTGTTCTAGCTTTAATTAATAAATTAAAGCCGCGACCACTCACATTAGACAGATATTGTTGCAATTACTGGATGTGCCGGTTGGTTCCAGGCAGGTTTATATCGCAACTCAATCTAACCTCGGGTTAGGCATATTCGTGTTTTCTAAGTTTAAAGGGTTTTGATTAATTTTCAAATCAGGTTTTGAAAGTAACCATCCCGTCCGTCGGATCAGTTAAGGATAGCCAGGGAGAGCAGGAAACTTGTATTTTCCAAACCCAAGCCTAGACACTATCCTCTCTGTCACCCTAGTACTTTCTGGTGTATGTATTATTAAAAGAGATGTCATTAATAAACCTTTCTTTTGTATATATATAAATTGTTAACAATTTATCCTCAAAGTTTAACCATTTGTCCTCAAAGTCCATTTTCCCTTTTTAAATAAATTTGGCCTATACCATATTCATTTGCCATGCCCACTAATGGACTTATATTCTAGGCCCAAATCTTGATTTGCCTATCTTACATTTTATAGCAATTTAGATCCAACATCCTCATTTACAGTTCATGCCAAAACTAGATTTTATATTCTAGTTTACAGTTTACGCCAAACTAGATTTCATATTCTAGTTCACCGTTTATGCCCAAAACTTCATTCGCATAACAACTACCTACTTTGTGGCCCATTTAACCATTTACCATTTACGCTCAATGTATGTAAATTATTCACAATTATGCTAGTATACTTATCATGCTTAATTTAGCCACCCAATTCTGATTTAATATTCTAATTTCAGTTTATGTCAAAAATAGACTTGTTATTCTAATTTTCATCTTAATAGTCATGCTATAGTGCATGTTCCCAAATTATGCCAATTTCCAAGTTTAGTCAATTTCATGTTTTTCCCAAAACGTATTCCCATCATTCGTATAATCGTGATTCAATCTAGACTATAAATAAATCTAGATTCGTGGAAAAAAAGGAATGAACCAAAATGCCATGAAAGAATAGACATAATAACTGGCATAAGATGATAATTCACAGGCATATAGATCTGGTAATATTACGACATGAAAAGGGTTGAATAGTATAGGTTCAAGAACATGGGTAGACCTAACTTAATAGGTAAATTCCCAAGATCAAGATCCAAGGATGACTAAGAATAAACTGAAATAGAAAGTCAAGCCTAGATCCAATATAATGCCAGTTTGGGGTACAACATGGTTTTGTAACTACCGTGTCATGAGCATAAATAATAATCTTATATCCATAGTCATGGGCAATAAATCCTCACAGTTAATGAATCACAGTGATAGGCGATCTTCATAGTCAAAGGAAAATAATTCTCACAATCACGAGTCACAGTCATAAGCAATGTTCATAGTCAAAAAGGCATATGGTTTTAAGGTCCCTAGTTTCATAGTCACAGTCTTATTGGTCATCGAATCATAACAGTTCTTAATTAGGTCCAAAGATATAAGCAATGATTCGAATAGAAAGATTTGGCATATTCTTTTATTCCTTTAATTTCATGTCACGAATAGAGAAAACGTTCAAATCTAAAAAGTAACCGACTTACAGAGATTATATTAGAGTCGTAGAAAAACAGTCGTTGAAGTCGTTTGAATCTTCACTTGAATCCTAACTTGTTTTGAATCTCCTCTTGAAAGTCTTGAGCAACATTTCCTCGTCTTGATTTATTTTATCTATTATTTTATTATTTAATTTAGTGGAGGAGAAGAAGCCATGTCCACCAAGAATCTTTGCAGCATAAGGTTAGAGAAGAATTGTGAATAGTGAAGGCGACTAGGGGCTGTTTATATAGGATTAGGTGGACGAATCTAGGCAGAAAACGAGACCAGGTACATCAGAATGCACCCAGGCTCAAAAGTGGGTTTTGCACCCAGGTCGACACCCAGGTCGACTGCCCAGTCGTCCTGGTCAGGGGGGGTCGACTACCGAGTCGACTCCCCAGTTGACCTGGGTCCTGGGCGGGAATTTTCCCGCCCAGCCCGCTTCTGGGTTTGAATTCGAATTTCGAATTCGAATTTCGGGCTGTTTTCGATTCTGAAAATTCCTGAAACTTCGGGGGGTCATATCTCCCTCATACATACTACGATTCTCGCAAACTCGGACTCGTTTCCAAGCAGAATTTCGAGGCGAACATAATGGCATAACCCGTTTCCCTTAATTTTTCCCCTAACATTTAATTATACCTTAATTTGTGAAACTTAATGTTACAGAATTACGGGGTGTTATAGACAGTCCTCATAGCGGTGGCGCAGGCTACAGACGAGGCGGTCCCGGTTCGAAACAGCAGTGGAGGACCGAAGTTGGAGGCAAAGCAAATTCGTGGTAGCCATGAAAACGATTTATGGATTAAAGATTTGGGGAAAACATGATTTTTGGGGAAACGATTTCTGAGGGAAAGTTAAAGCGAGCAATAAACAAAATAAGAGGAAAACAACGATGATAAAGGGCACGTGTAGAAATCAAGGACACACAGTGAAAAGCAAAAGAACATACGGTATACGCTGCTCTAAAAGTTTGAACAAGTGTTACATTTCATCAGTAATTTTACAAGTGGCACAACACCTCCTTTTTTTTTCTATATATATTGTTGGAAATAAAACCTAAATAAATCAAGTTAACTTCCAAATTATTTATATGAAATTTTTCAAACATCTATTTTAATTAGTTTTTAAAACAATAATTACGCTTAATTTAACGAAACGCAAATTCCAAATCTTAAAAATATAAATTTACCAAAAATAAATAAATTTTAAACAAAACATAAATATCAGTTAGTTTTAAAAAGTCACTAATATTTAGTTTAACAAAATAATTTAATCGAATGTAAACAAAAATTTAATTTATACATACAAAATTTATTTAAAACCAAAACAAAATAGATTAGATTTCAAAATTTAAACAAAATCAATTCTCAAATACCAAATTTTCAAATAAATTCATATATTAAAACATCGAAAAATGGTTCGTTACACTGTCTATAACACACACACACACACACACACAGATATATATATATATATACACACACATATTTCATATTTGAATTTTTGTCTTTTCAAAATGGCAAACCGTCAAAAACATCATTTGTCTTCGAAATGTACTCAACTTCTATTGAAAATAGTCACTGCTTATGTGAAATGCAGTGCGAACAAGGAAGGTATGCATAAAGTGACTATTAGCGTCACATCCCTAGAATGTTCCAAATGTAAACAGCCTCCCCCTGTAAAATATATTGCAAAGCGGGTCCCTAGTTTAGCGCTTACGTATTTTTCAAAGAAAAAATGCGTTGATATGAAAAAAAGAGAAAAAATAAAAAATATTCCCAAAAGTAATCTAAAAAAAGCATTAATACTAAATATATGCATACATGTATACATATACTCATCCACTGTTTATATTGAAATTTTGGGTGAATATATGCATACATGTATGCATATATTGATTATACTTGCTAAGATGCATGTATATAAAAATGAACTAATATGCATGGTCCACGAATTGTTGATAAAATGTATGTTTTTATTCTGTATTATATGCTAAAATGTATGTCTAAAAGTTAAAATGGATGAAGGCTTATGAAAATTGTTGACATGTATGCATTTATTGCTTATAAATGTTGAAATTTATACATAAAAGGCATATGTTTGAAAAGCAGGCCACGATTAAATTAATGCATCAAACGATGCATTTATTGTAGTATTACTGCATACATTTCTGCATTAATTGTGCAATTTGATGTAAAACTGCAATTTACGCTGAAATGTATGCGTAAATTGCAAATATATGAATTGCTTGAGGCAATATATTGTAATTTCGTGTTTTTCTTGATGGTTTTAACGTATGAATTTGATGACGATTTGTTGTTGTATTTAATTATCAATTTACGTGATTTTTTTTGTTTTCTTGCCGATTTTTTTGATGATTTACAAAAAATAGGGATGTAATTTATAAAACGTTAAGGCTGTGATGTGAAGTGAATTTCCAAACCTATTAGGGATGTGAGCCAAACTTACCTATGCATAAAAACCATTGTGGAGAAATTTAACCAGACAATGGTGGAAATGAGCATGCAGAGACAAAACTACTTTTAAGAATTAGTAGATGATGAGAAACTTTGACACAATATGAAAGTCTTAGAGAAGAGTGGTCAAATGAAAGATAGTTTGAAAAACAAAAGTGGTGTTGGTTGTGATTCTAATAGGTAAACCATTTCAAGAAGAGACGAGTGGTGAAGAAAACGTGCATAGGTATTTTTCATAGGTACAAATTTTATTTGTTTGAAATCATCTCGTACTTATTTTTGTACTCATACGAATTTGGCTAAAATATTTTGAAATACAGAAAAGTATCACTTGATAATTTGGATTTGCAATAACAATTGTTTCAAAGAACTCATGCAATCGGTCAAACATCCTATATGTCTGTTCAAACCCAAGAATAAATCACCCCAACTGCTTCACTTATCCCTTCTAACACGAAGTTTTGGAGGGTTTTAAATCATGTTTATTATACCGAAGATCAAGGACAATAAATGTCATGTTTCTACACACATCCTTCTTATAATCCATTGAAACTTTACCACGAAATTCAGCTAATACCGCCTATTTATTCAATCGGAAGAATTTAAACCCAATAACGGACGAATCCAAATCTCGATCTAACTATTTACATAGGAAAATCCTACACACATCAACACTTGTGGAACCACCAGTATTGTGCACAACAGAATTTATATTCGTATTGTGTATAGAGACAACCGAAATGCACATTATATTACCATTTTCTACTTGAAAAATTACATACCCATCACCATCCTTCCTTACAAATTCTTAATTACAACAGTAAGCCATGACTTCATTACACCCATAGCAGTCATATCATTTCGCACATTCAAGCCTAAGTCCTTTTGTCAATCAAAAATATCAAGCTTCAAGGCTTCACCATATCTAACAGATAGGCCACCCAAACTACAAACCATATCACTGTTCATATCATTTGTCAAACTGCCATCCAAACATTAGGGTCTAATGCAACAACCTGTTCACAAGTTCTAGCGAAAGACTTTCTATTTTTCAAGTGCATGAAACACAGGTTAATTGCCTAAGACTGATTAATGCTAGCAAATTCAACCTTTAATTAAATTACTTGGGAGCGAGGAATTGAAATGAAAAACATGATGTTAGGATTATGTAATAAAGGATCCAAATGTTGAAAATCACCTTAACCATCTCTCCAAAACTATTATTTAGATTCAACTTGATCACAAAAGGCGTCACAACATTCTATGAAACAAGAAACGTCACGGTACTTCTTAATATTGGGTTTTGAGTGTCAACTGAATATATAGGATCTGATATAAGTCGGAATTCTGTGAAATAAGAAATGTTTGAATTTTCTTGATTATAATTTTCTAATGAAAGAGGAAAAAAATCATAAATTCATATTATAAACTGTTATTTATGTTCAATTCAAATTTTCAAATAGTCGCTTTGGAAATCGTTTATAAATGATGGTGTTTATTTAATTAATTTAACAAGGATTTCTATATAATTCTGATACCGTTTAACTCAAAACTGTTAACTTTGGGATATAAATCCATATTGTTTTTATGTGAAACTATATGATAATTTTATTTAGATATTTACAATAATAATAATTTATTATTTTTTTTGATTATTTTACGATTTAAATATGTTTATTTCTATTATATGAGCCTTAAGAATAGCAGTTTTGCAAATGGCCTCGGTTTTTGATGAAATTGGTTTCATTGGAACCGTAACGTTAAATAATTATATGAAATTAAATTTCGTGGCAAACCGATGTCGTATGCGGCAACTGTAGCCGTAAATGCCTCGGTTTTTATTTATTCGTTTTATCGATTTAAATTGAAAATTTAGAGTAACACCTCTCTAACGAACTCAGAATTTGAAGAAATTAATTTTATTAAACCCATAATGATTTATAATTGTAGTATTTCAAATTTCAAGTTAATTGGATTTATTTTGTAATCGTACGCAATTTAAATGTGTGTCAATTCACATATATGAGTAATAAGGAATTTTCTCAAATTATCTCGGAATTCGACGAAACCTTTTCTATCCTTTCCTGAATATTGTTTTATGCTAGGATTATGATTTTCATGCCAATTGGATATCGTATGTAGCTGTTTTAGCACGTTACTTCATGGTGAAGTTTGATTAAATAATAAAATATTCAAACCTACAATATAATTACCGATTATCAATAGCAAACCCTGATTTTTCTCGGTCCAACAACTTGCGTGGCCAATCGTTGGAGCTGCCGCTTTCTAATAAATCAATGGTCGATATTTTCTGAATTTTGACCCGTAGATTCTTCTAATCCGCTGATTAATTCGTAACACTCCCAACATCAATCTTCAAGATCAATTCGAGCCCTACATTTTGGATGGTCATAATCGGCGTTAGAGGGCCATAGCAGCCATAATCACGTAGAGAAGCCGTCGACGTTTATGGTATTTTTCTGGCAGCAGATGTGACCGAGGCGGGAGTCATGTATGGTGGAGGTCGGCAAGGCTCGACCGTTTGGACTGGCATTGTCCGATCATTGTCAGGCAGTTTGATGATGGAGCGGTGATGTGGATGTTCAAGCATTCGTAGGTGATTTTGGAATGAGGAGAAGATGGAAATAGCCTGGAATGAAGAAAAGGGCAGTCTGTTAACTGATAATGCAAAGTAATGGACTCGAATAATTGTTTAACCATACTAAATATTTTAGACTGACCAGTGTTTAAGAATAATTTATCTAATTAAATGAGTGTTGATCGATGCAGCAGGAAACAAAAGCAATGAAGCGGAGGGGTCGGGCATATTTGAACAATATGGAACAGAGAAAAAGTTGGCCTGATTAACTGTGTAAAAAAAGTAATTAAGTCCAAATAATCTAATAATTAATTTATACTTAAGGAATTTAAAGTATTATACTAAAATCATGTACTAAAATGTTAACAAATTATGATTGCATTATCAGAGTTGGACGATTCAAGGAACATTAGACTCATCATGACCAGCACTACGTCATGGAGTAGATTCAGATGCATTTGATATCAATTGGATTTTTCAGTTAAATTAAATGCTTGTTTAATTTAATTGAGACGAACTGTTTCAACAACGAATTAGATCAATGTGGGTTAAACTCACTCAGTTCTTTCCAGTTATATTTTATAAAAGTCGGGTTATATAACAATGTCCTATGTTTGTTAATGGTTGACTATTTGTTATATATATATATATATATTCATATATTGATTAGGCCGATGAAAATAAACGTTGTTTAATTTCAGTGAAACACCAAATCGTTATTTTAACAATTGGAAACAATTGAGGTAGCTTACCCTATTGGTCACGTTTATAAAATAAACATGTAAAATTTAATTAATTGTTTCAATTTCTTTGTTTTGTTAAATTATTATTATTGATTGTTATAGAAATTATTTTGAATAATTTTATTTGACCGAACCTATTTGGATGTAGGGAAAAAAAGGTTGGAGGGATCCAAGAGGATTCCTTATTAACATTGATAACATTTATCAGTATTATTGGATGTGATTTATTTGATATGAAATTGATTAACATTTCACGGGTTTGGTACTATAGTAGACATTTGCTTCTTTATTACCGTTGATAAAACAAAATATTTTTGGAATCAGTATCAAATAGACTCTAAACAGTCTTCAAAGTTATATTTATATATTTGAAATACGATATTTATTTTAAATGTCAAAGTTTTTATTTGCATTTTCTATAATTATGTAAATTATAAATTAATGGTATTCTAACTTATTAATAAATAATGGTTAAACTGCATAAACTGAATTAAAATGTTAAAAGGATTAGTTAAACACCTTTACTGGTGTAAATGGAATTTTAAAAGATTTTAAAATGCTGAAATGGATTAATGAAATTGGGAAGGTACGGAAATTGATTCAAAAGAAAGGTAAAGGGTTTTTTTGTAAAAAATGAACGTTTTTGTAAACGTTGTTTATAAAAAATAGAAAATATGATTAAATGGCATTCGTGAATGAGATTACCAAGAATAAATGGATTTGGAAATGAAATGTGAGTATAGTCATGTAATATAAAAATGTGAATCCAATATTTAACATTGTACATAAAGCCTGGTATTGTAAATAGTTTAGAAACAGTTATCGACTGAACCGAAAATTTATAACATTGGTTTATAAATGTTAAATGGATGGATTTAGGAAATTAAAATGAATGGATAAGGAATTTATAAAAGTTTAATTATTTTGTAAATTAAATGTGAAGGATTTTTTTGTATGGGATCTGTAATATTTGTGTATGAAGGTTAAGTTAAACAATTTTGGTAAATTTTGTGAAATGATATTTGTCTAAAAATGGAAATGATTTATGTGATGATAAGGAGTTGCTTTTAAAATGTAAAGGGAATATGATGTGGGTTTTTAAAAATTATAATCTGTTGTACGTTGCTTGAGTATAGTAAGTTTCGTGGTATTTATATGATGTTGGTTTCGACCTTCGGGGTTTATACTAAGAGAATTTTTTCACTTACAATTTACAATGGGAAGCTAAAGGAGTAGAAGTGTGATGATAATTGAATTTTCTTGTATTAAATAAGAAAAAGGAAATAAATTTTGCATATAAAAAAATTAGAGGTTTAAATATTTAATTAACGACTGGTTAAATAAAGAGGATAAATAACGCTGGGTATTGAATCAGTGAATTCATTTTCTTTTTATGGATGAATGGTTGTTTATTTGATAGTTAAATAACCCACTATCAAATTTGACTTGTACAATTGTTGGTACGGAAAGATCGGTATCGTATTTATATTTGAAAACCATCCCGAATAAACCAATAGTGGAAGATATTGATTGTAGATTGAAAAATTGAAAAATTGAAGATTGTGGATCTTCATAAGCGGAAGAACGACTTGATAAATTTCTAAAATTTGCAACTAGAGGAGTTTGATGGCAAATCAATCATTATTGAAGTTTGTGGATTACAAGGACTTCTCGCTACTGGTCTATAGTGTGATTCCTATGATGTAGTAGGTGGGCCCCTTCGGTTTGTCCAGTCCCTGGATAACTTGTGTGGAGGGATGTCTGATAGAGCATTTCTAAAAGGATTATATACGATGATTTAGTCAAACGTACCATAGTTGTGGCTAAGAAGGGCCCATCTCTAAGCATAATAACAAGAGCATTTTTGGGACATCAATTAGTGATTTTCTAGCAGAATTGACGATGTGACATTAAAAGTAAATGGTGCCAGATGTTCTAGAAAATTAATTATAACCACAAACCTCACAACTCGAAAATGACAAAAATAGGTCAGGCTGCATCACTAAGAGAGTCGCTCCCAATTAGTGTGTACTGTCATCATCTAGAGTAATTTCATTATTGTTTTTCTTTTCGCTTCTTTTCTCCGGGGAATGATAATGTTGAATCCAGCCGTAGGTGACAATATATTCAGAACATTTAAGCCAAATGAATGGTCGGTCATGTATGGTTGAGTTGCCAGATGTTCTTGCCGAACTCTAGTGTATCCCCTCTAGAGTACGCTGATCAGAAGATGGTTCCATACCTTTCCATAATCAGAATCCAATCTCCCAAAAGAGCCCATTGTTTTGATTGTATACTATATATATAGAGGTGATGTGCAAACGTTCTGCTAGATTGATATTTACTTGATTTAGACACTATTATAACATCAGAAAGTATTGAAATTAAAAAAGTTTTGGATTATCGTAAGGGAAAAGTCGTCCTTATTCATGTGTAGATTTGGTATTATGATTATCCTTTGCTTTCGAAAGGATGTTTTAACTTAAAAATCAAGTCGGTTGATACGCTTAAACAAAGTGAGTTCTCTCACATTGGTTCAATAGACTGATCATGACATTTGGAATGCTCGCGTCAGACCGAGTTTTACAGGTTTTGGTTATCAGATGCTATGAAGAGGCGAGCTGGAAGAGTTTAGACGTATGACATTATAGTTATTTTTAAGCTATGTGATTGTATAATAGGACAAGTCGACTGTCCAGACGTGTTGATGTACTCTGATGACTGTAAGTTTTATACCAAAATATACTTAAAGATTTATTTCTATATTATATTTTGTTCCATTGTGATGTGATACTCCGTGTTGTGTTGGTTCTTCTTCTTCTATTCTGATGTTTTTTTCTTCTCTCAGCCTCTAAATTCTTTCTATTAACTATCTAGGGTTCTCGGTACTTTAGTTTTGGCAAGTAATATGGGTTTATGTATTATTGACGTAATTCGGACATCGAATTCCTGTTGGGTCGTTATAGGAGTATCAAAGCTATTGGTTTAGTAATAACCTTAGCTCTATGGTGTAACTCGATAGAGATGGGGTTGATAATACCCTACATTCAGTTGAGTGTATAATTATGAGAGTGTATTTGCAGATTTTATATATAAATGTTGTGTGTTGTGTTGTTTGATTGGTTCAAGTGTTGAGAAACATTGAACTGGCAAAGGACATAATATTGTTTTATAAAGAGGGTAAACGAAATAATTTTACCCGAAATATACTTTTGTAAAGAAAAGAAATAATTTTATTAAATTATTAAGATATTGGTATGTTTGGATGAATTAAATAAAATTCAAATTGGATAACAAATTGGAATGGTTTAATATAACCAGAAGAAATTTCAACATTAAAATTTGTGAATAAGAATTGTGATATGAGATTGAATGAATTAGATTTTGGTTAGAAAATTCAATTAGTTTATTGGATTTGGAATTGGAACTTAACTCGGTTAAGTGGAATAAGAGTGATATTGAAATTAAATAAAATATATTTGGAATTTGGAAACTGAATGAATAATAATTAAAAGAAATCAATCGAATGTTAACCAGCTGATGTTCAAATCCGTTATACGAAAGTAAATATTAAAATTGAATGTAAAATCAATTGATTTAATTAAGTTGGTTATGCGTTGTTTGTTAGATTAGTCGAATATAATTCATCATCAGTTTATAAAAGAGCTGAATGATCTGAAAAAAATAAAAATAAATGCAAGTACAAGTAAATTGGAATGAGACTGCAATTGAATTGGAATTAATGATTTAATTCAGTATTCACACATGAATGATGCTACATGTTAGATTTTGGAAATTTGTGTAGTTACATTTGTTGGTTTATGGAGTATTAGTTAAGTAATTCATGTAATTGTTACTTATATGTTAAACTGAGATAAGTATAGGTACCAGAAGGCCATGAGAATTATGTTTGGTTGTGTAGATTGCACGTATGTTGAGCTAGTACGCTAAATAACACTTGTAATAAGTCCGCCTACGTGAAAATATAAAATTTTGGTTTTCGAATTTTATTTTCCGACCTTATGGTTTGATGTGTGTGTGTATATATATATATATATATATATATATATACCTATTGTTCCTGTGATATTGCAGAAGTCCCGCCGTACAGGGGAGACTCCGCCGAATTTTTCCAAAAATTTAATGTGTTAGAAATTTTTTGATATGTTTGAATTTTTTTTTCATTAACAATAATAAATTGGTTTTTGGTTTAAAATAAATTGGATTTTAGATAAGATTAATGGGTTTGTAGCGTTTTTTCCTACCTTAGTAATTCTAGGGATGAAATTCTTTTAAGAGGGGAGGAATGCAACGTCCTATATTTTTAGTAGTCAAAAATATTATTTTTGGACTATTTATGTATTTTAATATTTAATTCGTTTATTAAAACGAAGTTTGAACGTTAAATTTATATTTAATTTAAAACGAGCTCGTAATGTCGCGGTAGTTTTAACAATGTGTTTTGATTTTGACTAAATATATAAGATCTGATGTAAGTTGAAATTCTGTGAAACAAGAAATGTTTGAATCTTGTTGATTATAATTTTCTAATGAAAGAGAAAAATCCAAAATCATTTTATAGATTGTTAGTTATGTCCAATTCAAATTTCAAATAGTTATTATGGAATTCATTTATAAACGATAATGTTTATTTAATAAGGATTTCTATATAATTTGGATACCATTTAACTCGAAACTGTTAATGTTGGGTTACAAATCCATATTGTTTATATGTGAAGCTATATGATAATTTTATTTGGATATTTATGATAATAATAATTTTATTATTGAACTAGACTACTTTGGGATTTAAATATTATATATATATATATTATAAGCCTTAAGAATAGCGATTCTGCAAATGGCCTCGGTTTTCGATGAAATTAGTTTCATTGAGCCGTAACATTAAATTATTTCTACAAAACCAAATTTCACGGTAAACCAATGTCGTATGTGACAACGGTAGCCGTAAACGCCTCGGTTTTTATTTATTTGTTTAGCCGTTTAAATTCGAAATTTAGAATAACCAATTCTCTAATGAACTCGGAATTTGATGAAATTAATTTCATTAAACCCGTAATGACTTATAATTGTAGTATTTCAATTTTTAAGTTAATTGGATTTATTCTGTAATTGTTTGCAATTTAAATGTGTGTTAATTTACATATATGAGTTACAAAGGAATGTTCACAAACAATCTCGGAATTCGATGAAACCATTTCCATCGTGTACAGGATATTGTTTTATGCTAGGATTACGATTTTCTACCCGATCAGATATCGTATGTAGCTGTTTTAACATGCTACTTTGTGGTGAAGTTTGGTTAAATTATAAAATATTCAAACCCTACTTCATGGAATTTAATGTTATGTATTAAAATCATGTACTAAAATGTTAACAAGTTGTGACTGCATTATCAGAGTTGGACGATTCAAGGAATGTTATACTCGTCTTGACCAGCACTACGTCATGGAATAGATTTGCTCGCATTTGGAATCAACTGGATTTTTCAGTATTTAAATGCTTGTTTAATTTAATTGAAATGAACTGTTTCAACAACGAATCAGACAAGGTGAGTTAAACTCATTCAGTTCGTCTCACTTATATTTTATATATGTCTGGGTTTATAATTGTATGTTTTGGTTGTTAATGTTTGACTATTTGTTAAATATATATTCATATGTTGATTGAACCGATGAAACTAAACCGTTCTTAATTTCAATGAAACACCAAATTGTTATTTTAACGATTGGAACCAATTGAGATAACTTAACTTGTTGGTTACATTTATAAAATAAGCGTGTTAAATTTTATAAATTATTTGAGTTGTCTTGTTGTTTTAATATACTATTATTGATCATTATAGAAATTATTATGAATAATTTTATTTGAGGTGACCTTTTCGGATGCAGGGAAAAATATGTTGGAGGAATCCAACTGGATTCCTCACCAGTAGTTCTTAAATTTTATTATATTATAATATATGTTGAAATATGAAATTATAATGCAGGAATTGATAGGTTGGAGGAATCCAACTGGATTCTAGTTGGATTCCTCATTAATATTGATAACATTTATCAGTTTGATTGGATATGCTTTATATGATGTGAAATTGACTAATATTTCATGGGTTTGGTGCTATAGTAGACATTTGCCTTTTAATAACGTTGATAAAATAAAATATTATTTTGGAATCAACGTTAAATAGCTTCTAAACGGTTTTCAAAATTATATTGGTATATTTGAAATACGATATTTATTTTACATGTTAAAGTTTTTATTTACATTTTTACAATTTTGTAAATTATAAATTAATGGCATTCTAAATTATTAATAAATAGTGGTTAAACAGTATAAATTGAACTAAAATGATTAAATGATTGGGTAAACGCCTTACGTGCTGTAAGTGGAAATTTAAGAGATTTTAAAATGTTGAAATGGATTAATGAAATTAGGAAGGTATAAGAATTGATTCAAAAGATAAGTAAAGGGTTTTTCGTAAAAAATGAACGTTTTTGTAAAAGTTGTTTGTAAAAAAATACGTAATATGATTAAATGGCATTCATGAATGAGTTTAGCGAGAATAAATGGATTTGGAAATGGAATGTGACAAAAGTTGTGTAATTATAAAATGTGAATCCAATAATGTTATATAAAAAGCTTGGTATTTTAAATATTTAGAAATGGATATCGATTAAATTGAAAATTTATAACATTGGGTTATAAATGTCAAAAAACGGTTTTAGGAAATTTTAACTGAATGGATAAGGAATTTATAAAAGCTTAAGAATTTTGTAAATTAAAGGTGAAGGGATTTTTTGAATAGGATCTGTAATATTTGTGTATAAATGTTAAGTTAAACTATTTTGGTATATTTTATGAAATGATATTTAAGTAAAATTGGAAATGATTTATGAGATTATAAACGGATATAATCTCCTTAAAAATGATAAATGTAATATGATGTGTGTTTTTAGAAATTAGAATATGTTGTGCGTCGGTTCAGTAGAGTAAGTTTCGAGAAGTCAATCTGATGTTTGTTTCAGCCTTCTGGGTTGATACTAAGGGATTTATTCACTTACGAATTTACCAATTTACAATCTGATGTTTGAATGGAGTAGAAGTGTGATGATAATTGAATTTGCTTATATTAAATAAGATAAAGGAAATATTTTCCGAATATAATTAGAATTAGAGATTTAAATATTCTATTAACGAATGGTTAATTAAAGAGGCTAAATGATGCTCCATATTTAATCAATGAATTCATTTTCTTTTTTGGAAGAACAATTGTTTATTTGATAGTTAAATAACTCGCTATCAAATCTGACCTGTAAGATTATTGTTACAAAAAGACTGGTATTGAATTTATATTCGAAAACCATTCCGAACCAACAAAGATGTTGAAGATGTTGATTGAAGATTGAACAAATGAAGACTGTGGATCTTCATAAGCGAAGCCTACTTGATATATTTCTCTGATTTGCAACTAGAGGATTTTGATAGTAATTCAGTCGTGATTGAAGTTTGCGGATTACAAGGACTTCTCACTACTAATGCATAGGGTGATTCCTGGGATGCAGTAGGAGGGTGCATTCAGTTTTTCTAGTCCCAGGACAACTTGTTTGGACGGTTGTCTGACAGAGTACTTCCAAAGGGATTACATTCATTGGTTTCCTCCAACGTACCGTAGTTGTGGCGGAGAAGGGCCCATCTCTTAGCTTAACAACTAGAGTATTTTTTGGGACATCAATTAGTGATTTTCTGGCTGATATGATGATGTGGCATTCAAAGTAAATGGTGACCAGATGTTCTATAAAGCTAATTGTAACCTCAAGCCTTGCAGTTGGGAAATGGAAAAAATCGGGCAGGTAGCATGGCAAAGTGGGTCTCTCCCAATTAGGATGTATTGTCACCATCTAGAGAAATTTCATTGTTGTTCATCTTTTCACTTCTATATCTCCCGGGAACGATTATGTTGGATCCATTCGTAGGCGACAATATGTTCGAAACATTCAAGCGAAACGAATGGCCGGTCATGCGTGGCCGAGTTGTAAGATGCTCTTATTAAACTCCAGTGTACCCCCTTTTGAGTACACTGATCGGAATGTGGTTCCGTACCTTGTCATAATTGGAATCGAATCTCCAATAAGAGCCCGCAGTTTTGATTGTATACTATATATGTAGAGCATGAGATCGATGCGATCTACTAGATTGATATTTACTTGATTTAGTCGCTATTATAATATCAGAAAAATATTGAATTTAAAAATATATTTATTATGGTAAGGTAAAAACCGTCCATATTTATGTGTGGATTTGGTCTTACGATTATCCATTTCTTTCGAAAGGAATTTTTAACATAAAAATCAAGTCAGTTGACACCATTAAACTTAGTGAGTTTTCTGACGCTGGTTCACTAGACTGATCATGGTGTTTGCAATGCTCTGGTCAGACCGAGTTTTACAGGTTCAGTTTATCGGATAATTTGAAGAGACGAGTTGGAAGAGTTCAAACGTATGATATTATAGTGTTAGACCAAAAAATGACACTAACACCTAATATTATGGATTTCGTAGAGAATAACCAAGAATAGTACTCCAAAAGCACTGAAAAGAAATCAACACATGATATTTATAGTGGTTCGGCATTAACCAGCCTTCGCCCAATTTATTGTTTCTCATTTCATCCACAAATTACAATTTCAATGGACATAATCACTCAATCATTCAAATTCAATGAACAATTCTCTCTGAATTCATTGATTTTAATTTGAAGGAGATGGTGGTTATTCATAGAGGAGTATTAGCCATGGCAACATGGAGCAATGGATAGTTAGAATCCCCTTAAAAATCCCGTGAGTGCGCTGGATTTTCCTGTATTTATTGGAGATTCGGTATGGCAGATCGGCTATGCCATGTGTTGGTTGTTGAGTGAAACTCGGAAGTAGTGGAGAGCATGGGAAAACAGTCTTCAGTTGTCTAAAATTCATCATCCCTGGTAGGTCGGATCCCCCCACTCCGACCCGATCCGGTTGACCGATCCAGTTGACCCAATCCGATTTGGTTGGTGAGGCATATTTGCCTTAGCTCGATCTGATCTTTATGATGGAATCCAATTCGAAGCTTTTGTGCGTAGAAATCCAAGTTTCCTATGTCCAAGCAAACGTCGATCACTTCTTGTTCATACTCAAGCTCTAATTAGACTTCCTAATAGAATACTTGGGCTTTAGGTAGTCTGGTCACGAAACAGACTAACATTTTTCCCCTCGAAGTACATCTTATCGTAGATGAGATGTACTTGGAATAACTTTCTATAACATCATCTATCCTTGAGAAGGATCTATCGAATTGTCATGTCCTTTTGAGTTGTTCTGATATTTCAATTCTTCGTCGTGTAAACGGCTTGTTATATATCACACCATATCCATGGGTGCTCATCGATGCCAAATCCTATGGCCGAAGAAGTCAAGATGATCTACTAATAATTTAAACCTCGTTGAATCAAGAGGTCAGTTCTTTCATCATAAGTCACAAGGATTGTTGGCTCCCTTGCATGCGATCATGCTTGCACATGTCATTGCCAAACGACAACATCTTCCTATGCAAATCAAAAGTATCATAGAGTTAGACTTTCTTTTGCATACGAGTCAATGTATGAAGTACCATCCAAGTCAAGGAGTAGCATAAGAATCTCTGAACTTTAAGCTCGCTTCTCGACTTTTGGGACAAATCACATTAGAATTGGCACATGAGTATGTCATTTGCACTCGTCTTGGGACTATGCCGGCATCAGGATAGTAATCAGATCATATTAAAAGAAATCCATGATCGTTCCTAGTCCTTTCATAGTCTCGTTGATCACATACAAATCAACAAGGGATGTCATTGAAATCATATAAACCAGTGCTCCTAAGATCATCAAAAACATAAGGTAGTTGGAGAATTCGCCATATACTCCATTTGATGTAGTTGCAGATCAAGTCTTTAAAGTCACATTTGATCCATTATGGGCCTTTTTAAACGGTCAAGATGAATCTTATCACATTCTGGAGATACAGTTAATATGTTCTGAATCAATGGTAGAGTCAGGATCATGTTTAAAGTTAGTCGGTAAGTTGATGCTCATGCTCCCAACATCAGTGGAGGACGAGCGAAGTCAGTGCCTATGCCTCAAGCATCATTAGGGTTGGACTAGGTCAATCAGACATCACATTGGGTTAGAGTTGCAGGTTCAACAATCTTAGTCAACCCGTGTCATTTTGTGCTCTTTCTCAAGTCGTCAAGGGTTGGAATTGTATACGTGAATGGTCGAATCACATTCACATCGGGATCATCCCATTTGTTTAGTAATAAAGGGGGGATCGCTTTACCAAGTGTCAGTGAACTTAGATGCTCTGCTCGCATCAGCCGGACAGTTGAGTAAGCTCGTCAATCGTATAAGCATACGAACGTCGTTAGAAAGTTGTTCGACTCTAGTGAAGAATTAATTAATGCTGGAAATATGGCCTTTATTTTTAGAAATTTTCGCCAATTGTCCAGTTTAGCGCTGGTGCCCTCGGTATGAAGTCTTGAGGTGGGTGGAAGCCGGTCTCTGGCTTCATGGTTCTGCATATGTAGTAGCCGTCAATCAGGCATCCATCCCTTAATTCTGGATGGTGAT
The DNA here is from genome assembly GCA_030737875.1 of Allium sativum. Taxonomy (NCBI): domain Eukaryota; kingdom Viridiplantae; phylum Streptophyta; class Magnoliopsida; order Asparagales; family Amaryllidaceae; genus Allium; species Allium sativum. The sequence goes on along the minus strand of CM060916.1, from coordinate 1,050,810,636 downwards.
CCGCTGCTCGGATGTATGCAGGTTAGTCTTGAGGAGTCATTCTTTTGGTTACAGTCTGCGATCTTGCGGAAATTCCAAGATAGTAAATGTGCACAAAGTTGGTGGATAGTCAGACTACACTGCTTGAAACTCGTATCCCGTGCGCCCGATCCACGAAGGTTTTGCTAAGTGATGTGGATCAAATCCACGTCTTCCCTGAATTCATACTCCCTCATCAAGTCGTGAGTTAGAGATTGAAACAAAATGATTTGTTCGTGTCCAGCTCATGTTATTCTTGGGTCTCCCATCCATGCTCTGGGAATCAGTGTCGGGTGGCGATAAGGTCAAATTATAGGTACCTCAAATGCTTCCACTAGCCCTCTACATTAAGGAATTGTGAGATTTATGCTGAAGTTGAGTTGGATTTGAAGCATTTGCCTAAATTGGAGCTGAGATTGGTCGGTCTCCGTTTATGTTTCCAGTGACTCTCGCATTGCAACCATTTTCATTCAAATATTATGGTCAAAAGTTGGATGCTGCATATGTCTGGAGGAGTTTGAGTGCATCTTGTTTCACTCAAGGCGACATTGTCGACTTGTCCGAGGGTCACATGTAATTTAAACCGCGGAACAGTGAGTGTTTGAGCCAAGTTCATTGTCTCTTGAATTCCCATAGTGATCTCTCCAGCGGGTAAGTCGTTGTTGCTCGGCCTTCCATCTATCCGAGTAAAGAAGTTATCCTTTATTTTCTGTCACCTCCGGAGAAGTTCATCTTGTCGAGCCATAATCACAATGATTTCATATTACATGTGTCACGGTCACTGTTTGATATGCAACATAATTGAACGAATAAACATATAGTTAATTTGTGTGGATGTTAACCAGTAATAAGAAGATTAGATAAGCCACTGATGTAGGATTAAGGAATGATTAAGTGTTTAAGTATACATGCATGAGTGTATACACACTTTTTTGGAATTTGTGCAATCACATGGCAGCTTTTCCAATGAGCACAATTTTATTTATTATTATTATTATCATTTTCAACTTAAATGGGTATAGGGAGTATGATTTGGTTAAAACTGTACGCTATAGTGGTTTGATAGAAAAGAAAATGGAACTGTATGATGCTTGGGAAATTTGAAGATCTATAAAACTTGTTACTGATAAAAAATAGAGTATATTTCCTTGTATGAAACTGCAAATTATTTGGTTGAAACTGTATGATATTGTATAATATCTCGAGATCTGTAAGATGCCATATGAAACTGTATGATATTTGATTGAAACTGCAAGGCTTTAGTTTATTCCCTTGTTGTTGGCTCTGGTTATCATTGAATGTAATTCTTTTTTAACAGAGTCACATTGGGAGAAAAGGCAAATGATGAATGAGATAATAGCTGGATCAGTAGATAGTAGATCGGTCATATCATAAATGACTTGTGAATTATTGGAATATATTGGATGGTATGAAACCAACTATAATATGGTAGAGCAACTTGATTGGAGGCAAAACAAGAATAGACTTTACTTCATCTCCTTGTAATTTATTGAAGGCGCATTTCTTTGCAGTAATACGTCATTCTAATAATGTTTATATTTCTTTTTTCATTGCAGTGTCACCGTTGGGCATCTTGGGAAAATACATTACCAGAGTAGCACTATATGCATGTCAGGTGACTTCATAAGCTTTATCTAGCAAATTCTGTCAGATATTAGGAAATAAGAACTAGGACAAGGCACTGAGAATGGTCTATATCTTTGTTGCTTGTTGCAAAGCAGGCTTATTAACAGTCTGAAAGGAGAATGATGGAGTTCGATTTGCTGGTGAGCTATTGAGATTAGACGTTTTTGCTGCTTTTGACTAACCAGTGGCATGGTGAAGTGAGAATGAATGATGCTATCAGCTAGGCCAGGGAGCTGCACTCGAGGACCCGAGGACTAAGTACTCTGAAATTTAATGATGAGCTACTACCAAATGGAAATAATGCAGCACTACGAGTTATGAAGGGGTGGCAAGCCTGCTCTTGGAAAAAAGTTATCAATTTCCTTAATAATGTGAATTGCGATTAGGCAAAAGATATCAAAACCGGAAACAAAAAAGTTGTCACACCTGCTGTTGCAGCAGACAAGGACAAACATTTTGTTTGATCCTTATATTTTGAATAATTAAATCAGCTTTGATGTGTTTTTTCTTTCTATTTCCACATCCCTGTCATTTTATACAGTGTTATTGATGTCCTACTAGGAGCTTATTGATTTAATTAAGCATGCATACTTAGTCACCTAATCGTAAGAAACAAATTGCATTTTGGTTTTAGCAAATGTTTCTTTTAGTAAGTCATTGATTAATTCATCCGAACTAGCTACTAAAGTTGATCACATAATATATAATTACATTATTGTTTACTGCTAATTGAGTATTGCCAAATTTTGTTGCTTTACGTTCTAGTCTCAGTGCTAATAGTCAATTCTATTACTTATACTGGATAGCAGAAACCAAGACATTCCGGTGGCGACATCTGTCCTGTTTCAAAATTACGCACTTTCCCTTTCTCCTCCCCAGACAATTAGGTTTCCTGGCCGTTATTCACCCCTCCCCATTTCTTCATTGACGACAACTTCAGTCGTCTATCGTTCGATTTAACACACTTTCCCTTTCTCTCCACCACGACAATTAGGTTTGCCAACGATTGTTGCAGACGGTCTTTCGAACCCCAATTCGGACCCAAGCTTCATCCACGCTGCTTGCTTCATCCATAGTCGCACTGCAACATTCCATCCTTTTCTGTCAGTACATTGCACGATTTGTCAAATTAAGGTACGCAAATTGCCAAGTACTTCCCTACCCCATCATCCTTACAGTGTGGATTAGCTTTTCATGATTTTCTTAAGGGCAAACAATATTTTCTTCATGCTTACCATTTATTCACTAACTTATACCCTGAATTGGTCGACGTGGTTATTATTATTTAACTGCTTTAACACAAATGTATATCAGTATTGTCCTATACATCTAAATGTATATGTTTTGGTTTTCAATTAGTATGTTCATGATAATGCTTACGGGTGTTCACATTTCACCTTTGTAGTTTATATATCTGTTACTACGATTTGTTACAACATTAAAGTAAAATTATATAACTATGAATTTAAAGGTTAACCCGTAACTGAAACTCAACCCTCATGTCCATTAAAAATTGTTTCTTTTCTCCTTTACGGTACATAACTTCATTTCTATATTTACTCCAACGGTTTCCATTTTATGGTCCATATCTTACTGGAATTTCAAGTAAACATGCTTCGGTTTTTTTACCACGACAGCAAACCAGGTCCTTCTGGTCCACAAATCCATCCCCGTTTTTCGGTCATTCCCCAATTTTCTGTCTATATGGGTTGTTTATCTAATGCTCAGATTTTTTTCCACTGGTTTACATATTCGTTGATGTTTCATGTCGTACCCACATCCGTATAAATGCAGTCAGCTGATTTTGGATTTCACAAAAGAACAGCTAAATCAATGTGTTCTGTTTTTTAACGTACTGGATGTAGTGTAAACAAATGAATTTCATGACAAGATCTGCATCCGACTGAAGACGGTTTATGTTTGTCGTTATAAACATGTGAACTTTTTTTCAAACTGCAATATTAACTAACATGTATGCTTGCTGATATTTCTTTATGCTTCTGTGTGTGTTTTCAGAGTATTATACATGCATACTACATTATATTATTAAGTTTATTGTTCAATATAAATGTCAGGCCATTAAGTGTGTACATGTTGATATGATATCCAATGCACTCAAACTTTTCCCTGGTGTTACTTTGCAAAAATTGGGAACTGTGCATATGTTCATTAACTTGAAAATATTTTGTTCACAAATGTATTACTGTTCCTGTTCTAATGTGACTTAGGTGTGAAAACAAAAAACAGAAGCCCTCCAGAATTTTAACACACTATCTGTTATGTGTACACAGTTATTTTTCCTGATATTTTGTCCCTGCGTATGTTGACTAACCTGAACTTAATTTGCTTAAAAAATTTATTTTTCTTTCTATCATTATGTCAGTTAGATATGTTACTTTATTTTGATGGCGTATAGATACCCTTACCAAATCTTTGTAGTACATCTTTTTAAATTAAATTATATAGTGTTTAGGATTGATCTAACCGCTATTAAATCAATGATTTCTGTTTTTTAAACCTACTGCATGTACTATAAATAATTGAATTTCATGACAGTATCTGCTTCCCAGTGTGCTTAGTTCATGTTTGTCCTTATACTGATATCAGCTTTTTTTGAAACTACAACACTATGTAACATGTCTGCTTGCTGATTTTTATTTTTAATGTTCTGTGTCAGTTTTCAGAATAATATATACGCATACAATAGTATATCATTCAGTTTTATGCCCAATATAACTGTCAGGCAAATAAGTGTGTGCATATTCATATGAAATCCAATTTAGTACAAATTTCCGTCGTTTTAATTTGCAAAAATTTACAACTGTGCATATGTTCGCTAACATTAACTTTGTAGTTTCAAAAAGTATTATTGTTTATCTCATAATGTGACTGATGTGTAAAAACAAAAATTATACGCCGTTCTGAATTTTAACACAGTCTGAATTATATCTAATTGGTTTTTTTTTCATCATATTTCGTCAGCGCATATGTTCACTAACTTGAGCTTTATTCGTAACAATATTTTTTTGTGTTTCTGTCATTATGACAATTATGTCTTCAAACCAAAATCAAACGGTGTGCACATTTACACTCACTGTGCGTTATGCATAAGTACATTTTTTTCGTGATATTTCTCGCAACAAATAATCAAATTTGTACGCGTATTATGCAGGTTCATTTATTTTTAAGCTGCTGTGTATTATCACTGTCGTATGTTTCTCTACTTTAATTATCTGCTTAGCGGCTCATCTCATTCGAAACCAGTCATTTCTCAGACAAAAGGATGTCTAAAAATAGAGCTGAAGACCACGTGCGGCATTGAATACGTAAGAGACAAACAGAAACCCGTATCAAACTTATCCCACATATGTACAACATTTTGTTTTTTCTGAAACATTATATCATCTTATTTTGTAGTATTACTTAAAATACAAAAATTTTTGCATGTTCAATATATAAGCCTATTCAACAGTTTGTAATTCTATTGTGCATGTTCCTATATCACTCATTGTGCTTCATCTTTGTTTCCCGTGCATATGTTTCATGCTTTACTTCCATTTCAGCATAATTTTGCATTTCACAAATGCACTGTTAAATCATATGGATATTAGTTTTAATGTACTCGATGTAGTATAAATAAATGAATTTGATGGCAAGATCTACATCCCACTGACGACAGTTTAGGTTTGTCGTTATATTGATGTGAACCTTTTTTCAAACTGCAACATCAACTAACATGTCTGCTTCCTGAATTTTTTTTACCTTCCGTGTGTGTTTTTAAGAATATTATATATTCATACTACAGTGTATTATTAAGTTTTATGCTAAATATAAATGACAGGCTACTAATTGTTTGCTAACTTGAACTTAGTTTGTAAATAACAGTATTACTGTTTACGTTGTAGTCTGACTTATGTCTAAAAACTAAATTCAAAAGCCTCGCAGAATTTTAACACACTATCAATTATGTGCAAACTTTTTTTTTTTTTTTTTTTGATATTTTGTCCGTGCATATGTTCAATAAACTGAACATAATTTGGTATTAACATACTATCAATTATGTTTTAACACACTATATATGTACATGTATGGAAGTAATGGGTTACCCAGGCTAAAATTGAAGTCGCAATGTATTTTCTATCTTATGCCTCATAAATAATGTATTAAATTTTCATGTGCACAAAGACAGGTTCAGTTTTTGTTAAAGTGTTCCGTATTATCAGCTTTGTGTGTTTAATTACTTAAATTATATTACTAGCAGCTCATATTAATTCACCTGAGTCATTTTGCAGACAAAAGGAACTCTCGAAATACAGCTAAACACCAGGGAGGCATTGGATACCCAGGAGACAAACAGAAAGCCGTAACAGGTATGAGTACTTCAATCCGAACCAGTTGAACTTCTAACCATTCACATTTTGCTATATTGTCACCTCCTACTTACCTTATTTTTCGAAAATTCATTAACATTATGTGATTGAAGATTAAAATCGGATATTGGTTTTTAGTTACAAGTGATCGTCTGTCTACTAATACCATCCATTATGTTTCTGTAATCTGTACATCTGTATATTTGTAAAATATATAATGTGTACTGAAATATTCAGTCTTACAGTGCATACACAAACTCACCTAATTTTGTAAACTTAGCGGTAATCACAGTGTTAAACAAAAAAATCATACGTAAAATAAGATTTTGAAGTACATGTTCTACAAATCCATCAGTATCCAAATAAATAGTCATTTTTTTTTCTTTCCTAAGCTATGTTATACAGTTTTGTTGTCTGTACCGGGTTCAGATTACAACCACTAATAATGCAATGTCACTTTCAACTAAATCCTTTAAAAATTCTCGAACATTTTACATAGTTGTTAAATAGTATGACTTCTGTTTCCATTTACAAAAATTTTAATATTCATATGTTCGTTTCAATTTTTCTTCTTCAAACAATCACAAAAATAGATATAAAATTACGTGCTAGCAGTAGTCCGCAATTATGCTTCAACTTACTGTACTACTGATTGGTTACTACTCGTGGATCCTATTATTTTTATGTTCGTAAAATACCGAAAATCGATCAAACCAATGACAAGGGAGTGCAGGTGACCACACATGCTCATCTGTCATGTTTGCAGCCATTGGTCGAACTACCTATACCGACCATCTTTCCGCATCTATTTAGTGCATCTTTTAAATTAAATTAAATACTGTTATTTATCGATCAAAGTACTATTAAATCAATGTTTTCCGTTTTTTTAACGTATGCCATGTACTATTAATATTTGAAATTCATGACAATATCTGCTTCCCGCTGAGGATAGTTCATGTTTGTCCCCATAAGGAGATCATATTTTTTTCAAACTGCAACAGTAAGTAACATGTCTGCTTGCTAATTTTTTTTAAACGTTCCGTGTCAGTTTTCAGTATAATATACATGCATATTATAGTATATTGTTAATTTTTATGCTCAATTTACATGTCAGGCCATTAAGCGTGTACATATCCATATGAATTCCAATTCACTAAAAATTTCCGTGCTTTTACTGTGCAAACAATGACAACTGTGCATCTGTTCACTAACATGAGCTTAGTTCGTAAAAGAAAGCATTATTGTTCATTTTAAAATGTGACTTATGGGTAAAAACAAATATCAAACGCCATTCAGAATTTTAACCCAGTATGAATTATATGTAACTAGTTTTTTTTGTCCTCATATTTCGTCTGTGCATTTGTTCAGTAACTTCAACTTATTTCGTAATTTTTTTTTCTGTTTCCGTCATCATGTGGATTGTGTGTTAAAACCAAAATCGAACGGCTTGCACATTTTCGAACAATGTGTGTTTTGCGTAAACACATATTTTTCGTGTTATTTCGCTCAACAAATAATCAAATTTGTACATGTATGCAACTGATGGGTTGGCCAGAGTAAAACTGTGGTTGCAATTCAGTTTCTGTGTTATGGCTCATAAACAATGTCTTCAATTTTTAGGCGTACAAAGGCAGGTTCAGATATTGTTAAACTGTTGTGTATTATCCGTTTCGTATGTTTCATTACTTTAATTGTCTTCTTTGTGGATCATCCTAATTGAATTGAGTCAAATTTCAGAAAAACGGAAGTCTAAAAAAAAGAGGTAAAGACTAGGAGGGGCATTGAATACGTGCGATACAAATAGATAGCCGTAACAAACAGATCGTACGTCTGTGCAAGGTTTTGTTTTTTTCCTCAATAATTACATGATCTTATTTCGAATTATTACTTCAAGCATCAAATATTTGCTTGTTCACTTTATAAGTCTATTGAATAGTATTTAAAACTATTGCGCATCTACCTATTTCACTGATTGTGATTAATCTTTGTTTCCTGTGCATATGTGTGACGCTTTACTTCCATTTCAGACCTGAACCTTATATACTGTGATGTATGTAATCTCACTTCCATGTACTATAAGTACAATTTAATGGTTTAATACTGTTTTTGCAAAAAATTTGCTACTTAGGGATTGATGTGGTTGATATAATATTTTGACCGGCAAGTCATTGGCTCAGCAATAACAATTATGACAGGCATATAAACAGAAGAAAAAATTGTTACTGCTCTAAATGCAGTGAATAAAAGATTGAAGTAGTAGCGCATGAAATTGTTAATTTTGTAAAGCTTCAAATGATAGTTAGTTGTCTAATATTGTGAAATTTAACCAATTCAAACTAAGAAAATAATGTTTATTTTGTTCTTCCAACAGGAAGAGGCACGTGTAAAAAGAGGTAGAAATCGAATTTTAGCCTGTTTTTGTCAAATTTTGTAAAGCTTCAAATGATAGTTAGCTGTCTAATATTTTCTCCTATTTTTGTCAGTACAACTCTAGCCCATGTAAAAAGAGGTAGAAATCAAATTTTTTATTGCAAATATATCAACAAATTCATGCATCATGGAAAACAGAATAGTACATATACACGATTTATACTCAATACATTTAAGTCATAACCATTCATTTGTGATCGTCACAAATTTTCTTATTCTGTCCACGTTAACTGTGACTATATCAAACTAATTTTTTTTACACGTTCACAGGTTTGTAACCCATTTGCGTCTATACTTTTTTTTTCTCTCCCTTGCTTCTCTTCGCTGCCAACAACGTATGGAAAATTCCCATCAACAAACAAGTGCAAGAGAAAAGAGAAAAATGTGTATGAACAAGCGCAAAAGGAGGGGATCAACATCGGGTGGACAAAACACAAAGTCAATGCAGAAGCGAAAACAAAGTATGTCAAATATGAACATCTTTTCTCGCAGTTCTTTCCATGTTTTATGTATGCAAATAAATCTATTACATTTGTCTTCATTGCAGGGGGACACAAAATGTGAGAAGTGCAAGTAGGACACGTTGCACATCTGTTTGCAACCCAATACCTGAAGGTATGTTGTGTCAACTGGAGTCAATAATCATTTGTTCTGTCGTGCTAACTGTTACGATAATTTTTTAAACCATTACAATTGTCATTTGTAGATCTTCGTGGTACCAATAATGGCGAAGTTAATAATACAAATACGTCTTCCAATAATTCTACAGAAAGTATTCGTACGTATTATTTAATCCAACTTATGTACGTCATGCATGCTGTTTTTTTACCTCATTTAAAAATTATTTATGCAGGGAAAATGTTTGAACCATGGGATTTTGGTGGCCCCACGTACACATGCACGCAATGTAATGCATTGGTTTGGTATGAAGAACGAAATAGAAAGTCAAGAAGACCAAGTACTCCACAATTTTCCATTTGTTGTAGGGCTGGTAAGATTCAACTTCCTAAATACAAAAATTGTCCGGACTATTTACATCATCTACTTGATTACAATGGAGGTCCCGATTGTTCTCATTTTAGTCAAAATATACGTGTTTACAATTCCATCTTCGCGTTTACTTCAATGGGTGGTAGAATAGACAATTCCGTTAACATCGATCGGGGGCCTTATGTGTTTCGCATTCATGGTCAGAATTATCATCAAATCGGTTCTATGCTACCACCTGATAGGATCGCTAAATTTGCTCAGCTCTACATTTATGATACAGCTAATGAGGTAAACAACATAATTAGGGCTCCTGGCCTTTCAACATCACTGCCTACAGATTGCGAGATTGTTAGCAATTTAATAGCTATGTTTAATCAATGCAATACACTTGCTAAAGTCTTTCGCATGGCTAGAGACAGGTTTGAAGTTAGTAGCCTGCGCAATGTTACTTTAAGGTTGTTGGAAAGGAGGGATAGAGATGCCAGACAATACAATTTGCCAACAACCTCAGAGGTTGCAGCTTTGATTATAGGGAATCGTACGAGAAGCGAGGGTTACTGAGACATTGCCATTGAAGAGAAAAGTGGGTTGCTAAAGAGAATTAATGAGAAACACCCGAGTTTCATGGCCATGCAGTATCCAATACTATTTCCGTATGCAGAGGATGGATATAGATTGAACATACCATACAGGTTTACACGACAAACCGCTGACGATAAGGACGAAATGGTGACAATGCGAGAATATTATGCCTATATACTTCAGTATAGATAGGGAGATGGAAATACTTTGCTTTTCGGTGGAAGATTACTACAACAACTAATTGTAGATGCATATTGCTGTGTGGAGGAGGATAGGTTGAATTGGATTAGAAATAATCAACATACCATTTGATCCGAGGTTTACAAAGGTTTGAAAGATGCAGTTACATCTGGTGATACATCGGCGTTTGCTATTGGTAAAAGAATGGTCTTACCTTCGTCTTTCACAGGGAGCCCTAGATATATGGTTCAAAATTATCAAGATGCAATGACAATTTGTAGATGGGCTGGTCCTCTGGATTATTTCATAACGTTCACATGTAATCCTAAGTGGCCGGATATTAGTGAGTGTTTAAAACACATTGATGGGCAGAGGCCGGAAGATAGACCTGATGTCATCACACGTGTGTTTCACATAAAGCTGGAAGAGTTGATGCAAGATATTAAATGTAAAAGACATTTTGGAAAAATAAGTGCAGGTATAATAACTAACAATATATACTTTTCTTTATTTTTCCACCCTTTAACCGTTAGTAACAATGTCTTTTTTAATGCCATCATGCAGCACTATATACAATTGAATTTCAAAAACGTGGCTTGCCTCGTGCACATATATTGATGTTTGTGAATGATGATGCAAAACCTAAGAGCACAACTTATGTAGACAAGGTAGTTAGTGTAGGATTTCCATGCTTTGAATCAGATCCTGTTGCATATAATTTCATTACGCAATATATGGTTCACAGTCCATGTGGGGAGCACAATCTTGACAGTCAATGTATGGTTAACGGCAAATGCTCAAAATATTTTCCTAAACACTTCAATTATGACTCCTATTTCAATTCTAAAGGTTTCCCAAAGTATAGAAGACGTGATAACGGTGCTTCAGTCACAACAACGAATGGAGTTGTTCTAAATAACTGTTGGGTGGTTCGACATAATATTGATTTATCATCAAGTACTAATCACATATAAATGTTGAAATATGCAATAGAGCAAAGTCAATCAAGTATTTATTTAAATACATCAATAAAGGTCATGATAGAGCCACTGTGGTAATAGAGGAGAATAATGCAACAAAGCAGCAATTTTACAGGTGGGTTGATGAAATCAAAACATATATAGAGTGTCGCTACGTTTCGGCTTCCGAAGCAAGCTGGAGAATTTTCAAGTTTGATATTAATTATCGAAAACCTTCGGTTGAACGTCTACAATTTCATTTACCCGAAGTACAAAATGTGGTTTTTCATGATAACGATAATTTACCTCAATTACTTTGTCGTAGTGCTGTAAAGAACACTATTTTCACAGAGTGGATGGAAACAAATAAAGTTAGTGAAGAGGCAAGAGCATTGACTTACGTCGATTTTCCGACTAAATGGGTTTGGTAGAAAACATTAAAGAAGTGGACACCAAGGAAAAAAAGGGGACACAGTTGGACGAGTATATTTTGCGCACCCAACATGTGGTGAAACATTTTACTTGAGGTTGCTGCTAAACATTGTGAAAGGACCTACCTGCTATGAAGATATTAGAACATTTAATTCAACCGTATACGACACTTTCAAATTTGCATGCATCGCTCGCGGCTTGCTGGAAGACGATAATGAATGGAGCATAGCTTTAAATGAGGCAGCACAGTGGGCATCAACATCCTCACTACGGGAAATGTTTGTTATGTTGCTACTTTATTGTGAGGTGTCAGAACCATTACAGCTTTGGAATGAAAATTCGAAGATGTTGTCTGATGATATTGAGTGGTGTTTTGGACAGATTTACGATAGTGAAATTGATGTGGTAGCCGAAGGTCGACTGCAACAACAAACTTTGGCTGAATTGGAAAAGATGATGAGAAGAAGTGGTAGGTCACCAAAAGAGTTTAATTTCACCACTCCATCCAACCTGAATTCAATTTTTAATTTGGATGCCGCTGCAGTTGGGGAAGAACAAATTTATGACTGTCATATGTTGGAACTGGAGTCCGAAAGATTGATACCATGTTTAAACATCGAACAACATCATGTTTTTGACGTCGTTTTTGCTTCCATAAAAGAGAATAAGGGTGGCTCTTTCTTCGGGTATGGCAGTGGTGGTACCGGTAAGACTTTTTTGTGGAAAACCATTATCACGTTCTTGCGATCAAGTGGCAAAATTGTTTTGGCTGTTGCATCTTCTGGAATAGCTTCATTGCTCTTACATGGAGGCCGCACCGCACACTCAAAGTTCAAAATTCCATTGTCGTTGGATAAAAATTCAACATGCAATATATCAAAAGAGTCCAGTTTAGGGAAATTAATAAAACTTGCAGATTTAATCATTTGGGATGAAGCACCCATGATGCATCGTAATGCGCTAGAGGCTTTTTAGAAAAGTTTACAAGATATAATGACACCGACAAATGTGCATGGAAGATGTAAACCATTCGGAGGGAAGACTGTAATACTTGGAGGTGATTTTCGTCAAACTCTTCCTGTTGTTGAAAAAGGAACAAGAGAGATGGTGGTCTCTGCTTCTATTAGTAATTAATATTAATGGTCATTGTGTCAGGACTTTTTCCTAACATGTAACATGAGAATTAAAAATGCAACATCTGATCCATGCAAATTATCCAAAGTTGAAAATTTTGCAAAATGGGTTTTAGACATGGGTGATGGGAACATAAGTACTTTTCCAACAGATTACAATGATGATCCTTCATGGATTAAGATACCCGATGAATATTTGATTGAACCAGGAGATGATGGGTTGGAGAAAATTGTTGACGATGTATATCCTCATCTGATTATTAATTTACAGCATAAAGACTACTTACAAAAGCGGTGCGTACTTGCTGTATGTACTTTCTAAAATAATTGGTGAAATGAAAACGTATTTAAGTGCGGATTCCATTAGTTCTTCGTGTGAAATCTTAGACGATCATCAAATTCTTTATCCTCCTGAATTATTGAACTCATTGAAAGTATCCGGACTACCTAACCATATCTTACAGTTAAAGGTAGGAGTACCTATTATGCTGCTACGTAATCTGAACCAAAGTTTAGGCCTATGCAATAGAACTAGATTAGTTGTGAGCCGCCTTGCTGAAAGCGTTCTAGAAGCGGAAACCATTACAGGAAATAATATTGGTACAAAAGTTCTAATTCCTCGAATTGTTCTCATGTCTTCCGATACAAAATGGCCTTTTGTGCTTCGTAGAAGACAATTTCCTACAAAGGTATGCTTCTCCATGACTATAAATAAAAGTCAAGGACAAACATTAGAAAATGTTGGGATATATTTACCCCGTCCTGTTTTCAGCCACGGACAACTGTATGTGGCAATTTCACGAACAACTTCATATGGTGGTATCAAATTTCTACTAGGGCAGTCCGAAGATGGAATTCAAGGTTTGACCAAAAATATTGTATACAAGGAAGTCTTCAACGGATTATGCGGTAAAATAACAAAAACATGATTAATTTATATAACCATTTGGAAAGCTAAAAAAACATTATGACCTTTAATAAAAAAAATTATAGGATGAAGGAATTATTGATGCACGTACAAGTACATTTCGTCACAAAAAATATATGCTAAACTTACGTTTACTATCGTCCCACTGTATTACTGCTTTACTAACATTTTTTTTTGTTTACAGTGTACGCGTTTCTCCCCTGCGGTCCAACTGGATAATCAGACTACTGTACATATTGAATCAATTTACTTATTATGGTTTTTAATTTATTTATTATTTTATACAATTATCTGTCTGTAAACATGTATCAATTTACAATTCGTTGATTTTGTACAATTACCTATATTCGTTATACTGTGCAGAAAATTTCATTTTATTTACGTTGCGTTCATACCAGTATTCAATTACCATTCTTTGTTTTATTATTCATTCTGGGTTGCTAAAAGGTGTGTGGTCTCCGCTACCTTTCGCTGTTTAATAGCCATACACAATGTAGTGCCCACAAATGATCTCCGCTAAGAATTTATATCAACAGACATTATACAACAGTCAGAGAGCAAGCACCTGGAAGCATGATTGCAAAAAAACCAGTAAGTTTTTACCTAATTTTTAAAAAATGTTATATACCATTGGACTGACATTAAACTTTAAATTTACGTCTTTTATAGAATGGACCACGTAATCAAATGACATGCCAAAGAACTGGGAAAAAAACCATATTATAATACCAACTCTTTTGTTTATTTCAACAGTTTAGCCACATAATGAACATTTATAGATCTACATTTTGGTCGGGTGCACAAAAATAAAACTTTTAACTACTTTATTTTTTCTTCTAAACCTTTTCCATATATATATATATATATATATGTGTGTGTGTGTGTGTGTGTGTGTGTGTATACACATAGAACAAATTGGATAAAATGAATGAATTAACACAAGAGGTTCACAGTTTTGGGAATCAAAAGAATAGCGAATTAAATAGAATTTGGTGAGAGCAGCGTTACACCATCCATTGGACACAGTTGGGACTATACATTATCTTCATTCATCGACTACTACAATTTTCAAGTTTCATAAATTTACCCATTTTTTCAGCTATTTTTAGCTTATACATTTTCCTATATGCAAAACGTTGGTTAATCGGGTCAAAACCTAGCATTTTTTTACTTCTCTAATATACCCTTCTACCTGCCAATCTTTGATCAGTTGTAAACGACGTCTCCATTGGATGCAATAATATGATCGAGCCAACTATAGCAATCAAGCCAACATGATTGTGGGCTTGCTGAAAAGCTGTGGCATTTGTATGTGTATTGATTTCCTTTTGTGCCCATTTGTTTTGTTTTCATCAGTTTGATTTTGACAGGAATTCAAAGCGGGAAAGATGTAATGACAGCGGGGATATACGACATTATTCCAGGATGTACGATCATAAGGCATTTCATTTTCCTTCATGGCGATCGTACATCCATCACTACTTAGTTTTCCCAATCCCCTTTCCTCAGTTATTCAACTTCCCTTCACCTCCACTACTAATTGTATGCACCCAACGTTGTTATCTGATTCCATTCATTTTCTATTCTGTTTGTAAACATACTGATAATTTAAGTATAATGTAAACATTTTAATTTTTTTCCCCTCTTTGCTTAGGTATCGATTGAATCTTGAATAGTTCAATGAGGATTATGAAGCAACCAGCAGGTGACCGAGATATGTGGATGAACTGCCTTTTTAATTGTGCAGAATTAAAACACTGCACACAGGTATTGTTCTTATATTTTCTTCTGAACTTACAAATTGTTTCAATGTATCTTAAACCCATTACTGATTTTATTGCAATTATATTCTAGGGTACCAGATTGTATTTATATCCACTACTCTGCCAACTTCATCCCACTTATTTAACTCAATAACTAAACATAGATACTTCTTATGGCTATTCCCCTCTCATGTTTATGTTTCATGCAATCATATATATTACAAATCATTTAAACTTCCTTCTAGCAGTCATTTTGACTTTTATCTTCAAACTCCTATTACGTAATAGATATGCCGAATCATAGCATGACGAAATTGCTGGAAACCAAAGAATTTACAATTTAATATACTACACCTCTAACGTGAAAAATTTAAATAAAGATACAACATCGTTTCGTTAATTCAAATACAAAGTAGTATGCACATTTGACTACAATCCCATCCATCAATTCCTTATTCTATTATGGAAAAGTACTCCATCGGTATCATGTATTCCTTATTCTCTCATCACCAGAACGTAAGATCATTTTGTGCAAGTTTGTATTTTTTAAATCTGTTTCATTCTATCATGATTAGGAAAAGGGAATCAATTACTTCAAGAGAGAATATAGGAGACTATTCCAGGATCTACAATCATAATGCGTTTGATTTTCCAACATGGCGATCATACAACCATCTGTGCTAACTTTTCACAATCAACTTTCCCCACATACTCACAATCTGTACATTTTCGTTTTGGTTTGTTGCAACCCCAATAACTACATTATATCTAATTGTTTTACAATTAGAATATTAATAAATATATAACTATTTGATTTCAGTAGAAAATAAATATCGTTTAACTATCAAGCTGCGCACGTCGGAATCTGGTGGCATTAAAGCGGTAAGTTGCAACAGCTGTGCTTTCAAATTAATATGCTATATCTCCAAAACTTTTTATCTTTAGTATAAATCTACAACATGATAAAACATACCACATTATTTACATTGGCGATATATAAATTCATGAATATAATAAAATTTTACAACATCTTCATATATAAGCTACATTATACTGAATGTAGTTTAGTAAAATAAATGTTATCCACATATACAAATAAATCATTATTAATAATGTGCTAGAGGACATGGTGTTGAATATTTCAATTTTCCATATAAATTTATTAGTTCATACTTCACTTATGAAAGGATGCTCAAACATTTGCCAACTATGAACATATTTTGGTCATCAACATTGATACTGAATTCTGATTGTATTCTTCAATATGTATTTGGTATGTACTGAAATCTCATTGTGACTTTCCCTTTTCATTGTTGGGCTCATAACATGGAAGATTTTCATTATAATAATCAGTCAATCATGACTGTTCTGACTGTGTTTAGACGCCCTGCATTTTGATTTATTGCAAAGAAAAACATTCTAATATTTGATGAGCAACATTTCTTTATATCCATTTCTGTCAGTTATTTTCATTTTTGTACTTCAACTCAAATAGATGTTTTTTCTCACAATTTTAGGATTATTACACTAATTAGAGTAGTTGCCTTTTAAAATTTTGGGTTATATTTTCAATGGCCTCATTCGAAAGCTAATAGATTTTTTCCACTTTTTCTTGACAGTCTTTTAGTGGGAGGTTACCATGCTCTTGGGATGTCAAACTCTCCATTGATACTCTCAGCAATTTACAAGATTTGGACCAAATGAGAATCTCTTCCAGCATCTTTGGGTATTTTGATGCCAGTATGCCACTACAGCAAATGTGAGTATGAAAATGCAACATTGTACAAATTTTACTGTACTACTTACTTCATTACTAATGTGTCCAATGCAAGGCTTGGTACTGTAGAAATACTATTCATTTTTCACCGTAAAGTTGAATCATAAGTAGCTATTAACACACTGTCCTTAGCATGTTGTTCATGCCATTTATTGGCAATCTAATTTTGTGTTAATATCTCAAACATTATGGGCCGTCAATTATCCTTCACATCTTACTTTGATTACAATCTTTATGAATTCATTTTATTTTAAATTTTTATACCTACTTCTGCATGACATAATAATTCATTCCTACTTTATACTTCTAAAAATTAGCTGAACACATAAGTTACACAGTACAATATCTACTCATCCACTACCATCAACATTTGTTGGTTCCGATCTCCTATGCACTCGAATATAAAGGGCCATGGAGTACTGACATAAAGTCAAGTAATGGTCATGCCCCTATGCCCCATCTCTTACGCTAAATGAACTATTTTACCGTAATCAGTCTAATATATTTAAATTTATGATTCAAACTTATTGCATCTGTTTTCACTGGACGTATGTCCCATCTGATTTCACATATTAGGCATCCCATTCATAACCCATGCACTAGACGTATGTCTTTGATATTACCTTATTCTATCAACCATGACCAGGAGTAGAATTTCAGTTGCATATAATTGTCTTCTTTTTACCACGAAAAGACACCAACATTTATTTTTTTCGTATATCAAATTGTTCTCAATTATACGGTTTGCGTAGATGAAAGGGATGCAGACATATTGCAACTATCAGTTATCCAAGTATTCAGCCAACCAACACGCACCACGTGTGTCACAGAAATATGACGCTCCTACTTCCGACCGGAACTCTACCTAGCCACATGCTCCTCCTTCGCTGCCATCTTGCCGATTCATCTATGGTGTAAAACCAACATAACCTAACTTAAAGATACCAAATTTGGCCGTATGTTTCTTCCTTCTGTTGTACAGTATTATTACCTATATTTTACGAATTTATATTCTCTGAATTATACATGATTTCCTCTACTTTTCACTACAATGATTGTTTACGATATCAATGACATTTTACACCCTTTTACTCCTTTCACATATTCAACTTAAAGCAATACCATTTTTTACTACTGCATGTATTATTCTACAGATCTTTTTTTCCTTTAATACAGCTCAGTTGATATAATGTTACTTCACAATTTAGCACTTTTAAACTTTACATGATACAGTTTCACCAAATGGACCTTTGTCTCATATCATAATCATGTTCAACTCCGTCCTTTACAATACTGAAACTATCTGTTATTTTATATGATTTTTAACACGTTCCCCATGCAAATTATATTTGTGGTACGGTCCCCAGCTTTCTGACAATGTCCAACATTTTAACCTTCTCTCCATCCTATTAGTTTTGTGATATTTTTCCTTTCTGCCTTTTTTATAGAAAACAATATGTTTGGCAAGTTCACACCTCTGTTTTATTGTGACAACATGCCAGTTTTTCATGTTATTCATACAAGGACACCTAATGCGATCAATTTCGTTAGTTACTTCCTCCTTTTTGTTACCCTACTATCGGACCGTATTTCTTTATTTATAAAAATTTGCAATTAAAACAAATAATGGAACTGCTTTTAACTGCTTTCGTCAATTCCTTGGTCTTCAGGTCAACACTGCTCCCCCCACTTTCTTTTTAAACTACAGACGGTTCACGAAACTGAAAGCCACTCGGACATTTTCTCCTCCTTATTCCCTTACGTAAACTACTCCTACTTTAACTATCAAATTTGCACTTTCTTCCTCACACCTATTGCTCATCTTAACTTCTTCCTACCAACTTCCTATTTACGTAATGTCATCCTCTCCATGTACAATACATCAACTACTTATCAATATTCACAACGTATTTTGATCTCATTACTATCTCTGCTGTTTGTTTACCAGTTATAACCATGGCCGACAATTCAACACTGCTATCTGCTGGGATCGGATCGTAGTTAGAGCGTCCAGAATTTGGAATTTAATCACAAACTCTGCTAAAAAAATTTACTCCATTAATCTACAACTTCTTGATATCCAAGTAAGTTTCCATCCTTCTAACACATTTTGCAAATCATTCAGTATCTCTAACTAACTGTGAACATATACTTTTACGATTTAACTCATAGGGCAACAGATGCATGCTGTTGTTCCAAAAAATTTGATAGAAAAATATTTACACACGTTCAGCTAGCAATCAATTTACGAAATTGATTCATTCAATGTGTATCCATAAAAAACTGACTATCGGCCTATCAACCAAGCATTGATGATCATCTTATGTCAGGAAACTCAAGTAAGCAAACTGTCGGCATCATTATATGACATCCCCAAATATAAGTTTGAATTTGTTACCAATGACGTTCTTCCTCAACGTGTTGATAAATTGGACCAGCTTATAGGTAACTAACTGTTTACGTTAGTTAGACTCCACTTTTTACGAACAACCATAAAGTAATCAAGCACTCAATGACCTTTATTCACATACCTTTTCTCCATCAAATACAGATATTGCAGGTGTTCTCAAATCCATTTCAAGGGTTGCGCATAACACAACTAGAAGAGGATGTCAGACCATAATTAGTGAATTAACTCTTATTACTGCTAGGTTCTACACATACATATGTCCACCCTTTTATTTAATAACTTATTGTGTACTAATCTCTCTTTAATTCGTATTGCTTATATCACGCTTTGGGCGGATAAGACAGATTTAATTGATGTGACATTCGCCGAATCACAGAAGAAACCACCATCCCTTATCTTCACCGCCATGTCGGTTAAACTTTTTAGAGGTATAATTCCGAAATAGTTTTCCTCTTGCTATTGCTTCCCACATCCTAACACTTTAACTAATTCTAGGAGAGTTTACTTTTTCTTCAACAAATGCTACCCAGATGTACTGTAACTAAGAATATGCATTGAACACAAATCTTTTTCCCAAGTACTGCTCATTTTAAGCAAATTTCTGAATATAAGTTGTACGTTTACTAAACACTTCCTGTACTGAAACTACATTCATAGTAGATTACGAGAAGGAGAGGGCAGTACAATCAAAACAATAGACCATCGCTGCGACATAGGCTCACAAAAGGCAGATAGTCAAGTTCGTACAACCATTTCAGCTATATTATCCGATATTAAAGCAAATGAATGTCATGAAATTTCTTTTAACTAAAGTATACTCTTACATATCTTTACTTATGAAACTTTATCTCTGAAACATAAGATTACAATCATTACCTGTTCACAGGGGAAAATATATGTTGTTATGGCAACAATCATGAAGGTTAACACTTCGAATGGCTGGAGTTATCTATCATGCCCACTATGCCGAAAAACGGTAACCAAGACGGAAACTTCTTTCAAATGCCCAAAATGCAATTCCACTGTTCCTAACCCCATAAACAGGTCTGCCCACACTATCTTAAGCACAATTGTCCAATTATATACTTATATCTAATTTTTACCAGATATCGATTGTCCGTGGAAGTTTACGACCACACCTCCTCAGCAACTTTCGTATCTTTTGATAAGGATGCTACCCGTTTAGTGAAAAGAACTGTGGACGAAATGGTTGAAATATCAAAAAAGGTTTTCAATTCTTAATTATATTTCCTTTCATTATTCATAACATACTCAATGTGAGTGTTATATTATGTTCAACAGCATGTATGGCATAATTTTTTCAACATTAACTAAACTATCAATAACACTACCTTCTACCATTTCAGGGCAAACGGATCGGATAAGGTTGATAAACTATTCAACATGCTACTAGGAGTGGAAGCATGTTTTGAAATTAAACCAATGCAATATGACATAATCAACCGTGCAAGATCACTGACTGTTAGCAGGATTTCTAATGTGCATGAACCTTACGCACCTCCGACTGACAAGACCATTAAAGTAGAAGACGAAGAGACAAGGGATTTGGCATCCACGCAGCAAACAGTTGAGTCAAGCACACTGACCAAAGACCGTATGACTCTATCCCCTATAACATTGTAATAACCCGGAAAATACGAGCCAATTTAAAAATTTTAAATTGGTGATTACAAAGGGATTTGAACAATTGAAATAGGATATTTCAATAAAAATAGGGAATTAGAAATAGTGAGTCAGTTTGAAAATTTGAATTCAAACTTTGACTGACTGTGCAGGGTGGAAAATACAACGGATTTTAGTGAAACCAAAAATATTTAAATCTGTTATTCAATACCTTTCTAACGAATCTGAAAAATCGAAGTTTCATAACGGGAATCAAAAGTTATGGCCGAATGAATTTTCAGAAGGGTCGGTATATGGAATCTATAACCCTGGAAAATTGATATTTTGCATACGACCTCGGAATTCGACGAAACCACTTTTGTTGTGTCCGGGATGTCCAACTATTGCTAGATTTCAAATTTCATAATTTTTGAAGCTAGTATGTGAGCGTGGCAAAAGAAAATGTGACTGGTCAATTTCTGTTAAATTGGATCAACTAGAAAATGGCCGTTTTTCAAACGACCTCAGAATTCGACGAAACTAGTTTTGTTCGGACCGTAGCGTCAAAACATAGCTAGGTTTATTTTTCTGGAATTTTTCGAATTAGTTTGTGGCCCTAGCAAATTGAAATGTGCGTTGAAAGTTAAAAATTAAATGTTTTATACTTTAATTTGGAAAATAACTGACTGTAACAGTCGAATTGGCCAGCGAAACATATCCCATTGTGTCCGGAATGGGGGTATTTAGCTAGGGGCGACAGTCGTTGGGTTTAAAAAGGAGTTCGTTTGAAAAAACACTATTTTAAAATTTAATATAGTCCTCGGCCAATCAGAATTTTCCATTCATAAATTTTAAAAATAAAAAAAAAAAGAAAACCCCCTCGAACGAACGGCGACCCGAGCTCCCAACCTTCTCTCCCCCGCCGCCGCCGCTACAGCCACCTACAGCCTTCGCCACCGCAACCCCTCGACGTGCCTCCGTCCCCTCTTCAAATCCGACTAACCATCGCCACCCCTCATCGCCTGTGCCGCCCGAATCGAAGCCCCAAAGTCCCGACCTTTCCACCGCCGTTGCCGCCAATCTGGACCACCAAACGCCACCAAACCACCACCAACAGGAAGCCCTCTCTTCCCTCTTCCACGTCCAACTCGCCGATCATCCCCTCGTGCCTCGATTCTCGCGAAAACTATAAACCTAGTTTTGAAGCTTCGTGAAAGTGAGTTTTTCTTTGATCTTTACACTTTGAAAAATCATATCTTTTTGGTGTGTTGACGAAATTCGATGAAACAGGAAACATCGGGACCGTAAGGAAGCTCTCTACCCAATAGAAGAAGCCGCGGATTTTTCTGACATCGTATCGATTTTTAGTGCTCCGAAAACCAATGTGAGAAATCTAAATTAACGTTAAATTGAATGGAAAATGTCATGTATAATTTATATTAGCGAAATATAAATTACATACGTGTTGTATATCTCATGTACATGCGTAGTGTAAGCTATATAAGCGAAGTATGAATTTTACATGCACAGAATAATTGATATATGTGTTGAAATGCAAGTGAAATATATATATATATATATATACTCCCCTCGTCCGCAAACCATGGACGATATTTATTGTTGTGAATTGGTGTGAAATATTGGATGAAAAATACGAATGGTTGAATAATTGTTTGTGGTTGATATTGTTTGGTTGTGGATGAAAAATACCCATTGGTAATTGAAATGAATTGGAAATATTTGTGGAAATAAAAATAAACATGCCGCCTGTGTGCGAATTGGATGCATGAATCCCCATTGTCAAAAACTGCGAGGTTTTAAGGTAGAGCAAGGAGCCGTACTAGGGACGGTGCCGGTTTTAACTACCCTGCCGTTATGCTGCCGAAATTTTGAATAATCTTTGTGTGTTAGAATTATTTTCATATGTTGAAATTATTTTCATGCGTAGAAGTTAAAGCCATATGTTGAAACTATATCCATGTGTGGAAAATGTTTGTGTGTTGAAAAGTGTTGTGTGAAAATTAAATTCATTTGTGAATGAATGAAGTGTTTAAACAATAAAAATCACATTTTTATATAAATATGAAGTATGAAAAATATTCGCCTTATATAAATAGTTTCAACAATAAAAATCCCATCTTTCTAATATGAACAACATAAATAAAATGTCCATGTGTGGAAATACTCATTTGTTGAGAAGTGTGTATAGTGGAAAAGTTCATGTGTTGAATAAAAAGATCGAACAATAAAAATTACATTTTTATTGAAACTATGAAGTGTTGAAACATTTATTTGTCGAATAAATATTTTAAATGATAAAAATATCATTTTTATCATATGTGTGATATGCTAAAGATATGCGGACGTTGAAATAAATATTTGTGAAAGAAATATTATATTTAACATGCATAGGAACTAAATAAAATAGTCATGTGTTGAAATATATTTTAGTTCGCCAAAATTATCATCTTTGCAATGTGAAGTGTTAAAAATAGCCACTTGTTCAAATAAACGTGCATGAGTTGAAATATACATTAATTAGCTAATGATATGATTTTAGCCTATGCATGCAACATTAGAATGAATGGTTTTTTTAAACCAAAGCAAATCAAATATGAAATTGAATGGAAAATGATAAGTGTTAGAAATTGTATACATGTGCATGCATATCTATTGAACAGGTTAAAGAAAAAGGGCTAGAGAAGAGAAATAATATTTTATGCCCGACAAATAGGTACACATTTACTGCTTTGTTTGGGTGATGATTTTATGAGCCTGTTGGCTAGCCGCTTAGCCTTTTCTTTTCCTTTTTGATATGAGATGCCCGTGTGGCTATTTGGGAATTTTCCCAGACCCTCCCGTACAAAGGAGGTTATGGCGAAATTTTCCGAAATTTAAAGGCGTTAGTGAAATAATTGAAGTGGAAATGATATAGGAATTTTTGAATGAACTATATTTATATAAATATATAAATATAAATAGAATTAAAACGAAACGTGGCCGTGCAGTTCGTGTTTTGAAACCGTGATTTCAAATGATTAGTGCGGGAAATCCGACCATTGGATTTTCCCGAAACCGCAACCATTGGGCTCGCCTTGGAAATATCTTTCCAACGGCACCAACTTTGTGAAGATCCGACAGTTGGATTTTCTGGAATGTTTAATTCAAAACTGAAGAAAAACAGCGCCAGAAACGATTATATATATATATATATATAGATATAATTAAATTAAATCGAACAACGACGCTGCAGTTCGTAAATTGAAATCGTAACTCCAAATGGCTAGTGTGGAAGATCCGACCGTCAGATTTTCCCAAAACTGAAACCGTTGGATTCGTTTTGAAATGACCTTCCTAATGATGTAAAATTTGTGAAGATCCAACGGTTAGATTTTCAGATATGTGTAAAACAAAATTAGTGAAAAGCAGCGCCAGTGCATCGACACGACCTGAAACGTCGTTTAATTAAATATGGCCGTTTTAAATTAAATAAAAATGGCGATATATCGTTATAAAATACTATAGACAAAATAGAGTGGAAATAAACCAGTTTTGTTGTGTTTGCTTGATATGTGATGGTTGAATGTATTTGACATGAAAATTATAACTAAATAACTGAAATGTGAATGTTGAATAGTCCAACCATGTGATTAATTGATTTGAAAATCTAAATATACGTGGGTTATTTGAAAAGGCCGAGTTTATCTCATTTCAAATAATCAATCGACGTTGAGAAGTCGAAGAGTCGAAGACGGCTGAAGACCGACGATCTCCACATTGGATGGATGGGCGCTACTGATGCTCGTGATTGGAGTAGCTACCATGAAGGAATTGAAGTAGTAGCCGTCCAAACATACTGTTGATTGTACGAATATGCGAGGAATTGGTGCCTCCGGTTTCGTTCAGACCCAGAACGGACTTGTAAATGGACTATGTGTCTGACATTGGATTTTGTTCTGTGTTGATTGATCTCTGTTAAATATATATCTGTTTGGCGGCGGATAATTTATTCTCTTGCTTAACGCCCCTCTCTGAGACGTACGAGCTCAGAGGTTATGTATTGACAGAAATCAGTCGCATGGAGTGGATTGCTTGTGTGGCACGCCTAAGTGGCATATGATCAAGGCTTCTGTTGCAAAGCAAAGTCTTGTGGTTGATGATCAAAGCATGGTCTGTGTGACGTAGCTTTGTGTATAACGTGAATTCGCGAGCCTCACACCTCGGTATGAGTCAAAAACGGGAGACGGACCGCTGGGAGAGCACGACGTTTCTTTCTAGCTATGGTGGTGTCAGTGACCTACCAGCCCTGACATTATATATATACTTTTCACCTGTGTGGTTGTTGGAATGCAAGGCGCCTCGATTATAGGTCTGTAAGGACCGGGAAACGTGTGTTCAGGAATAACTAATCCTCAAAAGTAAGAGAGGACCGGCCCAGCCGATTCCAAGGATCATAGTGGGGTCCTGGGACATTTGCTAGAGTGTCTCCAACGGAGAGGAGCTTGCCCCTTGCCTCGACTCATGAAGGAATCCAATTTCCAATACGAAATATGAGGATGTGGTTGTATTACTAGTATGGCAACATATTGGTATGGGTCATTTATGCCGCCTATGATTGATATTTATGATTGAAATCGCTTTTGAAACATATATACACTAGTAATAATATCAAGCACTTTTGTTTTATTCGTATGAAGCATTTTTGGCTATTATAAGGTAAAAACTCTATCCTCCGGCTTGCGTTGTATTGTGTGATGGGACCTGAGTCTTATAATGGCTTCATTTTATAAAAAGCATTGCGTTGATTTAATTATTTATTTTATTTCATGCACTAGCACTCATTCGAGTAAACCCGTTCCGCGAAAGTGGCGTGTTCCTTTGATTTGCCTTATTATTGTTGTTAATAAGTTGACTAGAATTCTCATACCAGTCCCATGACTGACTCGTAGTTTGTTTCACCTTGCAAACTCGGGTGCCCTCATTTTCACACGGGCCGCCTAGTTACAGGTTTCTGACGCACCTTTTGGCTCATGGCGAGGCTTGACTACACCGTGCTGACTTGGATTTTCTCCGCCATTATTGTATCTATATTATGATTCCGCCATTGGCGATGTAGACTGATATTCCTTTTGTGTATTCTTTATGTATGATTCCGCCTCAGGCGATGGTGACTGATTATGTATCATTATGCACTAAGTTGTATCCTGTACTGTGCTTCTCTGATGTGATGATATCTATATGATTCTGCTGTCATATGTGTGTAAATTATTCTATTTTCTATTTATGCTATTATCTGTGATCTGCTAATGATGATTAATGCGTTATATTCCAATGATTATCCTTAACACCGTGTCATGGGGTTTTGGGATCGTCACAAACATCCTACTTTGCCTTATGCTAATATTTAGTGTGTTGACTTAAGACCCTTTTACGGCTGACACATACGTGGATATTAAAGGGAAGCGAAAATTTTACGACGTTACCATCGCGAATCTTCAATTAGCATTACGTCGTAAATCTAAAACCCATCACCTGAATATCTGATTCTGTATAGGAATCCAAGAACGATTATATTGGTCCCAAAGACACTAATTATACTACTACAGGTGCATGCTCATCGCAGCATGATAAACTTAGTGGGGTAATACTCTCCCCCATATTTTATTACCCTCCTTATCAGAACAAGACAATTTATACTAACCTATACCTGATTAACAAAGTTCTGTTTTCTGTAATTAACTGAATTTACCTTCTTTCTTAGGATAAACTTACTCACACTCGCTGTAAAACAAAAACCCATCAAGAAATACTGAAGAAGAAGAAAAAATAGATGTTAAATGTCTTCATCAGTGCTACCTACATGTTCTCACTTTACATTGTTCTGTGTACTTTTAGTTTACTTTCATGAAGTTGTTTTCTACTTTTATTGTTTTCAAATCTAGACTTTGTACCCTGTTTTGTACTTTTATTGGTTACTATCATGTGTGTGTATGTTGGTAATTGTAAAGGTGCATGTAAATTTCCTTTTTGTCCATATATTATCATGCGTTTTGTGTTATCCAATCGAGTACCATAATAAACGAGCTTTAATTACGACTTTCGTGGTCCATACGTTGCTCTCAATTACACTTCATGTGAACCTGTGGTGTTTTTAAATTTCCCCCCTTTTTTACATAAACGTCTACCAGGTGCCATACCCCCCTATCCACATTTTTTTATTCTAATGCTTATACCCCAAGATCCGTCGACAACAACACATTTCGTAGATATATAACCAAGTTCAACACACATACTTAGAATTACAATTTTCAAACTTTGTTTTCCACTACATTCTACTCCCTTTCCGCTACATAAACGTGTTTTCTTTAAATTTTACTCCCACTCTAACAGTTATTACAAACGGTAATAGCGTAAAAGACTGCATCACAAACAATTCCTACTTGCACTTCTTCAATTGGAATATACAAAGCGGTAGACATAAATTACGACAACTTCACAAACTGTCACACAAATTACAATTTCACACCAACCATACTACTACATTTTTCTTCAACAAATAATAATCCAATATCAACATTTTCAGTTTTACACACTACCCATATGCGTAGCACGGGCCACACGCTTGTAATGAAGAATATGCTCAGATAAAACTGTGTCTCAAAATTAAGCTACATGATTTCATATGCTACTTGATAGCAAAAGAAACAAATCACACGTGTGTACGACTTTGAGTCCCGTTTGGCGGTGAAAAGAATATGCTTGTGGAATCTGCTGTGTTTTGGAATTGGCTGTTATATCAATTCTAGTTTGCAGTTCCCAGTAGCCCTTGAAATTGAAATTGCATAAGTCTCTTGCTGAGGTTGTAAAGAAGAAAGAAAGTTGAGGATTATAAGCACCGGATGAATATGGTCCAATTTATTGACTACATGCAAAGTTCAGTGCCTTCGTGTGGATATATGAAAAAGTAGAAATTCAAGCCTTAATGTAGTACAAGAGAATGCTAATAATGCTATTTCATTTCCAAAGTCAGGTACGTATGCATTTAGTTTTGGCCTTTGCTAGTTTTGTCACATCGGATGGTTAATTTGATGGTCAATGTAGATATAAAAGAGCTTTGGTACCTATACCACATAGCGATTCTATACTTAAATTCGATGCAATTGGGGGTGGTCGATTTCTTAATGCATTTGCTTTTCAGAATGCCGGCTTCTATCTGAGGTCATTTACCTAAGTCAGGTGCAGTTATGTTTGCATGTTTAACTATTTTAGATAAATCCAGAATAAGTAATCTGCACAATTTTTTAATATTGGATATAAGGCTATTTTATGTTTTACTAACATATGATAAGTATTGGCGTAATGAACATGCTCATGTCTTCTGGAAACAAAATATCACCGCTAGCTAGATGTTATCATTAGTAGCTACTAACTAATAAATTGATAGTAGGAAAGTTCCACAGCTTTATGCTTAGGGAACTCACGCTTGTTTTCCTGTTGCTCGAGTGATTTGTTATATATACCATAGAAAATATAATTAAAAAAATGTCGTCATATATACGGGAGAGGTGTCTAAGATACATGTACAATGGTCATAAGATCCAATAAACTTGTTTTGTGAACAATGTATAAAGGGAGTTTTCAAAGCAATGCTTTGTTAACACATGTATATGGGTTTTTTCTGTAATTATTGTAAAAGCATAAAGAGAGTTCTGATTTTTTTTTCTGTTGGGCATTAAAAGTTGCTTGCTTCAGAAAGCTTGTACATGAAGAGGTTTTGGAATTGGTTCTGGTTAGGTAAACCTGATATGTTCGATCATCGACCTTTTGATTTCTTCTGCCCTTTAGTTTTCTTATTTATTATTATTATTCTATGATGATTGCGTATGTATAGGTTTACACGAATGGAAATCCATATGGTGCTGAGAAGGATATTGTCTTCAGTTTGCCATGCCGATCAAAGGTCTGCTAATCCTTTTACAAATGAATGAATAGCTTGAAAATATAAATAAACTCAGGATGATGTGGGCTATGAGTTTGTAAAGGAAGTGATAATGGATGATTTCCTTTGGAAGCATATCAAAAAAGTAATTCTGCATTTCTTTGATGTTGTATGCTTCATTATTGGTATAAATTCTTTTTAATATTTGTTGCATTGGTCTGAATAGATTGAAGCTGAACCACTTAGAAAAAAGATGTGCAGTTCATCTCACTAGGGAGGTATGTCATCAGTTTTAGCTAAAGATATTTAGATCTTCTATGCATCTGTTATATTACAACATACATCCTGTTTATTTTGATGAAATAATAATAGGGTAAAATGAATTTGATGAGTGGTGGCATTTTGATAGATATATTAACCTACATAACACATTCACATGGTTAAAATGAACTTAATGGGTGTTAGTTCTCTTTTGTTCTTTCTTCAATCCTATCTGGACCAATAGTTATATCATTGAATTAGCTCACATGTTTTTGTGTTTGGAATCTGATTCGTTTTGTTGTCTTGATGTTGCATCCTAAAAATGTACGGATAACAGTAGACAACTATCCAAAAAGGTTTTGATCATATGCATTTGTTCTCACTGAGTGGTGAAATTATGTGCATGTTTAGCATTGCAGAAAGGTTTATTGTTACAAAATTGTACAAACAGTATTAATCACTACACTAGGTCTATTTTAAGAAAACAAAAACAGTAATAAAACCACTCAAAGCATGAGTCGGATAAAATGTTAGAAATTACCTATTTTCACCTCAGCTAATCGAGCTAACAATTGTAAAATGGTCATTAACACAAAACTTTGTTCTATCCATACATAAAATAATTATGGAGTTAAAAGAAGTTACCACTAAAATACAATTTCAGTGAGTTAGGGAGTAGGATGGTATAAAATTGGTCAATATATTACCATATTTAGAAGAAAGCTGGTCGTAAATGGTACACTAGCTGTGATGTATATCATTATAAATGAGGGAGTGAATTCTTATTTTGAACTTATATCAAATAATTATTTAGTCAAATACAAGCATTAAATTTAGAGTATTGATTCTGTATTAGCTTTTATTAAGATAAATATCATCACTCTATAGATGTAAATGTAAAATGTTCCCTTTTGATGTTCTATTTGCATTGATTGTGTAAAAAAGTTACAAAATTCATGCATTATCTAATATTTTAGCAGTGCATGATTTTTTTTGTAGACGTGGATTTCAAAAAGATGATACGATGAATTAGAGTGCGTAGAAAGTGTTTACGAGCAAGTTGGATATTTGTTATTTTATTATACTGTCAACATTACACTTGTGTAATATGGATTTTTTGTGGTATATTTGCACTTTTTGCAATGCTATAGTAATTGTTTATGGTAAATTTGTTGATAGAGTTTCTTGTCATACTTTTTAGTTTTTTATGTGGAGAATAATTGAATCTGTTTATGTTACTGAAGGTACTAATCACATGTTTTAAAATGATTTTCGTATCTAGAATCCATAACACGCTAGTGATGTGATTAATTATCAGTTTGAAATATATCATAATTGTTTATGATTGCTATTTGAAACACGTAATAAGTGTTGTTGGTATCATCTTGAAACATTCATTAAGTGTTGCAGATTGTCAACTTGAAACAGTCGTTGAGCGTTGCTAATCATTAACATGAAACACTTAATAAGTGTTGTAGTTTATCACTTTGAAACCCTTACTAGGTGTTTCAAATCGTCAATCTGAAACACTTGTTAAGTGTTTCGATTTGTCAATCAGAAACACCTACCAATTGTTTCAATTTGTCAATCTGATACACCTACCAAGTGTTTCAATTTGTTAATCTGAAACATAATACAGTTGTTTCAAAAATCTGCAACATACTAATCTGCAACACTTAAAAAGTGTTTCTAAAAATTCAACAACATTTTATTACCATTTCAAATTGGCCATTTTGGTGTTGTGAATATTCAACTGGGGGGTGTGATGCGTGTGTGTATTCCCCCAATCAATCTTGAATAAAGTGTCTGGGCAGGGCTTGTTCGGCATTGATTAGGATCGACATAAAATTTCCCCTAACCAATCTGTTGGGAATCCGAGTTCGATTTTCTTTCTTGCCCCTGATCCTTTAGCGGGGTAGGTATCTGAATAATGGTACTTACTATTAGCTCCTTTACATTCTCATGTCGTATGCCCGGGCTAGAGTATGGCCAAGGCGGTCTTCAATCATGGTGCACAATCGACGTCGTCATCCCCTCCTTTACACTCTCTCTCGAATTATGAGATTTAGATTGATGGGCTCATTATACTCTCTCTCTCTCTCTCTCTCGAATCATGTGAGTTAGGGTTGTGGACATCACCTTCCTGTCCTTTATACTCTCTTTCGAATCGTGAGAGCTAGAGTTAATCAGGCAAACGGCCGTGTCATTCGCCCCGGCTTTGCTTCTGCACTCTAATTCCAAGAGCGGGATTTTGCCGGCTCGATTGTCATTCTTGAATTCGATTTTGGTCCATACTCCCCGCTTCGCTCTGGCGGATGGAGATTATCGAGCAGGTTGTCGGGCCACATTTGCCAAATCTTTGTGTTCCTCCAATCAATCTATGGGAGAACTGATTGGCACCAAACTTAAGATACCTCCTTTATTTGTATTTACGTAATCTGGCGGCATCAACCAAAGGATCGAGGCATGTAAACGGTCGAACTATGTTCATATGGGATCGGATTCCGACTTTGAAATGCAAAAGTCAATGCACAATTATCTTGAGGTCGGCCATCTATGTGCGAAGGAGTGCATGGTCATCTCGGATCCACCTTGAGCTGCACAACTTCCCTCAAATGGAGGGCATGGCTCCGTAAACGAGCAGTTCAGTCCAGCTCATTATGGTGTTGCTCCATAACTATATATGCGGGTATTAGAAGTCTGGTTGGTACTAGATCTTGTGTATAAAGCATGCATATATAAGATTCATTGTTAAAGAATAATCCTGTTAATGGAATGAATATCAATCTATGTGAAAATGGCATTACATGCTCTTTGCAAATCTATTTTGCCTCGCCCTATCTCTGCCGATGGTGGCTTCTAAAATCTTTATATAACGATGAACATCTTTTCAAACAATCGTGGGATGGCGGTCCCAAGAATGAACAGACCTTGATCAGGGTCTTCGAGCGACAAAGGCAGTTGGGTAGATACTATAAGTGAATGACGAGGTCGCATCTCCTTTGAATCGCCTTCTTTCCCCCTTGCCAAGGGCAAGGATCGAGTGTCATGGAGTCATGTTTGTACCGATAATGGTAGAACATCATCACATTAGGGCTTGGATGGTAATTGGTAGGAAAACAATGGATCCGTGCTTATAGGGACTTTTGCGCTTTTCATGCTAGGAAATTGGATATGGCTGCTAGGGAGATAGTCATATCTCCTACATCCGCAGATATGCCTTAGATCCCACGTTGGGAGTAAGAGATGATGCAAAAACAATCAATCAACAACCAAGTTTAAGTGTTATAAATTTAACTCACTGATCTTCAAGCGAGACTGAAGTAATGGGTCATGCTAGCTATGATGTATCAGTTTTGAATTAGATGATGTAATGATGAGCAATCAACACGCGAATCTCCAGTTGTCCCCAATGTTTGAGGCATGAGTTACTTGACGGTTAATCAATGAAGGGAGTGGAACTATTAGTCTTCACTTTCTAACTCCAAAATGTCGTTCATCAGATGTTTCATTCGTGTAGATCTCACATCCAGCGAGAAGTTTATTAGTGCTTTTGTTG
Source organism: Allium sativum (assembly GCA_030737875.1). Taxonomy (NCBI): domain Eukaryota; kingdom Viridiplantae; phylum Streptophyta; class Magnoliopsida; order Asparagales; family Amaryllidaceae; genus Allium; species Allium sativum. Next base: position 1,050,777,635 of record CM060916.1, on the reverse strand, counting down.
AATCATTCAGGGCAGTGAACCTAGCAATGAGATTCATTAACGTTTATCTCAGGACAACCCTTGATGGAAGGATTTCATGCTGCAGGAAGTTCTTCGTGGGGGTTTTCCATGACTCACTCCCGAGTTTGGCCTTCAACACTGAATCAAAACCCATCTGATCAACACTCGGAGTTTCTAGTGTCCTGATTTGGACCATTTCCACCCAATCCGAATTGTCGGTGCACGCTTATATGGCCAACTTGTCCACCTCTTGATTCTTTGTTCGTGTAATATGAGATACGTTATAATTCTCTAAGCTACCCAATAGCTCTTCAACCCTTTCTAGGAAACCTGTGAGTCGAAGTTCTTTTGTTTGGAATTCCTTGTGAACTTGGCAAATAACAATATGCGAGTCACTTAAGTTATCCATACTACTACTCCTAACTTCTTTAGCTAGTTCCATTCCGACGATCAAGGCCCCATACTCAAAATCGTTGTTAGTAGCAGGGAAAGACGGTCGCAAGGCATAGTAAATTGACCGTCCTTCAGGAGTTATCAGCACGACTCCGAGGGCGGACCGTCGATCATCTTTAACACCGTCTGTTTACCGCTTCCAAGTGCTTTATTCCATTTTCTATTTTGAAGGGCTATCTTCTTTACTTAACACATCCTCTTTGGGGATGGTGAATTTAGTGATGAAGTTGGCTAACGCTTGCCTTCGTATAGACTTCCTTAAGAGGTGGTTGAGATCAAACTGGCTCAGCTTGATGCTCTATTTAAGCAATCTTCCATATTCCTCTGGTTGCTGCTTTCATGGTAGCTAATCAGTGTACGTCACAATTGGGTAAGCCTGGAAATAATGGTGGAGTTAGCTTGAAGCGATCAATAGTTTGTAAGCAAGCTACTAGATATTTTGGTAGCTACACTTTGTCGCCGCCCGATTTTTGTTCACATAACACACTGGTCTCTATATTCTAACCACTACACGAATGAGTGTAAAATTGATTACGTGTGATGATACAACTAAGTATTTTAAAGAAAACTTCTTGAGCCACTACCTTAGACAATATCAGGGGACTCTCTAAATGATTCAACAAGATCTAAAAGGCTTCAATGCAATTCAGGCTCCAAGGATGCATCTGTCCGTAGCTTTGCAAATAAATCTACTCAGCGCTGCCATCTTCCCTGCCACGCTTTGAACATCTCTAATACTTTGTGGCTCACAAATGTTCTTGATTGCCGCAATCTAGTCAGGATTGATTTCGATTCCGCGTGAGCTAACTATGAGGCCTAGACACTTCCTTGATGCAACATCAAATGAGCATTTCAAAAAGTTTAACTTTGTTCCATATTGTCGGGAGATACTGAACGTATCTGCAAATCTGAAACTTGGTCGGTTGATCGCTTGGACTCCTCAAGCATGTCATCTACGTAGACTTCCATGGATTTTCAAATTTGATCATGGAAAATATGACCCACCAAGTGGTGGTATGTTGCTCCAGCATTGTTCAGTTCGAGAGGCATTGCCACATAGTGGTATAGTCCAAGGTTTGTGATAAAGCTGATATGTTGTTGATCAGGCATGTGCATAAGAGTCTAGTTGTAACATGAATATGCATCATAAAAGAGAGAAGTTCATTTCCAGTTGTCGAATCCACTAGTTGATCAATTCTGGATAATGGGAAGTTGTCTCTTGGACAGGTCTTGTTCAAATCTTAAAAATCAATGCATATTCACCATTTCACATTAAGCTCCTTAACAAATGCGAGGTTCGATAGCCAGTCAGGTATGTAGCAACTCTGATGAATCCATTATCTCTCAGCTTCTCCACTTCTTCTTTCAAGGCAGTGGACCTCTCCGAGCCTAGCATACGCCTCTTTTGCTTAGCAAGGGGATACTTTAGGTTTATGTTCAATTCATGACTCATAATCGACAGCGATATCATACACATGTCAGCATGGGTCCATGCAAATGCGTCCAGACTGTATCATGGAAAATCTATCAGTTCTCTTGTCCGGAGGTGGTCCAAATGAGATCAGATTTTCAAGACCTTTGCCGGGACATCATTATCAATCCGAATATCTGTGGTTTCTTCATTAGGTGTCAACTTTCTGCATCCTAAATCTTGATCCTCTATGGGGTCCATGTGTTTGAGGAGATAATCCGGCGACACCTTTTTCGATGCTCCCATTATTTGCAATTCTGACACCTTCTTTGGAGGAGGGGAAGTACTTTTGGGTTCCACTCCATCTCCATTGCATAGCATCTCCCATTTAGCTAAATTGCAGGCTCTTCCAATAACTTTGTCGCATTGACCATTCCCATTCCATCTTTCATTAGGAACTTTAGTAGTAGAGACCACGGTGCAATGTAAGCTTTGAGCACCACTAGAGCTAGTCAGTCTAGACCTTATTTAGATAAACTTGACTACGATAGCATGGCTTGCAATGCTTCAAGTAATGTTCATGTTTTCTGTCATAACTAATGCATGAAGTAAAGAGCTAATGGTCGATTCATATTTGTTTTGATCTCAAACTCTCACCTCTTGACCGAGGTCATATAGTGACTATTGAGTAGGCAAGTTGTTATCATCCGGGCAAAGATCCATATATCCAAACACGGTGTGTGGTGGCTCAACTGGTACTTAACTCTGGGCAGCAAAGAATGTTGATTCATCCCTTATCTAACGGAAATCAACCGTCACTGATGCAGTTGATAGCAAATAGGCATTGCAAAGGCTAACTACGCTCTTAAGGGTGTGAACCACATGTCATATATCATCCATCACATCATACAAGTGAAGGGTAGCTTTGCAGTATTACGATCCTTAGTTGTTTTGGGTAAACTGTCATTAAGAACCATCGTTGATAAGATCATCTGAGTCACCTTCGGAATAGCGCCCGGGCCGTTCCATATCAATATCATTTGAGATTCCTCCAGTTGAGCAGGTTTAAGTCATGTAAACCAGATGGTCACTACTCATTTATGATCATCATACGCATTGGTGAGGTCTATACACCATTGGAACAAAAGGAGGCCGTTTAGAAGTAGTCTTTTTCACACATACCATGGTTAACATGCCAAATCTTGTTCAGGAACACCCCTCATTGAACATCAGAGAATAGGGGTCATGTCTATAGGGAGAACTCCAATCGTTTCCATTTAGTTGTTGATATTCTCGGATTAAGCGATGAGTCTTGGTTGTTAACCTTGATAATTAATGATGGCCACAGCGCTGTGACACTAGTTCAAGGGTATGTCGATTTTTTTAACAGAAACGACCCTATCTCGAGCTGATTGTCGGGGTCTAGAAATGGCCAGTGATACGGGATGGTATATCTTAAAGAGTTGGTTTGAATCGCCCCTTGCGGTTCAGATCGGGGTTGAGCCCTTGGGTCAAATTCTGTCTTCGAGTCAATTAGGTTTTCTCTTCGAATCGGGGTCGGATCGAGCAAGTCGCTTCGGGTCAGATTGGTTCTACTTTATTCGAGCGGATCGGGTCGACTCTTCGAGCATGAGCGGGTTGGCTCGATTCCATCCAATATGGAGCTTATCCTTTCTTGATTCGAACTAGCATCCCTCTTTTCTATTAGACCCGAGGCTATCCATCTGTACTGGAAGCATATCCGAACTGAACCAGTAGCACTCCTGGAAATTGTTCCCGAATGTTGGCGATTGTTACTGGACGGAGTAGAGATGGTTTCATGTTTGGTGATTTCCACGATCGCAAATATAGTATTCATAGGATTTCCTTATCAAACTTGGCGGTCCGATTATAGACTGGAGATTTCTTATATGCTGAGAATATTCATTTCTCAATGAAAGCACCAAAATGTAAGACCAAAAAATGGCACTAATACCCAATATGATAGATTTCGTAGACAATAATCAAGAATAATAATCCAAAAGTACAGAAAAGCAATCAATACATGAGATTTAAAGTGGTTCGGCATTAACGAACCTACGCCACTTTATAGTTTCTCATTTCATTCACGAATTACAATTACAGTGGATACAATCACTCAATCCGAATTCAATGAACAATTCTCACCGTTTCATTGATTTAATTGAAGGAGATGGTGGTTATTCATGGAGGAGTGTTAGCCGTGGCAGCCATGGAGCTATGGATAGTTAGAATGCCCTATAAAATCCCTTGATTGTGTTGTGTTTTCCTATGTTCATAGGTAGTTCGGGTAGGCGAATCGATTATGCTAAATGTCGGATGTTGAGCGAAACTCGGAAGTAGTGGAGAACATAGGATAACAGTCTCCAATTGCCTAGAATTCATTATCACAGGCGGGTCGGATCCTCCCACTCCGACCTGATCTGGTGGACCCAATCTGGTTGACTCGGTCCGATTGACCCAATCCGGTTTGGTTCGTGAGGCATATTTGCTTTAGCTCGATTCAACCTTAATGATTGAATCTGATCCGAAGCTTATATGCACAGAAATCCAAGTTTCCCTATGTTGTGTTACTTCATCCATGCAAACGTCGATCACTGCCCGTTCATACTCAAGCCCTAAGTAGCCTTCCTGATAGAATACTTAGGCTTTGGGTAGTCTGGTCATAAAGTAGACTAACATATAGTTATTTTTCCAGTGTGTGATTGTATATGAGGACAAGTCGTTATAATTGCCCAGATGTGTTGATGTACTCTGATGACTGTAATTTTATTACAAGCTATACTTAAAGATTTATTTTTATATTTTATTTTGTTTTCCGCTGCGATGTGATCCTCTGTGTTGTGTTGGTTCTTCTTCTTCTATTTTTTTTTCTTATCTCACCCTCTAAATTATTTCTATTAATTATCTGAGGTTTTTGACATTTTGGGCAAGTAATACGGGTTTACGTATTATTGTCGGGATTTGGGAATAGAATTCCTACGGGGTCGTTACATTGTGTGTAAGGTCGATCAGGGATTTGGTGAGATTTTGGATTGCCGTTTTTATGTTAATAATGTCCATGTGTTGGGTTTCAAATAGGGGGTATTACTAGTTTGGGTGTTTTGAATGGTGGTGATGGCGTCTTGGTGGTCAGTGTTGAAACCGAAAATGGTCACAACACCAAAGGTGTTTTATGCAACACTTCACAAAAGTAAGAAATTAGAAATATGGAGCTACGAGAAAATTAAAGCAAGTAAAGGACACATGAATTTTATAGTGGTTCGATTTAGAATAGATCTACATCCACTTCAGAAGTGATTTCATTATCACATGTGATATTACAAGGTACATTTCTTTTCCATTTTTGCTTATTCTCTCTTTTTACTATGATTTTCTTCTCTTTAATGACTTGATTCTCTCTAATCCTTTATGGAAGTAGGTAGGTCTCTTTGAACGCAATGATAGTGAGAATGTATTTTTCATGGTTTGAGCACTTAGAGGATCATCGATGAATCCATTGCAGTTGAGATGTGAATCGAAGCTCGGAGGAGGATTAACGGCGGTTGGATGGATGTAGAATGGATCTTGAATGGTCTCTAATGGAGATTGGAGGAGATCCGATCAAGTAATCGATGGAGAAGGATGGAGAGAACTTTAGATGATGAATAATGGAGATGGAGGATGACTTGGATTCGATTTGGCGTTGGTTGAAGATGGGATGAGATTAGGAAGCCATGGAGCTTAGAGAGCTTGGAAACGGCGAAGAACCGGAATGACAACACTTCGGGGTGGCTTAGAGCAGTCCCTCTAGTGGTTGTGAACGGGGGTATTTATAGGTGGAGCTTAGATGGAGTGGCAAAGTTGTAAATAAGTGCACATACAACATGGGTTGGTGAATGGTATGAGTACACACGGTATGAAGGTTTGCACCATAAATCATGTTCACCACTGGTGCTGCTAAAAGTTCAACGACATGAAGATATACAACTGCGTAAAGCTCACCATCCGCACTTTATAGTTGGCATTGCGTGCTTTATGGCTAGCGCCAGTCCAGCATTCAGCTGTACAAGCGGGCCTTCAACCAAGGTGCAGGAGTGAGCTTGTCCAAGATGCGTGTGCGAGCTGTTATACCAATATATACATGACCGACTTCTGATTATACATGCCAAGCTACTATTCAAAAGTGGGAACAAAAATAACAAATTTTCCACCGCTCTTCGTATTGTACAAAAATGAGATTAGATATTACAAGTTTGCCATCAACTTCTCTTACATGAATCTGCTCGCTCATTCAAGGACCGCTCAGCCGTTCACGTAATGCTCGAAAAACCAAGTTACATGTGAGTGTGCGACTTGTGGCAAAGAGAGCCGCTGCTCGACCTCTGGTGCACGATCCCCTCAGCTTAGATGCGCTGCACTACCTGGAGATCCGCTCAACCAAGTGATGCTGCTGGAGTGCACGACATATCGCCATGGACGCTGCTCGGGCATGCCTTCGAATGTCGCTTGACCAGAACTGCTTGACCACCTGGAATGCTTCTGCTCGACCCCAAGACTCTTGACCAAGCAGAGGTGCTGATGTTGGATCCAAATTTGCTGAGCTGTGTATTTGCGCTCCAGATGTTCGCCAAAATGCCTGAATGGTTTTCAGGTTATTTAACAGACAATTAATTGATCGAGTATGTCGTTGACCTTAGTTATGGTGAAGGGCTGATTTGGATATTTTGGGAGAAGAGAGGGGAAGGAGAGGTCAGAAGTGAAATCACCAAATGATATGGCCCATTAGGTAGAATTCACCCTTGAAAGTTAGTTTGTAAGGGAAGAGTGCCTAATGAGCTATACACTAGTCAATAGTTCTCATATTTATAGTATTGGACATATCAAAATCCCTTGAAAAAAAAAATCCTTTTACAACTTCAAATTATGATGTTATGATAAAAAAAAAATATCATTTCTTGACTTTCTTGACTTTCGAATTAAGTGACAAAAGACAAAAGTAAATATTAAGATCTAATTGCTTACTCAGCGGAATGGCCTAGAGAAAATCTAATTTAATTAAGAAAATGATATGACGTACTAAAGAAAGTGAATATAAAAAAAATGTATTTTATTGTGAAAAAATAGAGGATAAAATGATGCATTCGATAAAGGAAAAAAAAAGTATTTTACAAGATCATATTCTATAGTCTAGAAAGAAGTAAATGTAATAAAATGATGAATGTAAAAATAAACTATATAATATATTTTTCTCAATATCTAAAAATATGGTATTGTCTCTTTTTGTTATAGTTGACTCTATTATAGTAGTTTTGGAACGTCTACAAAATTTTATGAAAGACAGTGATCATATTCAACAAAGGTATTTTTATAGCAGTGTCGGCCAATACCATTTGAGCCGGGTTGGATCATGAGAATACTTTGACAACGAACTGCTTTAGTTCGTGGTTGGGCAAAGTTGGAGTCTGTAAATGGCATTATGACTGAGTGTCCAATTATTTTGCATAATATATCAAATCTAGTTGTAGTTGATTCCGAGTCAAAATTAGATGTTATCTTCAATGGGATATCTTCCAGGCAATAACTTTAAGGATTTGCTTTGCTCTTGACCATCCTTCTTTTGTATAACTGTGGAGAGATGACCACAACCATTGCAGTTTAGGCAAATAAAATATTAAAAAAGTTACGGCTTATAATCGTTTTTGATATATCTGGAGGTGGCTGCTTCAACTCATGTCATCCATTTCCAATGTTCCACACTTGCATATGATAATCTCAAATCCATCAAGAAATATAAGATTTGGTTTCAATTTTATGTTTTTGTTATTGAAATATATATATTTATCGATGTAGTTATAACACCTTTTAGTCATCTAATTGGTGATTAGAACGTTACAGCATAAGCAAGGGTACAAACTTTGGATTACTGTGGAAACATGTTTATGAGCGAAAAGAAATATCCTCTTCTGCCGGATTTAGAGTGAAGATACAAATGTAGAACCATGTTCATTATAATCATACAAATAAAACGATAGATAGTATAGCATAAGCAGCAAGGGTACAGACTTTCCATTACTGTGGAAGACAACGTTAACGTTAAGATAAGCAACCAAACTAAACATGAGCGGATACATATGGTTACAAATGGATCAAGCACCTCTCCCAACCCAACCACAACACACCACCACACACGCTAAGGCGATTGACCAGGGCGTATGAGGTTCGAGATGAGCATTCTCCGATACTTCATCAGGAGGCGAGCAACATCCTCTGCAGCTACTCAAGCGTATGAGTTTGGCAGTACAACATGCAACATAGGAGCAGCCTGGTCTCACATGCACTGGTTTCTTAAGGAACGGCGGAAGATTTACAGCACCTGTAAAATTAGCGATAAGTATCTCATTTTTGCTGCATTCAATAAGCCAGGCATCAGCTATACCTAATTTTTTCTATTCTTAAATTCAACTACTTACCGGTTGTAGTCCCGAATTGAAAAGGGCAGTAGCAGCGAAAAGAAGAAAAAATATAACAAAAGTTTTCACTAAGATGGCCATGATCGTATTGCTTGTTTATGGTGCACTATGATGAAGATATTGTAATGAAAATGCTGTTTTATTTATAAGCAAAAAATAAACCAGCAAAATATCTATATGGCAGTTGTCATGCATTTTCTTTGGTTGGACATGTTGACTCATTATGATTAACTCAGCCAATGTCCTAAACATCAAGTTTGTCATATATCAATATGGCATCCAGTCATTTAGACTTCTACTTAAATCTTCCAGATTATTTTTGCTGATTAACCATCGTATGCAAATGAATAATATTAGACATGAAATTCATAGTGTTCTTTTTTCTTTTAGAGAATGGTATATATACATGCTAATATTTTACAACAACTTATATAGTTTTCACTTATGTGGTACCCGCGGATCAGGCTAGGTCCACTACGGAGAGTTTTACGACTCCGGTCGGTTTCCCTCCTGAACAAATTCCAAAAAAAAAAAAACTTATATAGTTTTCTAATTAAAGTTAGATCAAGTTTTCACATTCTTTGTAATTTAAGTTACTGCGCGATTTTAAAATACTATAAAATATGCTGCCCATATTAAGGTCAAAACTAATTACTGTTTCCATTTGGAGATTCCAAGTTCTTTCCTGCTAAATAATTGTAATACAAAGCCGTTTTGGACCTCGGTCTTTTTCAAGGCTGGCTTTCTTTGCTATTTCCAAATTAATTATTTAGTGCTACTGACTTCCTCCTCCTGCATTGACTTAAGACTTCATTTTTTCCACAAGTTCTTATTATATAAAAGTCAGTTATGGCTGCGGTGTCACTGGGTCTGTGGCTATATGTTACCCACATGCATATACGAGCTCTTGTTGACCATAAATTGGCCGGCAAATCCGTTTTCCCTTCCAACGTTTTAAATAGCTCTACTGATGTTTTATTTTCTAAAATATATAGGTTAACATGTATTTTATTAATATAGTAAGTAAGTTATAGCATAAATGAAATGATTTTGTCTTAAAATAGCAAATATGCGAATAAAATGTTTGTCGGAGATTTAAAATAAATTTCTAAAAGAATAGATGCCAGAACATGCAAGCCAAAAATATCAGTTAGTCAATTGATAATTTTCTCTTCATTGGCGTTCAATATGTCACATCCGATGCGTTTGACGTACATGGTAATTTTTTTAAACCTAATCCCTCCCCATCCATTTCACCACCATCAACCCAAAATTCCACTGTGCTCAACTTTTTTTTTCCAATCTTGAAAACGTTATTTTTAGATAAATTTCGACATTGCTATGCTTATTTTTTGACTGTCTATAACACAAACACAGGAACGAAGCCAGGAAACTGGTTACAGAGGGGTGGGGGGGGGGATTCGAAGAGGGGCCAAATTTTTTTTTCATACCGAATTACCCTGAATTTGTTTTAATTTCAAACTAAAATTTTTTATATTATCAAGTTTTAGACAAAAACATTGTATAAATATTGATAAAAACACCTTAAAAGTTGTAATTTTTACATTAAGAGGAGTTGAACCTAATTTTTTTTGTAATAATATTTTTAAATCAAGGGGGGGACCGCCCCCACTTGCCTGCCTTCGTCCTTCCGCACGCGCGCGCACACACACACACACACATATATATATATATATATATACATATCCTATATTTGAATTTTTGTCTTTTCAGAATGACAAACCGTCAAAAACATCATTTGTCTTCGAAATGTACTCAACTTCTACTGAAAATAGTCACAGCTTATGTGAAATGCAGCACGAACAAGGTGGGTGTGCATAAAGTGACTATTAGCGTCACGTCCCTAGAATTGTTCCAAATGTAAACAGCCTCCCCTTGTAAAAATATATTGCAAAGCGGGTTCATATTTTAGCACTTACGTGTTTTTCAAAGAAAAAAATGCGCTGCTATTAAAAAGAAAAAGAAGAAATAGCAAATATTCCAAAAAGTAATCTAAAAAAACATTAATACTAAATATATGCATACTTGTATGCATATACTCATCCACATTTTATATTGAAATTCTGTGTGAATATATGCATACATGTATGCTTATATTGGTTATACTTGCTAAGATGCATGTATATAAAGATCAACTAATATGCATGGGCTACGAATTGTTGCTAAAATATATGTACTTATTTTGTATCATATGCTAAAATGTATGCATAAAAGTTAAAACAGATAACGACTTATGAAAATTGCCGACATGTATGCATTTATTGCTTGTAAATGTTGAAAATGCTATGGAAACTAATATATTGAAACAACAATCTTTTCCTTTGAGATAACGATTATTATTATATAACAACAACATACGCTGAAAATAAAATATATATTATTAAAAAAAATTAGATAGGAATTAGTTTTATTTTTATCATAACACTACCAGCGTAGGTATCACTACTAGAGGAACAGTGTATTTTGACGCCGTGTTTCCAACGGCTACCAACGGCAAATTAGAATTCGTTGTAGCCGTTGGAAACCGATGAAATAAAGACCGTTGGAGGTCGTTGGAAACCGTTGGAAATTTTCATGCATATGTTCCAAAGACCCCGCCCTGCTTCTTCATTTCACCCCTTTCTTCCCCAAATCCGATTTCCCAACCCTTATCACCCCTTCACCACCTCTAATTTCAACTCCTCCATCCAATCAGCCACCGCCAGCGCCTCCGACGTCCACCGCGAACTCCTCCAGCCCTCTTACTCCGTTATTGCTCTTTAATTTAGGTAAAATTCCTAAACCTATTTTATAGGGTTACCACTCATTTGTGCTTAATATGTCTTTGATTTGATTTCTAGCTGTTTGAATATGTATATTACATCATATTATTCTCGAATTGCTAATGTTATCACCCTAATTGTCAAATTCTTTAGAATGAATGGTGTAAATATATGTCATATGTACATATACTTAGGAAAACATATGTCATATGTGTATAATATGTTTGTGAATGAGCATGTATAGTAAGTTTGTGCCAAATCAACATACGTAATATGTGTATAATACATAAACGTATTGAATTTTGTGATTGAATGGTGAACAATGATTTATGCATACATAGTTCTTTTAAAACAAATAAGTCTACTTTAGTCAAATATGCCATGAAATTTATGAATGAGCTTGTATAGTTTTTGAACAAATTTATTTTTAAATAACTTTGAAGTAAAATAATTTTGAAGTTTTGGTATAGTATGTTTGTACGAATTTATTTTTTAAATAACTTTGATGTTTTGATATAGTATGTAATGAAAATTATACCAAGTCAAATATGTCATGAAAATTATTTTGATATAGTATGCGGATTACATATTCATATACGTTGCACATATATTAATTATGTCGTCTGACCCTGCTTCTAGCTTTGGCTCAGACTCTGGCTTGGGATCTGCCTCTAGACGACGTAGCATCACCCCTCATGCTGAGGGTAGTGGCGGACAGCTAGCTCGTCCGGTTGTTTATTTGCAGCCTAAGGCTGACAGGGCGTAAGTATAAAAATTAGCAGAATAACAATTTAAAGTTTTTTTTACATACTATAATTAACTATATAAAGTTCTAATTTATATTTAACGCAGGGGATTTGAGTTAGAGCCATATCAGACTGTTGTAGATATCTCTAAGGAAGCGTACATGGCCAGAATGAGCGATTTTTGGCCTAAGTGGAGCAAGATCCCAGCAGACGTCAAAGAGACTATCTAGCAGGATTTCCTGGTACGTTTCTACCGTTTTATACCGCTTGGCAGGAATTCCTGTTATTACTTTGTGTCTGCCTTGTCTTTGGTGGACTCATCTTCACCATTGTTGTCCAAACTCATGTGTTGCACCACATGCAAAACAGTATTCACAAGCGTTGAAGTTGCTCTATGTTCATGCAAGTTGTTCACTTAAAAAAACCTATGTTAAGTAGAATGTGTACACATGCCTTGACACTGTTCTTTGTCAATATGAATGCACACTTGCCAAAAAATAAACTTTTAGTTCTCACCATTTTGAACATAATGTTACAATAAGTGATCTATTTGCCTAGAAACTCATGCTTTAACACTTGCATGTATTTGCATTGTCCATGCTGTATAAGCCGGACTAATTATTTAAGACTAATTATACAGCGAGCAGTAGATGTGCAGGAGACTGACATGAAGCTAGTTCAGCGACACTGGAACTCGAAGGTCGCCAAGAACTACAGAGAGAAGATGAATGAGCTTAAGAAACATGGAAAGCAACCAAAGTGGATGGGCGATGAAGTGTTTGAGAAGATGGTTGCGTGGTGGGACACGCCTGAGTTCAAGGTAAATTTATAATGAATCTAATTTATTTATTTGTTGATTTTAAGTAATTTGTCAATGTACATTTTCAGGTCGAGTCAGAAAAGAACTCCGCAAACAGGATCAAGAATCCTGTAACTCATAACGGGGGATCTAAGTCTTTCCAGCATCACTGCGAGGACTTGGTAATTTTGTTAATTATTACGTTTATAAATTGATTAGTTCAGTGATTTATAATGTGAAATTAATTATTCAAATTACCAACTTCAGGTTCGATTTTATCAACGTCCCGTGTCATACATGGATGTCTTTACTCACACCCATGCAACCATGAAGGTAGACGAGGCATGCAACGTCACATATGAGTGGGATGAGTAGGACAAGGCGACATAGTCATACGTATGTGTATTTTAAATATTATAAGCACTAATTGATTAGTTTATTGTAAAATAAAATCATAGTTTTATTACTTGTCAAATGAAAATGTTTTTTTATTACAGGCAAAGTTCCAGGAGGCACGGGCTTGTGTTCTTGAGGAGTCGGGCCATGATGATTTGACGCAGGAGGAGGAAGACTGCTTATTCGATGCTATTATGGAAAAAACACATCGGAGCTGGCGGTACGGATTCGGCAACCTTACAGTAATATTGCATGTTATAAAAATTTCATGTTATATAGTATAAGAGAAACACATACATGTGTGTATATAGTATAAAAGAAAACATACATGTGTGTATATGTAGTATAGGAGAAAACATACATGTGTGTATACACACACAAACACATACATGTGTGTATATATTATAAGAGAAAACTTACATGTGTGCATACACACACAAACACATACATGTGTGTATATAGTTACGAATTCATTTTTGTATGATTTTGTTATGTCTTTTTTTTATATGTTATAAAAATCGCTTGTATAACAAATTACTTGTATTTGCAGGTTCGACAAGAAAAGAAGGCACAAGACAAGGAAGAAATTAAGGAGTTGCGAGCGTTGATTGATCAGCTGCAGGACCAGAATCACGTGCAGGGTATGCAGATTGAGCAGCTGAATCAAAAGGTGGCAGAGTACGTGCATAATCATGGTGATGTTCCTTCATCGTCTTCTTTTGGTGATCATAGCGACGATGGATCTTGAGATATGTGTTTCGATTCTAGGTTGGGGATGTTTTTTTTTTTTTGATGTATAACGAGACAAGTTTGGGTGTGTTTTGACGGTTTGTATATATTGGTACGGTTTGGTGACACAGTTGGATGGTTGTTTTGAATGGTTTTATATGTTGTTACGCTTTGTGGACATGCTAGAATGATTTTTTGGAGGTGTAATTAGTTTTTGTTGCATATATATATATATATATATATATATATATATATATATTTATGCGTTATATTTTGATTATTTGTTTGTTTGTGGTATATATGTGATGCGTAGTTGTGGAATTGGTTGGAAATAGTTTGGAAATTTAACTGGAATGGAAATGAAATGAGGTGAGGAGGCTGGAAGAAGCTGGCTTGCTGTTATATAAAAAAAGTACCTAGTTTTTCCAACGGCGGTTTCCAACGGCAATATGAACATTACATACTAACGGTTTCCAACGGTTTATTTTGTTGGAACCCGTTGGAACAACCGTTGGAAATAATCCGTCGGATCCGATGGAAGCCGTTGGAAGACGTGAACTATATTCCAACGGCTTTTCTAACGGCTACCAACGGCAAATAGCCGTTGGAATAGCCATATGTTCTTGTAGTGTATTTGGTTCAGTTCAGTTTAACAATGTTCGATCAACTGTTCAAACCGCAACTGAACCGTATTGTTGCGAGTCGGTTCGGTTTGAGGTATTTGCTATAGAGAAAGAATTCGGTTCGGTTTTCCGCACCATATTTACGGTCCGATCTAACTGATTTACGCATTGCAATGCGGTTTATGCACATCACTAATATATATGTTTAGGTAAAAAAATGATTTTTATGCAAATAAAGATATTATGACTCAAATTTGCTTGCTTAAAAGGTCGGAATTGAAGCCGGGGACATTGTACGCGAAGAAATCGATATTTAGAGGCAAAAAAAATCAGATTTGGGGTAGGTAGAATTGAAAACCCGTATGCTAGAAATTATGGAGGAAGAGAGAAATGAGGAAGAAAGGGATCGACTGGCAGTATAATTCGATAATTTCAGCCGTTGGCTGTGCAGTTAAAGCGCTTAGTAGATCCAAAGCGGCGGAGATTCAAAAAGTCATAGCGCGGATAAAGCGAAGCAATAGCAGGATATAGCGGATAACTTTAAAAATAGCACATGCAACTCATTTGTAATGTTTTTACAAATGTAAAAACATTAATTAAATGAAAAACTAGAACATGGTTTTACTATAATTAGTTTATCCTTAATTTTAAACAAAAACATGTGCAAATATCTATAAATAAAATTAAAATGCTATTTAACTTAATTAAATTTTTATTGGAACATAGAGAAATTTTTTTCTAAAAATACATAAGAAAAAATTCAGTTAAAAAACCTAACTTTATAGTTTTTATAATGCATTGATGTCATCTACCAACTCATTTCTTTCATCAAATATATAGCGTGAATGGTGTAATATAGCGGAAATAACTGAATATAGCGGGAATAACGGAATATTGCGAGGCTCAAAGCGGAAGGTTATATCAGAGACTATTTGGAAAAATCGTAGCGATGGTAACCCGATATGGGATATAACGAGGTCAACTCGGTGTAATAGAGGGGCATTAATTGCATAGGCCATCACTACTACGAATCTGCAGTTTTCTGACCCATTTTTGGCGTTGTTAAGGCGTTATTAATTTTTTTAGTGACTCCATAACGACGTCAAATATGCGTCAGAAAAACAGGCATCACTAAATTACTAGGTGTAGCTATGGCGTCGCAGAAGTATCATCACTACGGCGTCACTAAATTTTTCTGATGCCATAACGACCCAAATGATTTGGCAGAATTTTATGTTGTGATGGCATCAGTAAAATTACCAACACTCTTGTGACACAACTAGAATATCAAAATATTGGAGTTGCAACATTTTCACTAAAATATAGTGACGCGGTTGTGACGTCTTAGCTCTAATGGATAGCATCTGTCGTTGTGGGGTCATTAAATTTAGTGACTCCATAGCAACACAAATGATTTGGCAAAATATTGCATCACAATGGCATCGGTAAATGTAACCGACGCTTTGTGTGATGCTTATCAAAAAACATCACAAGTCAAATGGAAGAGCACAAGGCTTTATTATAGCACATCATAAATCAGCAAATGTTCGAACTAACAGTCAGCCACATCGTATACATATATGACTGCAAATTTCACACGAAAATACACCGATATAGGTACATATGCCTTCACTCATACATCAAAGTGGAATGACTTGTACCATACTATTCATATAATTCAAATAAATCAATCCCAGCCATAAACGGCTTACGACGTCAAACTATCAGTCAAACGCAAGCATCAAGAATTGCAATAAAATTTTCGTATTATCATATAAATATTAATTTATACATATTCGGTACATATCACAAGAAATACAAGAAATACCATCCGACCACTTGTCACTTTCAACTGTACTCTACATACATATTAAGCTTCACCTCAAATAATTCATTGCGAAGCTTCATAGAGTATGCATGTCACTTTGCCAACAGCCCTTCAAAACTGAAATGGTCATCGTACGCAATAAGAACCTATCAACAAAAATTATATCAACCATTACTCCATAGACATTTACAAATATTTGCAAATTAATTTTATATGAATTTTTCCCCTGCATTCGAAAAGTCAGTACACAAAAAATTGGAAGAATTAAAATAATAAGAATAAACATATTACAGCACTCCTGAAGGCGAACATGTAAAGTATTGATATTGGATTCTATTAACAGTATTGCCTTGCATTTGAACTGCGTAATGTCACACCATGCATTTGAGGTATCTAACAAAATTTAATTTTCATTCCAATGTGTTTAATCGAAGAACAGGAGAGTAGATGATATTATTTAGAGGAAGAATAATACTTTTTATAATTCTTTTTATTTCATCTTCAATCTTCCTTTCCTACAACAAAAATTGACCACCACTATATATAGTGGACTAAACACCCTTACACATACTAATAGACATCATTCCACTAATAGACACGACCCTTCGTAAATAGACACGACTTTTCACTAATAGACACAATACTTAATAGACATGACTCTTGAAACTAAATGACATAACTAATCACAAACCAACACTTTGACTCTTTTTTCATTTTTTCAAGAATAAAGCATTAATGTTTACACAACAAAACTCCCCTGTAAACTTAAATGCTTCTTCCATCCGTCAAGCCAATCATTTTCTTGCATTTATTGAGAGGTACTTTCGGCAGTGGTTTTGTAAAGATGTCTGCAGCTTTATCCGGACTTGTCACATACACCAGTTCCACACTTCCTTCCTTCACATGATCTCGGATAAAGTGAAAATGAGCATCGATGTGTTTTCTTTTTTCATGGTTCACTAGATTCTTTGCCAACCCAATTGTTGATTCGTTGTCAACATGAATCACGGTTGCACCGAGTAGCTTTAGCCCCATCTTACCTAACAAATTTCTAAGCCATATCGCATGACGTACACACGAAGATGCTGCCACATATTCAGCTTCACACATCGAGAGTGTCACGATTGGTTGCTTCTTTGAAAGCCAAGTAAACGCGGTATCCCCCATAAAGAACACAAATCCCGAGGTACTTTTCCGATCATCTATGTCTCTGCACCAATCGCTATCGGAATAGCCAACCAACTTGTAATCACCTGTCTTTGAGTAGAACAATCTGTGTGACACCGTTCCTTGTATCTATCATAAGATTCGCTTCAATGCCTTCTAATGTGAATGAGCCAGCTCCTCCATGAACCGACTTACAATTCCGACACTTAATGATAGATCCGGCCTTGTGCATGTGAGATAGCGAAGAATTCCTATTAAACTCCTGTATCTCACATCAACACGTTCTCCTCCATCGTACTTTGAATGTTTTGCACCTGGTTCCATTGGTGTTGACACCGGGGTGCAGTTTTCCATCTTGAACTTCTTCAAAATCTCTTTTGCATATGCCTCATGTGATATAAAAATTCCCGTCTCTACTTGTCTAACCTCCAATCCCAAGAAAAACTTCATCAAACCTAAATCTGTCATCTCAAATTCCTGTGTCATTGTGCTCTTAAATTCTTCTATCATTTCATCATCGTTACCCATAATAATGAGATCATCGACATAAAGAGCAACAAATAATATTACCTCCTTTCTTCTTTACATAGAGGGCATGCTCGTAGGGACAATGCTTGAACCCATTCTCCTTGAAATATGAGTCGATACGTGTATTCCATGCCCATGGCACTTGCTTCAACCCGTAAAGTGACTTCTTCAATTTTAGCACCCTCCGACTTTCATGTACCCAGGTGGTTGTTCGATGTAGACATCTTCTTCAAGCACACCATTCAAGAATGCCAACTTGACATCAATTTGAAATATTTGCCATCTGAATTGAGGAGCTTATGAAATGAGCAATCAAATTGTCTCCATTCTTGCAACAGGAGCGAATATCTCGTCATAGTCTATTCCTGCTTTTTGCTTGTATCCCTTCGCAACACGTCGCGCCTTGTACAGTTCTATCTGACCTTGAGCATTCATGTTTTTCTTCAGCACCCATTTCACACCAATGGGCAAACTTCCTTCTGACAATTCTGCTAGCTCCCATGTTTTCTTGCGGTTAATTACCTTAATCACCTTGTTCATGGCAGCTTGACACTTCTTGTCTCGAACCGCCTCTTCAAAAATGATATTTTCAGCATCAGACAAAAGACATACAAGGTGTACCTCATTCGTCGAATCATACAAATCTTGTTAACTTCTTATTTTTAGTTGAAGTGGTTCATCTTCACTATCAGTGGTTTCAGGGTCTGTTGATATACTTGCTGGTGCAATGACTATCGATTCTCCGACTTCTATAGCAACCTCCTTCGAATTGTTCCAGTTTCACTCGCTTGCTTCGTTTACTCGCACATCATGACTCACCATCACCTTCTTGCTAATCGGGTCAAGCAGCTTGTACTCTTTTGTCTTCTCATCATACCCAATGAAAATATACTTTTTGCTTTTGTCTTTGTGCTTTGTTCTTCGTTGACTTGGTACGTTTGCATAAACCACACTACCGAAAACCCTAAAATGAGAAACTCTTGGCTTTTGTCCGCTCCAGGCCTCTTGTGGTGTTTGATCATTTTACTTCACATGTGGACATCGATTTTGTACATAGATGGTACACTGTACAGCCTCTGCTCAGAATTCCTTCGGCATCTTCTTATTTTTGAGCATTGATCGAACCATGTGGAGAATAGTCCGGTTCTTCCTCTCGGCCACACCGTTTTGTTGAGGAGAGTATGGTGCAATTAAAAATCTCCTTATGCCTTGCTCCTCGCAATACTCGATGAAAGCCCCCGAAGTATACTCGCCACCTCTATCGGATCGTATGACTTTGATGTGTCTACCAATTGCCTTCTCCACCATCACTTTGAATTTTTTGAACACCTCGAATGTCTCGAATTTTTCCTTCAAAAATTAACCCTAAGTTTTTTGTGAGAAGTCATCGATAAAAGAAATAAAGTAACTTTTACCGCTAAAGGATTCTGGGGTGATTGGTCCATATGTCAGTATGAATCAACTCGAGAATATGTTTAGCTTGATATTCTGCATTCTTTTGAAAGGAGGTTCTAGTTTCTTTCCAAGCACAAAATCTTCACAAAGTTTTCCATCATAATACATGTCTGCCAGTCCGTGCACCATTTCCTTCCTTTCTAACTTCTTTAGACCACCATGATATAGATGACCAGAACGAAGATGCCACAGCGACGACTTGTCTTTTACGTTGACCTGCAAACATTTTTCTTGCACACTTCTCAATTTCAGTTTGTACATCTGATTTCTTCCCATCTCAACAAGAGCAACTAGATGTCTGTAACACCCCGTGAATTCTATAACGCTAAGCTTCACAAATTAAAGTAGAATTAATTCTAAGTGAATGAATTAAGGGAAATGGGTTACGCCATTGTGTTTGTCTCGGAATTCTGCTTAAGATAGAGTCCGAGTTTGTGTGAATCGGACTCCGTATGAAGGAGTTATGGCCTTCGGAAGTTTCAGAATAAAATTTAAATTCAAATAGCTCAGTTTAATTTAAAATTTTCGAATTTTAGGTTCAAACTGGGCAGGGCGGGAAAGTTCCTGCCCAGAGACCAGGCCGACCGTATGGTCGACCATGGTGTCGACCTGGTCACCCAAGGTCGACAATAGAGTCAACCTGGTGCCCCCTAGGTCGACCATAGTGTCGACCTGGGTGTCGACCTGGCTGGTCGACCTGGCTGGCCAGGTCTAACTCTGGCTCGAATTTCTGAGGCCCTGTGTGTCACTAGGGCTGACGTGTCACCTCTTGATTGGCTCTCTGAATTTTGAATGGCCTAGATTCCTACTATCTTCATCTGACGACTCAAAACAACTTAAAAATCTATAAATACACCCTAACTCTCAACTGAAAATTCATAGAAAAATATGAGAAAGGAGTCGTCATGCTGCTAGGGAGGAATTGAACATAGCCGTCAAGAGAAAAGCCTAGAGACGAATCGAAACTAAGAAGAAGATTAAATTTTAAATAAAAAAATCATCAACGCAACGTTAGTCTACCCAAAGGAGTGCACCTCAATTTCAGAATTCAGAATCCAGAATTCAAGATTCTGCATTCGTTGTAAGTATAGTAACCTTTCAGAATATGAATAAGAATTGCGATGTGATTCGATGTGAATGAAAATAGAATTGTGTTATTGTATTGTATAAAATTCTATGTATTTTGGTGATTCTATCATGAGTTGTGTATTGACTTTTGTGGCTTAAATTGATTGATGCAAGCCTATTGAACAATTGTATATCAAAACAATGACACTTGCAAGTTTGTGGCAAAAGAATAGAACTGATCCCTTTATGTATATGTCGATGGCATGGAGTATGTATATTCCCTTAGTCTAAATTAGAGTCTATGTAAACATGATTTAGACTTGAAACCTTTTATGCCTACATGACCCAAAGCCTATGTTACCATTTCCAGGTTTATTTGCAAGTATAATTGGATCTATGTTTAGTATCGCTTGTGTTTCAAAAACTATGCAAGTTCATGTTGAAATAGGCTATGTGATTAAATGTTATAATTGGACCTTTTAGTGAATATACATCATGTAGTTTTGTGTTTGACATTATGCCAAGTTAAACATGTTTAAACACAAGTTTGTATTAGCCTAAACTATGCCATCTCATATGCCACCTACTTAGTTATACTTTGATTTGAATGCAAATTCACATGACCCATCATTTATGTTAGTATCGCTAAACTGCAAGTTCATGCGCCACACACCCTTATATGTTGCAAAATATTACATGTTCTTAATTTCCCCTTTTCTTATGCTTATAAAGTTAAGGTTGAATTGTGTCGAGCCCAACATTTGTTATAACGTTGCGAACGTATAAGCGGGGGTAATAACGTTGGGTGTAAAACATGAAAATATATGTTGGCATGTTTGGCACATGCTAATGACAATGACATTTAAGCAGTATAAATTGTTATGCCCAAAAATAAAAGATATGACATTTACATATATAATAATAAAATATGTAAATTTAGAAAACACGATATGCTTAACCCGAGGTTGGATTGAGTTGTTATGTAAACCTGCCCGGAACCGCCCAGCTGTCCAGTAGTCATAACAATACCTATCCAATGTGGGTGGTTAAGCATTGAGCCCAATAAAGACCCGATGTTAGACTGAGCTACGGTGTAAGCCTGCCCGGAACCGACCGGCATATCCAGTAACCATAGGAATACCTACCTAATGTGAGTGGTCTGCTGCTCCTAAGAGGCTAAGGACAGGTTGTAGGGTTAAGTCAACTATAACACTTAACAAAATTCGACATGTTAACACGAATTGATGGGTTGGGGTTAGGTAAATACAGACACTTAACCACTTAACATGTTTGACCGGAAAATCCTGTTAACGAGGGGCCCGTTTCAGCAGTAACCCAATTTAGGTATCAACGGTACCCTGAAACTAGGCAGGGTGGGGCATGATTACTGGGCTGTTTATAAGCGGTCAAACGACGGCGGTGGGTGCACAGTGCAGGTCTAACGGGGTGTGGGCGTGCACACACTTCGGAGCAGACAACCAGGGCACTGGGGACACCAGTAGTATAACCTATGCCTTCTAGAATTTGTGTCGGGGCCGCCACCATAGGTCTTGATACACCCTATGGTGGGACCAACATAGGTATCTATAATTCTTGGGGGCCGTATGACACATGTTAACGCGAGTAGGAGCCGATCTTTAAATAAAGTTGGGGATCACATTACCCTTACCATGGGGATCCAGTTAGAGTAAACTCAAGTAGATGCAGAGATATAATATGGGTGCGATAGTAAATTCGACACCCCTTTAGCTTATGACACTATCTTATTTTCAGAATATATCTATCATGCCCTTTTCTTATTCACATACTGAAGAGTTACTAGATTTTCTCAGGCTTTATGTCTGACCCTATTTTCTTTTCGTCTTCTTCCTTTCGTCCCCTCCCCAAGGTCCACAGGGAGGAAACAGCTCATCTCAGTCAGGCTCTGTTCAAGCTCCAAGAACGTAGATGTATGATTTGGGTCTCTTTTGCTCGGACTATGGCTTTGGATATCACTATGGGGATTTTTGTCACTTTATTTATGTTTTATGCTTCTTTAATAATCAAGGCAGTTATGATGTTGAAATGATGGAAGTATTTTGAGACAATTATGGAATGTTTTGTTTTGAACACGTATTGATGCAATAAAAGTCTGTTGGTTTCCGCTGTTTTAAAATGTGTGTATTTATATCTGTCTTGAGTTTATCTGTGGCTTTTACTTATAAACCTCCACCAAAATTAAGGCATTCCCTTTATGAGTGACCTTAACGGAAGTGGGGTGTTTCACTTGGTATCGGAGCATATGTTTACCTGACAAGATAAAAGTTTTTGAAAATGTTTTCAAAAGAAAGTTTAAAGAAGCATTTATCAAGAAAAAGTGTTATATTTATAAAAGACAAAATCCCCCAAAGCCTTGTGCCCTATCTATCTCTCTCTATCCTTCGTTTTGAATTTTTCCCTTTCTGTTTCAGCATGTCTGGAGTCCTTAACCTCCTCGAAGGAGTGTCGATTCCCGGCTGGTTTAGGAGGTACTTAGAAGCAAGGGCCAATGGCGTGGGCCCAGCAGACATCCCTCCTCCAGTGGCCGCGGTTCCTCCTCCTCCTCCACCTCCTCCACCTCCTCGTGGAAATGCCTTCGCAAAAATATATAGAGACTTCAAGGCAATTGGTGGAAAAGATTTTTATGGGACAGAATCCTTTGTACGGGCAAGAAACTGTCTAAAGGAGACTGAGGATCTGTTTGTCATCTTTGGAGTGGATGACAGGCAAAAGATACAACTAGCGGTATGGTTGCTTAAGGATGAGGCTTCCTATTGGTGGGAAGTTACCAATGCTCAGCGGGCGGTGGAAACATGGGAGGATTTCAGGACGAGGTTTGAGATGAAATTCCTCTCCCAAGCAGAAAGGAGCCTGCAAATGGAAAAGTTCCTAACTCTGAAACAGGGAAGCATGACGATCAGGGAATATGTTAATCAGTTTAACTAGCTGGCCAGATTTGGGTTAGACTTAGTAAACACCCAACACAAGAAGGCACTTCACTTCGTCAAGGGTTTGAATGAGCCTTTACATAGCCTTGCCATGACCCATGTATCAACAGGAGCGACTTATGAAAGATTGGTGGACATGGCGTTGCTACACGAGGAAGATCACGGTAAGAAAGAAGTTAAGGTGGAAGGGAAGAAAGAGGGTCTACAAGCAAAAAAAACAGATTTCAAGAAAGGAGGAAAGAATAATAAGCCTCATGAGAAGAGAAGGTGCAATTTCTGTGGCATTGTGGGCCATATATCAAAAGACTACCGGAAAAGAAAGGCGAAGATGGGTGGTTGCTTCCATTGTTGAGAGACTAGGCACCAAGCTAAGGACTGCCCAAAGAAGAAAGGGCATGGACAGAAAGCTGGATCCACTTCAGGGGGTCAGGTTCATACGCTAGTAGCACCTCAGCAGGAACGAGGTTGTAATATTTCTATAGAAAGTGTAGTCTATCTTTATGATCATCCAGTTCGTACACTTTTTGAATCTGGCGCATCACACACTTTTATTTCCTCTGCCTTAGTAGAATCTCTGCATCTAGACACTAGTATGGTAGAAGACCACTTAGTAGTTTCAAATCCAATTGGGGGCTCCGCTTACTTCTCAATGGTTTGTTTGGGTTTGAAAATATCTATTCTCGGCGTTGAGTCTAGTTGTGATGCCTTTGTTTTAGGCTTCTCGGGATATGGTTTGATCTTAGGCATGGACTAGTTATCCAGTAAAAGCGCCATTCTTGATTGTGAGAAAAGAGTAGTTAGGGTCTTGACTCGGCTTGGTAACACTCTAGAAATTTCTTGTAATCCCTTGAATGCTGTTATGCTAAGTTATCTAGAGTCGCTTGATGCTTCTGATGAGAATTTGCAATCAGTGAGAGCAGTCCAAGAATATCAGGACGTCTTTGAGGAGGTGAAAGGCTCTCCTCCGAGGCGGGAAATAGACTTCCGCATATATCATGTGGATAACGCAAAGCCTGTTGCTTTACCTATCAGACACATGGCTCCAAAGGAGAGAAAGGAGCTCAGTAAGCAGGTTAAAGAACTTCTCGAAAAGGGGTTCATTAGATGGAGCATTTCGGAAGGGGGTGCTCCAGTGGTGTTCGCAACTAAAGCGGACGGTTCGCTTCGCCTTTGCGTCGACTATAGGGAGTTAAACAAATTGACCAAGAAAAATAGGCACCCTCTTCCCCGAATCGACGATTTGTTTGATCAGCTTGTAGGTGCAACGGTCTTCTCCCAGCTTGATCTGGCAACTGGGTTCCATCAGCTAAGAGTAGCTGAAGATAGTATTGATAAAACGGCATTTAGAACCCCAGATCGTTTCTTCGAGTGGCTTGTCATGCCTTTTGGCTTGACAAATGCATCCGCTTATTTCGTAGACCTAATGAGCAGGGTGTTCAGAGAATTCCTCAACAAATTTTTTGTTGTCTTCGTAGATGATATCTTAATCATCTCATAGAATAAGGAAGAGCATGCCCAGCATCGGAAAGAAATCATGGGAACTCTTCGAGCTCATCAACTAAAAGCCAAATTCTCTAAGTGTCACTTCTAGAGAAAAGAAGTAAGATTTCTGGGGCATATAGTGTCCAAAGAGGGGCTGGCCGTGGACCCCGCAAAAGTGGTGGCAGGGCAAGATTGGAAGACACCAAGAAATGCAACCAAAGTTCGAAGCTTTCATAGGCTAGCCTGTTTTTACCGAAAGTTTATTAGGGATTTCGCAAAGATCTCGACACCACTCACAAAACTAACAAAGAAGAATCTGGCGTTTACTTGGGATTTGGACTGCGAGTTTGCTTTCCAACGTTTAAAAAGGGCTCTCACAATAGTCCCAGTTCTGACTTTGCCAGATGGAAGCAAAATGTTCACGGTATACACGGATGCATGTGGAATGGGACTAGGCGTTGTTCTACTACAAGAAGGAAGAGTGGTAGTTTATGGCAGAAGACAACTGAAAATTCATGAAAAGAACTACCCAACCCACGATCTTGAGTTAGCCGCCATCGTATTTGCGCTTAAGTCTTGGTTCCATTATCTCCTAGGTGAGAAGTTTGAATTATACAATGACCATAAATCGTTGAAATATCTCTTCTCGCGGAAGGACCTTAACTTGAGGCAGCAAAGATGGATGGAGTTTCTCGACTCGTATGACTTTGAAATTTCCTATACTCCCGGCAAAGGCAACGTAGTAGCAGACGCGTTGAGCCATAAGAAACTGACCTTAAGCCCTCTCTTTGTGGAAAGGCAAAGCTTGGAGTATATAGCCAGTTTTAACTTTAGGCCCTCCTCAGATTTTGTATTGGGTTTGCTATCATCTCTCGAAGTACGCCCTACTCTCTTGGACTCAATAGGGGCTGCACAACGTGAATACCCTCAGCTTATTGATGTGATTGATAAACTTATTAGGGGAGAGACTTCTAGTCACCTCAGTAGGTACGCCATCGATGATAAGGGTTGGCTGAGGCGAGAAGGAAGATTGTGCGTCCCACAAGCAAGGGAGTTGACAAAGAAGGTTCTCGAAGAAGCACATCATTTCAAGATGACCATACACCCTGGCGGCGTTAAGATGTACAAGGATATAAAAAGGACTTTCTTTTGGAACGGCATGAAATAAGATGTGGCAGAATTCGTTTCTAAGTGCATGACCTGCCAACGGGTCAAGGCGGAACAAAAGAAGCCTGGAGGACTACTTCATCTTTTAGAGGTCCCACATTGGAAGTGGGATAGCATTTCAATGGACTTCATTGATGGACTACCTAGGTCGAGAAAAGGCAACACTAGCATTTGGGTAATAGTGGATATGCTTACTAAGACCACCCACTTCATACCTATCAAGAGTAGAAGGACTACCGCATCTCTAGAATCTCTTTATCTCAAGGAAATAGTTCGACTCCATGGGATACCCTCCAGAATTGTTAGTGAACGAGACTCTATCTTCACAAGCGAGTTTTGGCGGAGTCTACAAGAAGCTGTAGGCACACAATCATGTCTGAGCACGGCCTATCACCCCCAAACCGATGGCCAGACGGAAAGGGTGAATAGAGTTTTAGAGGATCTTTTGAGACTTTGCGTTCTCGACTTTGGAGGGACGTGGGAGGATAACCTTCCTTTAGTGGAATTTGCCTATAACAACAGCTACCAAGCTACAATCGGTATGGCGCCCTTTGAAGCCTTGTATGGAAGACCGTGCAAATCACCAACTTGTTGGTACGAGTCTACAGATAAGCTTATACTTGGACCAGATATGATTCGAGAGACTTCTGAGAAAGTAGACTTGATACGTAGGAGAATGAAGACTGCCCAAGATCGACAGAAATCCTACGCCGACAAAAGAAGGACCGGCCTTGAGTTTGAGGTTGGGGACAGGGTTTTCCTTAAGGTATCACCTTTGAGGAACGTCGTTCATTTTGGATCTGCCGGAAAGCTAGCACCAAGATTTGTAAGAACGTTTCCTATCATCGAGAAGGTTGGAACGATGGCCTATAGATTAGAGCTATCTGAGAGACTGGCCGGAGTTCACAACGTCTTTCATGTTTCTCACCTCCGGATGTGTTTGCATGAGTCCGCTGAAGTGGTGGAACCTAGCATTCTGGAAGAAGCCGAAGTGGAACATGTAGCAACTGTGAGGAGAGTTCCAACCCGCATCTTAGGAACGGAAGTGAAAAAGCTATGCAACCACGAAGTCAAACTCGTTAAAGTTCAGTGGAGCGACGCTGAGGAAGACGCGACTTGGGAAACTGAGGACAGAATACGGGCTGCCTACCCTCTTCTATTTGAGGGTACATCTTTGATCTCTCTTTTTTTCATTAAGTTATGCTTTATCTATCATTTAGGTATATCTCCTCGGTCCTTTTCCTAACTCTTTAGGTAGAAAACAAATGGACGCAATCATGTATTTGAAAACATGTTATGGATGACGGCTGCAAATGGTTGCTAGTGATTGCTAGTAGTTGCTCGTGGATGCATATACACACACCCCCTAGGTTATAGATCGGCTCGGTCACTTCATATTGCATATGCATATATGTATTCTCATTGTTATATGGTTGAAACTTGATATGTTGTCATATGGTCATTGCATTTGTATGAATGTTTGTGCACTCATGTAGAATTAAGAGTAGGAAAAATTTGCATACATAATGGATTCATGACACTTACATGATTCGCATTAAGCAGGTCAACTGAATCAGTAGACCGCCTGATTTCTACGTTAGATAAGGACATATACACTCACTATGCATATGATCACGAAGCATTAGAATTTTTTTAAGTACAGTGGATGTCTGTGTTTGTTGGTTGAGTAGATGGATTGTTGGATGGTAGGATATACATTCTTCCTAAGTTAAAGATTTCGGGGACGAAATACTTTTAACGGCGGGAGAATGTAACACCCCATGAATTCTATAACGCTAAGCTTCACAAATTAAAGCATAATTAATTCTAAATGAAAGAATTAAGGAAAAAGGGTTACGCCATTGCATTCGTCTCGGTATTCTGCTTAAGATAGAGTCCGAGTTTGAGTGAATCGGACTCCGTATGAAGGAGTTATGGCCTTTGGAAGTTTCAGAATCAAATTGAAATTCAAACAGCTCAGTTTAATTTCAAAATTTTGAATTTCAGGTTCAAACTGCGTTGGGCGGGAAAATTGCCGCCCAAAGACCAGGTCGACGTAGGGTCGACCATGGTGTCGACCACAGTGTCGAACTGGTCCCCCCCAGGTCGACCATAGTGTCGACCTGGGTGTCACCTGGCTGGTCGACCTAGCTGGCTAGGTCTGACTCTGGCTCGAATTTCTGAGGCCCTGTGTGTCATTAGGGCTGACGTGTCACCTCTTGATTGGCTCTCTGAATTTTGAATGGCCTAGATTCCTCCTATCTTTATCTGACAGCTCAAAACAACTTAAAAATCTATAAATACACCCTAACTCTCAACTGAAAATTCACACAAAAATATGAGAAAGGTGTCATCATGCTGCTAGGGAGGAATTGAACATAGCCGTCAAGAGAAATGCCTAGAGACGAATCGAAACTAAGAAGAAGATTAAAGTTTAAATAAAAAATCATGAACGCGACATTAGTCTACCCAAAGGAGAGCACATCAATTTCAAAATTCAGAATCTAGAATTCAAGATTCTGCATTCATTGTAAGTATAGTAACCTTTCAGAATATGAATAAGAATTGTGATGTGATTCGATGTGAATGAAAATAAAATTGTTTTATTGTATTGTATAAAATTCTATGTATTTTGGTGATTCTATCATGACTTGTGTATTGACGTTTGTGGCATAAATTGATTGATGCAAGCCTATTGAACAATTGTATATGAAAACAATGATACTTGTAAGTTTGTGGCAAAAGAATAGAACTGATCCCTTTATGTATATGTCGATGGAATGGACTATGTATATTCCCTTAGTCTAAATTAGAGTTTATGTAAACATGATTTAGACTTGAAACCTTTTATGCCTACATGACCCAAAGCCTATGTTATCATTTCCATGTTTATTTGCAAGTATAATTGGATCTATGTTAAGTATCGCTTGTGTTTCAAAAACTATGCAAGTTCATGTTGAAATAGGCTATGTGATTAAATGTTATAATTGGACCTTTTGGTGAATATACATCATGCTAGTTTTGTGTTTGACATTATGCCAAGCTAAACATGTTTAAACACAAGTTTGTATTAGCCTAAACTATGCCATCTCATATGCCACCTACTTAGTTATACTTTGATTTGAATGCAAATTCACATGACCCATCATTTATGTTAGTATCGCTAAACTGCAAGTTCATGCGCCACACACCCTTATATATATGTTGCAAAATATTACATGTTCTTAATTTTCCCTTTTCTTATGCTTATAAAGTTGGGCTGAATTGTGTCGAGCCCAACATTTGTTATAACGTTGAGAACGTACAAACGGGGGTAATAACGTTGGGTGTAAAACATGAAAATATATGTTGGCATGTTTGGCACATGCCAATGACAATGACATTTAAGCGGTATAAATTGTTATGCCCAAAAATAAAAGATATGACATTTACATATATAATAATAAAATATGTAAATTTAGAGAACACGATATGCTTAACCTGAGGTTGGATTGAGTTGTGATGTAAACCTGCCCGGAACAACCCAGTTGTCCCATAGTCACAACAATACCTATCCAATGTGGGTGGTTAAGCATTGAGCCCAATAAAGACCCGAGGTTAGACTGAGCTACGGTGTAAACCTGCCCGGAACCGACCGACATATCCAGTAACCGTAATAATACTTGTCTAATGTGAGCGGTCTTCTGCTCCTAAGAGGCTAAGGACATGTTGTAGGGTTAAGTCAACATTAACACTTAACCAAATTCGACATGTTAACACGAATTGATGGGTGGGGTTAGGTAAATACAGACACTTAACCGCTTAACATGTTTGACTAGAAAATCCTGGTAACAAGGGACCTGTTTCAGCAGTAACCCAATTTAGGTATCAACGGTACCCTGAAACTAGGCAGGGTAGGGCACGATTACTGGGATGATTGTAAGCGGTCAAACGACGGCGGTGGGTGCACAGTGCTGGTCTAACGGGGTGTGGGCGTGCACACACTTCGGAGTAGACAACCAAGCCACTGGGGACACTAGTAGTATAACCTATTCCTTCTAGAATTTGTGACGGGGCCGCCACCTTGGGTCTTGATACACCCCATGGTGGGACCAGCATAGGTATCTACAATTCTTGGGGGCCGTATGACACATGTTAACGCGAGTAGGAGCCGATCTTTAAATAAAGTTAGGGATCACTTTAACCTCACCATGGGGAGCCAGTTAGAGTAAACTCTAGTAGAAGCAGGGATATAGTATGGGTGCGATAGTAAATTCGACACCCCCTTAACTTGTGACACTATCCTATTTTCAGAATATATCTATCATGCCCTTTTCTTATTCACATACTGAAGAGTTACTATATTTACTCAGGCTTTATGCCTGAACCTATTTTCTTTTTGTCTTCTTTCTCTCGTTTCCCCACCCCCCAAGGTCCACAGGGAGGAAACAGCTTAGCTCTGTCAGGCTCTGTTCAAGCTCCAAGAACGTAGATGTATGATTTGGGTCTCATTTGCTCGGACTATGGCTGTGGATATCACTATGGGGATTTTTGTCACTTTATTTATGTTTTATGCTTCTTTAAAAATCAAGGCAGTTATCATGTTGTAATGATGGAAGTATTTTGAGACAATTATGGAATGTTTTGTTTTGAACACGTATTGATGCAATAAAAGTCTGTTGGTTTCCACTGTTTTAAAATGTGTGTATTTATATCTGTCTTGAGTTTATCTGTGGCTTTTACTTATTAACTTCCACCAAAATTAAGGCATTCCCTTTGTGAATGACCTTAACGGAGGTGGGGTGTTTCAATGCCCTTCATTGTCCTTCAGCTGTAGTACCCGGTTTTTCATGAATACCTAGTACCCCTTCTCCATGAGTTGCCCCATGCTCAAAATATTGCTTTTAAGATTAGGTACATAATAAACATTCTCAATTGATCATTCTGTGCCATCTTTTTGTAAATAATGAATTGTACCTTGGCCTTTTACTTGGATCTTTGATGCGTCTCCAAATGAAACGTGTCCATCTTCAACCTCTCGCATCCCCCTGAATAGGTGCTTGTGCCCGCACATATGGTTACTAGCACCGATGTCAAGATACAACTCCGTGTCGCTATCGGAGACGGTATTTTTGTAAGCCATCATGAGAACACCATCTTCTCTTACCTCCTCTTCTGCAACTAGATTCGCATTTTCTTCCACCTTTTTCTCGGAATAGCACTCTCTTGAATAGTGTCC
Organism: Allium sativum; assembly: GCA_030737875.1. NCBI lineage: Eukaryota > Viridiplantae > Streptophyta > Magnoliopsida > Asparagales > Amaryllidaceae > Allium > Allium sativum. The sequence goes on along the minus strand of CM060916.1, from coordinate 1,050,746,346 downwards.
ATACTTTCCACAATTATAGCACTTGATATTTAATTTGCATTCTTTTGCGTAGTGTCCATGCTTGCCGCAGTTATAGCATTCCTCATTTGAATAATTTGATCGGCCACCTCTACCACGACCACGTCCTCTTCCTCGACTATTTTGTTGGCTTGATTGTCCTTTTTCCTCATGATTTTCACATTGACCGCGGCTTACACCACCGCGACCATTGTTCCGACCTCCACGACCACTACTTCCTCTTCCTCGATTGTGTTGTGCACACATCACCTTGTCTTCCTAGAGACTTGCCTTAGCTTGCAAAGCCTCTTCGAGTAGCTTTTCTTTCTTTTTCTTTTTTTGTTGTTCATGTGCTTCCAGAGAACCCGCAAGATCATCAATCATCATTTCCTCCAAATTCTTTGACACTTCAAGTGCACATACAACGTTTTCGAAATTGTCGGTCAGTGACCGCAAAATCTTTTCCACAACCCTAGCATCTGTTATATTTTCTCCATTGCATTTAAGTTGATTCACCACTGTTTTGGGACGATCGAGAATTTTCGCTCGGTCCGAACCAGTCGCTAAACCGATCCAGGCCGTTCGAAACGCCCTATCGTTTGAGAACACGACAAAACAGAACGCATACAGAAGAACATTTCGTTGTATATTACAACAATGCATCAGATTACAAGAATATACAGAGTATAAATGAATCAATATTACACAGAAATATCAGAGATTTAAAATACATAGCAGCGGAAAATAATACAATACACAACTAGAAGTAGATATACGGATACAAGCTTTTCGGATATCTTTCCAGCTGCAAACCAGGATCCTGTGAATATAAATCTGCAAAACCAAAACTACTAGCTGCCCGTGTCAAAATAGGGGCACCCAGAGTTTAGGTTAAAACAATAAACTCCAGGTCAGTCATGGGACTGGTGTGAGAACTCAAACAGTTATTCAAAACTTTATTTTAAATCAGATATATCAAGGGACCACGCCGCTAACGCGGAACGGGTTTCCTCCCAAGAACACCAGTGCATAAAACAACCAGCGCAATGCTAAATAAAGAAAAATGAAGCTGTTATAAGACCCAGGTCCTATCACACAATGCAACGCAAGCCGGGGGATAGGGTTTTCCCTTATAACATCCAAATAATGCTTGATACGTTTTAAAACAAATCATTTGATACTATTATCAGTGCATAGTGTATAAAACAACTTCTAATCATAAGTATCAATCATAGGCGGCATGGGTACCATATATCATGTCGCCATATATAGGTTTACAAATAAAACCGCAAATGTCACGTATTTGGAAATTGGATTTCCGTCTATGAACCGAGGCAAAAGATAGTCCTCAACCGATTCGAGACTGCCTAGCCCGAGTCTCAGGATCAGAACGCATCGACCCTTGGAGCGACAGGGCCGGTCCACACGGAGTGGATTAAAAATACCTGAGCACTACGTTTCGCCGCCCTTTGGGGCGTAAGCGAGCCAACGAATGACTCCATCGGACCCGGATCGTCCGATCTAACCGAGGCGCCTCGCAACAGCAACAACCACATAAGTCAAACTCGTCAGGGCGTGTAAAACCACTGACGCCACTTTTAGCTAGGATGAAACGTAGGCCCTCCCTGAGGTCCTTCTCCCGTTTTTGGTTCATACCGGTTGTGAAACTCGCGAAGCAAACGTTACACAAAGCTATGCCACAAAGGTCGTGCTTTGATCATCACCACAAGACTTTGCTTTTCAACAGAAGCCTCGATCAATTGCCACTTAGGCATGCCACACAGGCAATTCACTCCATGCATTTGATATCCATCAATATATAACCCCTGAGCTCGTACGTCTCAGAGAAGGGCGTCAAGCAAGAGAATAAATTCTCTGCCGCCAAACAGATATATATTTAATAGAGATCAATCACACGGACTAAAATCCAATGTCAGACACACAGTCCATTTACAAGTCCGTTCTGGGTCTGAACGAAACCGGAGGCACCTAGTACCCCGCATATCCATCGATCTCCAAGCACGTCTGGACGATCACCAACTGTTTCCATCTTCTTGGGTGTACAGCCCAATCAAGATCATCAGTAATCACCCAAACGACGTGAAGACCTCCGGTCTTCGACCATCGTCTTCATCTTCGACTTATCGTCATATCAGTTATTCAAAATGGGATAAACCCGGTCTTTCCGAATAACTCGCGTATATTTAAATAAGTGTTACACAAACACAACGTACGCCTCATTCCAATTCATCAGTCACTAACCGTAAATTAATCAAGAGAATAATTCCCCAAATATTAACCCCGAAGGCCGAAACCAACATCAGATCAATATCCAGAAAACCATTCTGCTTGGCTAACCGACAGTTAGTTTCTAAATTTCACATTCATAGGGAAAGGTTCCCATTAATTTTATCAAAGATAAATCATTAAAATTTATTCTTTAATCTGTTTTTGAATATTAATTCAAACTAGTCGGGATTAGCGAACCTTACCGAAGTAATCATTTATTTTAATTTCCCAATCCCAACCTATTCTTCCCATGAAGTAAAACTGGTAATACTTCATATCTAACACCACGGTGTTATCGGTAAATTCAATTACCATTTCACGTTCAAATCTAATTAAAGATTTAACTATCGCCTGGAGTAAAACTGGTGATACTCCATTCTCGATCTTTTCATTCTAGTTAAAGATTCATTAAAACTCCACTTAGTTTTAATCTTTGACTGGGTTAAAGAATCAGTGTCATTTAAAACATGGTTCACGATAAACCCAAAATCACTTTCCATTAATTATCGGGTTAAAGAACAAGTGTTATTTAAAACACTGTTCACGATAAACCCAAAAATCAATATCAATTCAATTCCAATTAAATATTATTTAATTGGTACACTTCATTAAATCTAAATAAAAAGATTTAATCTTTTCTCAACTGGGTTCAAGAACAGTGTTAATGAAGACACCATTCACGACAAACCCAAATCAGATTTGATATTTAAATACAAGGCTCTGAATAGAAAATATCCCGGCTTATATTCAATATCAAATTCTATGATTAACAAATGTCGTATTGGAAATAACGATATAAATATATATATCTTTCAAATTTCCATAACAACATATGTATAATCCCGAATTCCAACATCGAAATATTCCGAAGACAATTTCGATTCAAATCCACTCCAATGCAATCATTGGAAATTCTGGTTATTTTCAAAACCATTCTAAATTCAATTTATTCATTTAAAAATAAATAGAATTATAATTCTAGTTCAAAACTAGTTTACTTCAATAAAAATCTATTTTTATCTTTTCAAATATGGAGTTTTTCACCCCAATTCTTCACAAATCATTTCTTATGATTTTACACAAATTATTACTATTTTTAACAATTTTATCAAGGCCCGTACAGTCGATTCCATAAATGGCCATCGAACTGCACTTACAGCGACCTTTTTCAAATTTGATTTGGACATAATTCCAAATCCAACCGTTAGATTTCAAATTTCTAGTATTCGTTAGAAAGCTCTTTTCGATACGAACCCAACGGTTCCGGTTTTAGGAGAATCTGACGGTCGGATATCCCGTAATGTCCGTTAGAAATAAATGGTCGAAATTCGCGAACTACCGCGGCGCGGCGCGCTCTATTCAGGCCATTATATTATATATATAATATATATATCGTCGATTTCTATTTAAAACGAATTTTATAAATAGTTTTAAATTCGTTTCAAAAGCAATTTCAACTTCCATTTCAATTCAAATCAAAATTGAACTCTTCCTTATAAATTCGTTTTTAAAATTCATTTCTATTCATTTCAAATTTCAATTCAATTTGAATTCATTTCAATTCGCTTTCAATTCAATTTGAATTCGTTTTCAATTCAATTCAATTCCAAAGTTGTTTTCTATTCGATTTAATTCAAATTGGTTTTCTATTCGATTCAAATTCGTTATATATTCAATTGAAATCAAATTCGTTATATATTCAATTCGAATCAAATTCATTTTAAATTTCATTTCTATTCAATTCAAATTTCAATTCAATTCAAATTTCAATTCGCTTTCAATTCAATTTGAATTCGTTTTCAATTCAATTTGAATTCGTTTTCAATTTAATTCAATTCCAAAGTCGTTTTCTATTCAATTCATTTCAAAATCGTTATATATTCAATTCATTTCGAAATCGTTTTCAATTCAATTCATTTCGAAATCGTTTTCAATTCAATTCATTTCGAAATCGTTTTCAATTCAATTCATTTCGAAATCGTTTTCAATTCAATTCATTTCGAAATCATTATATATTCAATTCATTTCGAAATCGTTTTATATTCAATTCATTTCGAAATCGTTATATATTCAATTCATTTCGAAATCGTTTTCAATTCAATTCATTTCGAAATCGTTTTCAATTCAATTCATTTCGAAATCGTTTTATATTCAATTCATTTCGAAATCGTTTTCAATTCAATTCATTTCGAAATCGTTTTCAATTCAATTCATTTCGAAATGAATAAAATCGATATAAATATCGTTCACGTCAAAATGGCGTCAATTTAATCAACACGGCCTAATGTGTTTCTATTTTCAAATATTCTATTTCAAATATTTCTTATTATCAAAATATTTCTATTTCAAATATTTCGTTCAACACATGACTAATCTCAACGGATGAGTACAGTCAACACATGAACATTTACTTTATATTGATAAAGAAGTAAATTTTATTATTAAAATATTTCTTTCAACACATGACTAATCTCAACGGATGAGTACAGTCAACACATGAACATTTACTTTATATTGTTCTTTATTTTCTAAATTGGAATGAGGCCCAATCAATCACCATATAAAGTTAATTGTATGGATATTCATACATCCCACGTATATCATAGCATTGAAAAATAATCAACCATCAACCAAAGTGCATTACACTGTATAAGCATCAAATATAGATATCTAACGCTTATAACAGCCTGTCAATCAATCGATCGACATATTTAATCAATCAGGATGAGTAACTTCAAATTTCATCCCAACACCCGTGTGGGGTTCCAAATCAACAGACACAAATTTTTGTTGTGCAGTTGGGCGATGTGTAAAATTTATCGTCCCAATCAATGTCATTCAAATAGGTGTACATAAACAAACCGTCCGGTTTGTAAATGAATATTTATTTATTCACATTCACGTTAAAAATTATATTTTAACGATAAAACATTTTATTTCAACACATGAATTTCTATTCAGCTCATTCTTTCAATAAAATGATATTTTATTTTTCTAACATATTTTAGAAAATTTCGGCGGCATAACGGCACGATACTAGAAACGGGACGAGGCCTAGCCTTATCCCCTGTCTAGTGAAGGCCCACGCCATTCACACATCAATCGAATTCACCAAACAACCAAATTCAAATCAAATCATCTAATTAACTTATGCAACCAAACAAACAAGTCCATGGTCTGTGGACGATTGTGTCGGGTGCTACTAAGCACCGTCTGCATCCTAGTATATATATATATATAACTAGAAAAGAAATTGAAGAGTGAGAAGTTCTCACCAATAGCTATCCAATACCACGACTCTTCTAATGCAGGAAATCTTCACTGTTCTCGTCTCTTATCACTTTCGTCGCCCGTAGCCACTATATATATAAAAATTGAATTTTCACTACGCTATTCAATATATAAAAATCGAATTTTTATTATGCTATTCAATATATAAAAATCAAATTTTTATTTTGCTATTCAATATATAAAAATCAAATTTTTACTTCGATGTTCAATATATAAAAATCATGTTTTTACTTCGATGTTCAATATATAAAAATCATGTTTTTACTTCGATGTTCAATATATAAAAATCATGTTTTTACTTCGATGTTCAATATATAAAAATCATGTTTTTACTTCGATGTTCAATATATAAAAATCATGTTTTTACTTCGATGTTCAATATATAAAAATCATGTTTGTACTTCGATGTTCAATATATAAAAATCATGTTTTTACTTCGATGTTCAATATATAAAAATCATGTTTTTACTTCGATGTTCAATATATAAAAATCATGTTTTTACTTCGATGTTCAATATATAAAAATCATGTTTTTACTTCGATGTTCAATATATAAAAATCATATTTATACTTCGCTATTCAATAAATAAAAATCGCTCCTTTATGAAAGTAAAAATCATTACTATACGTAATAAAGAAAATCTGATTTTTATCGACACTCTAATGTATTTAAAACAGAAAAAAAGTAATGTAAACAATTAATATGAAAAGTTACCTTTTTAATCAAAGGAGGGGGTTTCGCTGTGGGATTTGGGCGAGGCATCGGAGATGGTCGGGGAAGGGGGTGTGCTGCGAACGGAGAAGGTCGGGGAAGGCTTCGGTAGTCGGCGGTGGAGGCCAGGGCGGGTCCAGGCGGTGGTTGGTGGAGCTGCTTGCGGGTTTTGAAGGGGGTTCCGTTCGAATGGGAAAAGGGGCAGCGCCTCACGCTCGCGGAAGGAGGGAGGGGGAGGTGGAAGAAGGGGCGATTGGTCGGAGGGGGGGGGTGTTCGGCGAAGCATCGCTGCCGGCGGACTGGGCTCGAGCGCGAGGGCGCTCTCTCCTTTTTTTTTTGATTTCTGATTTTTGAAGAAATGGGGGGGGTATATATAAATGTAATTATTTATATTTTATTTTTTATTCCTCTTTCAAAAAAAGTAACTTTTATTTCGAAGTCGAAATCAAACCCACCGCCTGTCGTCCATAGCGTTTCACCCCCATTCCGAACACAATGGGATATGTATCGCAAGCTGATTCGATCGTTACAATCAGTTTTCTTCAAATATACATTTAACTCTATATATTAAATTTGAACGCGCATTTCAATTTACCGGGGTCACATACTAACTCTAAAAATTCCTAAAAAATATTTTCTAGCTTCGTATTGACGATACGGTCCCAACAAAACTAGTTTCGTCGAATTCTGAGACCGTTCGAAAAATGGCCAATTTCCAGTCGATTAAAATCAACTGAAACTGGTCAAACGCGTTTTCCTTTGCCACGCTCACATATTGATTCGAAAAATTATGAAATTTGAAACCTAGCAATAATTTGACATCACGGACCCAACAAAACTGGTTTCGTCGAAATCCGAGGTCGTCTGCAAAATGTCCATTTTTAAGGGCCTGAATTCCATAGCGACTATTCAGAATTTTCAACTGGACATACCTTCTGATTCCCACTATGAAATTTTGATTTTTCGGATTCGTTGGAAAGATATTCTCAATTAGATCCTAATGTTTTTGGTTTCGCTAAAATCCGGATTGTTTTGCACCCGGTACATTCAATTGAAGTTTGAAATCGAATTATCGAACTACCGCGCCATTTTCAATTCTATTTATAATTATATATAAATATTTATATTCTAATGACGACTATATATTATATACGTTCTAATTCCATTCAAAATAAATTTCTCGTCGATTTTATTTAAAATAATCCATTTTAAATGTTCAAAATTCGCTAAAATCGCCAAAACAAAAATTTTAAACTGGCCCAGAATTTCCGGTTTATTACAATCTCCCCCACTTAAAACTTTTCGTCCCCGAAAAGGAATAAAGTCGAAAGTGGTTTGATTAATCAACTCTACGTTCGATCTGGCTTCCATTCACCAACTTTTCAGTTTCTGAGAATTTTCAAATTCTTCAAAAATTTGGCTAACACCCGGAATTTTCGAAAAATTTCGCCATAACCTCCCCTGCACTGGGAGCCACGGGAAAATCCCGAAATTGCCATACAGGCCTTCTGATCTCAAAAAGAAAAAGAAAAAGCCAGGCGGCTAGCCAATAGGCTCATAAAATCATCATCACCCAAACAAAACAGTAAATTATGTAGTAAACATGTACCTATTTGTCGGGCAAACAAATTTTATTCTCTGCTCTAGCCTCCTTGCTATGACCTGTTCAATGTAAGTGCAAGTATATGCAAGCAAATGCGACCAATTTCCAATATAATTCAATATGTGATTCAATTAGGCTAAATGGCTAAAAATTAGCAAACAAATAAACCAACAACACAAACATCAATCAATTAGTGAATTAGAGTTTCAAATTCATAATTTTGATACATATACTAAAATCATGTTTTTCATGCCAAATCACAACAATAAACCCTATCTAATTTTGGTTCTCACACTAGTAAATAGGAAATATATAGATATCACACCTTCGAAACACGAATACCAATTCTGATGATGATCGAATTATCATCAGAATCATCTCCGGGCGACTAGAGTGTGATTCTATATCTATCTAGTATATTAAAACTTCGAATAGACGCTAGCTAGGCGCATATGCAAAATCTTTATATATTGGAATGTCCTAATCAATATGAATTAAATAATCAAATACGAATAATTGATTTAAATTTTCAAAACAAAATTCGTTTCATTTTTTTTAAATATACTCTTCACACTCGTCCTAGGATACTACTGATCCTATCTCTAACGAGTCATTCTCATTAGATATTACTAATCCAATATCTGATGAATTCTTTCGTATGGTTCTAATGTGCCTTGTTCTCGAGCTCTGTAAACCAAAGCTCTGATACCACGTGTGACGATCGAGAATTTTCGCTCGGTCCGAACCAGTCGCTAAACCGATCCAGGCCGTTCGAAACGCCCTATCGTTTGAGAACACGACAAAACAGAACGCATACAGAAGAACATTTCGTTGTATATTACAACAATGCATCAGATTACAAGAATATACAGAGTATAAATGAATCAATATTACACAGAAATATCAGAGATTTAAATTACATTTAAATACATAGCAGCGGAAAATAATACAATACACAACTAGTAGTAGATATACAGATACAAAGCTTTCCGGATATCGTTCCAGCTGTAAACCAGGATCCTGTGAATATAAATCTGCAAAACCAAAACTACTAGCTGCCCATGTCAAAATAAGGGCACCCAGAGTTTAGGTTAAAACAATAAACTCCAGGTCAGTCATGGGACTGGTGTGAGAACTAAAACAGTTATTCAAAACTTTATTTTAAATCAGATATATCAAGGGACCACGCCGCTAACGCGGAACGGGTTACCTCCCAAGAACACCAGTGCATATAACAAACAGCGCAATGCTAAATAAAGAAAAATGAAGCTGTTATAAGACCCAGGTCCTATCACACAATGCAACGCAAGCCGGGGGATAGGGTTTTCCCTTATAACAGCCAAAGAATGCTTGATACGTTTTAAAACAAAACATTTGATACTATTATCAGTGCATAGTGTATAAAACAACTTCAAACCATAAGCATCAATCATAGGTGGCATGGGTACCATATATCATGTCGCCATATATAGGTTTACAAATAAAACCGCAAATGTCACGTATTTGGAAATTGGATTCCCGTCTATGAACCGAGGCAAAAGATAGTCCTCAACCGATTCGAGACTTCCTAGCCCGAGTCTCAGGATCAGAACGCATCGACCCTTGGAGCGACAGGACCGGTCCACACGGAGTGGATTAAAAATGCCTGAGCACTACGTTTCGCCGCCCTTTGGGGTGTAAGCGTGCCAACGAATGACTCCATCGGACCCGGATCGTCCGATCTAACCGAGGCGCCTCGCAACAGCAACAACCACATAAGTCAAACTCGTCAGGGCGTGTAAAACCACTGACGCCACTTTTAGCTAGGAGGAAACATAGTCCCTCCCTGAGGTCCTTCTCCCGTTTTTGGTTCATACCGGCTGTGAAACTCGCGAAGCAAACGTTACACAAAGCTATGCCACAAAGGCCATGCTTTGATCATCACCACAAGATTTTGCTTTTCAACAGAAGCCTCGATCAATTGCCACACAGGCAATTCACTCCATGCATTTGATATCCATCAATATATAACCCCTGAGCTCGTACGTCTCAGAGAAGGGCGTTAAGCAAGAGAATAAATTCTCCGCTGCCAAACAGATGTATATTTAATAGAGATAAATCACACGGACTAAAATCCAATGTCAGACACAGTCCATTTACAAGTCCGTTCTAGGTCTCAACGAAACCGGAGGCACCTAGTACCCCGCATATCCATCGATCTCCAAGCACGTCTGGACGATCACCAACTGGTTCCATCTTCTTGGGTGTACAGCCTAATCAAGATCATCAGTAATCACCCAAACGACGTGAAGACCTCCGGTCTTCGACCATCGTCTTCATCTTCGACTTATCGTCGTATCAGTTATTCAAAATGGGATAAACCCGGTCTTTCCGAATAACTCACGTATATTTAAATAAGTGTTACACAAACACAACATACGCCTCATTCCAATTCATCAGTCACTAACCGTAAATTAATCAAGAGAATAATTCCCCAAATATTAACCCCGAAAGCCGAAACCAACATCAGATCAATATCCAGAAAACCATTCTGCTTGGCTAACCGACAGTTAGTTTCTAAATTTCACATTCATAGGGAAAGGTTCCCATTAATTTTATCAAAGATAAATCATTAAAATTTATTCTTTAATCTGTTTTTGAATATCAATTCAAACTAGTCGGGATTAGCGAACCTTACCGAAGTAATCATTTATTTTAATTTCCCAATCCCAACCTATTCATCCCATGAAGTAAAACTGGTAATACTTCATATCTAACACCACAGTGTTATCGGTAAATTCAATTACCATTTCACGTTCAAATCTAATTAAAGATTTAACTATCGCCTGGAGTAAAACTGGTGATACTCCATTCTCGATCTTTTCAATCTAATTAAAGATTCATTAAAACTCCACTTAGTTTTAATCTTTGACTGGGTTAAAGAATCAGTGTCATTTAAAACATGGTTCACGATAAACCCAAAATCACTTTCCATTAATTATCGGGTTAAAGAACAAATGTTATTTAAAACACTGTTCACGATAAACCCAAAAATCAATATCAATTCAATTCCAATTAAATATTATTTAATTGGTACACTTCATTAAATCTAAATAAAAAGATTTAATCTTTCTCAACTAGGTTCAAGAACAATGTTAATGAAGACACCGTTCACGACAAACCCAAATCAGATTTGATATATAAATACAAGGCTCTGAATAGAAAATATCCCGGCTTATATTCAATATCAAATTCTACGATTAACAAATGTCGTATTGGAAATAACGATATAAATATATATATCTTTCAAATTTCCATAACAACATCTGTATAATCCCGAATTCCAACATCCAAATATTCCGAAGACAATTTCGATTCTAATCCACTCCAATGCAATCATTGGAAATTCTGGTTATTTTCAAAACCATTTTAAATTTAATTTATTCATTTGAAAATAAATAGAATTATAATTCTAGTTCAAAACTAGTTTACTTCGATAAAAAACTATTTTTATCTTTTCAAATATGGAGTTTTTCACCCCATTTCTTCACAAATCATTTCTTATGATTTTACACAAATTATTACTATTTTTAACAATTTTATCAAGGCCCGTACAGTCGATTTCCATCAATGGCCATCGAACTGCACTTACAGCGACCTTTTTCAAATTTCATTTGGACATAATTCCAAATCCAACCGTTAGATTTCAAATTTCTAATATTCGTTAGAAAGCTCTTTTCGATACGAACCCAACGGTTCCGGTGTTAGGAGAATCCGACGGTCGGATCTCCCGTAATGTCCGTTTGAAATAAATGGTAGAAATTCGCGAACTACCGCGGCGCGGCGCGTTCTATTCAGGCCATTATATTATATATAATATATATAATATATATATATCGTCGATTTCTATTTAAAACGAATTTTTTAAATAGTTTTAAATTCGTTTCAAAAGCAATTTCAACTTCCATTTCAATTCAAATCAAAATTGAATTCTTCCTTATAAATTCGTTTTAAAATTCATTTCTATTCATTTCAAATTTCAATTCAATTTGAATTCATTTCAATTCGCTTTCAATTCAATTTGAATTCGTTTTCAATTCAATTCAATTCCAAAGTTGTTTTCTATTCGATTCAATTCAAATTTGTTTTCTATTCGATTCAAATTCGTTATATATTCAATTGAAATCAAATTCGTTATATATTCAATTCGAATCAAATTCGTTTTAAAATTCATTTCTATTCAATTCAAATTTCAATTCAATTCAAATTTCAATTCGCTTTCAATTCAATTTGAATTCGTTTTCAATTCAATTTGAATTCATTTTCAATTTAATTCAATTCCAAAGTCGTTTTCTATTCGATTCAATTCAAATTGGTTTTCTATACAATTCATTTCGAAATCGTTATATATTCAATTCATTTCGAAATCGTTTTCAATTCAATTCATTTCGAAATCGTTTTCAATTCAATTCATTTCGAAATCGTTATATATTCAATTCATTTCGAAATCGTTTTATATTCAATTCATTTCGAAATCATTATATATTCAATTCATTTCGAAATCGTTTTCAATTCAATTCATTCCAAAATCGTTTTCAATTCAATTCATTTCGAAATCGTTTTATATTCAATTCATTTCGAAATCGTTTTCAATTCAATTCATTTCGAAATCGCTTTCAATTCAATTCATTTCGAAATGAATAAAATCGATATAAATATCGTTAACGTCAAAATGGCGTCAATCTAATCAACACGGCTTAATGTATTTCTATTTTCAAATATTCTATTTCAAATATTTCTTATTATCAAAATATTTCTATTTCAAATATTTCGTTCAACACATGACTAATCTCAACGGATGAGTACAGTCAACACATGAACATTTACTTTATATTGATAAAGAAGTAAATTTTATTATTAAAATATTTCGTTCAACACATGACTAATCTCAACGGATGAGTACAGTCAACATATGAACATTTACTTTATATTGTTCTTTATTTTCTAAATTGGAATGAGGCCCAATCAATCACCATATAAAGTTAATTGTATGGATTTTCATACATCACACGTATATCATAGCATTGAAAAATAATCAACCATCAACCAAAGTGCATTACACTGTATAAGCATCAAATATAGATATCTAACGCTTATAACAGCCCGTCAATCAATCGATCGACATATTTAATCAATCAGGATGAGTGAACTTCAAATTTCATCCCAACACCCGTGTGGGGTTTCAAATCAACAAACACAGATTTTAGTTGTGCAGTTGGGCGATGTGTAAAATTTATCGTCCCAATCAATGTCATTCAAATAGGTGTACATAAACAAACCGTCCGGTTTGTAAACGAATATTTATTTATTCACATTCACGTTAAAAATTATATTTTAACAATAAAACATTTTATTTCAACACGTGAATTTCTATTCAGTTCATTCTTTCAATAAAATGATATTTCATTTTTCAAACATATTTTAGAAAATTTCGGCGGCATAACGGCACGATACTAGAAACGGGACGAGGCCTAGACTTATCCCCGGTCTAGTGAAGGCCCATGCCATTCACACATCGATCGAATTCACCAAACAACCAAATTCAAATCAAATCATCTAACTAATTTATGCAACCAAACAAACAAGTCCATGGTCTGTGGACGATTGTGTCGGGTGCTACTAAGCACCGTCTGCATCCTAGTATATATATATAACTAGAAAAGAAATTGAAGAGTGAGAAGTTCTCACCAATAGCTATCCAATACCATGACTCTTCTAATGCAGGAAATCTTCACTGTTCTCGTCTCTTATCACTTTCGTCGCCCGTAGCCACTATATATATAAAAATTGAATTTTCACTACGCTATTCAATATATAAAAATCGAATTTTTATTATGCTATTCAATATATAAAAATCAAATTTTTATTATGCTATTCAATATATAAAAATCAAATTTTTACTTCGATGTTCAATATATAAAAATCAAGTTTTTACTTCGATGTTCAATATATAAAAATCATGTTTTTACTTCGATGTTCAATATATAAAAATCATGTTTTTACTTCGATGTTCAATATATAAAAATCATGTTTTTACTTCGATGTTCAATATATAAAAATCATGTTTTTTCTTCGATGTTCAATATATAAAAATCATATTTTTACTTCGCTGTTCAATAAATAAAAATCGCTCCTTTATGAAAGTAAAAATCATTACTATACGTAATAAAGAAAATCTGATTTTTATCGACACTCTAATGTATTTAAAACAGAAAAAAAGTAATGTAAACAATTAATATGAAAAGTTACCTTTTTAATCAAAGGAGGGGGTTTCGCTGTGGGATTTGGGCGAGGCATCGGAGATGGTCGGGGAAGGGGGTGTGCTGCGAACAGAGATCGTCGGGGAAGGCTTCGGTAGTCGGCGGCGGAGGCCAGGGCGGGTCCAGGCGGTGGTTGGTGGAGCTGCTCGCGGGTTTTGAAGGGGGTTCCGTTCGAATGGGAAGGGGGGCGGCGCCTCAAGCTCGCGGAAGGAGGGAGGGGGAGGTGGAAGAAGGGGCGATTGGTCGGAGGGGGGGAGGGGGTCGGCGAAGCATCACCGCCGGCGGCCTGGGCTCGAGCGCGAGGGCGCTCTCTCCTTTTTTTTTTGATTTCTGATTTTTTAAGAAACAGGAGGGGGGTGGGGGGTGTATATATAAATGTAATTATTTATATATTATTTTTATTCCTCTTTAAAAAAGTAACTTTTTATTTCGAAGTCGAAATCGAAACCACCGCCTGTCGTCCATAGCGTTTCACCGCCATTCCGAACACAATGGGATATGTATCGCAAGCTGATTCGATCGTTACAATCAATTTTCTTCAAATATACATTTAACTCTATATATTGAATTTGAACGCGCATTTCAATTTACCAGGGTCACATACTAACTCTAAAAATTCCTAAAAAATATTTTCTAGCTTCGTATTGACGATACGGTCCCAACAAAACTAGTTTCGTCGAATTCTGAGACCGTTCGAAAAATGGCCAATTTCCAGTCGATTAAAATCAACTGAAACTGGTCAAACGCGTTTTCCTTTGCCACGCTCACATATTGATTCGACAAATTATGAAATTTGAAACCTAGCAATAATTTGACATCACGGACCCAACAAAACTGGTTTCGTCGAAATCCGAGGTTGTTTGCAAAATGTCCATTTTTAAGGGCCTGAATTCCATAGCGACTATTCAAAATTTTCAACTGGACATATCTTTTGATTCCCACTATGAAATTTTGATTTTTCGGATTCGTTGGAAAGATATTCTCAATTAGATCCTAATGTTTTTGGTTTCGCTAAAATCCGGATTGTTTTGCACCCGGTACATTCAATTGAAGTTTGAAATCAAATTATCGAACTACCGCGTCATTTTCAATTCTATTTATAATTATATATAAATATTTATATTCTAATGACGACTATGTAATATTTACGTTCTAATTCCATTAAAAATAAATTTCTCGTCGATTTTATTTAAAATAATCCATTTTAAATGTTCAAAATTCGCTAAAATCGCCAAAACAAAAATTTTAAACTGGCCCAGAATTTCCGGGTTATTACATGTTTGCACACATGTAATCTAGTCGGATACTCCTTCCAATTCCTTCATTTTCATTGCTTCCAGCTCGCCATGAAGTGTTTGAACCCGCACTTGTTTAACTTTATCAACACCCTTGTAGACCTTTTTTAAAATGTCCCACGCTTCTTTCGAATTTGTTACACCATTAATTTTTTCGAATCCCGATCCGTCCACTGCTCGATACAAGACGTAAAGAGCAATTTTGTCTTTCACACGCATTTCTTTCAATGTCTTTAATTGATTTGCCGACAAGTTCGCGGTGTTTTCTACTTCCGTGTAGCCATTTTCGACTACTTCCCGTGCATCATGTGCACCTAGCATTGCACGTATTTGAATACTCCAATTGTCATAATTCAACTTGGTAAGTTGTGGAAGCTGTATATTCGTCAATAATCTCAAATTCGCCATAGCTCTGATACCAATTTGTTTAATCGAAGAAGAGGAGAGTAGATGATTTTATTTAGAGGATGAATACTTCTTATAATTCTTTTTATTTCAACATCAATCTTCCTTGCCTAAAACAAAAAATGACCACTACTATATATATAGTGGATTAAACACCCTTACACATATTAATAGACACCATTCCACTAATAGACACGACCCTTCGTAAATAGACATAACTTTTCACTAATAGACAAAATACTTCATAGATATGCCTCTTGAAACTAAAAAACATAACTAATCACAAACCAACACTTTTGACTCTTTTTTCATTTTTCAAGAATAAAGCAATAAAGTTTATCCAACACAATGATCTGTTTCAGTCTTACTTGAACAAGTATAAGGAAAGTAGGACATCATACAGTGCAAGGATCCACCTAAAATTCTTCTGAAAATTATGTAGTTTGATGGAACAGGTTTTCAAAGTTTAAAGAAATCATTTCTTCTCTTTCTGTTACTTTACTCCTGGCTAAAACTCTACAAGGTAAATATGAATAATTTCACTGACTGTTCATTAAAAAAGCCCCTAGAATAGCAAGATTACTAAGTGGGTCTTAGTCTGATCATGTGGTAAAATTGGCTTCTGAATATTAGTAATCTAGATTCTAGACCAAGCATTTAGTTGTTGGTGAAATAATGAATACTAGCAATTCTATACCCTTGCTACGCCAAATCCAATCTTTGTCCGCATAAATATTCCCAGCTTTCCATGCGTACTTCTTCATCACACCTATAAAAAGAGAAAAATAGTGATTAATTACTTAATTCCAGGTTCAACATTTTGGTTTTTAAGAAACAAAGGTATGTGTCCTTGTTAAAGTCTGCATGTGTAACACCCCACCTCCACTAGGATCACTCCTTAGAATGTACTAGCTTTGGAGGGGCGTTATTGTGACGGTAAACTTGCACAGAGATATCACAAGACAGAATATATATACAAATAAGTATAAGTAAAGCAGCGGTAGCAGATAAAACCCATCATCATCATTTCAGAAAAACCAACATAGTCAAGTACCTACTATCAAAATGTCATGATCCAAAATACAACATAAGTCTAGATACGTGATAACAAAATACATGGTAAAACATCAGTACTAATCCCCAGAAATAAAAGATAAGCCACAGCTAGCTCAGATCCATACGTGAGCTATCCAACAAGCAAGTCAAAGATCCACTAAGCAGATGTAGTCCCTCCCTGAGAACCTGTGGGGGGGGGGGGGGAAAGCGGAAGAAAAGAAGCGAAAGAAAACAGGTCAGTCAAAAAGACTGGTAAGCCCTACTACGATCAATCTATAAACTAATAAAGTTAACAGTATGATGGAAACTGAGATGAACATACTGGTACTAGATAAAGGTGACATCACATAGATGAGATTAAACTTTGCACCACCGTGTACTAGCAAACCCACAAAACAGATCTTGATCCCTTAGCCCAAACTTTGGCCCAATGAAGTGACCTTAGTATAAGGCCCAGCCCAACGGTCTAGTCGATCGGCTCCCTATAAACCTAACACGTCAAGTGTTGGTGTCCATACGGCCCACATGGATGTAGTCAGACTGCGCTGGGTCCACCTTTGGGTGTATCAAGCCCTCGGGTGTCGACCCCAGACACCTAAGCAATAATGCACAGTCTAAGTCTACTGGTACCCGTGCCTCGAATTTGTCCAACATCGGACTACGTGCACGTCCGTAGCCCGCCGGACCCGCACCGCTGTACCACTCAGCCGTCGCTTTGGTCGCTTACATCAGTCCAGTAATCGTGCCCCGCCCTAGCCTAGCCCCTAGGGTTGTGAATGATACCAAACTGGGATTACTGCTGGAACAGACCACACTGCTAGGGTTTCTAAGAGGGTTAAGTGTGGTTTTAACCCTTCACTAATCCTGGATTAAATTAGTTAAGTGTAACCACTTAACCCCATCTAATCCTCGCATCCCCATTATTGGTTAATTATTAGTGGGCCATGACTTAACCCTAATCATGAGGCATTTATTTACTTAATGCACCCAACCTCTCACATTAGACATCCGTGGTTACCTGGGAAGATTTACACCACGTCTAGGTCTAACCTCGGGTCTTATGGTGCAACATGACCAACTACCCACATTAGACCCTACGTTGTGGTTACCTGGGAAGATTTACACCACAACTAGGTCTAACCTCAAGTTGGCCATATCATGTTATCTAATGTCATGTCCACTTCAGAACATATTTACAAGTTAACATATACTTGGGTAGACCTAACTTAATAGGTAAATTCCCAAGGGGTAGACCTAACTTAATAGGTAAATTCCCAATCTTTTAGTTTCATGTATTTTTAAGTTTACCCAAACCCTCCCAACGTCATTATCTCGCTTACATATTCGTCATAACGTATAAGGGTATAAAAGGTAACTTGGCATAACATACATGGTGAACTTCACATGTCATAATAAACATGCATACATGTTAAACTTGCAAATCATGTCATGGTGAATTCGCATAAACATGCATAGCTTATTAAATATGCATAACATGGTATGGTGAGCATGCATAATCCATTAAACTTGCATAACATGGTAAGATGAACTTGCATAAGCATGCATAATCCATTAAACTTGCATAACATGGTAAGGTGAACATGCATAATCCATTAAACTTGCATAATATGGTAAGGTGAACATGCATAATCCATTAAACTTGCATAATATGGTAAGGTGAACATGCATAATCCATTAAACTTGCATAACATGGTAAGGTGAACATGCATAATCCATTAAACTTGCATAACATGGTAAGGTGAACATGCATAATCCATTAAACTTGCATAACATGGTAAGGTGAACATGCATAATCCATTAAACATGTAGAACATGACATAATAAGCTCGCATAAGCATGCACAATCAACTAAACTCACACAAATCTCAACTTTCACCAAACATTAACTTTAGAGTTTGTAAAGTGAAGGTAAGAGGGCTTACAAATATAAACAAGCCACAAATCCACCAAATAAGATGAAGAAGCCCTTTTAAAACTCAAAACAAAGCCTCAAATAAGAAAACCCTTTTTTTGCAAGACCCCAAAAACACAAACTTAGCAAATCAAACTTGCTACTTAATGAAGTATGCAAGTTATTAAGCACTCATACAACATAGAAAAGGTTGTATGATCATCATATCTTCATAGGATTTAACTTTGAGGAAGGTGGAGGCTAGGTTTTAGGTGGAGGCCATTTGGGGATTCAAATTGACATAGTTTAGTTACAAGATTGATTAATGAGGCTTTAGGGTAGGATTAGGGGTATATTTATAGAGAATTAGAGTGTTTTAGGCCCTAGGATTAACCCTAGATTAGGTTTGGCCCGTCAGATCTTAGAATTCTCCAGAACCAAGCCCCTTGACCCAACCCAAATCAGAAATGGTGCACCAGGCTAAACTGCCTGGGCACCCCCTGTCGACAGGGCTGTCGACAGGGCAGTCGACACCCTGGGTGCCCTGTCGACATGGGCCCCCCTGGCGGGAATTTTCCCGCCTAACCCTGATTAGCCCTAATCCTTGATTTTAATTTGAAATTTAAATCTGTCTTTAGCATAGAAATTTCTGAAAACTTCAATGGGCCTTAACCGGGTCATACGGACTCTGATTTTCGAAAACTCGGACTCTATTTCGCGTATTTTTCCGAGACGAACGCAATGGCATAGCCCGTTTCCCTTGATTCTGATTTTTAAATTAAATTCTGCCTCGATTTACGTTATAACAGTTTATTGAAAATACGGGTTGTTACATTCTCCCCTCCTTAAAGGATTTCGTCCCCGAAATCTTCAAGTTAGGAAGAACATATCCTACCATCCAACATCCATCTACTCAAAACATCGTCCACGAGCAGCCATTGTCCTTAAAAGATTCTAAATGCTGTATGAACATATGCAAAAGTGTGTGTATATGTACTTATCTAATGCGATGATCAATGCAAAATATGTTGGTGAAATGTATCCATATGTATGCAAATCCCTAACATAATGTATAATATCTACATGCGTGCTCAATCATACATCCATATGCAACATCCATGTGATTGCATACAAATTTCATCCAAGAATAAGCATAAACACTCATGCACATGCAATATGAGGAGTGTGTGAGCCGATCTAGTGCCTAATGTGTATCATGCATCCACGAGTAACCACTTGCAAACACTTGCAACCACTTGCAACCATCAACCATAACATGCTTCAAACACATGTTTTATCCAAAGGGTTTCTACCTAAGGTTCTCAGGACAAGCTTAGCACAATAACTAGATAAATATGGATTAGCAAAGAGAAAGACATACTAGCAAAGGGAAGAGATTGAGAGTGTACCCTCAAACAGGAATGGATAAAGCCCACGCATCTTCTCCTCAGTTTCCCAAGTTGCGTCCTCTTCGGCTTCACCCCATTGAACTTTCACCAATCTGACCTCACGATTCCTTAGCTTCTTGGTCTCTGTCCCCAAGATACGAATCGGAGCTTTCCTTAAAGTTGCTTCTTTCTCTACCTCCACGTCTTCAAGTATGCTAGGCTCAACCACCTCAGCGGACTCATGCAGGCACTTTCGGAGATGCGAGACATGAAAGACATTATGCACTCCGGACAACTTCTCGGGCAATTGCACTCTATAAGCCATCTTCCCAATTTTCTCAATGATGGGGAAAGGTCCAACAAATCTCGGTGCTAGCTTTCCAACAGCTCCAAATCGGACCACATTCCGCAAAGGAGAAACCTTCACGAAAACCTTGTCCCCAACCTCAAACTCCAATTCGGACCTTCGCCTGTCAGCATAAGATTTTTGTCTGTCTTGGGCCGCTTTCATCCGTCTTCTAATCAACTCAACCTTCTCGGATGTATCCCTAATCATGTCGGGTCCAAGTATAAGCTTATCCGTGGATTCCCACCAACATGTAGGTGACTTGCACGGCCTCCCATATAAAGCCTCAAAGGGTGCCATCCCTATGCTTGCCTGATAACTGTTGTTGTATGCAAACTCGACAAGAGGAAGATGGTCTTCCCAAGCACCACCAAAATCCAGAATGCAAAGCCTCAACAAGTCCTCAAGTAACCTATTCACCCTTTCTGTCTGGCCGTCTGTTTGTGGGTGATAGGCCGTACTCAGGTTCAATTTCGTGCCCATAGCCTCCTGCAAGCTGTTCCAGAACTGACTAGTAAAGATGGGGTCTCGGTCACTGACTATGGTGGAAGGGACTCCATGTAGTCGCACTATCTCACGAAGATATACTGATGCTAGTCCAGATGCTGTCCTTTTGCTCTTTACTGGGATAAAGTGAGCACTCTTTGTGAGCCTATCCACAATGACCCATATGCTCGTATTCCCCTTCCTGGACCTTGGAAGCCCATCAATAAAGTCCATAGAAATGCTCTCCCACTTCCATAGCGGGACCTCTAGCGGATGTAACAGCCCACCGGGCTTCTTCGACTCAGCTTTTACTCTTTGACAAATAACACATCTCGAGACAAATTCGGCCACATCCTTCTTCATTCCAGGCCAGAAGAAGACGCGCTTCATGTCCTTATACATCTTATCACCCCCTGGATGTATGGTCATCTTGGAGCGATGTGCTTCCTCAAGAACTTTCCTCACCAAGTCTTCTACCATCGGGACGCAAAGCCTTCCATCTCTCCTCAGCCA
The DNA here is from genome assembly GCA_030737875.1 of Allium sativum. Classification (NCBI taxonomy): domain Eukaryota; kingdom Viridiplantae; phylum Streptophyta; class Magnoliopsida; order Asparagales; family Amaryllidaceae; genus Allium; species Allium sativum. The sequence goes on along the minus strand of CM060916.1, from coordinate 1,050,724,754 downwards.
ACCCTTATCGTCTATAGAATATCGAGCAAGGTGACTAGATGTCTCCCCTCGAACCAGCTTATCCAAGATCTCAATTATCTGAGGGTCTTCCTTTTGCGAAGCTCCAACTTGATCTAGGAGGGTAGGCCTGAGCTCTAAAGATGCCAAGGAACCGGTCACCGACTCCATTGCCAAAGAGAAATCAAAGGTCGCTAAGAACTCTAAATTCTTCATCTCAACAAACAGAGGACTTAGTGTCAACCTTTTCCTACTCAACGCATCCGCTACTACATTCCCCTTGCCAGGGGTATAGGATATCTCAAAATCATAGGAAGCCAAAAATTCCATCCATCTCTGCTGTCTTAAGTTCAGGTCTTTCTGCGAAAAGAGATACTTCAAAGACTTATGATCAGTATATAGCTCAAATCTTTCTCCCAGAAGGTAATGACGCCATGCTTTGAGCGCATATACAATCGCTGCCAGCTCTAGATCATGAGTGGGATAATTCCTCTCATGCACCTTAAGTTGCCTCCCACCAAAACATATAACTCTGCCCTCTTGCATCAGAACGGCACCCAATCCCGTGCCACAAGCATCAGTGTACACGGTAAATATCTTACCACCATCGGGTAAGGCTAGAACTGGTGCGGATGTAAGGGCTCTTTTGAGTCTCTGAAAAGCAAGCTCACAATCCATATCCCAAGCAAAGACTAAGTTCTTCTTCATCAACTTAGTAAGAGGAGCGGATATCTTTGCGAAGTCCTTGATGAACTTCCGATAGAAACCCGCAAGACCCAGAAAGCTTCTCACCTCGGTTGCATTCCTTGGAGTCTTCCAATCCTGAACTGCAACCACCTTAGCGGGATCCACCACTAAGCCTTGCTTGGATACGATATGCCCAAGAAATCTGACTTCCCTTCTCCAAAAGTGGCACTTGGAGAACTTGGCCTTTAACTGGTGTGCTCTGAGCGTATCCATCACCTCTACTAGGTGCCTCGCATGCTCTTCTTCATCCTTGGAGAAGACCAGAATATCATCAACAAAGACCACGACAAACTTATTCAAGAACTCCCGAAACACCCTACTCATCAAATCCACAAAATACGCGGGTGCATTTGTCAAACCGAACGGCATGACAAGCCATTCAAAGAATCCGTCTGGAGTTCTGAATGCAGTCTTGTCTATACTGTCTTCTGCCACTCTGAGCTGATGGAAACCCGTAGCAAGGTCAAGCTGAGAGAAAACAGAAGCACCAACCAGTTGATCAAAGAGATCGTCGATCCTTGGTAACGGGTGTCGGTTCTTCTTAGTCAGCTTATTTAATTCTCTATAATCCACACAGAGTCGAAGAGAGCCATCTGCCTTAGTTGCAAACACCACAGGCGCTCCCCATTCGGATATACTTCTTCTGATGAAGCCCTTCTCAAGCAATTCTTTCACTTGCTTGCTCAGCTCCCGTCTCTCACGCGGAGCCATATGCCGAACGGGCAAAGAAACAGGCTTAGCATTGTCTGCAAGATAGATGCGAAAGTCAATCTCTCGTTTAGGGGGCAACCCCTTAACTTCTTCAAACACATCTGGATAATCTCGGACCACCCTTACAGACTGAAGGGCCTCCTCTGATGAGTCGAGAGATTCTAGATAGCATAACATGACGGGATTCTTCGGATTGCATGAAATCTCTAAGGTGTTGCCCAGGCGAGTCACAAGCCTTACAACCCTATGCTCACAATCCAGAATGGCTCCATATCTAGACAGCCAATCCATGCCCAAGATCAATCCGTATCCCCTGAAACCTAGAACATACGCACTACACAAGAACTCAACGCTGAGTATAGAGATCCTTAGATCCTCACATATCATAGATAGATGAGCAGAACCCCCAATGGGATTCGAAACACAAACGGGATCATCTACTAGGCTAGTACTGAGGTGCAAGCTATCAACAAGATCAGATGAAATAAAGCTATGTGATGCACCGGAATCAAACAAGGTACGTACTGGAAGATCAGAGATATAAACAAGGTTCTCAACAGAAACACTACCTCTCTCGGGAACTGAAGCGGCATTGAGAGCATGAACTTGCCCTCCTGAAGATCCAGCCTGTCCTTTCTTCTTTGGGCAATCTTTGCTGAAGTGCCCAGTCTCTCCACAAGAAAAGCATCCACCATTAAGCTTCCTTTTCTTCTTCCTGCAATCCTTAGCAAAATGCCCAGCTATGCCACAGTAATTGCACTTCCCCTTGCCTTTGTTGTTGCCCTTCTTGTTCTTATTCTGATTTCCTTGACTGCTTTGACCCTGGTTGCCTTTGTCTTGAGAATCAGCCTTCTTTGCTTGAGTATCGCCCGACTTGACTTCCTTCTTTCCCTCTCCCTGGAGCAGAGCCATATTGACCAAACTCTCGAAAGTGGCTCCATGCGGAATATGTGACATCGCCAAACCCTGTAGCGGCTCATTCAACCCCCTAGCAAATCGAAGAGCCTTCTTTTCCGGGGTGTTTACTATATCCAAACCAAAGCGGGCCAGCTGATTAAATTTGTTCACATACTCCTTGATAGACATATCCCCTTGCTTTAATGAAATGAACTTCTCCATTTGTAAATTCGCCTCCGCTGAAGATAGAAACTTGGTCACAAATCTAGCCCTCAAATCGGCCCAAGTCTCAACGGGCCTCGTCCCATTGGTGACCTCCCACCAATAGGCCGCCTCATCCTTCAAAAGCCATACGGTCAATAAGATTTTCCTCTCGTCATCAATCCCAAAGATAGCAAACAAGTCCTCCGTGTCCTTCAACCAATTCGTAGCTTCAACGAAAGATTCTGTGCCTAGGAAATTCTTGCCTCCCATTGCCTTGAAGTCTTTACACACCTTTGTAAACTCAATCTGAGGATGCTGAGGGGGAAGAGGAGGAAGAGGAGCCTCAGCAACAGGAGGGGGAACATTAGCAACGGGAGGGGGAATATTAACTGCTGGAGGAGGGGGAGCAGGAACCACCGGAGGAGGGATATTAGGGATAGGATTCTCAACTACAGGAGGAGGAGTGGGAGTAGGGTTGGCGGGACCAGCTGCCGCCCTAGCTTCTAGGAGTCTCCTATACTAGAGTGGTACGTTCACTCCATCTGGGATGTCAAGATTCTCAGCCATACTGAAACAAGAGATAAGATAAGATTAGGTCAAGGGAACGAAGGATAACGCTGATGGCTTTTGGGGATTAGCCTTAAAATAATCTAGAATTTATTTTGGAAAATACTTAGTAGGTTTTTGGAAAATAGTTTTTCGAAAAGGGTTTTTTTCAAAAGTTTTGTTCAATCTTGTTAACCTCGTGCTCTGATACCAAATGTAACACCCCACCTCCACTAGGATCACTCCTTAGAATGTACTAGCTTTGGAGGGGCGTTATTGTGACGGTAAACTTGCACAGAGATATCACAAGATAGAATATATATACAAATAAGTATAAGTAAAGCAGCGGTAGCAGATAAAACCCATCATCATCATTTCAGAAAAACCAACATAGTCAAGTACCTACTATCAAAATGTCATGATCCAAAATACAACATAAGTCTAGATACGTGATAACAAAATACATGGTAAAACATCAGTACTAATCCCCAGAAATAAAAGATAAGCCACAGCTAGCTCAGATCCATACGTGAGCTATCCAACAAGCAAGTCAAAGATCCACTAAGCAGATGTAGTCCCTCCCTGAGAACCTGTGGGGGGGGGGGGGAAAGCGGAAGAAAAGAAGCAAAAGAAAACAGGTCAGTCAAAAAGACTGGTAAGCCCTACTACGATCAATCTATAAACTAATAAAGTTAACAGTATGATGGAAACTGAGATGAACATACTGGTACTAGATAAAGGTGACATCACATAGATGAGATTAAACTTTGCACCACCGTGTACTAGCAAACCCACAAAACAGATCTTGATCCCTTAGCCCAAACTTTGGCCCAATGAAGTGACCTTAGTATAAGGCCCAGCCCAACGGTCTAGTCGATCGGCTCCCTATAAACCTAACACGTCAAGTGTTGGTGTCCATACGGCCCACATGGATGTAGTCAGACTGCGCTGGGTCCACCTTTGGGTGTATCAAGCCCTCGGGTGTCGACCCCAGACACCTAAGCAATAATGCACAGTCTAAGTCTACTGGTACCCGTGCCTCGAGTTTGTCCAACATCGGACTACGTGCACGTCCGTAGCCCGCCGGACCCGCACCGCTGTACCACTCAGCCGTCGCTTTGGTCGCTTACATCAGTCCAGTAATCGTGCCCCGCCCTAGCCTAGCCCCTAGGGTTGTGAATGATACCAAACTGGGATTACTGCTGGAACAGACCACGCTGCTAGGGTTTCTAAGAGGGTTAAGTGTGGTTTTAACCCTTCACTAATCCTGGATTAAATTAGTTAAGTGTAACCACTTAACCCCATCTAATCCTCGCATCCCCATTATTGGTTAAGTATTAGTGGGCCATGACTTACCCTAATCATGAGGCATTTATTTACTTAATGCACCCAACCTCTCACATTAGACATCCGTGGTTACCTGGGAAGATTTACACCACGTCTAGGACTAACCTCGGGTCTTATGGTGCAACATGACCAACTACCCACATTAGACCCTACGTTGTGGTTACCTGGGAAGATTTACACCACAACTAGGTCTAACCTCGAGTTGGCCATATCATGTTATCTAATGTCATGTCCACTTCAGAACATATTTACAAGTTAACATATACTTGGGTAGACCTAACTTAATAGGTAAATTCCCAAGGGGTAGACCTAACTTAATAGGTAAATTCCCAATCTTTTAGTTTCATGTATTTTTAAGTTTACCCAAACCCTCCCAACGTCATTATCTCGCTTACATATTCGTCATAACGTATAAGGGTATAAAAGGTAACTTGGCATAACATACATGGTGAACTTCACATGTCATAATAAACATGCATACATGTTAAACTTGCAAATCATGTCATGGTGAATTCGCATAAACATGCATAGCTTATTAAATATGCATAACATGGTATGGTGAGCATGCATAATCCATTAAACTTGCATAACATGGTAAGATGAACTTGCATAAGCATGCATAATCCATTAAACTTGCATAACATGGTAAGGTGAACATGCATAATCCATTAAACTTGCATAATATGGTAAGGTGAACATGCATAATCCATTAAACTTGCATAATATGGTAAGGTGAACATGCATAATCCATTAAACTTGCATAACATGGTAAGGTGAACATGCATAATCCATTAAACTTGCATAACATGGTAAGGTGAACATGCATAATCCATTAAACTTGCATAACATGGTAAGGTGAACATGCATAATCCATTAAACATGTAGAACATGACATAATAAGCTCGCATAAGCATGCACAATCAACTAAACTCACACAAATCTCAACTTTCACCAAACATTAACTTTAGAGTTTGTAAAGTGAAGGTAAGAGGGCTTACAAATATAAACAAGCCACAAATCCACCAAATAAGATGAAGAAGCCCTTTTAAAACTCAAAACAAAGCCTCAAATAAGAAAACCCTTTTTTTGCAAGACCCCAAAAACACAAACTTAGCAAATCAAACTTGCTACTTAATGAAGTATGCAAGTTATTAAGCACTCATACAACATAGAAAAGGTTGTATGATCATCATATCTTCATAGGATTTAACTTTGAGGAAGGTGGAGGCTAGGTTTTAGGTGGAGGCCATTTGGGGATTCAAATTGACATAGTTTAGTTACAAGATTGATTAATGAGGCTTTAGGGTAGGATTAGGGGTATATTTATAGAGAATTAGAGTGTTTTAGGCCCTAGGATTAACCCTAGATTAGGTTTGGCCCGTCAGATCTTAGAATTCTCCAGAACCAAGCCCCTTGACCCAACCCAAATCAGAAATGGTGCACCAGGCTAAACTGCCTGGGCACCCCCTGTCGACAGGGCTGTCGACAGGGCAGTCGACACCCTGGGTGCCCTGTCGACATGCCTGTCGACATGGGCCCCCTGGCGGGAATTTTCCCGCCTAACCCTGATTAGCCCTAATCCTTGATTTTAATTTGAAATTTAAATCTGTCTTTAGCATAGAAATTTCTGAAAACTTCAATGGGCCTTAACCGGGTCATACGGACTCTGATTTTCGAAAACTCGGACTCTATTTCGCGTATTTTTCCGAGACGAACGCAATGGCATAGCCCGTTTCCCCTGATTCTGATTTTTAAATTAAATTCTGCCTCGATTTACGTTATAACAGTTTATTGAAAATACGAGTTGTTACAGCATGTTTTTGCATAAAGCTTATATGTTTTTGCATAAAGCTTCTGTCGTCAGGATGTACATTTGGTTTATAAGAGACATAATCAACAATGACCATATGGTTTGTGAAAGAGGGTCGTAAGAAAATAAATGGCCCCATGTAAATGCATGTTTTCTCAACACACCTGTGAATTAGAATATTACTAGCAACCATCACCAAATTCTGTTCATGGACGTACATACTATGTTTAGCATCATAATATGCGCTAAGCTAAATGTCTTATTACTTACTAAGCCAACTCTGAAAGCAATCGTAAGACCAATGAAGGAACATGGTTCTACTAATATTTAGTTCTCTTTTTAATATCAAAACAACATAAAAAAAGAAATGACTAGAAGATAAAAAATAAACTACAAAAAAAAGCATAAGCACCTCATGATCAAAGAAGTTCATCCACCATAACCAGCAGAGATGAAACCAGTCATAGTTTATAAAGGCAAGCCGCTATCTTGGAGCTTTGAAAATGGTCTCAATCTAATAGTCGAAGCTGTATGTTCCCTAACATTTGCAGATGTTAGAATCGGCTAAAAGAATGTGTGATTTCTTAATGTAACATTAGAAAGAAAAAAGGAACTCACTAATTACCATAAATAAATCTGATATCGTTATTTCAAACAAAATTGAAGTGATTAAGGTTGGTTGAAACCCCCTATATTTCGTTGAGCTTAAAACTATATTAAACAACTAGAAGGGCGTATACGTACATACATGCGAGCACGTATGGGTTTGAAGGGAGTTAGATAGATTCATTTGCATTCAATAATTTAAGTGAAAAATGGAGGAAAAAAGGTCCAACATCTAATAAGATAGGCAAGCTTTTCAGAAGTTTTGGGAATTGTTGGCAACACTTCCCGGCTTTTATGAAGATGGAAATACGAAGCAACCTCGCAAAATCAAATGCAACAGCAGTAGATCCTTCGAAGTAAATTATGTGTGTGTATATAATGGAAAAAAAATCAGAAAGTAGTGAAAGAACCGAGAAAGTTGCATGTCATGGAAATTTTTTGGAGTTAAAATGAAGTCTTATAACCATTTCATGAGTATGTTACCAGTTTGTGTACTGGGTACTCTTACACTTATGTGTTATAAGTTGAAATCAGTACTGACTGGATAATAATCACTAGATGCAAGCAGATTACAGTTACGCGAACAAACATGCGCAGGGAATCATATTTTATAACATTATTGCTACTTTTATCAGGGCTAAAAGTTATAGATTAAAGTTGATCTTCCAAAACATTGTGAAATGCAGGTTCAGTTAATGTTGTTTAGTGTATCCTTAAACATGAGTTACACGTAAAGGAGAAAAAAACAAAATTAAAAGAACGTAAGTGGATAGTCACATATGAATGCTATGATAGTAAGTAGGCAGGTAATTAATGAGTATATCCTTGAAAATAGCAATAAAGTGTACTCGCTGAAATATGAAATTAATATCGAATGAATGTACTTGGTGGAAAATCAGTTCATTAAAGATAACGAAATGAGATCATCACTATAAAATAATTATCTACAGCAATGAATAAAAGTGCAAAAATAAACTATACCGAGCTTTACTGGAGAACGTATCGTTCACATGCTGAGAAGAAGGGAAACAAAAAGTGGATTTCAGAAATGAAAATCTAATACTCAAATACTGCAACAATTAAGTGGTGCCATTCGATCTTAAAAAATTATAACTCTTCGTTTTGGACGTGTTCAACATGTTAGAAACACTGTTACATTGGATTCTAATGTTTCCACTCGCTGGATCCTGAAACTAAGATGGGAAACCTTCATAGTGAGAAGGAAGGTGAAGAAAACACTACAGAAGCACCACAAACATTATATTCATTAGTTTCAAAGCTAAACAATAAGAACTCGCCAATTTCCAATACAATCCAGTCAAGCCCAAACACCTCAAACCTGTATTCAGTGAAATGAAAATTTTATTTCAACCCAGTTAATTGCTGAATAGCCTCCCAAAATACAATAAAATCAAGTAAACCCATCATTTTGCTGAGTAGTCCCCCCTTTTATTTTAAAAAAAAATCATATAATACTCTTCCTCGTAGTGTCTCTATGTGGTTTAATAGTGAACTTCATGGGGCCACAGCCTAGTAAGTAATGATACCATGTAAAGACTCTACGTGGTATCATTAATTACCACGCAGTTCCATTATGAGGTTCGCAACAAAACCATGTAGAGGCACTACGAGGTAGACTGAAAACTGGAAAAAAAAAATATAATTGAAAAGGGGCAGCTTTGTCCTTGAATTTTTTTATAAAACTGAGGGGCTACTCAGCAAATTAGTGGATTGAAATAGAATTTGCCTCAGCGAAATATGTCCTTCATGTGTAAAATCATATTGTGTTTTATGTTTCTTTTTCCAATATAAAAGGGTGTATTCTGACGTCTTGATCAACATAAATAAACATGTCTATTTCAACAACATAAAAGAAAGTAAAATAAAAAAGACTACAAAATCTCGATATAGTTACCCAAGCAGAATCTTCCACTTTGATGACACGAGTTTCACCAACATAAGTCACAAATCATTGTCGGCCTTATCAAAAATCAACAATAGTTCCAAACCCAAATCCACCTTTACCGTCGAAAACAGATCCGACAAACCCAGGCCAACCATTAACAAGTCGCACCACAAGAAATCCGATTCTCACCACTATTCTATTCCGCAAATGCTAAAACGCCCGAAATTGATTTTGACAAAATGTGCGAAATCTAAATCTAAGGGTTGCTGTAGCTTTTCTCCTTCCACTTCCACTTGAATCGGATGCTTCTCCGTGAATTAAGGGATTTTCGCACTGTTTGACATCCTGGTTTTCGGGCTTCATAGCAGCGCTCATTATATTCGGAGAAGGCTTTGCTCTGATTGGCCGTAGAAGGCCTGTAGGCATGTAGTGGCCGGAACAAGCGCGCGAACCTCATGACGGTTCCAGTCGATTACCACTGGTCGCGATTATTCCCAACGATTAACCGAAGCCTGCTTGCTAATTGCATCCTTAGGCTTTTGGCTTCGGTCGATCCAGACGGTTTGATTTGTACGTACAATTAGAAAATTACAAAATTAGGGTTTTCCTCTATTTGGGAATGATGATTTAGGAGTAGTGAGCATATGATAAGTGGAGACTGATTTTGTTAAGACCATATTTTACATAGATCACCGTTATCGGCAATTGGATTAGGATGAATCAATGGTAGATGTTACGAAAACCTAGATTACAAAAGTATGGTTGTAAATTTTAGTATGACACAATAATAATTTTTTATATGTTTATGATGCACTAGTGGCAATATTTTTTTATATCTTTATAACAATCAAGTCATCACAAGGGAATAATGAATTGATGATGTTTTTACGATGTATTAGCGATAGTAATGAATTTAGCGACGCTGCTATGTCACTGGGTCGCTAAGGCATCGCTAACCAACATCAGAAAATTACCTTTTTTCTTGTAGTGCGTCGGAAATCAGCCGACGCAAACCATCGTCCCTCTCGTCAAAATTTTCAATGTTTCTTGTAGTGTATATAATGCCATATTTATATCCAATTTTGAAATCAATGTCGAATATTTACATTCGCGTAGATATAGATATTTGATAATTGTCATGTTAACTATCGATATATCAAGAAATATATATATATAATTTGATTTGTTGAAAACTTTTTTCAGTTGCTTTGATAATAAAAATATGAAAAATAAACATATAAATCGATAATAAGTAGTTTTCTACAAATAATATGCAACAAGTTTATGTAATACAAATTACCAGCTTAATAAAAAGCAAACAACATGTCCATAGTTGTATCAGAGTGCACAAAATCTATACAAAAGTGGAACGTGTACTTCTTAAAAGTGAATATTTTAATGTGCTTATGTTTTTATCTTTTTTTTAATACCGGATAGTCATCTATTTTTCAAACATGAATGTAAACGAATATCGTATATTTAAGGTATATCAATCCCTTAAATCTACTAGTTAACTCCATGCCAAATATTTAAATACTGTAAACAATGTAAAACAAATAAACTATTCACTTCCAGAATTGAAAAGAATAAAAAATCTACAAATAAAGAAACGCTTCTGTTAGTGCCGCATTAGAAGATCTGCTTTGATCAGTTGGATTTAGACAGAAAATAAAGATGTAGAAATGATATTAACATAGTACTAATTAACTTGCAATATTATTTCGTATATATCCATTAATAACACATATAAAACGATAGGATAACATAAGCAAGGTACTAACTTGCAGTTACAAAGCAGAAGATAGCATAAATATTAACAGGGGTGGATATTACGATCATAGGCGACTATTCATTTATATAAAATTAACACCCCCAGAGAGCAATATTATTCATATATTATGAGTTGGAGTAAATAAGGTGATTGATCATCAAGGCTTATGAGGTTTGAGTTGAGCTTTCTCAGGTACTTCTCCAGGACCCTTGCAGCAGCCTGGTCCCGGAATTTGATACCCAGGTAGATCCAGGGGCCCTCCTTTAAAATCAGTGATATGCATCTCATTTTTTCTACATTTATTCAATATGGCAAGCATCAGCTATACCTTATTCCTAAATTCAACTACTTACCGGCTGTAGTCTCAGAATTGAAATGTGCAGTAGCAGCCAAAAGAAGACAAAATATAACCAAAGTTTTCACTGAGATGGCCATGATCGTATTACTTGTTTATAGTGTAGTAAGATGAAGAGATTGTAATGAAAATGCTGCTTTATTTATATGCACAAAATAAACCAGCAAAATATCAATGTGGCTGTCATGCATTCAATTCACAGGGCTATGTTGAGTAGTTTTCTTACACCTAATCTGATAACTATCAATTAGCTGGGCCAAGTAACTATATTGAAAATAAAATTATTAATGTTCTTTTTTCTGTATATATGCTTATATTTTATAACAATTTTTATAGTTTTACAACTAAAATTAGTTTTATTTTTCAAATTTGTAATTTAAGTTAATGCACGATTCTAAAATAACATAAAATATGCGGTCCATACGGACATCAAACTAAATACTGTTTGCATCTGGATAATTTTTTGTTCTTTCCTATTGAATGATCGTGATACAAGGACATTTTGGACCGCGTTCTTTTCGATTAACACCGACTTTCCATGCTATTTCCTAATTATTATTTAGTGAAACTGACTTCCTCCTCCTGCATTGACTTAAGACTTCATTTTTCCTCAAGTTCTTATCGTACTTTATTATCAGAAATAAGATAACAAAATAATGTATTACAGAAGTTTACCTGCAATATTATTTCAACAAATATACGATTAATGATTAATGATTATTATGAAATGGACGTTGATGCCGGACCACCACAAAAAAAAATGTGTTCTTCCGTATTACTTTACTATATCTTTGGATTACTGTGTTCATATTACACTTACACTCAAGGGTTGGCATGTGTTGAATCGGTAACAATTCCCTATGTCAATCGTTGGTATGCGTACCAAATTTTCATAACTCTTTCCAACGTATTCACGGGGTGTTTTCAACGGTAACCAATGGCATATTAGAACATTTAATATATCTTGTTAACCAAATAGTCATTGAAAACAGTTATAAGTTATTGGCAATTGTTGTTAATAATCACGCTTTTCGGACCTGTGATGTTGACTCTAAACTGTTCCACAAATCTGATGATCAAAGCGTTTCATGATGTAATGGAGTCCGCCTCCACCTGCCAGAGCCACATTGCAGCCATATCTATTAAGTAAAGCGAAAAACACTTCGCCATGATATTTTCTGAGGTTTAGAGGACTTTCATATGTTAGATATATCTCATTAAGTGGGCAGTCGGATGCTTCCGACCAGCATATGGTTCCAACACCAGTAGCTTGAAATCTGATGGGTTGCGAGAATTTCTGATATCTAGAGAAAACCGACTACGAGTCATATTTTCCAAGTCCGTGGAAGAGGCACCACCTCGTGTGAATCAATGGATGACATCTGCGATCTGAGATCCATTACCAAAAGCAAAAGATGAATTGAGATTATCCAAAGCGACACTGATGCCCCTAGTGTTTAAGTCCATATGAGGGATCGGTTGATTGGGGAGAAGAAATTCCGGTTGAATTACAACTTGAAAGACTACATCGGGAACAATCCTGTCTTCCAAAACCGTGGGAGCACTCATATCCAAAGCTGCACGCACCGACGCTTGAACAACATTTCCAACAACGGACCCTACGACTTGAATGGCTAAAGCATTACTGGCAGAAGGGACGTCGGGATTAGGGTGCCCCCGAGTGTAGCGGGACGGGCACCGTTCCGGGGGGTGGCGTTGACCTGTTGATTAGTTTGTGTGGTATTCCCCATTTCCTGAGTCATAGGTGGAGAAACATTTGTACTTGTTCCGATAATGTCCCCCTTGCCAGTCGGCCTTAAAGTACTCCTTATCTTGTCCTCAATCTGGGCAGGAAAGGTGTTAAAAGCATCTTCCTATCACACATGTGATGAACCATACTTCCACCTACTTCAAACCGACCAAAAACCGAAAGCCACGTCGATTCAAGGTAAGCAAATGAACGTTTCGTTAGGGTTTATCGGAGCAAACACAGCAGAATACAAAGCTAACATCGGAACATATAAAACATAACAAGAATATAGTATTACAACATAAACAATTTTGAACACAAATCTGATTATACATACCATACCATCGGGACCACGCCGCATGTCGCGTAACGGGTTTCCTCCCATGTATATGTGCACTACCAAAAATAGAATTATGAAGCTAACAATGCAACAAACAATATGTAGTTCCTCAAACTACCAACTAGGTTTCAATTCCCAAACTTAGATTTTCGAAAATCCAATTAACTGTTCAGAAGTTATTTCTTTGGACTTTATACCCTATTTCTTATTTTCAAATCATCTGAAATACATATATAGCTTTCATACCAAATTAGCTTTCACTTCAGGATCTAAAACCAAAACATATTTGAAAACCTCAGATATCTACAATACAATCATATTAAAATATATGCCACCTGATCGAGAGATCCTCTTGATGACCAGGCTCTAGGTACGCCTTACCGTCACGATAATAATCCAGGTATGTCCTCTCCCCACCTCGAGAGTGAACTATACCATACATCCCCGACCTTTCATCACCAGTGCCGTTACCCGATCATTGGTAGCACATAGAAATCATTTTTTATCCCGAAGTGGGGAAAACCGTTTCGAAATAAAAATAATCACAAGTACCTTCAAATCATAGTACTTCACATCAACAATTCACACATATGGTCCGTCACTATTTATCATATAACCTTTGAGCTCGTATGTATCAAAGAAGGGGGTTAAGCAAGAGAATAAATTCTCTGCCACCAAACAGATATATCATTAATAACAATTAATCGGTTATGTGATGAACTACAATGTCAAACCCATAATACATTTCTAAATCATTTCGTAAACATCGGGTTTAGCCCTCCAAATCCTTTCTGTTTTATAAAACATTCTTATAAAACATTCCAGTCCAAAATCAGGAAAAACATTTCTTTTCACTTAAGAAAATCACATTTCAAAACATTCATTAAATTGAAATGAACCCAAAAGCATCGCTAAACACCTCATAGTCCTATCGTGAAGTATTTCACAAGGTGTTAGCATACAAGTATTATCTACACAAACCCATGCTTAATGTAAAAGGAATTATTTCCTTATAGACAGGTCGAGCACAATCCAAACAATCGATCAGTCGCAATAATGAACTTGTATTATCAACCACATATAATCATATAAGTTCACCAACAATTATGGATATTAAACTAGCCCTTAATCGGTTGATAGCTTCTCAAATACTTGAGTGACTGCACAAATTCTACTTAAAGATCGAATCTTTAAGGTTTAATTTACTTTACAACATCAAATCACTTACTAATAACCCAAACATAATACCAAAAGCAAACCAAGGCATGTATATTTATGATATTCCATAAAGGTGCAACTTTGTGAACCTAACTTAAAGGTTTTCGCTCAAAACTCTAAACAAATTGCCATTTTTACTTCATGAACCTATTTAGGATATTTTAGCAATCATATACCATCAAATCTTCCATGAATTTACCACTAAAACTCTAAGAAACATTTCAACAAACACCTTATATGCAATAATTAAATCAAGCAACAAAACTCTTAAAAAAGTTTAGTTTTTCTCACTGTTAATGCTCCAAAATATTCATTACCAAGACGAACAAGCCAATGAACACTGCTACCGCTACTCGTACTGCTTTCAATCCCATTTCTATTAGTAGCTGGTGATGCTCTGCTAATTTTTGTATGAAAATAAATTAATAACGATATTCATTATATATATTCATATATAAGGACCTTTTATTTTATTATTATTCTAATTTATACTTACTAAAATTATCAAAATTATATATCAATGGGTTTTATATTTCGATATGATTCTAATGCCCCCAACGGCAAGCTAATCAGAATTAAACTAAGTGAGATATTAGCTTTTAAAGTTTAACTAAATTAAATTTAAACAAAAAATTAAACCACACTAATCTGGCCCAAGCCCAATAGCTTTACCACGTTCAAAACCCCGGCCCAGATCCCTCTTCTTCTTCCACCGTCGCGCTCCTCTCCTAGTTCGTGCACCTGGAAGAAAAAAATGCACACACCGTGCACATTGCACACGCCGAAAACTCCATCATGCTCAAATCTGAGACCATCAACAAATTTCTCTTCACCTCCTCGTCTCAACGCACCCACATGCCTAAACCGCGGCCCCTTCGTTTGAAATCCGATCATCACGTCGACAAGAAAAATTACGAAACCCCTTAATGTCACACCCTTCATTAGTACACCGAACTCCGTCAAAATTTGTTGCTGCAAAGCCCACTCCTTCCTCATCGTCATGCCATGCTCTTCTTTGCCTGTCGTTACCTGTTTCTCCGATGAACCGAAAAACTAGTTTTCAACATTTCCAATCATCTACATGGAATAGTGTCATTTTCACATCAAAAATACTACATCTCTTATTAATCGTTACGGAGCAGACAGCGTTGATCGATTCTTCCCGGATTGGGAGAAATGATTTTCTGAAATTGCAAACCCATTTCTTTTATTCTCAGATTTTGATTGATAATTCTCTCCGCTCTCAATGAAAACTCAATCCGTTAATTTCTAAAATTCGAAAATGATAATCCAAACAACTTTCACGTTGATTATTTTTGCCAAAAACGAAGGGATTAGGAGATATGGATTTTAGATTGAGTGGAAGTGGTATTTTTTCACTATTGGAATTGAAAACATAAAGAAGCATAACATACAGATCGTAGAAATGGATTAATGGAAGAGAGTATGTCTATATGTTTGTTTATATAAAGATTGGAAAGGGCATATTAGTTATTTAATCATGGAACACTTGGCTACATCCTGAGGTTTCTTGCATGCATGGTGATAGATAAAAAGACACATCATCCTTTATCCTTATCTTAAGGGTTAAATAACTCATTTAAATTGGCAACACTTTTGTGACGCTTATAAATGTGTCTAATTTAGCCATATTATTTAATGTAGCCTTTACATGTCTTTCATGTCAAAACAATGGATTAAAAAAATTAAATAAATAATATTTCAATAACTTATCATTTTTACCAAATCATATTTGTACTATTTTTAATCCAAATTTATTCCTTTTGGACTATTTCAATTTTATTCCTGCCCAAATCCAAATTAATTTTGATCTTTATGAAATATGGAAATTTTAAACTGGTTCCAAATTTCTTGGTCATTGCATTCTCCCCCACTTAAAATGATTTCGTCCTCGAAATCGAAGTCGGAACTAATTGTCAAATACCTAACCAATACCTTGACTGCCCAAATAGTCGAGAATTCAAATTTCTTAATTATCATCTCTAGCGATTAATTAGTGGATTAAATTTTCCAAAACTTAGCTTTCAACAAAACATATATCCCTTTCTATGAAAATATACTTTGGTCAAAACTATTTCATAAAAACTGGGTTAGACTGCTCTGTTTAAATGGTTAGAAACACCTATCGATACAGTGGATCCTTACTGTACCGACCAATGTTCATAACACACTCAACAAATTAATCCAACAAAAATCCCATTCGTTTACCAAATTACAAATACGCCTCTCGTATATATACATTCACTCACAACTGATTCTAGGTTATTATTATCTCTATCTCTAATGAGTTACTTGTCCTAGGATACCATTGATCCTATCTCTGACAAGTATGTATCCCACGGAGCCAAGGTTTATCTAACCTAAGCTCTGATACCAAGTGTGACGACCCACACTGCCATCTACTTCAAACCGACCAAAAACTAAAACCCACATCGATTCAAGGTAAGTAAAAGTACGTTTCGTTAGGGTTTATCAGAGAAAATGCAGCAGAATACAAAGCTCACAGCGGAACATATAAAATATAATAAGAATATATTATTGCAGCGGAATCATTTTTGAATACAAATCTGATTTTACATACCATTACTCCATGAGGACTTAACATAATATAACGATAATAGAGTACGTCTGACCTTTATATGAAACTTCAGCTCTCTTTAGAACTCCAAGTCTTAAAGCTTGAGCTTGATCTCAAAAACTGGAAAACAAACGAATAGACTGCCCGTGTGGAAATTATGGGCACCTATAGTTTGAAAGGGAAAAACAAACTACGAGTCATTCATGGGATTGGTATGAGAAAACTTTACTAACCCGTCTTATACTTAGCCTTATTTTGAATGAGGTATCTCGGGACCACGCCGCATGTCGTGGAACAAGTTTCCTCCCAAGGATACGTGCACCACCAATTACCAAAAATGACTTATGAAGCTAACAATTCAACAAACAATATGTAATTTCTCAAACTGCCCACTAGGGTTTAATTCCCTAACTTACATTTTCAAAAATCCAATTAACTTTTTAGTAGTTATTTCTTTGGACTTTATACTCGATTTCTTATTTTCAAATCATTAGAAATACATATATAGCTTTCATTTCAAATTAGCTTTCACTTCGGGATCTCAAACCAAAACGTATTCGAAAACCTCAAATAACTACTATACAAGAAAATTAAAATATATGCCACCTGATCGAGAGATCCTCATAATGGCCAGGCTCCAGGTACACCTTACCATCACGATAATAATCCAGGTACGTCCTCTCTCCACCTTGAGAGCAAACCAGACTATACATCCCCGACTTTTCATCATCAGTGTCGTTACCCGATCATTGTTAACACATAGAAATCATTTTTATATCCCGAAGTGGGGAAAGCCATTTCGCAATAATAATAATCACAAGTACTTTCAAATCATAGTACTTCACATCAACAATTCACACATATTAATCATATAACCTTTGAGCTCGTACTTCTCAAAGAAGGTTGTTAAGTAAGAGAATAAATTCTCTGCCACTAAATAGATATATCATTAATAGCAACTAATCGGTTTTGTGATGAACTACAATGTCAAACACGTAATACATTTCTAAATCATTTCGGAAACATCGGGTTTAGCCCTTGAAATCCTTTCTGTTTTATAAAACATTTTTATAAAACATTCCTGTCCAAAATTAGGAAAACATTTCATTTCACTTAAGAAAATCACATTTCAAAACATTCATTAAATTAACATGAACCCAAATGCATTGCTAAACACCTCATAGTCCAATCGTGAAGTGTTTCACAAGGTGTTTGCACACAAGTATTATCTACACAATCCCATGCCAAATGGAAAATCAATTATTTGCTCATAAAATGGTCAAGCACAATCCAAAAAACAGACAATCACAATAATGAACTTGTATTATCAACCACATATAATCATATAAGTTCACTAACAATTATGGATATTAAACTAGCCCTTAATCAGTTGATAGCTTCTCACATACTTTAGTGACTACCCAAATTCCACTTAAAGATCAAATCTTTAAGGGTTTAATTTACATTACCACATCAAATCATTTACTAATATCCCAAACATAATACCAAAATTGAATCAAGGAATGTATATTTATGATATTCTGTAAAGGTGCAACTTTGTGAACCTAACATAAAGGTTTTCACTAAAAACTCTAAACAAATTGCCATTTTTACTTCATAAACCTATTTAGAATTCTTAAGCAATCATATACCATCAAATCATCCATGAATTCACCACAAAAACTCTAAGAAACATTTCAATAAACACCTTATATGCAATAATTAAATAAAGCGACAAAACCCTTTAAAAAGTTTAGTTTTTCTCACCATTAAAGCTCCAAAATCTTCATTACCAAGACGAACAAGCCAACGTACACTGCTATCGCTACTCGTACTGCTTTGAATCCCATTTCTATTTGCAGCTGGTGATTGCTCTGGTATTTTTTGTATGAAAATAAATTAATAACGATATTCGTTTTATATATTCATATATAAGGACCATTTATTTTATTATTATTAAAATTTATACTTACTAAAATTATCAAAGTTATGTATCTATGGGTTTTATATTCGATATGTTTCTAATACCTCCAACGGCGGGTTAATCGGATTTAAATTAAGTGAGATATTAGCTTTTAAACCATGCCAATCTGGCCTAAGCCCAATAGCTTTACCACATTCAAAACCCCGACCCATCTCCCTCTTCTTCTTCCACCCCCGCACTACTCTTCTAATTCACGCACCTGGATGAAACAAATGCAAGCACCATGCACTATGCACACAACAAAACTCCATCATGCTCAAATCTGAGAACATCAACAAATTTCTCTCCACCTTCTCATCTCAATGCACGCACATGCCTGAACCTCGGTCCCTTTGTTTGAAATCTGATCATCATGCCAACAGGAAAAATTAAGAGACCCCTTAATGTCACACCCTTTATTAGTACACCAAACTCCGTCAAATTTTGTCACAGCAAAACCCACTCCTTCCTCATCGTCGTGCCACAGTCCCTTCGCCTATCATTGCCTGTTTCTCCGATGAACCCAAAACCAAGTTTTCAACATTTCCGATCATCGACACTAAATCACTCCATTCTCGCATCAAAAATATTATATCTCCTAATGATCGTAATAGCGTAGACGGCGCTAAACGATTCTTCCAAGATTGGAAGATATGATTTTCCGAAATTTCAAACCCATTTCTTTAATTCGCAAATTTTGATTGATAACTCTCTCCACTCTCAACGAAAACTCGATCCGTTAATTTCTTAAAATCGGAAACGATGATCCGAACAACTTTCACATTGATTATTTTAGCCAAAAACAAAGGATTAGGAGATATGGATTTCCGATTGAGTGGAAGTGGTATTTTTCATTGCTGGAATTTTAAACAGGAAGAAGCATAATATACAAATCGTAGAAATGGATTGATGGAGGAGAGCATGTCTGTATGTCTGTTTATATAGAGATTGGAATGGGGATATTAATTATTTAATCATGGAACACTTGGCTACATCCTAAGGTATCTTGCATGCACAGTGACAGATACAAAGGCACATCATCCTTTATCCTTATCTTAATGGTTAATTAATTAATTTAAATTGGCAATACTTTTGTGACACTTATAAATGTGTCTAATTTAGAAATACTCATTAATGTAGCATTTGTAGGTCTTAAATATCGAAACTATGGATTATCAAAATTAAATAAATAATATTTCAATAACTTTTCCTTTTACCAAATCATATTTGTACAATTTTTAATCCAAAATTCATTGCTTTTGAACTATTTCAATTTTATTCCTACCCAAATCCAAATTAATTCTAATCTTTATGAAATTTGGAAATTTTAAATTGGTTCTAGATTTCTGGGTCGTTACAACACAAGTCTAGCGTTCAAATCCGTAGCCAAGTTCTTAATCATTCCATCGACATCTTCTCGAGTGACTTAGTTAGATGGAACTCCAGTCGAAGGATGTTCTTGACTTCCCCCCCTTTGTACCTTGAGCTTCAGCAATAGCGTCATGCTTGTTGTTCTTAACCATGATGAAAAGCGAGTAACAAAGTCGAAAATTAAAACTGAAGACGAAATCCAAAGACAAACCGGAGAATCTAATCTGAAGCAGAAGTCAAAGTTGTGTTCCCCTGTTCCTGGCACGCCAAAGCGTTAACATGGGGAATATTATCCGATTCAACACACACCAACCCTCGAGTATAAGTGTAATATGAACATAGTAATCCAAAAATATAGTAAAGTAATGCGAAATAACACAAGTTTTTATAGTGATTCGGCATTAACGACTACGTCCACTTCATAATAATCATTCATCGAATATTTGTCGATTACAATGATTATACAAGTTCAGACAATTTCTGTGTACAAAGTTGCATAATAGAACAACAAATAGTTTGTTAATTATAAACTTTGTCCGAATGAGCCCTTCATCTTCGTTCGCCGGAAAGCGTGCTGGCTTGGTCAACGACGTCTAAGAAATTCAAAAATATCCAAGAATGTCCAAAACAGTCCAAAAGTTGTGGAAAAGACCTTGTGAATGTCTAAAGAGTTGAAGGAAAGCATTTATGTAACGTTTTAGTGGTCCAAGCTATGTCCAATAGCCATGGAGAAGAAGATGTAAGCCAATAATGGTGCTTGAGAGCTTTAAGGGTGATAAAAATTCAACCCCTTCGAATTCCAAGCTTGGGTATTTATAGGAGTGAGTTGGTAGTGGAGTAGCTGAGATTGGGGGCTACACAACAAAAATTCGTATCCCAGAAAGAGCCGTACCCTGATAATCGTATCCCTTTGATAAGAGATTTGAAATTTCGTATCCTCTAAAGGATACAAGAAAAAGGGGGAGATCTATGCTTGCCAAATCTGAGGCTTTCCGTGCTAAGTTGATTCGAGGATTTTGAGTGATCAACATGCGTTCATGAAAATAGGTGCAACTTTCAAACCGTAAGGTCATTTGGGCTAAACAAAATTTATACCTGAAGCTAACTCAGAGGGCTACAATGGTTTTACTTTTTGAGGAAGACGGGTGTGTAGCGTGGAGCTACACAGTTGGTTACGCATAGTAACAAGTAGCTAGAAGTATAACTGGTTGACAGGCCTAACCAATGGCATAAAAGTGCAGGCCAAGGAGGCCAATATAGCTAATACAAGCTTAATACAAAGCAAAAATATGCATCAGACAGTTTAGAACATAGCCCATAGCAAGAGACTACAAACCAAAACAGAGAAAAAAGGAAATACTAGACCACAATAGTAATCAGAGCGGGATTTGGGTGCTACTTTCTTGCGATCCAGGCGATTGAGGGATAGGAAGAGATGGCCTGAAGCGAGTGGGTCTGCTCGATCCTGTCCATGAATTGAAAAGATGCAAGATGTGATGAAAAATACCCATCAGGAGTTTCTTGGTTCGGCTGAAGATGTGAGCGTTGCGTTCTAGCCAAATACTCCAAGCAAATAAAACCACTAAAGAATCCAGTATAGGGTCAGGGAGCTTATGTTGCCAATACTCGAAAAAAGAGTGAATCGAAGGGATGAAGCCAAGAAGAAAGGAGCTGATTGCAGCCCAAATAGTGTAGGAAAAATCACATTCAAAGAAAAGACGAGTTAGGGATTCATTACGATGGTTACAGAGGACGCAAGAAGGATTAATATTGTTGTTAAAGCGATGAAGGCGGTCTTTGGTGTTGATGCGATTGTGGATGAGAAGCCATTGGAAGAAGATGACACGGGGAAGAGGGCTACAATGTTTACAGTGTAAAGTGCCATAATCCATGTTTTCGTTCCCAAAATAGGTCATCTAAAGGGGTTTCAGGTCATTTTTATGTTTACGTCGCGACTTCAGCCAAAATGCTTTACGTTTTCTGATGATGGTTCTGATGATTGAGCGCACCGTTAACCAAAACTTGATGTGCGACATCTTTGACCAAAAAGTGTGTCAACAATAACACTATATGTATACCAATTGAAACTTGTGATGCTTATATGAATTAAATCTAAGTAACTAATTTTAAGAGGAAAAAAAGAAAAGAAATCATAGGCACATGTAAAAATAATTGCAAAGTCACAAATTTCTATCTTTACTGTGTCAAAATTTCTGATTAAGTTGTTGGTAAAATTTCATCCATTGATGATCGTTGTTTTTTTTTCAATTGCCCAGTTGTACACTTCTGCTAAAATACTTTAATTTATTATCTTATTTCTGATAATAAAGTATGATAATAACTAAGGAAAAAAATGAAGTCTTAAGTCAATGCAGGAGGAGGAAGTTGGTTACACTAAGAAATAATTAGGAAATAGTGCGGAAAGTAGGTCTTGATCAAAAAGACCGCAGTGCAAAACGTCCTTGTATTACGATCACTCAATAGGAAAGCACAAAAAATTCTCCAGATGCAAACAATATTTATTTTGATGTTGGTATGGACATCATATTTTATATTATTTTAGAATTGTGATGTAACTTAAATTACACAGAAATTAAAAACTAAAACAAATTTTAATTATAAAACTATATAAGTTGTTACAAAATATAAGCATATATACCTTTTCAAAAAGAATGCCATGTTTCCATATTTTTATTTCCGTACTTCGCCCAGCTGATTGATAGTTATCAGATTAGGTGTAAGAAAACTACTCAACATGGCCCAGTGAATTAAATGCATGATAGGCATATTAATATTTTGCTGGTTTACTTTTTGCATACAAATAAAGCAGCATTTTCGTAACAACTCTTCATCTTATTGCATCATACATTGCCGGCAAATATGATCTCGCTTTCAGTCATAAGTCTGGTTATATTTTATCTTCTTTTGCGTAGTCAAATCTCCAATCTTTGCGATGAGAAAAGAAACTAAAATAATAAATAGATATGTGGTCGCTGTGGCGTCATAAATGCATGGATAATTTACAACGCATCTACGATGATAGTTTGAAAGTAGCGTAATGTTCATGGCATCACTATGGTGAAGCTACTTAGTACTCTTAAGTAATGGCTTAGTGACGGAATTAAATTTGGTAACGCCATGCCGACGTTGGGTCGCTACGACATCGCTATTCTATGTCAGAAATCGATCATTATTCTTGTAGTGTGACTCTCAATGACATTAATCAAAAGTCTGGTAAGACTCTGAGGAAATTCTTAAAACGGTTTAACTTTGCAGTAGCTTCAGTCGACAGACCCGATCCTTCTATGATTTTGATATCCGTAGTATCTGGAGTTTTTCATAAATTTGATTTTAAGACTTCACTGCACCGGGACACACTGAGGGATCTCAGAGATTTTTATTTCAAAGCTAAAAGATTCCTTCAGGAAGAGGATGCGAGAACTGAAAAAACGGTTTTTGTAACAACCCGGAATTTTGAAAATAATTAGTCATTTAATTAGAATCCCAAAATTGGAATTTCTACAAATAACGGAATTTGACCATGAAAATTTAACCGATGCGTTCGTCTCGGAATTCTGGTCAACTTTTGTAAAGGCTCGCAAATCCATACCCTTTTGAGTTGACAAATATTACACACGTCCAACACAAAGTGCATAGAAATATGAATCTTTAATAGAAAGAAATTGGAGGATGAGATATGGAGGAAAGAAATATTAGAATAGAAGAAGAAGAAGAAGACAACACAAAATCAGAATCGCACATCGTAGGGAACAAAATATAATATAGAAATGAATCTTTATAAATACTTGAATAAATATACTTACGTACATCAGAGTACAGCAGACAAATCTGGACAGTTATAATATCCTGTCCTCAAGTACAATAAACGGCAGAGAGATAAATCATACATCAAAACTCCTCTAGCTCGTCTTCTAGATAGTCTAGTGAATTGTTTAACTTTAAAAAATACCGTTTCAAAGAAAAGAATCATACGACCAGCCCACACATAAACATGGACGGTTTTTACCTTACTATAACGCAAAACATTTTGATATAGAAATCCAGTGATATTATAATAGTCTATCAAATAAATAGCCAAATCGCAGAAAGCTTGCATCTCACGCTCTACACACATAGTATAAAATCAAAAACCGTGGAGCTCTTATTGGAGAATGGATTCTAATTATGGAAAGAAATGGGCCACCTCCTGATCAGTGTATCTCCGGAGATGAATACACTATGGTTCAGCATGAACATCTTGCAACTCAGGCTAAACAGGACCGGTCACTCATTTAACTTGAGTGGACCGAATATATCATTACCACGGTTAGAGGCCAGCCACTGAACCGAAAGCATACAAAAATAAGGAATAATTAATGCATTTTATTTCTCCAAATCAGGTAATGATATACCCTGCTTGGGTATGACTCAACTAGCTATGCGACGTACCCGATTTCTGCCATTTCCCGGTTGATGAGGCTTAAGGTTAAGCTTACCATTTCGGAATAGAACATCTCCATTCACTTTGAATGCCACATTCTCATATCTGCTAGAAACCACTAATTGATTCCCACAAAAATACACTACTGTTAGGCAACAGAAGTTGTCTTCTCCACAACCAAACTTGGTACATTTGAAGAAATCGACGTACATGACCCCTTCGGAAATATTCTGTCAGACATCTATCCGTACAAGTCATACAGGAATAGGATGAACCGAAGTCACCCTCCCACCACATCCTAGGAATCACCATATGGATCAGTAGCGGGTAGTTCTTGCAATCTGTAGATTTCAATTGCGATAGAACCACAATATATCTTTGCCTGCAGAACAGAGATTACAAGTAGTTCTTCCATTTATGAATATCCACAATCTTCAATTTCTCCATATTCAATCAGCAACTTCCCTATTTACGTATTTGTTGGACTAATGGTTTTCAAATATAAACCGTACCAACAATAACATAGGCTAGGTTTTGATAGTCGGTTATTTAATCATCAAAATATACAACAATGCAACCATGAAAATAAGGTGGATCCACTAGTTCAATATACCACATCATTTGGCCTTTTTAATTTACTATTCAATAGTTGGAACTTCAAAATCTTTTCAATCTTGTAAACACAACATTTCCCTTCTTACATTAATATAAGAATACGCGCAATCCATTTATTTAAAATACTTAGAAAAATACGTCATAACTTTATCCAGTTTTTTCCATTTAGCCCTCACTTGTAAATCACTTGCTCCAGTATTACTTATTTCTTAAAACTAGAAGCTAAGTCCCTTTTATAAAATGTACCTTTATTAATCGTAACTTAATATTCGTAAAAACAATGTCATCGATTCCATTTCTAACAACTTTACAAACTAGTATCATCTCTTGATACTAATGAAATCGTTCAAGTTGTGGTATTCTATTTACCTCTTAGACCTTAATCAACATCATTCTTATCTCGAGATAGATACAAGTTTGTAATTTCAAACTAATACATTAATATTATACAACCTTGTTTATTTATCCCGTTTAAAAACATGGTTTTATAGACCATTCCACATATTGAAAATCTCCATCTCAAATATAATTGCTATTACTTCATTCGATGACTAAATAAATGGTTATTAAAAACTTCTCCTTTTAATTTAAAATTACTTTAAACAATTTGTCATATAACTCGAATTTTTATTACAAAATCCTATTATGAAACTCTACACAAAAATCCCTTTCTTCCCGTTCATTTAACCAAATTTCATTATTTAGATTGCTAATTTAAAATAAATGGTTTAGCTTTACATTCCCTTTCATAAACCTTCTTTAAAGCTCGGGTTCGCTATAGAATTCATTCATAAATTTCTTTCAAAATCCAATCAGATTTTCTTACAAACTTGATTGTTTTCTTAATTGAATTCATTTAAGAAGTAATGACTTAAATTGATTTCTTTTTATTTCATACAAAATAGATTCCAAAATCCAATTTCAGTTATAAATAAATTTATTACTCCATTTCTATCGATTTAACAGATGGCAAATCAAAATTTGTATTACATTTCATTCTTTGGCCATCTACTACCAATTACCCAACCAATATCACCCATTGGTTATTAACAGACAATAATTGCATTTTTGATTCAACAATCACAATCAAAAACTCAGATTTGATTAAATGATTCATATAATATATTATGAAAATAAACAACATATTTGAGGAATCCAGTTGAATCCCTCTAACATGTCCTTCCCTACATTGGAATAGGTTACCTCAAATTCAATTCAATATGACAATAAATTTATGAAAAACAAAAATAAACAGTTCAACCTAAAATAAGCAATCAATCAATAACAATAATCCAAACACATCAACTATCAATTTAATACGTTTATATTATTATAAATGTTACCAAAAAGGTAAGTTACCTCATTGGGGAATATAATTGTTAAAATAATGATTTCATTTCGTTTAAATTAAACAACCATTTAATCTAACCATCACATATAACAATAAACAACATACATTCAAACAATCATCACATCATCCAATGACTGTTTCAAAAATGGCTATTTTTAACTTGATTAAATTAATATAAATTCACGCAAATGCCTAATCAACATTAAAATGACTATTTAAATCTCTGTTGGCTTCCGTTATATTCCAAAAGTATATATAATTATACAGAAACCATTTTGGTTAAATTCCAAGTTAAAACGGTTTTAAATTTATTAAAAACCCATATATTTTATTTAATAAATTGTTATAATTTATAAACGATTCCATAATGACTATTTGAGAATTGATTTGGACATAAAACAAAATCTACAATATGAAATCTCAAATTTACTCTTTCACTAGATAATTATAATCAATTAGATCCTAACGTTTCTTGTTTTACGGAATTTTGACTTAAAACGGATTTTGTATATTCAATTAAAGTTCAAAACTCAATATTACGAACTACCAAGATGTCACGAGCTCATTTTAATTACATTATAAATCATATTTTCAAACTTCGTTAAATAAATAAAAATCCAATAATATTTCCAAATCAATATTTAAATCAAATTAAATATTTAAATAAAACAATTAAAAATAAGGGTTATTAATAATTTCATGTTTGGAGATTCGCGAACGGAGTCTGCATGAAACAGTTACATGCGAAATATGAAAAAGGGACGAAAATAAATAAACGTAATAATTAACATATATATCTTTCCCTCTTTGACCACACCTTATTGGGAAAACCGGCTACAGGGCGGTCGACCGCCCTTAGGGAGGGTGTCGATCGCTTCGGGCCTGCAGTGCCCAATGATGGCTAGGTTTTAAGGGGCAATTTCATTATATTTTATGAGAATGGACAGATTTTAATGTAACTTGTTCTAACGGTACTAGGCCAACTCCACACTTATAAATAAACGGGTAAGGCCTCATTATTTTTTGCACAAATCTGTGGGCAGCAGCGACGCTCTGCCATTTTCCTCCTTCTTCAGACCTAATTCTTAGTCAAAAATATATTCTTATACAGAAAATCAAATCCAAATCACATAGTATTAAGAGGGTTATCAAATCCAATGGAAAAGAATGAAAATTAGAACTCAACAATAGATTCTCCCCTCTCTTCCCATTTTCTTACATCTCCACAGATCTGCAATTTTCCCATTTTCAGGTAAATTGTAGATTTATAAAAATTTAGGAATTGCAGGCTTAAAGGGTTCAAACTTTGGATTTGGATTCTTTAAGGTGAGTGGGAAATTTACGAATATAGTTATAATAGCTTATTTATTTCGTTTGAATTAGATCTAAAATTTTATGCCTATTTTTGTCAGATTTGTTCATTTAAATTGTTGTAATTGGATTGACACCCATCGGATCTGATTGTAAACATTGTTAAAACTTGTAAATTGTGGATTGTGGTTAGGCATAATGTTAATTGTAGGATTCTTAAATTAGTTTACACGTATTCCTAAAATTATGTTGTAAAATACATAGCAATTGTTGTAAAGCACTATAGATTTGGAAATTAGTCCTTCTTGAACACCAATTAGATGTACTTATATTCCAGTTCTTTATTTTCAATGTTGAGTGATAAATTATGTGAAAATAAATAAAGATACGTTTGGTAAATTATGTGATTGTAATATTAAAAGAAATATGCTTGTTTGTATTCAATATTGTTGGAATTTGGCTTAATTGTTGTAAATATGTCGTTTTCCACTTTGTGCATAAAAGGACATTATTTTGAAATCATAAGAGATATGGAAATGTACGTACAATATATATATATATATATTTACTTATGCATAATTTTCATCAACTATTCCAAACTATATATATATTTACATATATTTCTTGTGATTTGGAAATCTTTCAATTCCATTAATTAGGCATAATTTACAATAACCACAACTAATGGCCTTTTTGTAAGATTTGGAACCTTCTGAAAATATTGAACGTAAAAAAGAATGTTTGGTCGTTAATTAAATCCAATTATTAAATTTAAAATAATAATAACCACGTTGACCACACAAAAACAAAAAATATAAATATATACATATTATTCGTCTAAATTTACATAAAACGGTAAATTATACATTGTATTGAATATTTGAATGTTTCAATAATATTCAATTATGGAATTATATATGTAAATGTAATCCATATTGAATTGATATATTTGTGGTGACCATTTGTAGCAATCAATATAATTAATTGCTATAAATAGGACCACAAGTTAATAAATAACAATTGTAACCAATGTTGAACGAGGAAAGTAAATATAATAGGATAATGGTTACAATTCCAAAACTTAATTAGGATAAATGTTGTAAACCCCAATTAGGAAATTTGAATTATAACCGCACTTAGACATGAGGTTAAGTTCAACTTGTCGTAGAAGTCTGTCCGGAACCAACTAGCAAATCCAGCATCCACAGGTAGTCAGCTTAATACGAGGGATCTAATGCGTAAATATGAATGTACTAAAGAACGAGTTTAAGTTTAACTTATGGCAGAAGTTTAGACCGAACCGACCGGTAAATCCAGCATCCACCGGTACTCAACTTAATGTGAGTGGTCTGGTGCATATATATATATATATATATATATATATATATATATATATATATATATATATATAACAAGAAACAAATAAATTAATATAAAAAATAGTAATTGTCTGTTGGGGTACAACAAATATATACCTTGGGACTGATAAATGGTTGCCTTAGGAAAATATGGCCGTTATGGCCATAAAAAGCAATAAACATAGAAATAAAAGAAAATACATGTCATAAGGAGATTAATGGATATTGATCTTTGCTTAAATACTAAGTCCAATCAGGGAAGTAATCAAGTAAATATCCTAGGGTAAATAGGATATAACTTTCCTAATTTATATTATTGAACGTAGAACTTATTGTTAAAAATAGAGTTGGACTTAGTAGGTTAATAATGTGGAAATATTATTAACCATAAAAACCCATGACGTAATAAATTGTGTGGAGAGAAACTAAACAGAAAAGACATACTAATGTAGCCCACTTTATCCTAATAGGGAAAAGTATTAAGGGCTAATGGGGTATGAACCTAATAACCCTCGCGTGTAGTCCGCTTCCTGGGTTTTAAGCGCTTGGGGTTGAAAAGTCCACTTGGGGATAGGTCTTTTAGCATAGGGGTCTTAAATGGCATGTGTACATATTTTCTACCTATACCTGGAGACTAGAAACATTAGATATGGCTACCTACCATAATGGAAGTAGTAAGAGACTAGGGGGTTATCCAATAAGCTCAGCTTGAGGGTATAACGGGCGATAAAATACCATCTCTCACCTTATGCGGGGCAAGGGTATATGTGTGAATGATGGATGCTCTAACAAGTATGGCCCGTAGCTAGTGCTCTCTAGTTTATAAAAACATGGAACAAGTTATTGAGAGGTTTTAAGTCACCAATAAGTCCGCCGACCAATGAGTCCGCCTAGGGTCTTAAGTGATCTGGTGAATCCACCCTATCTATCATTGATAGTGAAGCCGAAACAATAAAGGGAAAGTGGATGGAAAGGTATATATGTATGTGATAACTCCACAGTTAGGGTTCACTTCTTCGTTTTGTTAACCTCGTTATTAATGCGGTTCAGAAATTGATGCGTCGACTATCTAATGAAGCAGTCAAGTCGAACTCATACTTTTCATATGAATCTGGCACATTGGTTCACAAGTTTTGTATGCTGAAGGCGTGCAAATTATACAAAAAGACTAGCTCCAAAGTAGTTTGTTATGTAGATTTTAGTTGCAATGTACAGCTCAGGTCATACTACCTGGGTCATAGCCACGTCAATAGCAACCAGGTGATCGTTCCGTCACCGTCAGCTGGTCGGATCGGTCAGTCACATATTAATGCAAAGTTCTGGTCGGTCGGTGATGTATAAAGCATGGGTCGAGCAGCTTCTTTGCATGATGGGTCAAGCAGTACTATTTAATGGTGGATCGAGCACATCTTTGTTTGGTCGGTCGAGCAGAGCTTTTGTCATGGTTTGAGCACCTCACTTAGCTAATCAGTCGAGCATCTCGCTTAGCTGGTCGCTTGAGCACCTCATTTAGCTGATGGTCGAGCACGTATTAACATAAACGTGCAGTTGTATTTATATAAAAGAATGGCTTGTTAATATATAATAATATGGATCTAAACGATGCTGATGTGAATCATGAAGAGAATAGTGGTAAAGATGAAAGCCAAGTACACATAGCAAGAGGCATAAAGTGAATTAACTATTAATATATCATGATAGAAAAGGTTTTATACCCTGGTCATGAATTGTATCATGCTCGTGCATTATTAATGAAGCCATGTCATTATGGATCAATCCAGTTACGTATAAAGACAAAACATGGTCCGTCACTTTAATACAATGATGGGTCAAACATCCTCACAACTGATGGATCGTGAGCTTCCTGCTTCTATGGTTCAGTTCCATGCAATTCATGTATGATAGTGTACTTCTACAAGATGATCCAAACGTTTTCTCCTATAGCTAGGGTGTGTGATGCTCCATGCACACATGGAAATTAATGAACCATACATAACTAAACATGAGTGTACCAGTAAAGATGAAAGCACATAAATGTGTCATAAGATATATGCATGGACCATGGCACAGGATATAATGTGTAATTCATAATGCTTGACACTACTAATGTGTAAATATATTCGGCTGCATGTTTTGCATAACGATGGACCAGGCATAATTGTCATAATGGATTTGTCATAGATCTCAAGCATGTAGCAAACATAAATAATCGCCAGTCGCTCAGAAATGATACGGTGGCTAAAGTGTAATAAAAAGGGGTTGGTCAGAGAACATGGACCGGTGTTTAATTGAAAATATGGATCAACACCAAAGCACTTGTTGCAGTGGCATTATTTTATATGTGTGGTCGGTCACAAATTTATGCAGGTCGGTCGACACTTAAACAAAGCGGTAGAAAAATGTATATGGGACAACACATGACAAGCTTGGTACAAATGTACTAATGGGCCAGTGACATTTTCGTAATTAAGTCGTGGACTGACCCAAAACCTGCACACCATATTTTCTGCCTTGCCACTACCCCCAAACTACACCTATAAATACCCCACTTCTATACCATTCAAGGGACGGATTTTTCTACCCCGAAGGGCTATCCAATTCATTTCTTCACCATTCTAAACCTCTCTAACCTCCATTAATTCTCTCTCTGAAGCCTAGATCTAAAACAAAATCATCATGGAACCAAGGAAGATCATCTAAATGTTTAAGTGGTTGAATTTCTACTCGACAACCATCAAAAGCAAGAGATCTCACCGATTCCTTCATGAATTCAAGTAAAATCTAAAGCAAAAGGAGAGTAAAAGCCGAGAATATCATTTTAAAAGAGAGAAAATAGAGTAGATCATTAAAAATGAGTGAAATGAGTGTAATGAATGAAGTGATGTACTTTGTAAATCCTTCTATGATAATGAAAATTGCTTTAACAGTGGACATTGGCCAATCTCTAAGCCGAACCACTCTAAAATTCCTGTGTTTTTACATGCTTTTATATTTCATCGCTTCGTATTTTCAAATCATAATTTTTGAAGTGTTACATAAACACCTTGGAGTGTTGAGATCCATTTTTGATTTCAAAAGGTTTAATAATAATTTAAACTACAATTTAAAGGGCTTCCAAAATATATGCGTAAATGATCTATCTCGATAGTATATCCTGGAGTATCATTTTGGAAAGAGTAGAGTCGTGCGTAAATATCTAAAAGGTTATGTTAAAATCACTAACCTTGATATGCATATATCTTAGGTTGAACAAAAAAGGATACATCTGTGTATTATAATCTGTGTTGTACATTTCTGTTCACCAGAGTTCTGTTGTTCAGACCCCCCTCCTCATTACAGCCACCCAGGATTTCTAGAGAACGTAGAGTTCTCACAATTGTTTTAGTTTGGCTTTCATTTCTCATTGCCTCTCATGCTCAGTATTGGGAAAGTGACTTACTTTGAAAAAGGTAGTTACTTGAGTTAATACTAGTTTATCCTATTTTGTTTCCGTTGTGACTTATTTTATCGTACTCTGATTATGCTCATGCTCAATTACTATAGCTACTAGATTTACATGCTCCATGCTTGGATGTGTTTGAGTTTCATTTTTTGTCGAAATTTGGGCATAGAAAATTATGGGGTGTTAAAGTTCTTGAAGCTAATTAATGTTTTTAAGGGT
This sequence comes from Allium sativum, assembly GCA_030737875.1. Lineage (NCBI taxonomy): Eukaryota > Viridiplantae > Streptophyta > Magnoliopsida > Asparagales > Amaryllidaceae > Allium > Allium sativum. Next base: position 1,050,691,879 of record CM060916.1, on the reverse strand, counting down.
ACGAAACCGTCCGACTCAGAATATGCTAAAGATTCTTCTGCAAGTAAACCCTCCTCGAGGAACGATCGTAACAAGGCTTGGATGCAACCTTGACTCCCATCTTATTCAGAACTTACTCTCACCCTCGAGGAGATTTATCAGGAAGTTCATCCCATTGCTCCTTTCAGAAAGCCTCCAGTAAGGGAGTCGACTCAGAGAGAAAGAGACATTGGTCGACATTTCAAATTTCATGACCTCGACGGTCATGATAAAAATGATTCTCAGGGACATGGTTGAACAACGTGTCAGGCATGGAGAGCTGGAACGGTTTGTTCAGAATCATAATGTGGTGCCCCGACAGGCACAACCCGCTCAAGGAAATCAGGGTAGGCCTGGGACCAGCACTCGTTCTAACGACATCATTGTCAATTGAACCTCTTATTGGCTCTGATGTCTTGGATGGAAGTCTCCTTGGCATCAATGTCTTATGGTATGTGGCTTGTTGCTTTTGATCTGTCGACTTTGTGGATATTTCGATTTTTAGCATTTGGTCCCCTGGATATCCATCGTGGTTTTCTGACTTCTTGATTTTGGGTTTGTTTGGTTTTTCGGATATTGGATTTGGTTCTTGTGGATCTTGGTTTTGGTTCTTATGGATTCTTGATTTTGGTCTTTTATGGTTTTTCGAATTTTGGCATTGTGGACTTCGGTGCTTAGGCTTTGGATGTGGCTTTCGGATACTGTGCTCCTCACTTATGGCTCTCTAATTTTTGGTCCTTTGAATTATGGATATTATGGATTTTCTGAACTCTTGGTTTGACCCCGTTGGGGATTTGGTTGTTTGGGTTTCATCCCATGGTTTTAGCTTTAAGAACTTTAGTCCTCTAGATGTATACTCCTATGGTAATTTTGGCTGTAAGATGGCTGAGTCAGCCTACTCATGTACGGGAGTTGTTATAATCCCTAGTCATGCTATTTTCTCGACAAAATACCATCACCCCTTCTGGTTATTTATGAAAAGAATTTTTTTTGGGATTTTGATTTTGAATGGTTAAGTTTGCCTACCTATATGACAGGAACAAACAAGTTCCCAGGCATCCCCTTTGTAGATGATAAACCGTTCGTTTTCCCTCATGAATGAATTTGGAATTAGAAAATGGCCAAGTCCGCTTACCTATGCATGGGGGTAGGCCAACTCCCCAGGCATGCTCTTTAAGGATGATGAACCATTGAGTTTTCTTTTAGCTTTACTAGAAATCCCTAATTTTTTAACTTTAATAAAATTACTTCGCAAATTAAGGATGCTTACATGTGAAGTATGAAATTGACAACAAGATTGCAAGCGTTAATAAGCATCTGACAATCTTGGCCTTTTGCCCTACTTCGACAAGATTGCCTTGATTTGTGGCAGGTATAGGATCTTAAGCATCTAGTCGGCGAATCCTACTCATTTGACTATGGGGTCATCATGTCAAGACGACCTTGGATTGCATCGTGTGGACTTGTCAGTGACATGACAAGATTATTCACTCGTGGTATCTTGGCCTCTTGTCCTACTTCGACAAGATTGCCTTGATTTATGGCAAGCTTCAAGTCTTAGACGTCTAATCGGTGCAACCTGCTCATTTGGCTATCAGACCATCCTAGCAAGGTGATTCATTTGGTTATCTGTCTATATGGTTATTGGTTATTCTGGATTTGCAGATCTTGAGTTTTACCAATTATCTGGCTATGAACTTTTTGGTTATTCAAGTTATTGGGCTCCTGCAGTCCTTTTGCTATTTTGATTATTCTGGCACTTTGGTTTTTCTGACTATCTCCAAAATGGTCCAAGTAGATCGTTGGCTTTCAATGGATTTCATGCTATCTGGTTTCCAAGTTAATGGGTAAAACGTTCCGGCACGATTATGGCTATTCGGTTTTCTGGTTATAAAAGTTCACTTCTAACTTCTTCTTGCTTTGGTTTCCTGTATTTCTTTTCTTCTCGCAAAATACACCTTCCACCTATCAAGCAAGACATGTTTTTGGGGGGAAATGTTGACACGCTTTTTGGTCAAAGCTGCCGCATGTCAAGTTTTTGGTTAACAATGCGCTCAAGAATCAGAAGCACCGTTCGAAAACCCAAAGCGATTCGGTCGAAGTCACGATGGAAACATCAAAATGGCCTGAAACCAATTTAGATGGCCTATTTTGGGCACTAAAACATGGTTTACGGTGCGATGCACCGTAACTCTGGTAGCCCTCTGAGTTAGCTTCAGGTACAAATTTCGTTTGGCCCACATGAACTTACAGTTTAAAAGTTATGCCCGTTTTCGTGAACACGCGTCGATCACTCAAAATCATCAGATCAACTCAGCACGACAAGCCCAGGATTCGGCAAGCATTGGCATTCCCCCTTTTTTTCATTTCCCTTAAAGGGATATAAAATTTCGTATCCCTCATCAAAAGGATACGAATTTCAGGGTATGGTTCTTTCGGAGATACAAATTTTTGGTGTGTGATCACCAACTCCCACCTACTCCACTACCAACGCACTCCTATAAATACGCCCAAGCTCAACATCAAAATTGGTAGGATTTTTATCAATATTGAAGCTCTCAAGCACCATTAATGACTTCCATCTTCTTCCTCATGGCTATTGGACAAAGCTAGGACCAGCTAAACGTTGCACAAACATTTTCCTTCATCTCCTGGACATTCACAAGGACTTTTCCACTACTTTTGGACTATTATGGACATTTTTGGATAATTTTGGATTTATCAGACGTCGTTGACCAATTCAATATGCTTTCCGCATAACAAAGGACTCTTTTGGACAAAGTTTAGCACTAGCAAGCTATTTGTTCTTCCATTATAAAATTTTGTAAACAGAAATTGTTCGAACTTGTACAATCCTTGTAATCGACAAACATATGATGAATGATTATTAGGAAGTGGACGTAGGCGTTAGTGCCGAACCACAATAAAAAGCTGTGTTCTTATGTATTATTTTACTATATCTTTGGATTACTTTGTTCATATTATGTGACATCCCACGTATGTTAATGTCACTCACAAAGAGAATGCATTAAGTTTCGTGAAGCGTTATAGGTAAACAGACACAGAATATTACGAGACATATATAAATGATAACAACTGAATTTAAAATTATATTTCAAGCATAATTAATAACATCGTGGTCCAAAATATCACAAGTCTGAAACTACATAAAAACCATTTCAATAACGTAAATTTTGCCTTATACCATCAGAGTACATAAATACATAAAAAGCATAATTCCCTAAAAAGAGACAAAGCCATAGTAGTAAAGAATAGAACTTGAGCAATAATTCAAAAGCAGCTCCTAGCAAGATGATAACCGAGTCCTGACTAAGCCTAAGTATTCCCACTCTGAGAACCTGTAGGGGAAACGGAAGAGAGAAGAGGAAACAAAAAGGGTCAGACATAAAGTCTGTCGAGTCTTGTTACTTTTAGCAAGTAAAGAAATAAAAATAGCATATAATGTATATAAGGTAGATAAGAAAGGTAACATCATAAAGGTAGGTGTGACAACGTAAACATGATGGACTGTATACGCTTCTCTAATGATTACTCAGATTCTCTTCACTAATACTAGTATAACCAAAATGAGATGGTCCCAACAACTATCAAATGGTGGAACTAGGCATGTGTCCAGATGTACTCTAACTACTACCCTAATCGATCGGCTCCCTCCGTAGATACCCTATGCCGGCCCCATAGTAGGAGGTATCACTTTCCTAAAGTGGCAACCCTTCGTGATGTGCTCAACCATATCCACCAGTGCCACAGTCGTCTTACCCCCCTCCTCCCGGCCTATGTACGCACATGTCCCTGGTCGGTTTGCGTCGTCCACACCATCCTCCTCGGTTGGATCTCTTACAATCAACTAGTAAGTGTGGCCCAACTCCGACCTAGTTTGGAGTACTCGTTTGATACCTATTAAGGATTACTGACTGAAATAGGTCTCACACAATATGATACAAGCTCCCCCATTGTCTTATATCCCCACTAGGATTTCCATCGGTTATGTATACCACTAGGTGTCTTTAATTACATAACCCAATCATTTCTACAAGTTATGCTTACCCTAAAAAGGTGTCTTTAATTACATAACTTCAACATTTTCATAGGTTATGCTTACCACTAGGTGTCTTTAATTACATAACCCTATCAGGTTAAGTTTGTGGGCCTATATGTAAGTATTACCCACCCCCTTAGATTTACTTAACCGACCCACTGTTCAACCAAATTTACTTAACCCTAATTTAAGTTTTATGTTCATGCAATCGCTATGTATTCAACTAGGTAAAGTATTCAAGGTTTATTACAACATTTCCATTTATGGTTACAATATGTTGCACCTTCCACATTAAGCCTACCATTTCTAGGTGCTGGACATGCCTGGCGGGTCCAGGCAGACTTATTCCACAAATCATGCTTAACCTCGTGTCTCGGCACATCTCGTACTTATGCATCTAGACCTCTCACATTAGATTCACCACTTGTGGTCATTGGATATGTCGGGCAGTTCCAAGCCGGCTTCCACCACAAGCGTTATCTAACCTCGTGTTTAGGCGCAGTTACAGTTTCTAATTACTGTAATCCTAGGCATTTCATTATTAGCTAATTGTTACCTATTTTGTTATAGGTTTCATGCCCATTTCTCCCCAATTATGTTCATAGTCAATTATATGTCCAAATTTATGTTTGTAAACAATAATCAAGTTATGCCACATTTCCTACTTTCAAGTTATGCCTAATTTTAACGTTTTTCTCCTTATTCCCAAAATAATGCATTCGCATAATTTTAGCGACATACTTAGGCTAGAGAATAGCCTAGTTATATAAAATAAAAAGGGAAAGGCGAATGGAAGATGACAAAGACGATTATTCTAACAAAACTGACATAAGCATATTATGGCATAATGTTAAGATGAACATATAAGAATAGATCAGTGAACTTGTGATAATAAAAGGTTCTAACATAGTAGGGATGTCATAAAAGACATGATTAGATCTAAGTAAGGATTAAGATGTCCAACTAATGACAGATATAAATTTAACCACAACATAATAGGAATACGATGATCCAAATAGCAAATTAGATCCATAATCAAAAGTAAATCCGATATGATAAAGGTTGAGATCTAAGTTATAGTTATAGATTCACAAATTACAATAGATTTGATATAATTCAGTCACAGGGATAGATCAAAATTAAAGTTATACATGTTTTACTTCAAATCTAAAAGTAAACTAACACTCACATTGTTCAGATCTAGAACGATAGAAGGAGTACAGCGAAGGGTGAATCCCAGATCTACACTTGAATCTCTAAACTTTGATTGCAGAAGAAGAAATAGATTTGATTCTGTACAGACACCGACAGCATTTAGGCCTCCATTGATTTTCAGTGAAGAAAACAAGAGAAATGATCCTATATTTATAGCTGCCATCCCCTAGAATTCTACTTGCCACCTCAGCCCTGGGAGGGTCGACCCACCCCTTAGGGGGTCGACCCTGGGGACAACACCCCCCTTGAGGGGTCGACCCAAGGGTCGACACCCCCTTTAAGGGGTTGACAACCCTAAGAAGGATTTTTGCTGCTCACTCAAATTTCGAATTTTGAAATGTTTTCTGATTTTCTGATTTATTTTACATATATATATAATTCTCCTGCGCGAATACAAACTTCAAACTATCCAAACTTCTTCATATAGTGTTCGTTTTACGAAAACCAAATATCTATCTTGACCAAAATTTCAAAACAGACTCAATGGCGTAGTTCGTTTCCCTTAGTTCTGATTATTAAATTAATTATTATTTAATTTGTCCTCTTTTAGTGTTGTTAAAATACGGGGTGTTACAATCTCCCCTACTCAAAGGATTTCGTCCCCGAAATCTTCAAGTTAAGAAGAATGTTCATCCTACCATCGAGCATCCATATACTTATCCATCAATCACAGGCATCCATTGTCCTTAAAGACTAATAATGCTTAAATGAACATATGCAAAGGTGTGTGTATATGTCCCAATACTAATTCAGAGATCAGGAAGTCTACTGATTCGGTCGACCTCTTTAATGCAATGTATGTTAGTGTCATGAGTCCAACATGTATGCAACAATCCTATTATATCATGTAAGTTCTATATGGTTGCACAATCATTCGTCCAAATGCCACGTCCATATGATGATACATCCATTTCCATCCATTAAAAGGTGAAAAATGCACACACATCTATATGCAGTATGAGAGTAATTGAGCCAATTTAGTGCCTAATGTGTGCGTATATGCATCCACAAGCAACCACTGGCAAACATTTGCATCCAATTGAATCCATCAAACATAACACGTCTCAAACACATGTTTAAAACCATGAGGCTCCTAACTAAAGGTCGAAGATTCGATTGATAGGACATACTTCGATGGTAGAAACAAGCATAAATAAAAGCTTTAGAAAAGGAGTTAAGAACATACCCTCGAAAGGAAAAGGGTATGAAGCACGAATCTTGTCTTCGGTGTCCCAAGTCGCATTCTCTAGGTTATCTCCCCATTGAACCTTCATCAACTTGATTTCTTTGTTATATAACTTCTTAACTTCTGATCCAAGAATGAAGGAAGGAACTCGTCTGACTGTCGCCTCCCGTTGCAGTTCCACTTCCTCTAATATACTTGGCACAACAACTTCTGCAGTATCATGTAAGAACTTCCGCAAATGAGAAACATACAAAACATCATGAACGCTAGATAATCTCTCGGGTAGCATTACTCTGTAGGCCATTTAACCAATCCTTTCCGTTATGGGAAATGGGCCTACAAATCTTGGAGCCAGTTTCCCTACAGATCTGAAGCGACCTATGTTTCTTAATGGAGATACCTTAATGAAAACCATATCTCCTACTTCAAATTCAATGTCAGTCCTTCTCCTATTTTCTTAGGACTTCTGCCTATCTTGAGCGGTCTTTATTTTTCATCTAATAAGATCAATCTTCTCAGGCGTTTCTCTAACCATATCTAGTCCAAGTAATAGTCTTTCTATAGATTCCCACCAACAAGTCGATGATCTACAGGGTCTTCCGTATAAGGATTCAAAAGGTGCCAAGCCAATGCTTGCTTGATAACTATTGTTGTAGGAGAATTCTACAAAAGGAATATGTTCTTCCCAAGTACTTCCGAAGTCTAGAATACAAAACCTCAAAAGATCCTCTAGAACTCTGTTCACCCTCCCTGTCCGTTGGTCTGAGAATGATAAGCGGTGCTTAAACGTAGCTGCGTACCTGATGCTTCTTGCAAGCTCTTCCAAAATTCGCTAGTGATGATGGGGTCATGATCGCTTACGATACTGGAAAGCATTCCATGAAGATGGACTATCTCTCGGACATAAACTGCCGCTAACCATGCTGCCGTCCTCTGACTCTTGACCATAATGAAATGAACGCTCTTTGTAATTCTATCCGCTACAACCCTAATACCGATGTTGCCTTTCTACGATCTAGGCAAACTATCTATGAAATCCATGGAGTCGCTCTCCCAATTCCACTGCGGAACCTCCAAAGGATGAAGTAAACCACCGGGCTTCTTTTGCTCAGCTTTAACTTGCTGGCAAATCAGACATTGAGAAACAAACTCCGCCACATCTCTCTTATTCCTAGCCCAAAAGAAAACACGCTTTATATCCTTATACATCTTATTGCCAGCTGGATGAATAGTCATTTTAGAATGATGGGCTTATTCTAGGACTGTCATAATCAAGCTCCCAATTAGAGGAACACAGAGCCTTCCATCTCATCGCAACCACCCTTTACCGTATGTGGAGTATCCACAGAGGTGACTAGAAGTCTCCCCTTTACTGAACCTATCCAAGATATCTGATATTTGTGGATCATTTCGTTGCTTAATGAAATTCCTCGTCATAATCTATATCCCATGAAAACGCCAAGTTGTTCTTTGTCAGCCTGGTGAGTGGGGCTGATATTTTTGCGAAGTCCTAAACAAACTTCCTATAATAGCCTGCTAACCCAAAAAAGCTTCTCACCTCCATTGCATTCTTTAGAATCTGCCAGTCTTGAACAGCAACTACATTTTTGGGATCCACTGCTATCCCATCTTTGGAAACAACATTCCCTAAAAACCTCACCTCTTTTCTCCAAAAATGGCACTTGGAGAACTTTGCTTTACACTGATGCGCACGGAGAGTTTTCAAAACCTCCCTTATATGTAGGGCATGCTCTTCCTGGCTCTTTGAAAAGATCAAGATATCATCAACAAAGACCATGAAAAATTTAATTAGAAACTCCCAAAATACCCTATTCATCAGATCAACAAAATAGGCGGGTGCATTCGTCAACCTAAAAGACATTACAAGCCATACAAAGAAACCATCTGGAGTCCTAAAAGCTGTCTTATCTATACTATCCCCAGCCACCCTCAACTGATGAAACCCATAGCCATGTCTAACAAAGAAAATACTGAGGCACCAACAAGCTGGTCAAATAAGTCATCTATCCTCGGAAGTGGGTGCCTGTTCTTCTTGGTGAGTTTATTCAACTCCCTATAGTCCACACATAAACGAGGCGAACCATCTGCCTTAGTTGCGAATACCACCGGAGCACCCCATTCAGATATGCTTTGCCTAATAAACCCTTTTTCAAGTAGCTCCCCAACTTGCTTGCTAAGCTCCCTCCTTTCCCTTGGAGCCATAGACCGCATAGGTGATTGTAACACCCCACACCCGCTACGGTCACTCACTAAGGGAATGCCATAACATCGGTGGAGTATTTTTAGTGAATATAGAACAGAGAAATTGCAGCAAGACAGATATAAGTAATACTTGAAAATTTAAAACATCATCTCATAACAGCGGAAGTAAACATGTCTGGTTACATCACAAAACCATAATAGAAGTCAAGTACAAATATCTATCCTGCTAAATGAAAATACATAATCCCAATACATGAACTGATAGCCATAAAAGAAAAGGGAAAGCTGAGCTCTACATCTAGTGTCCAAGCTCCAAGAGAGTAATAAAAGCAGCCTGATCAAAGCCCACTCGTGCTGGGCCCACTCTGAGAACCTGAGGGTTGGGAAAAAGATAAAAACAACGGGGTCAGACATAAGTCTGAGTGAGTCCTATAACTTTAACAATACAATCATTAAAGTAACCAGAGAAGACATAAGTTTGATATACGGTAATGTCTGGGGATGAATGGCTATACCAAGCAGTTTGGTAGACCTAGGATAAACTAAGATAACCGCAAAGACGCATCTACCCACCCAAGGGTAATTACTACACTGCACCACACCAGTCATTCCTACTTAAAGGTTGATCCCTCCCAAGGACTTAGAAAATTTTCCCAGTAGTTTTGTGTACCCCTAGCTGACTATATAGGTGCCGTCTGCCCCTATCTCCACTAGATGTACCCACCACTCCAAAGCGATCGGCTCCCTACCGTAGATACCCGTGCCGGCCCCACAGTGGGGTGTATCACTCCCCAAAGTGGCAACCCGATACAACAAACGGTGCACGGCTTATATCTACACGATGCAACAACGTCTTACCTACCAGCCCGGGTCCACACACGCATATGAAACCCGTTGGACTTGCGTTGCCACCGCTACCCCGTTTTGGCCTCTTATAGTCAAGCCCAGTACGCGTGTCCCGTCCTCGACATGGGTCGAGCCCAATAAGATACATATGGGTTACTGGCTGAAATGGGCCCCCACAAGCTACCCACCTAAGCTTGTCCCTTTTTCTAGTGCATCCCACTTAACCCTTTAATCATGTTTAATTACATGTTTCCACTTGGTTAAGTATTCTAATCATATTTTCTATTGCCACCCAAGGCAACCCACTAGATTTCCACATGCCACCCAAGGCACCCACTTAACCCCTCATGTCCCTTTACATGCTAATATGGTTAAGTGTTTCTTAATTGATTAAGAACGTAACCCTTGTAAAGACCTCTCACATTAGACCGTCTTTTATGGCAGCTGGATTTGCCGGTCGGTTCCGGGCAGCCTTACGCCATAACAGGGTCTAACCTCGTGTCTTTACACTTGTCACGTATTCAATTTATTCCTAAGACCTCTCACATTGGGCCAATCATTTGTAGCCGCTGGATTTGCCGGTCGGTTCCGGGCAGTCTTATGCTACAAAAGGGTCCAACCTCGTGTCTTAGTCGATTAATTACACCTAATTAATCACCCCCATATTAATTATCCCTAATTAATATCAAGTTTTTCATAACATGGGTAGACCTAACTCAATAGGTAAATTCCCATGGGGTAGACCTAACTCAATTGGTAAATTCCCACTTATGTTAATTTATTTTCATGGTATGCTTAATCATACCCAATCATACTTTTATTAACATATTTATTAACCCCATCGTTCCCCACGTAAATCGTTCTCATTTCATGGCATAATAAAGGGAAGATCCATCACAAATATCATGGGTTTAACCAAATCTTAGCATATAACTTTGTAATGGGTTAAGAGGATGTCAACTTGCATATATGAGCATATATTAACCCAACTACATTTAACCCAAACTTGCATATTATCATACACATATCTTGCACAACATGTTGAACTTGCATATAAGCATTCTCATAACTTGCATAACATGTTAAACATGCATTTAAGCATACACATAACTTGCATAAGCATTCGCATACTTGCATAAACATGCATAACTTGCATATCATGTTAAACTTGCATTTAAGCATATACATAACTTGCATAAGCATTCTCATACTTGCATAAGCATGCATAACTTGCATATCATGTTAAACTTGCATTTAAGCATATACATAACTTGCATAAGCATTCTCATACTTGCATAAGCATGCATAACTTGCATATCATGTTAAACTTGCATTTAAGCATATACATAACTTGCATAAGCATTCTCATACTTGCATAAGCATGCATAACTTGCATATCATGTTAAACTTGCATTTAAGCATATACATAACTTGCATAAGCATTCTCATACTTGCATAAGCATGCATAACTTGCATATACCAACTTATTAGACATGCATAAACCCACTTATTAAATATGCATAAACATAGGAAAACATAGAGTAGCATATCATTACAAATGATTCAAACTCACTAATCCGCATTCAAGACCATAATTCTCATTACACCTAATCTACTTACTTTAGCAATTGATGTTAAAGTGATAGAAACTCACCAAAACCAAGATTAGCAAACTTATGAAGTAGAACTAGTTGCTAAATATGAAGAAGATGATGATTAGAGGTTGATTAGCTTGCAACTTCCTTCATAAACTAGTGGAGGCTCCTCTTAAGTTTGATTTTGGCGGCATGAGGCCATCATTTCTATTTTTAGTATGGATTAGGCTTGCATTAGGGTGTATTTATAGGATTAGTGTGTGTTTTAGACCATAGGATTAACCCTAGGTTAGATTAGGTCCGTCAGATTTAGGAAATCTCTAGAACCCAGCCCTCTAAGCCAGCCTAAAACCCAACCTCGTGCACCCAGGTTCTCTGGACGCCGCGCCCATGTCGACAGGCAAGTCGACAGGGCAGTCGACTACCCAGTCGACAGGCCTGTCGACAGCCCTGTCGACATGGGTAGGGCGGGAACTTTCCCGCCTGACCCCGCTTGTTCCATTTCAAAATCTGAATTTTAAATTTTTAAATCTATTTTTAGCTTTGAATTTTCTGCAAACTTCATCGGGCCATAACTGGGCCATGCAGACTCCGATTTTTGAAAACTCGGACTCTATTTTGCGTATTTTTCCGAGACGAACGCAATGACGCAGCCCGTTTCCCCCAATTCTCACATCTGAGATTTTTTATTTTGTAATTAGTGAATTTTAGCATTAACCCAAAATACGGGGTGTTACATTCTCCCCTCCTTAAAGGATTTCGTCCCCGAAATCTCTAAGCTAAGGAGAATGCATATCCTACCATCCAAACAACCATCTACTCAATCCATCAAACACGAGCATCCATTGTCCTTAAATCAAAATTTCTAATAATGTATGAGCATATGCAAAAAGTGTGTGTATATGTTCCCTATCTAACGTATGAACATATGCAAACCATGATAGTGCCATGCATCCATTATGTATGCGAAAGAACCCTATCGACACATACAATATCTACATGAGTGCACAATCATTCACCAAAATGCATCATTCATATGATAACACAATCATTAGACATCCATAAATATAGCTTCCTACACACAATTTTATGCAATATGCAATATGAAGTGATTGAGCCGATCTAGTGCCTAGAGTGTGTGTATATGCATCCACGAGCAACCACTAGCAACCACTTGCATCCACATGCATCCACCAAACATAACATGTCTCAAACACATGTTTCAACCATAGGTTTACCCTATCTAAAGGTCAAAGGTACTAATGAGAGGACATACTAAAGATAAGATAAGTACTAGACAAACGATAAAGGAGAAGTTAAAAGACTTACCCTCAAAAAGGAACGGGTACAATGAACGCATCTTCACTTCCGTTTCCCAAGTTGCGTTGCCCTCGTCTTCTCCCCATTGCACTTTGACTAGATGAACCTCTCGATTCCTCAATTTCCTAGTCTCTGACCCAAGGATGCGGGTAGGAGCTCGTCGAATAGTCGCATCACGCTCTACTTCCACTTCTTTAAGTAAGCTCGGCTCTACCACCTCCGCGGTCTCATGCAAGCATTTCCTCAAATGGGACACATGGAATACATCATGTACACCACTAAGTCTGTCGGGCAACTCCACTCTATACGCCATCCGTCCAATCCTTTCCTTAATAGGAAACAGCCCTACGAACCTTGGTGCTAACTTCCCAACAGATCCAAAGCGAACCACATTTCATAACGGAGACACCTTGACAAAGACCATGTCCCCAACTTCAAACTCAAGGTCCGTCCTTCTCTTGTCCGCATAAGATTTTTGCCTATCCTGTGCTGCTTTCATCCTCCTTCGAATCAAGTCAATCTTTTCAGAAGTCTCCCTAACCATATCAGGCCCAAGCAAGATCTTATCCGTAGATTCCCACCAACATGTAGGTGATCCACAAGGCCTTCCATAAAGAGCTTCGAAAGGAGCCATACCAATACTGGACTGAAAGCTGTTACTATATGCGAACTCCACCAATGGAAGATGCTCTTCCCATGTACCTCCAAAATCTAAGATACAAAGCCTCAAAAGGTCTTCAAGAACACGATTCACCCTCTCAGTCTGGCCGTCCGTCTGAGGATGATATGTGGTGCTCAGACACAATTGAGTTCCCACTGCTCCCTGCAAACTTCTCCAGAACTCGCTAGTGAAGATAGGGTCTCGATCACTCACTATGCTAGAGGGTACCCCATGCAATCGAACTATCTCTCGAAGATATACTGAAGCTAGCCATGGGGCAGTCCTCTTGCTCTTCACAGGTATGAAATGGGCGCTCTTAGTAAGTCTGTCTACCATCACCCAAATTCCTGTATTACCCTTTCTCGATCTGGGTAACCCGTCAATAAAATCCATCGAGACACTATCCCACTTCCATTGCGGAACTTCCAATGGGTGAAGCAACCCACCAGGTTTCTTTTGCTCCGCTTTCACCTGTTGGCATACCAAGCATTGAGCGACATATTCGGCCACATCTTTCTTCATACCGGCCCAGAAGAAAACCCTCTTCATATCTTGGTACATCTTGTCCCCACCGGGATGAATGGTCATCCTAGAACGGTGTGCATCATCAAGAATATCCTTCCTCAACCCTTCGTCTTGCGGTACACAAAGTCTACCGTCTCTACGCAAGCACCCCCTATCGTCTAGGGTGTACCTACTCAAATGGCTGGACGACTCCCCCCTTATGAGCTTCTCTACCAACTCAACCAACTGTGGGTCGTCCCTCTGTGCTTACCCAATCCGCCCCAGAAGAGTAGGTCTGACCTCCAAGGATGCTAGCAAACCGGGTACATAATCAATGGAAGGTCTGAAATCAAACATCGAGATAAATTCCAAGCTTCGTTGTTCCACGAACAATGGACTCAAGGACAACCTTTTTCTGCTCAAGGCGTCCGCTACCACGTTACCCTTGCCAGGGGTATACGCTATCTCGAAATCATAGGATGCTAAGAACTCCATCCACCTTTGCTGTCTCAAATTCAAATCCTTCTGAGAAAACAAGTACTTCAATGATTTGTGGTCAGTGAACAATTCGAATTTCTCCCCAAGAAGATAATGGCGCCAAATCTTAAGCGCAAAAACAATAGCAGCCAACTCTAAATCATGGGTAGGGTAATTTTTCTCATGTGCCCTCAACTGCCTTCCACCATAGGCTATTACCCTTCCCTCTTGCATTAAGACTGCGCCCAGTCCTGTCCCACAAGCATCGGTATAGACAACAAATGACTGGCTCCCATCTGGCAATACTAAAACTGGAGCAGTGGTTAAAGCTCTCTTTAACCGTCGGAACGCATCATCACAATCTACGTCCCATGCGAAAACAAGATTCTTCTTCGTTAAGCGGGTTAATGGGGCTGATATCTTCGCGAAGTCTTTAATAAACTTCCTATAATAACCCGCCAAACCTAAGAAACTTCTTACTTCGGTAGCATTTCTAGGAACCTTCCAATCTTGGATTGATACTACCTTCGCGGGATCCACAGCTATCCCTTCCTTGGAGACCACGTGCCCCAAGAAACGCACCTCCTTCCTCCAGAAGTGACATTTAGAGAATTTAGCCTTAAGGCTATGTGCTCGAAGAGTCTTCAATACCTCCCCAAGATGTAAGGCATGCTCTTCTTCACTCTTAGAAAATACTAAGATATCATCCACAAAGACCACCACGAACTTATTAAGGAACTCCCTGAACACCCTACTCATCAAATCAACAAAGTATGCAGGGGCGTTCGTTAACCCAAATGGCATCACCAGCCACTCATAGAAACCATCCGGAGTCCTAAAGGCAGTCTTGTCTATGCTATCCTCAGCCACCCTCAACTGATGAAACCCTGTGGCTAAGTCCAATTGAGAAAATACTGAAGCGCCAACCAACTGATCGAAAAGATCATCAATCCTCGGCAATGGGTGTCTATTCTTCTTTGTGAGCTTATTGAGTTCTCTATAGTCTACACAAAGTCTGAGGGACCCATCCGCCTTTGTAGCAAAAACTACTGGAGCACCCCACTCCGATATACTTCGTCTAATGAACCCCTTCTCAAGCAACTCCCCTACTTGCTTATGGAGTTCCCTCCTCTCACGAGGAGCCATGTGGCGCACAGGTAAAGATACAGGTTTAGCATTATCCACCAGATATATTCGGAAGTCAATCTCCCGCTTTGGAGGTAAGCCTTTCACCTCCTCAAACACATCCGAGTATTCTCGGACCACTTTAACAGATTGCAAATTTTCGACTGAAGCGTCAAGTGATTCAAGATAACTTAGCATAACAGAATCCCTGGGATTACAAGAGATCTCGAGAGTGTTACCCAAGCGGGTCATGAGCCTAACAACTCTCCTTTCGCAATCAAGAACGGCACCATTACTGGATAACCAGTCCATGCCCAAAATCAACCCATAGCCCGTGAAGCCCAAAACAAAAGCATCACATCTAAACTCAATGCTAAGTATAGAAACCTTCAAACCCAAACATATCATGGACAAATAAGTGGAGCCCCCAATTGGGTTTGAAACAACCAAGGGATCATCTACCAGACTGTTGTCTAAGTGCAGTGACTCAACTAATGATGATGAGATAAAAGAATGCGATGCGCCTGAATCAAACAATGTACGGACAGGATGATCAAATAGAAAAACCAGACTTTCCACGGAAATAGTTCTACCTCTCTCCTGAATCGGTGGAACCGCGAGAGCCTGTACTTGCCCCCTAGCCTGACCCGGTGCCATAAGAGCTTGCACCTGTCCTCCTGAGGTAGACCCCGTCCTTTGCCCTTTCTTAGGACAGTCTTTCACTAGATGCCCTACTTCGCCACAGTGGAAGCAGCCAGTCTTCTTCTTCTTGCGACAATCCTTGCTTAGGTGGCCAGGTGTCCCACAATTGAAACACTTCTTCTTTTTGCCCTTGCCACCGTTGCCTTTCCCACCTTTGTTTTGCTGTTGTTGCTGAGGTCTCTTTTGATCTCCCTTCTTCTCAGGCGCCTGACTAGCATTGGGACCCTTCCCTTCTTCATGCATGAGTGCCATGTCAACTAGCTTCTCGAAGGTGACCCCCATAGGGATATGAGTCATAGCCAACCCATGCATCGGTTTGTTCAAGCCTTTCACGAACCTCAAAGCCTTCTTCTCCGGTGTATTCACCATGTCTAGGCCAAACCTTGCCAATTGATTAAACTTGTTAACATACTCCTTCACTGAGAGATTTCCTTACTTTAGAGTCAAGAATCTTTCCATATACAGGTTTTCTTCCGCCCTAGAGAGAAACTTTGCCACAAATCTTTGCCTAAAATCCGCCCAAGAGTCAACGGGGCATTCTCCATTAGTGACCTCCCACCAGAATGAGGCCTCTCCCTTCATTAACCAAGCAGCTAACTTGACTTTCTTTCCTTCTTCCATCTCAAAGATATCTATCAACTCTTCCACCTCCTTAAGCCAATCTCTAGCCTCCACAAAAGTTTCAGATCCTTGAAAAGGTTTCCCTCCCATAGCTTTAAATTCCTTGCAAGTCTTAGCAAAAGTATCCGTGCGAGGAGGAGGGGGAGGAGGAAGATCGGGTGCTACGGTTGGTGGAGGAACATTTGTTGGACCCGCAGTGGTGGCCCTAGCCTCCATCAATCTCCTATACCATACTGGTACCGTCACACCCTCCGGAAAGTTAAGATCCTCAGCCATGCTGAAACGAAAAAGGAAAGATTCAAAACGGAGAATTCGAAAGATAAAGATATGGCTATCGGGGATTATGCTTTTCTTTCAAAAACTTTTCTCTTTAAAGACATGTTTTTGAAAATATCTCTTCCAAAAATGTTTTTAGAAAAATAGTTTTCTAAAAATTTTATCTGTTCCGGTAACCTTTGCTCTGATACCACGTGTAACACCCCACACCCGCTACGGTCACTCACTAAGGGAATGCCATAACATCGGTGGAGTATTTTTAGTGAATATAGAACAGAGAAATTGCAGCAAGACAGATATAAGTAATACTTGAAAATTTAAAACATCATCTCATAACAGCGGAAGTAAACATGTCGGGTTACATCACAAAACCATAATAGAAGTCAAGTACAAATATCTATCCTGCTAAATGAAAATACATAATCCCAATACATGAACTGATAGCCATAAAAGAAAAGGGAAAGCTGAGCTCTACATCTAGTGTCCAAGCTCCAAGAGAGTAATAAAAGCAGCCTGATCAAAGCCCACTCGTGCTGGGCCCACTCTGAGAACCTGAGGGTTGGGAAAAAGATAAAAACAACGGGGTCAGACATAAGTCTGAGTGAGTCCTATAACTTTAACAATACAATCATTAAAGTAACCAGAGAAGACATAAGTTTGATATACGGTAATGTCTGGGGATGAATGGCTATACCAAGCAGTTTGGTAGACCTAGGATAAACTAAGATAACCGCAAAGACGCATCTACCCACCCAAGGGTAATTACTACACTGCACCACACCAGTCATTCCTACTTAAAGGTTGATCCCTCCCAAGGACTTAGAAAATTTTCCCAGTAGTTTCGTATACCCCTAGCTGACTATATAGGTGCCGTCTGCCCCTATCTCCACTAGGTGTACCCACCACTCCCAAGCGATCGGCTCCCTACCGTAGATACCCGTGCCGGCCCCACAGTGGGGTGTATCACTCCCCAAAGTGGCAACCTGATACAACAAACGGTGCACGGCTTATATCTACACGATGCAACAACGTCTTACCTACCAGCCCGGGTCCACACACGCATATGAAACCCGTTGGACTTGCGTTGCCACCGCTACCCCATTTTGGCCTCTTATAGTCAAGCCCAGTACGCGTGTCCCGTCCTCGACATGGGTCGAGCCCAATAAGATACATATGGGTTACTGGCTGAAATGGGCCCCCACAAGCTACCCACCTAAGCTTGTCCCTTTTTCTAGTGCATCCCACTTAACCCTTTAATCATGTTTAATTACATGTTTCCACTTGGTTAAGTATTCTAATCATATTTTCTATTGCCACCCAAGGCAAGCCACTAGATTTCCACATGCCACCCAAGGCACCCACTTAACCCCTCATGTCCCTCTACATGCTAATATGGTTAAGTGTTTCTTAATTGATTAAGAACGTAACCCTTGTAAAGACCTCTCACATTAGACCGTCTTTTATGGCAGCTGGATTTGCCGGTCGGTTACGGGCAGCCTTACGCCATAACAGGGTCTAACCTCGTGTCTTTACACTTGTCACGTATTCAATTTATGCCTAAGACCTCTCACATTGGGCCAATCATTTGTAGCCGTTGGATTTGCCGGTCGGTTCCGGGCAGTCTTATGCTACAAAAGGGTCCAACCTCGTGTCTTAGTCGATTAATTACACCTAATTAATCACCCCCATATTAATTATCCCTATTTAATATCAAGTTTTTCATAACATGGGTAGACCTAACTCAATAGGTAAATTCCCATGGGGTAGACCTAACTCAACAGGTAAATTCCCACTTATGTTAATTTATTTTCATGGTATGCTTAATCATACCCAATCATACTTTTATTAACATATTTATTAACCCCATCGTTCCCCACGTAAATCGTTCTCATTTCATGGCATAATAAAGGGAAGATCCATCACAAATATCATGGGTTTAACCAAATCTTAGCATATAACTTTGTCATGGGTTAAGAGGATGTCAACTTGCATATATGAGCATATATTAACCCAACTACATTTAACCCAAACTTGCATATTATCATACACATATTTTGCACAACATGTTGAACTTGCATATAAGCATTCTCATAACTTGCATAACATGTTAAACATGCATTTAAGCATACACATAACTTGCATAAGCATTCACATACTTGCATAAACATGCATAACTTGCATATCATGTTAAACTTGCATTTAAGCATATACATAACTTGCATAAGCATTCTCATACTTGCATAAGCATGCATAACTTGAATATCATGTTAAACTTGCATTTAAGCATATACATAACTTGCATAAGCATTCTCATACTTGCATAAGCATGCATAACTTGCATATCATGTTAAACTTGCATTTAAGCACATAAATAACTTGCATAAGCATTCTCATACTTGCATAAGCATGCATAACTTGCATATACAAACTTATTAGACATGCATAAACCCACTTATTAAATATGCATAAACATAGGAAAACATAGAGTAGCATATCATTACAAATGATTCAAACTCACTAATCTGCATTCAAGACCATAAGTCTCATTACACCCAATCTACTTACTTTAGCAATTGATGTTAAAGTGATAGAAACTCACCAAAACCAAGATTAGCAAACTTATGAAGTAGAACTAGTTGCTAAATATGAAGAAGATGATGATTAGAGGTTGATTAGCTTGCAACTTCCTTCATAAACTAGTGGAGGCTCCTCTTAAGTTTGATTTTGGCGGCATGAGGCCATCATTTCTATTTTTAGTATGGATTAGGCTTGCATTAGGGTGTATTTATAGGATTAGGGTGTGTTTTAGACCATAGGATTAACCCTAGGTTAGATTAGGTCCGTCAGATTTAGGAAATCTCTAGAACCCAGCCCTCTAAGCCAGCCTAAAACCCAACCTGGTGCACCCAGGTTCTCTGGACGCCGCGCCCATGTCGACAGGCAAGTCGACAGGGCAGTCGACTCCCCAGTCGACAGCCCTGTCGACATGGGTAGGGCGGGAACTTTCCCGCCTGACCCCGCTTGTTCCATTTCAAAATCTGAATTTTAAATTTTTAAATCTGTTTTTAGCTTTGAATTTTCTGCAAACTTCATCGGGCCATAACTGGGCCATACGGACTCCGATTTTCGAAAACTCGGACTCTATTTTGCGTATTTTTCCGAGACGAACGCAATGACGCAGCCCGTTTCCCCCAATTCTCACGTCTGAGATTATTTATTCTGTAATTAGTGAATTTTAGCATTAACCCAAAATACGGGGTGTTACAGTGATGCAACTGGTTTGCATTATCCACAACATATATGCGAAAATTGATCTCGTGCCTTGGGGGTAAGCATCGAACCTCATCAAAGAAATCAGAATATTCACAAACTACTGGAACCGATCGCAAATCATCGATAGGTGCATCAAGAGACTTTAGGAAACAAAGCATGACAGACCCTTGCGGGTCACAAGAAATCTAGAGGGTCTTCCCAAGACAAGTCAGAAGCCTAACGAGCCTCCTCTCACAATCCAGAGTGGTACCATACATGGTAAGCCAGTCCATCCCTAGAATCAACACATAGCCCATAAAATCAAGCACATACGCGTCGCATTCAAACTCGATGTCTAACATGGATATTCTCAAACACCAAAAAATCATGGATAAATGAGCCGAACCACCAAGGGGGTTTGAGAAAACAACGGGATCCACTACCATGCTAGTATTTATGTGTAGAGATTCAACCACAGAACTAGATATAAATGAATGTGATGTGCCAGAATCAAAAAGACTTCTAATAGAATGATTGGAACGAGAAACCAAACCTTCCATGGAAATTTTCCTACCTCTGTCCGGAGCACTGGTCGTGAGAGCATTCACATGCCCTCCAGAAGCTCCTTCCCCTTGACCTCGTCTTTGTTTCTTCGGGCACTCCCTAGAATAGCGTCTGACCTCTCCACAATTGAAGCAGGTATTCTTCCTTCTTTTACAGTTTTTGACCAAGTGACCCTCCCGTCCACAAATGTGACACTTCCTCTTATCCTTAGCCTTTTCATTATTTCCGCCTTTGTTTTGTTGTTGTTGTCTTCCTTGGGCTATAACTTCTTGTTCTATGTTGTTTCCTCCACTTTAACTTCCTTCTTCCCTCCTTTTTCTTCCATATGCATCAAGGCCATATCAACAAGCCTTTCAAAAGTAGATCCCATTGGAATATGTGACATAGCTAACCCATGAAGGTGTTCATTTAGTCCTTTAACAAACCGCAAAGCTTCCTTATGCGGAGTGTCCACCAGTTCCAATCCAAATCTCGCAGCTAGTTGAATTTGTTCACACAATCTTTAACAGTTATGTTTCCTTGTTTGGGCGTCAAGAAACTCTCCATTTGCATGCTTTTCTCAGCTTGAGAAAGAAACTTCATTTCAAACCTCGTCCTAAAATCGTCCCATGTCTCCACCGGACGTCCAGCTTGGGTTACTACCCATTGGAATGAAGCTTCATCTTTCAATAGCCAAGCAGCTAAATGAGTCTTCCTTCGATCTTCCACTTCAAAGACTACAAACAAGTCCTCGGTCTCCTTGTGCCAATTCCTTGCCTCTACGAATGTTTCGGTTCTACGGAATGGTTTCCCTCTTATGGCACAGAAACCTTTGCAGATCTTAGCAAAATTATCTGCTCTTAGAGGAGGAGGAACGATGGGTGCAGCTAGGGGAAGAACGTCAGCTTGAACTCCGGTAGGTGTTGTGGCCTCTAGATATCTATGTAACCAGCCTGGTATTGTAATGCCTTCTGGAAATTAGGTTCCCCAGACATACTGAAAAGAAAAGAAAAGAGATTTAGAAAAGGATCGAAGAATATTACATATGGCTTTGGGGAATATGTTTTTCAAAACAAACTTTTGTATTTGAAAAAATCTTTCATAAAACCTTTTTGAAAATAATTTTCAAATAACTTTTATCTAATCTGGTAACCTTCAGCTCTGATACCAAGTGTGACATCCCACGTCCGTTAATGTCACTTATCAAGAGAATGCATTAAGTTTCATGAATCATTATAGGTAAACAGACACAGAATATTACAAGACAGATATAAATGATAATAGAGGAATTTAAAATTTTATTTCAAACATAATTCATAACATCGTGGTCCAAAATATCACAAGTCTGAAACTACATAAAAACCATTTTAATAACATAAATTCTGTCTTGTACCATCAGAGTACATAAATACATAAAAAGCATAATTCCCCAAAAAGAGACAAAGCCAAAGTTGTAAAGAAGAGAACTTGAGCAATACTTCTAAAGCAGCTCCTAGCAAGATGATAACCGATTCCTGACTAAGCCTGAGCATTCCCACCCTGACTCGTGGGAAACGGAAGAGAGAAGAGGAAACAAAAAGGGTCAGACATAAAGTCTCGTGAGTCTAGTTACTTTTAACAAGTAAATGAATAAAAGTTGCACGACAGGCATATAAGACGGATAATAAAGATAACATCACAAAAGGTAAGTGTGACAAGGTAAACATGATGGAGTGTATACGCTTCTCTAATGATTACTCTGATTCTCTTCACTAGTACTAATATAACCATAATGAGTTGATGCCAATAACTATCAAATGGTAGACTTAGGCATAAGTCCAGATGTACCCTAATTACTACCCTAATCGATCGGCTCCCTACTTCGTAGATACCCTGTGTCGGCCCTACAGTAGGAGGTATCAATTTCCTAAAGTGGCAACCCTACGTGATGTGCACAACCATATCCATTAGTGTCACGGTCGTCTTAGCCCCCTCTTCCCGGCCCATGCACGCATATGTCCCTGGTCGGTTTGCGCCGCCCACACTGTCTTCCTCGTTTGGAATTCTTACAATTAGCCCAGTAAGCGTGCCACAACTCCGACCTAGTTCAGAGTACTCTTTTGATACCTGTTAAGGGTTACTGACAGAAATGGGTCCCACACAATATTATACAAGCTCCCCTTGTGTTGTATCCCCACTAGGATTTCCATCGGTTATGTATACCACTAGGTATCTTTAATTAAATAACCCTATCATTTCTACAAGTTATGCTTACCCTAAAAAGGTACTTTAATTACATAACTTCAACATTTTCACAAATATGCTTTACACTAGGTGTCTTTATTTACATAACTCTATCAGGTTAAGTTTGTGGGCCTATATGTAAATATTACCCACCCCCTCAGATTTACTTAACTGACCCACTATTCAACCAAATTAACTTAACCCCAATTTAAGTTTTATGTCCATACAATCCCTATGGATTCAACTAGGTTAAGTATTCTAGGTTTATTACCATATTTCCATTCATGGTTATAGTTTGCTAGACCTTCCATATTAAGCCTGCCATTTCTGGATGCTGGATATGCCTGGCGGGTCCGGGCTGACTTATTCCACAAATCGGGCTTAACCTCATTTCTCAGCATGTCTCGTATTTGTGCATCTATAACTCTCACATTAGATTCACCACTTGTGGTCGCTGGATATGCCGGGCGGTTCCGGGCCGGGTTCCACCACAAGCGTAATCTAACCTCGTGTTTAGGCGCAATTATAGTTTCTAATTAATGCAATCCTAGGCATTTCTTTATTAGCCAATTTTTACCTATGTCGTTATTGGTTTCATGCCCATTTTCCCCTAATTATGTTCATAGTGAATTATATGTCCAAATTTATGTTCATAAACAATATTCAAGTTATGCCACATTTCCCACTTTTAAGTTATGACCAATTTTAATGGTTTTCTCTTCATTCCAAAACTAACGTATTCGCATAATTTTTGCGATAGGCCGAGGCTCGAGAATAGCCTGGTTATATAAAATAGAAAGAGAATGGCGAATGGAAGATGACAGAGATGATTGTTCTAACAAAACTGACATAAGCGTATGATGGCAAAATGTTAAGATGAACATATAAGAACAGATCGGTGAACTTGTGATAATAAATATGTTCTAACATATTAGGGATGTCATAATAAGCACGATTAGATCTAAATAAGGATTAAGATGTCCAACTAATGACAGATCTAAATTAACTGCAATATGATAGACATAAGATGATCCAAATAGCAAATTAGATCCATAATCAAAAGTAAATCTGACATGATAAAGGTTGAGATCCAAGTTACAGTTATAGATTCACAAATTACAATAGATATGATATGATTCAGTCACATGGATAGATCCATATTATAGTCTTATCTTGTCTTACTTTTAATTATTTAAATCTAAAAGTAACCTAAAACTCACAGTGTTCAGATCTAGAATGATAGAAGGAGTTTAGCAAAGGGTGAATCTCATATCTGCACTAGAATCTCTAAACTTTGATTCATAAGAAGAAAGAGATTTGATTCAGTCCAGGCACCGACAGCATTTAGGCCTCCACTGATTTTTAGTGAAGAAAACAAGAGAAATAGGCCTGTATTTATGGCTGCCAGCCTCCAGAATTCGACATGCCACCTCAGCCCTAGGGGGGTCGACCCTAGGGTTGACACCCCCTTGAGAGGTCGACCCAAGGGTCAACACCCCTAGGTGGGATTTTTGCCGCTCATTCAAAATTTACAATTTTGAATTGTTTTCTGGTTTTCTGATTTTCTGGTTTATTATATATACTAGGTTGGAACTTGTGCTTTGCACACGGGCGGTTGGTGGGTTGTAATTTGCAAATAGAAGTGATGAATCATTTTTAGGTGTTTTGGGCACACCAATTATGTGGTGGGGAAGGTGGACTGAAAATTTCGATTTTGTTGTTAAGTGTATATGAGATGTTCGATCATTGTATACAACATTTTATTTGATAAATGTTATGCTTATTTTTGTGGTTTTAATTTTTTTTGGGTCCAGTTGAATGATAAAATACCTAGTTTATAGTTTCATAGTAAGGATATAATAAATTGTATTGGTGTAAATATAATTTTCGACATATGCTTATAACATGTATTAAAAGATATGAGTTTGAGATCTGAAATATCGCATGTCCATGCTTGTGCGTCAAAATTTGTTGCACAAAGATTTTGTGATTGTAGTCCATCCCATGTTTTATATAGTAAACTACAAATAATGCTCCTTTCATCGCATTTGAAGATTGGTTAAGGCAAATTATTGTACAGCACACAAGTACAACAAAAACCAATGTTATTAATTCATTTGAATGCGTAATCTTTTGACCTGACGATGAACTTCCCAAGTTTCCTTACTCGTAAATTTTAAATACGCTAAATTGCTATTTAACCTAATCTCCACAATAAATTGGGAGATAAAATGTCATTTAATATCACTTAAAATAGGATCTAATAAACTTATTTCATAAAATCAAATAACCGCTCTAATATCGCTTAAAAGAGGATTTATAAATAGGCTTTCGTAACAAATTCAAACTACTTCTCTATAAATATTACCAAAATTTAACAGTGATTATAAGTAGGATCTCCAAATAAAAATCTTTCACAAATTCAATTCTATTTTAAACTATAATACATTTCAAAATTCAAATGAACATTATATATTGTAACATACAAATATAAAATCAAACTAATTAAACATTTCAACCTATATCAATATAGAAATAAAAATAAGGCTAACCATGCATAATTTTGAAAAAGCAAGTCAAATGTAAAATGCAAGTAATGATCACGTGCGAAGCGCGTGGTATAATGCTCGTATATGTATATTGGATCGGATATTCCAAATCAAAATTAGATTCAAATTTGGGAAATACAGAATTTTGACCATTGGATCTTTTTGCCTTAATGTGCAAGGTGGAAATCATTGGCAATCCAATAGTGCAGATTACTTGTATTCTAAGCCAGTTATTATCCTATAAATGATGAAAGAAATCTAAATTTACGATTAGTATGGTTACTTCCACAATAAATGATTAAATTGGTTTACCTGCCTTAGAAATGCGGGATAGACATAATGTATCATGGGTGCATTGACCTCCATTCATGCATCGAGGAACTTCGAGCGACTAAAAGCTCCATCTTTTATGTACTCCATCGTGCCACCTAGAATTGCTCGACTGCCTCTATAGGAAAGTAAACATACTTCCTTATGCCACTGCTTTGCAAATCAATAATTATTACTTCCTTTTCTATGGCTACTATCGTTGAGAATGAAGAAAAATTAAAGAAGAGAAGAAAGGGACATGGGTTAGAACTGTGCACAAAGATAGTCACCCCTGGTTGAGGGGTCCGGTGGAGGCTGGCTCTGTTGTAGGTCAATGCCGTGGTGAAGAAAGAGACTGGAGAGGAGTTTCAGGCTGTCGTGGTGGCCGACTTCGGTGAGGGTCTGGATGTGGTAGCGGGTTTCGTACGGGAACAGTTTTGTTGAGGCGGTGGTGAGATGAGGCTGACATCACGCTGCTCGGGGAAAGGAAGGATGTTGGGTAGGGGTTCCGTCAGACCAGCTGATGCTTGATTGCTTCACTACATTTTCCTTTGTTTTTTTATTATAAAGAAGGTTTTTGAGATTTAAGAAGAATAAAGGAGAAGGAGAATATTAATGAATGAAGATGAACAAATACAAACAGAACAGTAGTTCATAGATTAGGATAAACTATTGAGTGGTCCATGCTACACACATCACATGAATAATAATGTTCACCAATATTTTCATGTGTTCTACATGCATGTTTTATTCCTTCTACAAAAGAAATATATTTTATTTCAAAAACAATTTGTTGCATACAATGATACATAGTGGAAACAATGGTAAAATTCAAAAGTACCAAGCGTTTGATTTACATTTTTAATTCTAGAATATTGAGAATTACAAATTTTCATAGCTGAATTGGTATAAAAACACAGAAACTTTTTTAATAACTACATCCTTGTATTACCATGTGGCATTGTGTTAATGCCAACGCTAGGCTCAACTATTCATAACGCCCATAACAAAGGTTGTAAAAAAGTGCAACAACGTGGCATTATGTATGTATTATAACACGCTTCACGAAATAAATGGCTTAGCCAAAATCATCCAAGCAAACTTACTAATAGAATAATAGTTACCAACTTCCAAAATAATTTGGATAAAACAATCTGAATTAAAGATTTAGTTAAAATCAATATAAGCCATGTATATCTCATTAACCATTCGTAATATGAAATATTAATATTGGCTACATATTCACTTATTAAATACACAAACATATTACTTAAAAAATTCGTATACTTCAATCAATAAGCTATGTAAATTTTATTCTCTGCCTCATGTATGCTCAATTCAATGAGAATTATCCAGTAACTTCCAAATTCATACTATTTTTTTCAACAACTATAAACTACACCAAAAGAGGTGATTGCCAACGAGTATAACCGTCGCAAACAATTTCAGCAACGCTTATTAGTGTTGCTACGAGGGCATGGCAATGTATTACCAACGCCTTTAAGCGTTGGTAGATTTTATCTCCCAACGCTTATAAGCGTTGGTAGATTTTCTTTTGCAACACTTATAAGCGTTGGTACATTTTCTTTTCCAACGCTTTTAGGTGTTGGAAGATTTTTCTTTGCAATGCTAATACATGTTGCAATATTTTTGTTTGTAACGCTTATACATGTTACAAAATATTAATTCACAATAAATATAATTTTTAACAATAACAGAAATATGTATTAGCAAGTCACATACTTTAACATTGATAGTTAACTAAACTCAAAGCATACCAATAGACAACATTCATAATCACGTAACGACATAGAATATCAGTTAACAATTGACAAGTACAATACATAATTAAGTTGTTAAATTCAATATATTTTTAAGTTGTTAAACTCAATACATAATTAGGTTTCTAAATTCAGTGCATAAATGAAATTCTACAAATACCGAATACGAAACTCCGGCCATATCTGAGTTAACACCTTCATGTGATATGCTTGCAATAACACCACTTCGCTGCAACAGATTTCTTAAGCACATCATGGAAAATAATCTGCAGTCATATCTGTTGTAAAAAGGAAAATTTTGGGGAGGTTAAATGAAAATAAAAAGTGTAAATGATAATATTTTAACAGAGAAAAACTGAAGGAAAACGTACTGCAAGAATGAAATATAAAAATGAGTGGCTAAGAAAGCAATTCCATCTTGTTTGCAGCAAGTAAAATAAAGTAGAAGTCATAATAATTATTTTCTAAATGAAGTGTATTACTAAGAAAAACATATAATTGTATTTTACACTGAAATTATGTGTATTTAGTTTAAATTTTTATTTCTGCATCTAACTGTTTTGTTACTTTAGTTTTTTTTTTCTAATTTCTAGTAATAACATGATTATGTAACATTTATGGAGGGCGTTTAGTTAGTTCGCGTTTACATCAAAAAAGAAGCAGAACACTAAATATGTTACAATTATTATTAAAGATAAAGATGTAAAGAAGAAATTTTGTTATTCTTTGAAAAGTAGTCTTTTATTTATTATTTTATTTTCCCAGCAAAATATCCACTATTATAAATTTATAATATAACCTTGATTTGATAATAATAGGAATGGGCTAGTTAACAAATCGTAAAATACGTAAATACTCATAATAATACAATTCGAAGTGCTCAAAATGTTCAACAGCGATATTCATATTCAATAATTAAAATGTAGACTTATGCAGTCATATTAATTGTAGACCCAACTCACACTGTCTGTATGCAATGAGTTACAAAACACACACTGACACACATTATACCTAGCGCACACACTTTCATTCTAACACAACCTCACATGTAAATACTCACAGTCATCTGAAAACACAGAGGAATTCACAGTAGCAACCAAAACAATCACACACACAATGGGTCTGCAAAAAGATACACTTCACAGTACATGCACATAACACCAAAGAAAAACAAGTGCATCAAGATCACAAGATAACAACAGCTGCACCAAGCAAACCTATACTTGGCTACATCACCATTTTTCCCCAATTCTACACGCATGTGCTAATCGAAAGAACCCATGCTACTCAACTATATCTTGCATTTGTCACTCATATATCATGTTGTATGCGGGCACAAATTAATTGTAGTTGTACTAATATTTTTACAACTGTAGTCAGTGGTCTCACATGTTCTAAATATAAGGAAGATTTAATGATTTAGTTAACATAGAAAAATTCAGAATTCAAAATGGCTTACAATTTTTAAAGCTATTTTTTTGTACCTACTGCTTACTCTTCCATTCCTCGATCTGTTGCACAAAGAATCATATAGACTCCATCCGACCATATAACGAAGCCGCCATCCGGCCATATACGTCACTTGTTTTATAGAAGAAGTAGAACTAATCGCTCGACAATAATTTTTCTTCGTGTCGGAACAAAAAACTTTTGCAATTGGATCATTATCAAGATCCTCTACTGCACCATTAGAACTACCATCCAATTTTCTCTTTCTTCCGCTGCCTCCAAAAGTGCTTGCATTCATATAATATCATATTAAATTGAAAATTTCAGTTCATTGTTAAAAACAGAAAAACATTAGTATGCATCACGCACAAACATTAGTATGCATCACGCACAAACATTAGTATGCATCACATTAAATTGAAAATTTCTGCTCATTTTTACAGAGCCTAAAGCTCGGTTTAACTGCACCAAACGGCTCGGTAAAACCGCGTCGATTGGCGCAGTAAAACCGCGCCGAACGGCTCAATATTACTGAGCCTAAGTAGTTTAACTACGCCGATCGACTCAGTAATACTGATCCAGTCGACGCACCTTGACTGTGCCTTAGGTTCAGTAAAACTGAGCCAATCGGCGCTGTAATACTGAGTCGAACGGCTCAGTATTACCAAGCCTAAAGCTCAGTTTAACTGTGTTGATCGGTTCAGTAATACTGAGCCGTTCGGTGCAGTTTAACTGCGCCTTAGGCTCAATAATACCGAGTCGATCAGCGCAGTTAAACTGAGCCGAACAGCTCAGTTTAAGTATGTCGATCCGCTAAGTAATACTGAACCGATATGCTTGTAAATTTTCTCCACATTAAAACTTGGTGGCTACTCTTAAAAATTGCAAAATAATCCTTTCAATCATAAACCATGATCTTCAGCAAATTATTATAAACCTTTACATTTGCTCCTTTCTACATAGCGATAAGGGACAAAACAATCACTGACAAAAGATAAAAGTAATTAACAAACATATCTACAACTAACAGAACAGGTAGGTAACACTTGCAATCAGATTATCAAACTAGAAGAAACACAACAAGCTCTTAAAGGTAACACACCAAACCATTTATCTGATTTTCTTTATCAACCATTATTTCAAAAAAAAAAAAAAAATGGAAGAGCCTAACACAAATAATAATTTGAAGTTCACATTTGAATAATCATTAATATGATTATCTGCAAGTGACTTAAACTGTGATTTTATTGTTTCTGTTAGTATTTTTAATTCGCTCAAGCTCATCACTAACACTTTTGGTGCATAACAAATTATCTGTTAGTTGGGTTGTAACTTTTTTGGGCACTATGATACTCAATAAATTATGTATTAGATAGAATCTCAATTGCAGAAGGGCACTATGATCCTTATCGTTATTGTCATTCAACATTTACTCATATGATATATTTTTGGGTTATTAGTCCTTTGTATTATAAGTTGGAATTTGTATGCTAAATGAGGAAGACAAATTTGTCAGGAGAGGCAGCGCTGACACACCTATTAAGGATACCATTTATGCTTATACCAAGTTATGGTCTGCAATATGTTTTTTTTAACCCTATTATTTCTCTTCAAAAAAGTCATATAGGGTGAACTTATCGAAATTCGATTCTCTTGTTTATAATTCAAACCAAATCTGTTTTTTTTTTCATTGGAAAAGTAACATACCAAAAAGCAAATTTTAGAACAAGTTGATATTTATTCCGAGCAAGTTGAGTTGAAAACTGTATGTAGATAAAATGATCAGAGGCATAAATTTAAATAAAAGAACAATTGCAGAAGATATCTATTCTTTTCCTTTGGCAAAGTTTGTTATCTTATTGTACAAAAGGTAAATGCCGAAAAATTACACAAATAAATATATTTAAATGAAACATAATCGCAGCTCTGCAACAACATAGTTGTTAGGAAAAAATATATAACTTATTTATTTATTTACAATTAAATTTTATTTTAACAAAAACTTAATTTTATTTATTTGTAGGTGCTGTCCCCTCTGCTAAACATGGATCAGTCAAGCATAGGGGAAGCACTACGACGGCTAGATGGCCCTTAATCGTGTTCCTGTCAGGCTCTATGTTCTGCTTGCTAAGCAGCACATCATGCCACCTGCTGTGCTGCCACAGCCATGACCAGGTATATTTATGAATTAACTAAAATAGGCCAAACCAATCCAAATTCAAGTATTCGATAACCTACATGATACAATATAGTAAATATAAGGACATACATGACACATGTGCTATATTTATGAATTTATTCCCAAAATTTAATACCACAACCTAACCACTCAATGCAGCAAAAGCTTACAAAGATCTATATAATTGCATTATTCTCTACTATATTCTTCACCTGCTAACTCAGTGTTACAATCTTTTCAAAATGACAACAAAGTTATCTTTCCTAACCTCTCAAAATTCCTTACCTATTCTATTCTTTGGTGTTAACTATTAGCCCTCGCAACATGTTATTTCGATCTCTTCCAAGTGAGAATACACGTATCCTTAAAATCATCAACCACCATTGATGTTAAATAAATTTTCACTTAGCATTTGCATTTAATTTTCTGATATTCTTGACTAGGTCTTTTTATCAATTTACTGCCAATATATGCACGTAGAAGATATAGTGAGTAGGTTAGATGGTCGTCACAAAAGTTTCGTAACTACACTTTGAGCAAGAAAAAAAATCTAACTACATCTTAGTGCATATTATATTACCAAAATCAAATAATTTTTGCGTTTTTATATATGTTGGGTTGATTTGTTATTGAACATACCACCATTTCAAATATTGGGCTGCATAATGGGATAATATTTTGATGCATTTTATCCTCGTTAATGATCATATGATTCATGTGTTTGTACAAAAAAAAACAAAAGACCAGGATATTTAGAATGTTATCCGCAGTCGAACATATATAAGTAATGTTATTATGGCATTACAACTAATTGAAAAGAAAGAAATTCTTTTATTGTAATAGATGCATCAGTACAACCCTTGAAGAGTGACATTTCGACTACTTGTTTAATAAAATAGCATGGACTTCATTCATATTTGTTAAACAAAAACTAATGATAGGTTAGTAAGAATTAAGTACTGGAGAGATTTATGAAGACATTAGTGCAAAGAAAGAAGTAAATACAACTGGAAAGACTAGGTGACGCATGTCAAAGGCATGTTTCTTATTTTATCTCTATCACACAATTCCAAGCATACAGTAGAAAAAAGTTTCAAACCTCTCAAATGGTCAATTAAATTAATCTAATGTATATATAAATATAATAAATTGATACATTATTTTAGATCTTGAATATAATAAAATAAGCAATACGAATAATAAATATGACACAATCCATTATAAACTTATATAATCTATATTTAGGAAAAAAAATTGGATATACACAAGTGTAAATACTGTAAACTCAGTTTCAACCGAGTTTACAAACTCAGTTCGGAAACATAACCTATTTTTCAACAATGGTAAATAATATGCATTTAATAATATCAAGCATGGCCGCATAGGTCCAGTAAATTTATGTTTCTCTTTATTAAAATGGAGAAATTTTATGTGCTATTGAAGTATCGTGGAATAACTTTTATGGAAATTAAACAGTAATTCTAATCTAGTTCTAATAATAGTTTTTTAACGAATATTTAAAGATTGATTGCTCCTTTGCATTTGACTTAGAAAGAGCATAAAAACAAATAAAGATTGATGCATCCACATTCCTATCGGCATATAAATTAAAAGTTAAATACCGTATATTTCAAACATATCGTACCATTATCTATTGCTCTGCCAATTATATCCATGAAGCGATGCGAATCAAGCTTTGGATCGGAACAAAGCATTGAACAGAAAATCCTATGAAACATGAAAAAGAAAGTTATTCGCTTGTTGAAATGCACACCAATTTTTGTAGAACAAACCATTCATAATCTATTTGGATTAACCTATTCATGTTGCCTTTGAATTGTGTGTATAGGTCCTTTCAGTCTTTCCTCCCAGATTTTGATCCCCTATAGCTAGTTAGCTTCAAATTCTTCAATATCAGCTTCTATAACCTGTAGCAAGCAATAATGATCAACGACCAGGAAGACTTAACAACATGCAATCAAAATGATTCTTAGTAGGGTTCTTAAATATGCTTTTGTAAACAATGGTTAGGAAAGAAAATGCAGAAAAAATCTTATTAACTTTGATGACTATAATATATTATATCTTCAAGATCATGATCAAGTAAACAGTCTTTTAAATGGCCTGACATTTTATTTTTTGCTATAATGTAACACCTTATTATGAAAATATAGTGTAACACCCCACCTCCGCCAAGGTCACTCTTGCAAGTACACTAGATTTGGAGGGGTGTTGGACAAGGTAAACATGCATAAAGATATCACAAGACAGAACATATAAGTAAAACAGAGTAAGTAAAGCAGCGGGTAAAACTACTATTTCAAAACCATAGTCAAGTTACATCAAAGTACCGAGTCATTATTTTCCAACTACTACAAGTCTAGAAAACATAAACTGGAAATAACATAAAGTAAACTATCCCCAAAGTAGACATGGTAAAGCCATAGCGAGCTCAAGTCCAAACCGTACATGAGTTATCCAGTAAGCAAGCTAAAGATCCAAGCTAGGTGCTAGTGTTCCCACCCTGAGAACCAGGGGGTGGGGGGACGGAAGAAAAGAGGCAAAAGAAAACGGGTCAGTCAAAAAGGCTGGTAAGTCCTACCTACTATTAGTATAAAAACTAGTAAAGTTAACTGGACATGTAAAACAGAGATGAAACATAGGATGATAACTGGCATGGTGAAAAGTTAACAAGATAGATCAAGTGTGGCATCGCATATACAAGGTTAAGTTTTGCACCAATAGTACTAGTAATCCAATCCACGTCAAGTATAAACAAGAAATGATCCCTTGGCCCAAGTTTGGCCCAACATCATGAGATGACCTAAATCAAGGTACAACTACACGGTCTAGTCGATCGGCTCCCTATAAGCCTAACTCGTCGTGTATCGGTGTCATACGGCTTAATCATGGAATGTAGTTAATTGTGCAAGGTCCACCCTAGGGTGTATCCAGCCCTAAGGTGTAAACCACAGACACAAATCAAGCACGCACAGTCTAAACCTACTGGCGCCCATGTTCAACTTCGGACTTAATGTGCACGACCATGGTCCGCCTGAACAACCGGTGCACTATTCATCCGTCTCTTTTGGTCTCTTAAAATCAGTCCAGTAATCGCGCCCCACCCTAGCCTAGTCCAGGGTATCCAGATATTCCCAAGTGGGTTACTGCTGAAAAGGACCACGTAACTAGGATTTCAAGCGGGTTAAGTGTGGTTAACCTTATCCTAACCATGTATTGAGTTGGTCAAGTGTATCCAAGCAGTTCATGACTTAACCCTATCAATACATCGTGTTTAATTGGCTTAGTATTCAAGTAGTCCATGACTTAACCCTACCAACCCATCGTGTTTAATTGGTTAAGTATTCAAGCGGTCCACTACTTAACCTACCATGTGGCATTAATTTACTTAATGCACCCCAACCTCTCACATTAGACTTTGTTGTGGTTACTAGTTAAGCCGGGCGGGTCGGGGTAGCTTTACACCACAACCTAGTCTTACCTCGGGTTTTAAGTGCGATGTGACCAACTACTCACATTGGGTCCTATTGTTTGCAACCACTAGTTAAGCCGGTCGGTTCCGGGTAGATTTATGCTACAAACTCAACCCAACCTCGAGTTGGCTACTTTCATGTTTTCTATATGTCATGTCCACGTTCATGTTTTCAAGCATAATCACATGTCATATTTCAAAACCATGTTTTTATGTCATTAAAGTTACCCATACGCATTCCCATCGCATGTACGTTTCGTCACAACACAATATGGATTAAAAGAGGGAACTTAGAAGCATGACAAAAATGGTCATAAGGTGATAGGATTTGGCCACAAGTTAAACATGGTGGCATACAAGGCAAAATGTGTTCATTAAACTTGCATATTACATTATAAGCCTCAAAACATGCATGATATCAAACTTAGCAAATCGGTGATACATGGTCATAGATGGCATAGGATGATAACTAGTGATTCGCATATAACATCATATGCAAGTTAACATAAAAGTTATGAGAGTTTCTATGTTGCGTTATGCAACATTTCCAAACAAAGCTCATAGCTTTTAATCCACAAAGTCAAGGTGATAGCTTTACAAACATACATAGAACAAATCTATGCATAACTTGATAGATTCAAAGCACAAATCATACTTAGGCCCAAACTCAAACTTGCAACATGTCATATTTAACTTCATAGTTTAAATCTAAGAGTAGAATAGGGCTTACAATGCTACGAAGACTATAAAATAAAAAAAGATTGAGACGAAGCCACACTAGCAACACTAAAAACCCCCAAATGACAAGCTCCACATAAAACCCTTGATAAGTAACAAGAAGATCCTTGCTTTGGTGATGAAAGATTAAACTTTAGCCTTGAATCAAACTTAGAAACTCTCAAACAAGCTTAGAAACTCTCATATGAATGAAGATGGAGATTATGACAAGATGGTGGAGGCCATGATCAAGAGGGATTTTGGCATAACCTAGTTGTAGTATCAATTTGTGAGGGTTTAGGCTAGGTCTTAGGGTGTTTTTATAGGATTAGAGACAAGTTTAGGCCATAGGATTAACTCTAGTTTATGTCTAAACCATCAAAAATAGTCACAGGCTAGCAGAACAGTCCAAAGAACCAAAACAGGTGCACCAGGCCAGCCATGGTCAAGCCAGAAAGCTATGCAGGTTTCTGGCTCGACACTGGCGCACTTCCCAAGTGCACCAGTGCATTCTGGCTTGTTTTCGGTTTTTCTGCCTAACTTCGTTCGTCCATATCTTCTTCATACGGACTCCGATTTTCGAAAACTCAAACTCTATTTCGCGTATTTCCGAGACGAACGCAATGGCGCAACCCGTTTCCCTTGATTCAGATTATAAAATTTAATTCTGCTTTGATTTATGTTATAACATTTTATAAAAATTCGGGTTGTTACATTCTCCCCTCCTTAAAGGATTTCGTCCCCGAAATCTCCAAGTTAGGAAGAACGTATCCTACCATCCATCATCCATCTACTCAAAACATAATCCACAAGTAATCATTGTCCTTAAAAGATTCTAAATGTTGTATGATCATATGCAAAGGTGTGTGTATATGTACTTATCTAATGCGAAAATCAGGCCGTTACCGATTCAGTAAACCTCCTTAATGCAAAGTATGTTAGTGAAATGAGTCCATATGTATGCAAATTCCTAACATAATTCATAATCTCTATATGATTGCACATAACATTCATCCATATGCAACATCCACGTGATAGCATAACAAGTTTCAGCCATGAATAAGTATAAGCACTCATGCATATGAAATATGAAAGTGTGTGAGCCGATCTTAGTGCCTAATGTGTATCATGCATCCACGAGTATCCACTTGCAAAAACTTGCAACCACTGGCAAACATCAAGCACAAAATGTTTCAAATACATGTTTCATCCAAAGGGTTTCTACCTAAGGTTCTCATGACAAGGTTAACGAGATAACAAGATAAACATGGATAGCAAAGGAAAGATATGCTAACTAGGAAAAGAGATTGAGAATGTACCCTCAAAAAGGAATGGATAAAGCCCACACATCTTCTCCTCGGTTTCCCAAGTTACATCTTCATCGGCTTCACTCCACTGAACCTTTACTAACTTGACTTCTCGATTCCTCAGCTTCTTGATCTCCGTTCCCAAGATACGAATCGGAGCTCGCCTCAAGGTTGCCTCTTTCTCTACCTCCATGTCTTCAAGAATGCTAGGCTCAACTACTTCGGCTGACTCATGTAGGCATTTTCGGAGATGCGAGACATGAAAAACATTGTGCACTCCAGCCAGCTTCTCGGGCAATTCCACCCTATAAGCCATTTGCCCATTCTTCTCGATGATAGGGAAGGGTCCAACGAACCTTGGTGCTAGCTTTCCAACAGCTCCAAAACGAACCACATTTCGCAAAGGAGAAACCTTCACAAAGACCATATCTCCAACTTCAAACTCTAAGTCTGTCCTTCGCTTGTCTGCATAGGATTTCTGTCTGTCTTGGGCCGTTTTCATCCGCCTACGAATCAACTCAACTTTCTCGGATGTGTCCCTTATCATGTCGGGCCCAAGTATAAGCTTATCCATCGTCTCCCACCAACATGTTGGTGACTTGCACGGCCTCCCATACAAAGCTTAGTATGGTGCCATCCCTATGCTTGCTTGGTAGCTGTTATTATATGCAAACTCCACTAGAGGAAGATGATCTTCCCAAGTACCACCAAAGTCAAGAATGCATAGCCTCAATAGATCTTCTAGTACCCTATTCACCCTTTCGGTCTGGTAATCCGTCTGTGGGTGATAGGTTGTACTTAGATTCAATCGCGTACCCATCACTACTTGCAAACTATTCCAAAATTGGCTAGTGAAGATTGGGTCACGATCGCTGACTATGCTAGAAGGGACTCCATGCAATCGTACTATCTCTCGAAGATAAACAGATGCTAGCCATGATGCGGTCCTCTTGCTCTTCACCGGAATAAAATGAGCACTTTTCGTAAGTCTGTCCACTATGACCCATATGCCAGTATTCCCCTTTCTTGATCTCGGCAACCCATCCACAAAATCTATAGAGATACTTTCCCACTTCCATAGCGGGACCTCCAATGGATGCAATAGCCCACCGGGCTTCTTCGACTCGGCCTTCACTTGTTGGCAAACAATGCATCTACAAACAAACTCTGCCACATCCTTGTTCATCCCATCCCAAAAGAAAATGCGCTTCATATCCCGATGCATCTTATCCCCTCCGGGATGTATGGACATCCTCGAGTGATGCGCCTCCTTAAGAACTTTATTTACTAAGTCTCCCACTCGTGGGACACATAATCTTCCATCACGCCTTAGCCATCCCTTGTCATCAATAGTATATCTAGCGAGGTGACTTGACGTCTCACCCCGGATCAACTTGTCCATGATATTGACTATCTGCGGGTCTTCCCTCTGTGAAGCCCCAACTTGATCAAGAAGTATAGGTCTAAGCTCAAGGGATGCTAACGAACCAGTCATCGACTCAACGGCCGGTGTGAAATCAAAGGTTGCCAAGAACTCTAGGCTCTTCATCTCAACAAACAAGAGACTCATAGTCAACCTTCTTCTCCTTAGCGCATCTGCCACAACATTACCCTTGCCAGGGGTATAAGCTATCTCGAAGTCATATGATGCCAAGAATTCCATCGACCTTTGCTGCCTTAGATTGAGATCTTTCCGTGAGAAGAGGTTCTTGAGCGACTTGTGATCAGTATATAACTCAAACCTTTCGCTTAGAAGATAGTGGCACCAGGATTTGAGTGCAAAGACGATCGCCGCTAACTCGAAATCATGAGTGGGATAGTTCTTCTCTTGAACTTTGAGTTGCCTACCCCCAAAGCATATCACTCTCCCTTCTTGCATCAGGACAGCGCCTAATCCCGTGCCACATGCATCGGTGTACACGGTGAATAACTTCCCTCCATCGGGTAATGCTAAAACTGGAGCTGTGGTGAGGGCTCTCTTGAGCCATTGAAAAGCAAGCTCACACTCTAAGTCCCATGCAAAGACTAAGTTCTTCTTCGTTAAATTAGTGAGAGGAGCTGAAATCCTAGCGAAGTCCTTAATGAACTTCCTATAATATCCTGCCAGACCGAGAAAGCTTCTTACTTCAGTTGCATTCTTCGGAACTTCCCAGTCTTGTACCGCCATTACTTTAGCGGGATCCACAGCTATGCCCTGCTTAGAAACTATATGCCCAAGGAACCGAACTTCCCTTCTCCAGAAATGGCATTTAGAGAACTTGGCTTTCAACTGATGAGCTCTAAGCGTATCCATAACCTCCTTGAGGTGTGTAGCAAGCTCTTCCTCGTCCTTAGGGAAGACCAGAATATCATCCACGAAGACAACCACAAACTTGTTAAGGAACTCCCTGAACACCCTACTCATCAAATCAACAAAGTATGCGGGTGCATTAGTCAAACCGAACGGCATGACTAGCCATCCAAAGAATCCATCTGGAGTCCTAAACGCAGTCTTGTCAATACTATCCTTAGCCACTCTAAGCTGATGGAATCCGGTGGCTAGATCGAGCTGAGAGAAAACAGAAGCACCAACAAGCTGGTCAAAGAGATCATCAATCATCGATAAAGGGTGTCTATTCTTCTTTGTCAGCTTGTTCAACTCACGATAATCAACACATTGACGAAGCGAACCATCCGCCTTAGTAGCGAATACCACAGGAGCACCCCATTCTGAAATGCTTCGCCTAATGAAATTTTTCTCAAGCAACTCCTTTATTTGCTTGCTAAGCTCCCTTCTTTCTCGCGGGGCCATGTTCCTAACAAGCAATGAAACTGGCTTGGCATTATCGACAAGATATATACGGAAATCTATCTCTTGTTTAGGGGGTAGCCCCTTCACCTCATCAAAAACATCAGGATATTCTCGGACCATCCTCACAGATTGAAGATTGTCAATAGACGAGTCGAGGGATTCAAGATAACATAACATGACGGGATCCAGAGGGTTACAAGAAATCTCTAGGGTATTGCCAAGGCAAGTCATACGCCTCACTACCCTATGCTCACAATCGAGAATGGCTCCATAACTGGACAACCAATCCATGCCCAAAATCAACCCATATACCATGAACCCGAGAACATAAGCATTACATGTGAATTCTACGGTCAAGATAGAAATCCTCAAATCCATACAAATCATAGATAAATGGGCGGAACCCCCAATTGGATTTGAAACACTAACGGGATCCTCAACAAGACTAGTACTTAGGTGCAAACTTTCAACAATGTCAGAAGAGATAAAGGTATGCGATGCGCCAGAATCAAATAAAGTTCGAACAGGAAAACTAGAAATATAAACAAGACTTTCTACATAAATACTACCTCGGTCCGGAACTGGAGCAGTGTTAAGAACATGCATCTGCCCTCCAGAAGGTCCTGCTCGCTGAGTCTGTCCTTGCCCCTGCCCTTACATCTTTGGGCAATCCTTACTGAAATGTCCAGACTCTCCGCAATGAAAGCATTCTCCTAACTTCCTCTTCTTCTTCCTACAATCTTTGGCTATGTGTCCAACGATCCCACAGTAGTTGCACTTCCTTGTGTCCCTTGACTTGTTGTTGTTGGCCTTGTTACCCTTGTTGTTCTTGTTGTTCTGGTTGCTCTGGTTGCTCTAATTGCCTCCCCACTTGGAGTCCACCTTCTTGGTTTGAGTCTCATTCGGCTTGACTTCT
This sequence comes from Allium sativum, assembly GCA_030737875.1. NCBI lineage: Eukaryota > Viridiplantae > Streptophyta > Magnoliopsida > Asparagales > Amaryllidaceae > Allium > Allium sativum. Next base: position 1,050,651,541 of record CM060916.1, on the reverse strand, counting down.
TTCTTTCCATTCTTATCATCTCCCTGAAGCAATGCCATGTCTACTAGGCTTTCAAAAGTGGCCCCCATGGGTATATGAGACATGGCTAAACCTTGTAATGACTCATTCAACCCTCGTGCAAAGCGTAGTGCCTTCTTCTGGGGTGTGTTAACCATGTCTAAACCGAATCGGGCAAGCTGGTTAAACTTATTAACATACTCCCTCACTGTCATGTCCCCTTGCTTCAAAGATATAAACTTCTCCATTTGTAGATTCTCCTCAGCAGATGATAGAAACTTAAGCCCAAACCTCATCCTAAAGTCGGCCCAAGTCTCTATAGGCCTAGTAGCGTTGGTGACCTCCCACCAATAAGCAGCTTCCTCTCTCAATAGCCATACTGCCAACAGAACTTTTCTACGGTCTTCCACATCAAAGATGGCAAAGAGGTCTTCAGTTTCTTTTAACCAACTTCTTGCCTCAACAAAAGTCTCCGTCCCAATAAAATTCTTGCCACCCATCACCTTAAAGTCTTTGCAAATCTTTGCGAAATCCGCTTGTGGACGCTGAGGAGGAGGAGGAGGACGAGGAGGAACCTCAAGTACAGTGGGAGTGTTTTCTAGGCCCGCATCGTTGGGCCTAGTTTCCAAGTACCTTCAGAACCATCAGGGTATGGTTACTCCCTCGGGAAGGTTAAGATCGGCCATGCTGAAAAAGGAAAAGATAGATTTAGAACGAGGAAGCAAAGGATAGTGCTAATGGCTTTTGAGGAATAGCCTTTTAAAATAAACTAGACTTTTCTTGGAAAATACTTAATTAGTTTTGAAAATAGTTTTTCAGAATGTAAGTTTTAAAAATCTTTTGATCAAATCTCGTAAACCTTAGGCTCTGATACCAAATGTAACACCCCACCTACGCCAGGGTCACTCTTGCAAGTACACTAGCTTTGGAGGGGTGTTGGACAAGGTAAACATGCATAAAGATATCACAAGACAGAACATATAAGTAAAACAGAGTAAGTAAAGCAGCGGGTAAAACTACTATTTCAAAACCATAGTAAAGTTACATCAAAGTACTGAGTCGTTATTTTCCAACTACTACAAGTCTAGAAAACATAAACTGAAAACTGGAAATAACATAAAGTAAACTATCCCCAAAGTAGACATGGTAAAGCCATAGCGAGCTCAAGTCCAAACCGTACATGAGCAATCCAGTAAGCACGCTAAAGATCCAAGCTAGGTGCTAGTGTTCCCACCTTGAGAACCTAGGGGGGAAACGGAAGAAAAGAGGCGAAAGAAAACGGGTCAGTCAAAAAGACTGGTAAGTCCTACCTACTATTAGTATAAAAACTAGTAAAGTTAACTGGACATGTAAAACAGAGATGAAACATAGGATGATAACTGGCATGGTGAAAAGTTAACAAGATAGATCAAGTGTGGCATCGCATATACAAGGTTAAGTTTTTCACCAATAGTACTAGTAATCCAATCCATGTCAAGTATAAACAAGAAATGATCCCTTGGCCCAAGTCTGGCCCAACATCATGAGATGACCTAAATCAAGGTTAAACTACATGGTCTAGTCGATCGGCTCCCTATAAGCCTAACTCGTCGTGTATCGGTGTCATACGGCTTAATCATGGAATGTAGTTAACTGTGCAAGGTCCACCCTAGGGTGTATCCAGCCCTAAGGTGTAAACCACAGACACAAATCAAGCACGCACAGTCTAAACCTACTGGTGCCCATATTTAACTCCGAACTTAATGTGCATGACCATGGTCCGCCTGAACAACCGGTGCACCATTCAGCCATCTCTTTTGGTCTCTTACAATCAGTCCAGTAATTGTGCCCCACCCTAGCCTAGTCCAGGGTATCCAGATATTCCCAAGTGGGTTACTGCTGAAAAGGACCACGTAACTAGGATTTCAAGCGGGTTAAGTGTGGATAACTCTATCCTAACCATGTATTGATTTGGTCAAGTGTATCCAAGTAGTTCATGACTTAACCCTATCAATACATTGTGTTTAATTGGGTAAGTATTCAAGTAGTTCATGACTTAGCCCTACCAACCCATCGTGTTTAATTGGTTAAGTATTCAAGCGGTCCATGACTTAACCCTACCAAGTGGCATTAATTTACTTAATGCACCCCAATCTCTCACATTAGACTTTGTTGTGGTTACTAATTAAGTCGGGCGGGTCCGGGTAGCTTTACACCACAACCTAGTCTAACATCGGGTTTTAAGTGCGATGTGACCAACTACTCACATTGGGTCCTATTGTTTGTAGCCACTAGTTAAGCCGGTCGGTTCCGGGTAGATTTATGCTACAAACTCAACCCAACCTCGAGTTGGCCACTTTCATGTTTTCTACATGTCATGTCCACGTTCATGTTTTCAAGCATAATCACATGTCATATTTCAAAACCATGTTTTCATGTCATTAAAGTTACCCATACGCATTCCCATCGCATGTACGTTTCGTCACAACACAAAATGGATTAAAAGAGGGAACTTAGAAGCATGACAAAAATGGGCATAAGGTGATAGGATTTGGCCACTAGTTAAACATGGTGGCATATGAGGCAAAATGTGTTCATTAAACTAGCATATTACATTATAAGCCTCAAAACATGCATGACATCAAACTTAGCAAATAGGTGATACATGGTCATAGATGGCATAGGATGATAACTAGTGATTCGCATATAACATCATATGCAAGTTAACATAAAGGTTATGAGAGTTTCTATGTTGCGTTATGCAACATTTCCAAACAAAGCTCATAGCTTTCAGTCCACAAAGTCAAGGTGATAGCTTTACAAACATACATAGAACATATCTATGCATAACATGATAGATTCAAAGCACAAATCATACTTAGGCCCAAACTCAAACTTGCAACATGTCATATTTAACTTCATAGTTTAAATCTAAGAGTAGAATAGGGCTTACAATGCTATGAAGACTATAATATAAAACAAGATTGAGACGAAGCCACACTAGCAACACTAAAAACCCCCAAATGACAAGCTCCACATAAAACCCTAGATAAATAAGAAGAAGATCCTTGCTTTGGTGAAGAAAGATTGAACTTTAGCCTTGATCAAACTTAGAAACTCTCAAACAAGCTTAGAAACTCTCATATGAATGAAGATGGAGATTATGACAAAAGGGTGGAGGCCATGATCAAGAGGGATTTTGGCATAACCAAGTTGTAGGATCAATTTGTGAGGGTTTAGGCTAGGTCTTAGGGTGTTTTTATAGGAGTAGAGACAAGTTTAGGCCATAGGATTAACCCTACTTTAGATCTAAACCATCAAAAATCATCACAGGCCAGCAGAACAGTCCAGAGAACCAAAACAGGTGCACCAGGCCAGCCAGGGTCAAGCCAGAAAGATGTGCAGGTTTCTGGCTCGACACGGGCGCACTTCCCAAGTGCGCCAGTGTATTTTTGTGCTGGCGCACTTCACAAGTGCGCCAGTGCATTCTGGCCTGGTTTCGGTTTTTCTGCCTAACTTCGTTCGTCCATATCTTCTTCATACGGACTCCGATTTTTGAAAACTTGAACTCTATTTCGCGTATTTTTCCGAGACAAACGCAATGGCACAGCCCGTTTCCCTTGATTCAGAATTTAAAATTTAATTCTGCCTTGATTTATGTTATAACATTTTATAAAAATTCGGGTTGTTACATATAGCTGCTCCTTATAAAGGATTATTCTATTAAGAACATTTATTCGTAATTCATCACATTAGGCAAGCAATAACTCACAACATGTATGCCATGACCTCTTTCAGTCCAGGAGATACAACAAGTCCAAAGGATGCATATACACAACAGTTAAATGAGTTATAATAATGAAAGAAAAAATTAACCACATAAAATAAAACATACCAATTCTGTGCCTCTCAGTATTGGTTCTAACAGATTTCTCCAGCGAGTTAGGGCATACATCGATCTCCTACAAATGCACAAAGCAATTAAAAGGTCAGATCTTAACCACGGTTTACCAATCGAAGCCCAAACTTCTAAACTCAGTACGATTTTCACCTTAATAAAACAAATATATTCATTTCAGGCGCTATATAATCAGGAGTACTACAAATCAAATAAAAATGGTCAACCCTAGCAAGACATTTACCTGAAGACAAAATCCAAGAGCTGAAATTGCATCTCCTCGAATTCAACATCGAGCAGCCTATTATCAGTACACAAAAATCTGAATTAGTCGAAGTTGAGGAGTCGATTCTCTAAAGTCATAGTCGATTTCCCCGCTTCGAAGCCAAGGGATCTCAACCCCTACATCGCTAGATTTGCAAAGCGCAAGTCATGGAGTCTGAAGCTAATGTCTATTGCCCCGAGTTCGAAGTTAATCAGAAATGGATGGATTGAGAAATTAGGACAGAAATTGATCGATTAGTTGCGCTGTGCTCTTTCCTATTTCCAAAGAAGAACTCGCTCTTTTCTATTTCCAAAGAAGCGGCCTTGCAAGTGAAAAGTGTTTAGAAAGGGGATGTGAGAGGAGTTAGGGTTTACGGACTGAAAATGTAACACCCCACCTCCTCTAGAGTCACTCACAAAGGGAATGCACTAGGTTTGGTGAAGCATTATCGAGGTAAACATGCACAGAAATATTACAAGACAGAACATATATATAAAACAGCGGAAGTAAAACAAATTTTATTACCTTATAAAATAAGGTCTAAAGCCTTTTACATCAGAATACATCAAAACCTGTCTTGCAATAATAAAGAAGCATAAAACCATTTCATAAATTATTCCCCAAGTAAACCAGTAAAGTAGCCATAGCCAAGAAAAGTCCAAGCCATGCGTGATGACCTTCAAACAGAAGAAGTCCAAACTAACAATAGCATTTCCTCCTTGTAACCTGGGGGGGAAACGGAAGACAAGAGGCGAAACAAAACGGGGTCAATCATAAAGACTGGTAAGCCCTATCTACTATCAGTATATAAACTAGTAAAGTTAACTGGCATGAGGAACTGAGATGAACATAAGTATGATGACAAGACAGATAAGCTAAACCAAAATAACAGGATGCCCTACTGTACCAAGATACACGAGTGTGTCATGATAAACTGTGGTGTCAAGATAAATCAAGGTATCACATTGTCAGGTTTCTATCAAGTATACTATCCCAAGGTATCTATCCTGTATAACATCCCACGGTATCTATCATGTATATTTCCCCTAGTTCTAACATGTATATTTGCTCTGCACCTTCCGTACTAATATCCCAACCCGCGTCATGTGTTAACTATGAGTGCCCCTTGCCCAATGTCATGTAATGGTCCACGTCAACCTAATATATAACTTATGTAGGTTTTCCTAACTCGTATGTTTCTTTCCATGTATAAGTTCAGTCCTTTGTCGTAGGCCATACGGGCTTTCCCATGTGAACGTTTTATCCTTGAGGTTATTTTGGACTGCTACCCTTGATCTAGTTATGTTTTCTTACCATGAACTATCACGTGTCCATTTAGGATTTATGCCACCTAGGATCACTAGGGATTATGCTACCTAATGAACGTTTCCGTGTCTCGGTTTGGGTTCAGCCATCTAGGGCCACTAGGGATTATGCCACCCGTCAACCGCGCCCTTTATTCCACGTATGTATCGTGAATCGTTTTCCATGTCTAGACGCACATGTTCCTAAATGTGCCATCCGAGTTCCGTGCCAGGGAAAAACAAGAAATACGGAACTCGGTCGGGAGCTTTAAGTCGTCTACTGATGCAGATATCAAGGTCTGTTTTTGTACCCGTGGCTATGGTCCCACGTGACCCCTCCCTCAACTACTGAAAGGCAATCAAAGAAAAACCAGGTATGAGAACTACACTAAGGCCCATCGATGCCCACTTCCAGATAGCCAACCTCACCCATAACTTGATAGCTAGTATATGGTCTTTTGGGAGCTCCCTGTCTTTCCGTACGTACACGATTGACTAAAGATGGTAGGCAGTCGGCGACATGCTATCCCGGGGCAAAATCAAGTATCGTCGACTCCACGCTAATCCATCTCAGTCTTTAGGTCGCTCGCATAGCAACCATGGCATACTCTTGGCTCTTCTACCGCAGACCTTAACCCCTGTGAGGTCGGGTTTCATGGACCACTTGCCACCTCACAGAGGGATACCAAGAGTACCCTCACGTTCCCCGAAGCTTCCGCTTCGTCACCCTGTCCGCTGGAGCTTTTATCCAAGTCAGATAACTTGCTCCCCCTCGTATACTAAGCGATGACCTACCGTACCAGGTTACTCATCTCTTTGTGAACTATTCCCATGTCCTTAGCTAAGAATTATTACTTAGTTACCCTTACTAAGGTTTACCACTTAGCCCCTCTTTCCTCTATCCTTGTTAACTACGATTCCCAACCTAGTCCCTTGAGCTAGGGTTTTGTCAAATTGGTTAAGTGTTGTTATCCAAGTTCATGACTTAACCCGCCTACGAATCATGTCAAGATTGGCTAAGTACTCAAGTTCAAGGCTTAGCCTACAAGTTGGTTAAGTGTACCAAGAAGCTCGTGACTTAACCCTATCAAGTCAAATTGGTTAAGTATTTATTTGTCTTAACCCTATCAGATTATCATGTTAGATTGATTAAGCATAGATTATCTTAATCCCATCAGATTATCGAGTCGGATTGGTTAAGCATGGGTTAGCTTAACCCCATCCACGAATTGTATTACAATGGTTAAGTTTATTTAAAAGATCTTGTGACTTAACCCTATCAGGTCCGCATATTAGATTGGTTAAGTATAGGTTACTCAACCTCATCAAATCATCATGTATAATTGGTTAAGTATAAGTTACTTAACCCCCATTAAATTACCATGTTAAGTTGGTTAAGTATTGGTTAATTAACCTCATTGAATTACCATGTTTAGATTGGTTAAGTGTTTAACTTAACCCAATCGAATTACCGTGTTTAGATTAGTTCAGTCTAAGTTACCTAACCCCATCTAATTACCGTGTTTAGATTAGTTAAGTCTAAGTTACTTAACCCCGTCTAATTACCATGTTAGACTAGTTAAGTATGGATTACTTAACCTCATCCAATTTACTGTGTCGGATTAGTTAAGCGTAAATTACTTAACCCCATCCCCTAATTGTCTTGTATGGTTAAGTGTCATTAAGAAATCAAGCCCGTCCCACTTAACCTACCCATTCATATCATATCGGTTAAGTGTCATTAGTCAAATTTACTTAACCTTATCATGTGGCATTAATTTAATTAATGCACTCTCAACCTCTCACATTAGGCTTTGTTGTGGTTACTAGTTAAGCCGGGCGGGTCCGGGTAGTTTTACACCACAACCGAGTCTAACCTCGGGTCTTAAGCGTGACATGACCAGCTTCTCACATTGAATCTTATTGTTTGCAACTACTAGTTAAGCCGGTCGGGTCCGGGTAGTTTTATGTTGCAAACTCAACCCAACCTCGAGTTGGTCACTTTCATGTTTAGTCTAGTGTCATATTACACTTACAACCCAAACATATTTATTTCAAGTCCCATGTTCATAGCCAAAATTACATGTTGCCATGTTTATACCAATTTACCCAAATCATGTTTCATGTCATTAAAGTTTACCCATAACATAAACCCAACACTTTTAAACTCGCATATACATTCGCAACAATGTATAATGTTTTAAAAGAAGGAACTTGGCAAAGGCATGAAAAAAAAGGGGTATAAGGCCACAAGTTAAACATGGTGGAAATGAGGCATAAATGTGCTCACAAACTTGCATGTTACATTGTCAAGCCTCAAAAACATGCATAACATTCAAACTTGGAAAATAGGTGATACATGGTCATAGATGACATGAAATGATGACAAGTAACTCGCATATAACATCACATAAGGGTTATGACTTCATATGCAAGTTAACCGAAAGGTTATGAGGGTTCTCATGTTGCATAATGCAACATTTCAACATAAAGGTTATAGCTTTTAACCCACAAGATCAAGGTAATGACTTTATAGACTTGCATAACATGATAGCATGTATCATACTTAATGATCAAACCCAAACTTGCAACATTCATTTAACTCTATAGTTAATATCTAAGAGTAGGAGGGGGCTTACAATGCTATGAAGGCACAAATCAACATATAAAACAAAGATTGAGACGAAGCCATTCATGCTATCACCCAAAAACCCTAAAAGAACAAGCTCCAAATGAAACCCTTGAGCAAATATCAATAAAAATCCTTGCTTTGAAGAAGAAAAGTTTCAACTTTGGCTTTGAATGAAGCTTATGAGCTCTCATGCAAGATCCTTGCTTTTTTGTCAAGAAAAGGTTGCAACTTTGGCTAAAATGCAACTTATGAACTCTCATACAAACATGAAATCACTCAAATGATCATAGAATCTCTCATGAATGAAGAAAAGAGGCTCCTTTACTTTGAAATTAGCTTAGAACACTTAAGCTATCATGAAGAAGAAGATGGAGGCCATGGGTTGAAGTGGAGGCCAAGATGAGGAATCATTTTGGTATAGTTTAGTTGTAGGATCAATTTATGAGGGTTTTAGGAGAGGGTTAGGGGTCTTTTTATACAAGACTAGGATAGTTTTAGCCATAGGATAAACCCTAGAACCAATCCTAGCCTTTAAAGCATGCCTTGGGGAAGAAGTCACATGTAGGAACCATTTAGGGCCTTAAAATCAACCCTAGAGTCAATTCGGGCCATCAAAACTCATCCCGGGCCTCAAAAATGGGTTCTGGGTCACCCCAGGACAAAAAAATCGACCTGTACAGGGGGGAGTTGACTTCCCAGTCGACACCAGAGGGTGGAGGTCGACTTGCAGGTCGACTTGGCAGTCGACACAAGTCAGTCTGTCAGAAAACTGCTGAAAACTTGTTTTGGCCATATCTTGGTCATACGGACTCCGATTTTCGAAAACTCGGACTCTATTTCGCGTATTTTTTCGAGAGGAACTCAATGGTGATGTCCATTTTACATGATTCAAATTTTAACATTTAATTCTTTCTTGATTCTTGTCTTAACATGTTGTTAAATTTCGGGTTGTTACATTCTCCCCTCCTTTAAGGATTTCGTCCCCGAAATCTCCAAGTTAAGAAGAACGCATCCTACCATCCACCATGCATCTACTAAAAACAACATCCATAAGCAACCATGGTCCTTAAAAGACTTCTAATGCTTTATGAATACTTGCGGAAAGTGTGTGTATATGCTCCTTAGCTAATGCTAATGATCAGGCCTGAATGATCTTTCTAATGCAAAATATGTTTAGTGCCATGAGTCCAACATGTATGCAAATAGTCCTAGTCATATAAGTACTATATGCGTGCACAAACATTCATTCATATGCAACATCCGCATGATAACACATTCAATTTCATCCATAAACAAGTATAAATACTCGTGCATGTGCAACATGAAACGTGACCGCGTCGACCTAGTATCTAATGTGTATTCGCGCATCCAGGAGCAACCACTTGCAACCATATTAATCATAACATGTTTCAAATACATGTTTACATCCATAGAGTTCTATCTAAGGTTCCCAAGATAAGATCGAGGAGATCAACAAGACAAACTACTTACGGGGTTTGTAACAGAAACAGGACCGAGAGGATATCCACCAAGCGATAGCATGTAAGCAAGCTCTACTGGTGAACCAAGGATCAGAGATATACTCTTAAAAAGAGACATGATACGCGCGTCTAAACCGCATTTCCATGAGCTTAATTCCATTGTTCCTTGACCGCCTTTGACTTCATGATTTCGTAACTCCTTGATTCCTATTTCCAAGGTATGAGTTGGAACTCTTTTCATTGTCGCCCCTCGTTCCACTTTCACTTATTCTTCCCTAGTATACTTGGCTCAACCATATCTGCATACTCATGCAAGCTCTCCAAAACTCACTAGTGAATTCTGGATCTCGTTTACCAATGCCAATCCATGTTAACACGTGCACTTACTAGGGTGATTCCCATGACTTATGCATAAGCCAAACGAACCATTCGCCTAAGCGGCGAATTCTATTCGAACGGATTACCGACAACTGCATCCCGAGATTCTAGGTAACTAACCATGTCAGAACCTAGAAGGTTACACGAGACCTCGAAGGTATTACCAAAGCAAGCCAAGAGTATGGCTAACCTCTTTTCAAAACCGAGAAGGGTATCCCTTACTGGATAACCACTTTATCCCTAGAATCCATCCGTAGCCGAGACATGTCATTCTCAAATCCAAACAAGTCATGAATAAATGGACCAACTCTCCAATCAGATTTTTGGGACAAAAACTGGGATCCTCTATCGTGCTAGTACTAAGGTGCAGAGACTCAACTATCCCAGCAGACTTAAATGATTCGATGATCAAGACAAAGTCTGGACGGGATGATAGAAAAGAACTACTAAACCTTTATCAGAAACGGTACCTTTTCTTTTAGGTACCCTAGAAATGGGAGCGTACAATTTCCCTCTCCGATGATCTTGTCCTTGTCCTCCTTGATCGACTAAGCCATAGCAACAGTTGCTTATCCTTAAGCTCGCATCCTTTATCCTTGCTCTTATTATCCCTTCCTATGACTTCGGTAACCGGTCTCTCGAGAACTTCCTCCATCGCACGGGAAAACACTTACGTAGCAAGACAAGGATTAGTCGCAGTCAAAACTACTGTGACTACAGATGGAGGAAAGAAAGGAAAAGAGATTCAATCAAGGAATCAAAGGATAATGCTAATGGCCTTTGGGGAATAGCCTTTTAAAACAAACTTTTCTTGAAAAATGCTTCTTTGTAAAACGGTTTCTCAAATAGTTTTCAGAAGGTTTTAAAAACTTTTGCCCAGTCTGGTTACCTCGCTCTGATACCAAATGTAACACCCCACCTCCTCTAGAGTCACTCACAAAGGGAATGCACTAGGTTTGGTGAAGCATTATTGAGGTAAACATGCACAGAAATATTACAAGACAGAACATATATATAAAACAGCGGAAGTAAAACAAATTTTATTACCTTATAAAATAAGGTCTAAAGCCTTTTACATCAGAATACATCAAAACCTGTCTTGCAATAATAAAGAAGCATAAAACCATTTCATAATTATGCCCCAAGTAAACCAGTAAAGTGGCCATAGCCAAGAAAAGTCCAAGCCATGCGTGATGATCTTCAAACAGAAGAAGTCCAAACTAACAATAGCATTTCCTCCCTGTAACCTGGGGGGGAAACGGAAGACAAGAGGCGAAACAAAACGGGGTCAGTCATAAAGACTGGTAAGCCCTATCTACTATCAGTATATAAACTAGTAAAGTTAACTGGCATGAGGAACTGAGATGAACATAAGTATGATGACAAGATAGATAAGCTAAACCAAAATAACAGGATGCCCAACTGTACCAAGATACACGAGTGTGTCATGATAAACTGCGGTGTCAAGATAAATCAAGGTATCACATTGTCAGGTTTCTATCAAGTATACTATCCCAAGGTATCTATCCTGTATAACATCCCACGGTATCTATCATGTATATTTCCCCTAGTTCTAACATGTATATTTGCTCTGCACCTTCCGTACTAATATCCCAACCCGCGTCATGTGTTAACTATGAGTGCCCCTTGCCCAATGTCATGTAATGGTCCACGTCAACCTAATATATAACTTATGTAGGTTTTCCTAACTCGTATGTTTCTTTCCATGTATAAGTTCAGTCCTTTGCCGTAGGCCATACGGGCTTTCCCATGTGAACGTTTTATCCTTGAGGTTATTTTGGACTGCTACCCTTGATCTAGTTATGTTTTCTTACCATGAACTATCGCGTGTCCACTTAGGATTTATGCCACCTAGGACCACTAGGGATTATGCTACCTAATGAACGTTTCCGTGTCTCGGTTTGGGTTCAGCCACCTAGGGCCACTAGGGATTATGCCACCCGTCAACCGCGCCCTTTATCCCACGTATGTATCGTGAATCGTTTTCCATGTCTAGACGCACATGTTCCTCAATGTGCCATTCGAGTTCCGTGCCAGGGCAAAACAAGAAATACGGAACTCGGTCGGGAGCTTTAAGTCGTCTGCTGATGCAGATATCAAGGTCTGTTTTTGTACCTGTGGCTATGGTCCCACGTGACCCCTCCCTCAACTACTGAAAGGAAATCCGAGAAAAATCATGTATGAGAACTACACTAAGGCCCATCGATGCCCACTTCCAGATAGCCAACCTCACCCATAACTTGATAGCTAGTATATGGTCTTTTGGGAGTTCCCTGCCTTTCCGTACGTACACGATTGACTAAAGATGGTAGGTAGTTGGCGACATGCTATCCCGGGGCAAAATCAAGTATCGTCGACTCCACGCTAATCCATCCCAGTCTTTAGGTCGCTCGCATAGCAACCAAGGCATACTCTTGGCTCTTCTACCACAGACCTTAACCCCTGTGAGGCCGGGTTTCATGGACCACTTGCCACCTCACAGAGGGATACCAAGAGTACCCTCACGTTCCCCGAAGCTTCCGCTTCGTCACCCAGTCCGCTGGTGCTTTTATCCAAGTCAGATAACTTGCTCCCCCTCGTATACTAAGCGATGTCCTACCGTACCAGGTTACTCATCTCTTTATGAACTATTCCCATGTCCTTAGCTAAGAATTATTACTTAGTTACCCTTACTAAGGTTTACCACTTAGCCCCATTTTCCGCTATCCTTGTTAACTACGATTCCCAACCTAGTCCCCTGAGCTAGGGTTTTGTCAAATGGGTTAAGTGTTGTTATCCAAGTTCATGACTTAACCCGCCTACGAATCATGTCAAGATTGGCTAAGTACTCAAGTTCAAGGCTTAGCCTACAAGTTGGTTAAGTGTACCAAGAAGCTCGTGACTTAACCCTATCAAGTCAAATTGGTTATGTATTTATTTGTCTTAACCCTATCAGAATATCATGTTAGATTGATTAAGCATAGATTATCTTAATCCCATCAGATTATCGAGTCGGATTGGTTAAGCATGGGTTAGCTTAACCCCATCCCCTAATTTTATTACAATGGTTAAGTTTATTTAAAAGATCTTGTGACTTAACCCTATCAGGTCCGCATATTAGATTGGTTAAGTATAGGTTACTCAACCTCATCAAATCATCATGTATAATTGGTTAAGTATAAGTTACTTAACCCCATTAAATTACCGTGTTAAGTTGGTTAAGTATTTGTTACTTAACCTCATTGAATGACCATGTTTAGATTGGTTAAGTGTTTAACTTAACCCCATCGAATTACCGTGTTTAGATTAGTTCAGTCTAAGTTACCTAACCCCATCTAATTACCGTGTTTAGATTAGTTAAGTCTAAGTTACTTAACCCCATCTAATTACCATGTTAGATTAGTTAAGTATGGATTACTTAACCTCATCGAATTTACCATGTCGGATTAGTTAAGCGTAAATTACTTAACCCCATCCCCTAATTGTCTTGTATGGTTAAGTGTCATTAAGAAATCAAGCCCGGTCCCACTTAACCTACTCATTCGTGTCATATCGGTTAAGTGTCATTAGTCAAATTTACTTAACCTTATCATGTGGCATTAATTTAATTAATGCACTCTCAACCTCTCACATTAGGCTTTGTTGTGGTTACTAGTTAAGCCGGGCGGGTCCGGGTAGTTTTACACCACAACCGAGTCTAATCTCGGGTCTTAAGCGCGACATGACCAACTTCTCACATTGAGTCTTATTGTTTGCAACTACTAGTTAAGCCGGTCGGGTCCGGGTAGTTTTATGTTGCAAACTCAACCCAACCTCGAGTTGGTCACTTTCATGTTTAGTCTAGTGTCATATTACACTTACAACCCAAACATATTTATTTCAAGTCCCATGTTCATAGCCAAAATTACATGTTGCCATGTTTATACCAATTTACCCAAATCATGTTTCATGTCATTAAAGTTTACCCATAACATAACCCCAACACTTTTAAACTCGCATATACATTCGCAACAACGTATAATGTTTTAAAAGAAGGAACTTGGCAAAGGCATGAAAAAAAAGGGGTATAAGGCCACAAGTTAAACATGGTGGAAATGAGGCATAAATGTGCTCACAAACTTGCATGTTACATTGTCAAGCCTCAAAAACATGCATAACATTCAAACTTGGCAAATAGGTGATACATGGTCATAGATGACATGAAATGATGACAAGTAACTCGCATATAACATCACATAAGGGTTATGACTTCATATGCAAGTTAACCTAAAGGTTATGAGGGTTCTCATGTTGCATAATGCAACATTTCAACATAAAGGTTATAGCTTTTAACCCACAAGATCAAGGTAATGACTTTATAGACTTGCATAACATGATAGCATGTATCATACTTAATGATCAAATCCAAACTTGCAACATTCATTTAACTTTATAGTTAATATCTAAGAGTAGGAGGGGGCTTACAATGCTATGAAGGCACAAATCAACATATAAAACAAAGATTGAGACGAAGCCATTCATGCTATCACCCAAAAACCCCAAAAGAACAAGCCCCAAATGAAACCCTTGAGCAAATATCAATAAAAATCCTTGCTTTGAAGAAGAAAGGTTTCAACTTTGGCTTTGAATGAAGATTATGAGCTCTCATGCAAGATCCTTGCTTTTTGGTCAAAAAAAGGTTGCAACTTTGGCTAAAATGCAACTTATGAACTCTCATACAAACATGAAATCACTCAAATGATCATAGAATCTCTCATGAATGAAGAAAAGAGGCTCCTTTACTTTGAAACTAGCTTAGAACACTTAAGCTATCATGAAGAAGAAGATGGAGGCCATGGGTTGAAGTGGAGGCCATGATGAGGAATCATTTTGGCATAGTTTAGTTGTAGGATCAATTTATGAGGGTTTTAGGAGAGGGTTAGGGGTCTTTTTATAGAAGACTAGGATAGTTTTAGCTATAGGATAAACCCTAGAACCAATCCTAGCCTTTAAAGCATGTCTTGGGGAAGAAGTCACATGTAGGAACCATTTAGGGCCTTAAAATCAACCCTAGAGTCAATTCGGGCCATCAAAACACGTCCCGGGCCTCAAAAATGGGTTCTGGGCCACCCCAGGACAAAAAAATCGACCTGCACGGGGGGGAGTCGACTCCCCAGTCGACACCAGGGGGTGCAGGTCGACTTGTAAGTCGACTTGGCAGTCGACACAAGTCAGTCTGCCAGAAAACTGCTGAAAACTTGTTTTGGCCATATCTTGGTCATACGGACTCCGATTTTCGAAAACTCGGACTCTATTTCGCGTATTTTTTCGAGAGGAACACAATGGTGATGTCCATTTTACCTGATTTAAATTTTAACATTTAATTCTGCCTTGATTCTTGTCTTAACATGTTGTTAAATTTCGGGTTGTTACAGAAAATAACTGGGTGTTTACATTTTTGCCCCCACGAACCAAGCCTACCAACCCACATAAGCGTTGCCAGTAAAAAAAAATTATAATTATGTATTTTCGTGGCACTTTTTTAATATAACAACACTTATTATTGTTATTACCCTGCAACATATATAAGTGTTGGCGATTGTGAAAAAAAGGGTTGTCAAATGGCCATTATGGTGTAGTGCTACTTATCAATCGAAATGTGAATGAAAAACTACATTTATATAAAAGAATAGTTTTCCTATTTATTCCAACAACCTTTTGAAGCATGAAACCGTGCTATCTAAACTTTTATGTCATGAGTTACATAGCTCCTGCTGAAGCACAGGTATAACCTCCCCATTGGAAAATAGGATCAACAAATTTAAACCATCAGGCCATCTACTTTCTAACACTCCGTCTCACTCGACTTTTGATATCGCTCTTCATTGCATTTACATCACATCCAAACCAACTCAACCTGAGTTGATATGAGTACGCATAGAATAGCACGTTCTTTGCATGTCAGTGGCTCTCTTAATATCACATTCACAACAACTTCAGCACCTTCAAGTCATTATATAAATCTTGTCGTTTAGAACATGTTATAATATGTGTGCGTTCAATTCATTACTTATGCTTTTCCCAATTTTCGCTGTGTAACATACATAACTTCTCATTATCATTAGCACATTAGCTCACAATATTCATGATAGCTTGCTCAATCGTTGCACTCAACAACTCTTTTTTTTTCTAACATGTAACAGTAGCTTCCTTCTCTCTTTTTTGCATCTGCAACATGAACATGTTGCTATGGTGTCTCAACTTCTTGATTTTTTTTCCTTTACAACTTGTCTCCTAGCAACAGTGCATATCGTAGTTCCTCTACATGCGGTACTTATTAGAAAGATGATTAGCATTACACCTCCCTCTCAATGCAATAATAGTTGATATATGAAAGCTATTTAATCTAACACTCAAATAGACGGGTATTTGACATGAATGTATGAAAGAACTTAATATCAAATAGATGGGTATTTTACAGCCCAAACTCCAAATGCTGCTTCAGGCCAGCATGCACGTAACGTGCACATTGTATTTTTTTTTTTATTTTTTATGTAGCACACAGGAAATCGATTCATCTCATTAGCCTATGTGCACTCAGGGCGTAATCCAACAATGGTCCAGAAGAAACGTTCCTTCATATCCAATATATGAGCTATTTTACTACTCCATCAGGCTCGAGTTGCTCCGCTCGTATAAATCAATCAATATTCGGGTTGATGAATTTGAAATTCTGACTTCGGTACATTTAGCAGCTTAGGAACCCACATCGTTAGACTGAAATTCCTCCCATGTGCCCCCACAGTCACCATCACATCTTTGTAACAGTCTAATTTTTCAAGTAACTAACAAATGGTTATATGACTTCTGCTGTTTCAGTAATCAACTCAATTGGCCACTTCGTAAGTTACCATGCACTTTCAATCGGATCCCTTATATGGGTCCTCTTGGACAAAGGAGTTTGAATACATTACTACATTCTAAACTCTAAAGATACAGTCTCGTGACCCGTGTAACGCACATGAGAAGTTATGATTTCATAGGCAATAGATCATATAGCGTTATGAATCATTCATTTGTTTTTTGCATTGACCATTTGTGAAATTACAACTACATGTATTATTTTTGTAAATTATGGCTCGAATTTCAGAGGCATGTGGTGCGGTTTGATTGATAGGAAGACGAATGGTCATTACTGTTATGGTAGGATGCACTACAATTTTAGATTGTTCATAAATCAATGCATATTTGTTTAAGTGTTAAAACTTCTGTATTTGTCCAACGTTAAGGATAACCAGCGCCACTTTTTTTTAAAAAATAATTATAACAGATGTCAAAGATTGTGAAAGCAGACGTCTTACTTGGTACTTGAGAAAATCAGCAGCCCCTGCCAAGATTAAGACGGTAAATGGAATAAAATGATATTTCATTTGTTTGAAAGCTCAAAGTCCACACACTCTCACCCAATCCAAGAATGTTGTCTCAGAACTTTAGAAATAACAGTAACTGAAAACGTAATCAAAAAGATTCAAAGCATTTATATATTATAGACAGTCCAGAGACCTCCATAATTAACCAAAACACAAATCAACCAGCTTTTGTGTTTCCTTAATCTGATTTTATTAATCCTAATCTCAATTTAGAATAAGTTATTTTGCTTTACACGTATGTTCTTATTATAAAATGAGAAGGGAAGATACAATCAAGCAAATCGTAACAATAATTCAAAGGCAATTAAATACGAAAAAAGCAGTGATTAGAGCACAAATCAAAGAAGCTACGCCTACTCTTAACGTTGTCCTATGTACTAAATATATATACTAAATTGACGGTACGTCAGATTTCTCACAGGCCTACTCACCTCAACATCATCTTTTAATTATACAACGATTCGGGTTTCTTGTCTAATATTCTCATGCCCAAAATCTTTTTACTTTCTTATTCTTTATTTGGTGTTGATTTGTAAGTCCTTGGGCCATCATTTCATAAACTATCAGTAAACCAGATAGGATGATTTATATCTGGTAGTAAATTACACAGTTTCAACAACCAGCATGCGAATATACAAACTGCAAATTATGTATAGTTTTTCAAATTAAAATAATATGATAGTACAACATTCAAAGTTAACAATTTAGAATAAACATTATTTAAACAATGGTACAAAATAATGAATGTATCGTAGATGAGTATAAATTACGCAGTTTCAACAACCACTATGCAAAAATACAAACTGCAAATTGTGCATAGTTTTATAAATTATTTGGAATAAAGATTATTTAAACAATGTAAAGGAATTCTAAATGAAAGTATGTTTTGTGATTGTATTCGAATGAATTAAAATGTACATATGCGATGGTTATTTATAGAAATATAACCAACGCTTTACAAGAAATGAATAATGGGCTGAAGCCCAGTCCAGAAGATAAATAAGCATAATAAATGTAGCCCGTCTGGGTAATCTGTTATACCATCGCATTTTATTACCCATCCTCAATTTTATCTAGGGTTATCTTCTTTCTCTTCTGCGCCGCCTCTTCTTCTTCAATCCTCATCTCATCTCTGAACTTAGTGAAATTCCTTGCCGACAGAGATTTAGTAAGAGCGTCTGCTCTTTGATATTGAGCGGGGACATGATTGACATCCAATTGACCACTGGTGGTCTGTTCTCGCACGAAGTACAAGTCTAATTCGATGTGCTTCGTACGAGCGTGTTGAATTGGGTTAGCTGAGAGAGACACCGTGCTTAAATTGTCACACCACACCACTGGTCTTCTGCTTGGGCGAAACCCTAGCTCTCCAAGTAACGAGTTTATCCACATGATCTCTGCCGTGGTGCTTGCAAGTGAACGATACTCCGCTTCTGTACTCGAACGAGAAATAGTTGGTTGCTTCTTCGAGCACCAAGAGACTGAATTGGTTCCCATGAATACACAGTACCCAGATGTCGATCTACGATCGTCTGGATCTGACGCCCAATCGGAATCACTGTAAGCTTGAATGTTTAACTCTTTACTTGCTTTTAATTTGATCCCATAGTTTATTGTTCCATTTAGATATCGTAGGATCCTTTTTACTGCAGTCCAATGTTCATTTAGAGGAGATTGCATAAATTGACAGACCTTATTCACACTGTAACAAATGTCTGGTCTGGTGACTGTTAGATATTGTAGTGCTCCTACTATGCTTCTGTATTCTTTGACATTCTGAATTGCTTCTCCCTTGTGTTTGGACGGCTTTAGACTACTTGTCATTGGAGTGGGCATAGGTTTAGTTTTATCCATTTTGGTTTTGACCAGTAATTCAGAAATATACTTACTTTGGGATAGTATTACTTCATCCTTAGAATTTTGAATGACTTGTATCCCTAAGAAGTAGTTTAAGTTTCCCAGATCCTTAATAGAGAAAGTCTGATTCAAGTAATGCACTATTTTGCTGATTTCTGTTTCACTGCTACCTGTAATTAAAATATCATCTACATACACAAGTATGAATGTGACCTCAGTCCCATTTCTTTTGATATGTAAAGAGCTGTCTGATTTGGCTGTGTTGAACCCCAGTCTCATGAATGTATCCTTAAGTTTGTCATACCATACTCTTGATGCTTGTCTCAACCCATAAATGGCTTTGTTTAGCTTGCAAACTAGATTTGTGTTATGTCCAGTCTCATATCCATCAGGCTGCTTCATGTACACCTCCTCTTTTAGTTCTCCATTTAAAAATGCATTGCAAACATCAAGTTGTCTTATGCACCAATGATTATGTAAAGCAATACAGATGATTATCCTTATAGTAGTGTGTTTGACCACAGGAGAAAAGGTCTCTTTGAAATCAAAACCATATTCTTGTGTGTACCCCTTGGCCACCAATCTGGCTTTGTGTTTCTGAATAGTACCATCTGCTGCTCTCTTTAATTTGTAGGTCCACTTACACCCAATTATGTTTTTGTGATGTGGTGCTGTCACTAATTCCCATGTTTTGTTCTTGATTAAGGCTGCATATTCCTCATCCATGGCATTTTTCCACCTTTGGCTTTTCATTGCATCATTAAAGTTGATGGGTTCTGTTTTATCCATGGTCGTTACATATACCTTAGGCTTGAATATGCCATGTTTAGCTCTTGTCATCATGTGATGCTTGTTTTGATTAGGCTGTTCATCCTCACTGCTTGACTCTGTACAGTAGTGTTGCTGTTTCCACTACCAGTTTCCATGTCTGTGCTTTCATTTCCACTAGCATTATGATGAGTGTCACCCTCACCAGTTACAGAATTGACTGGACTGTAGCTTTCTCTAGTACTAGGCACACTCTCTTCATCTTCAACAATCTCTTCATCTTTATCTTCATTGTTTGTTTGCTGGTTCTTACTCCACACCATGTCTTCAGCTAATTCTGGTGGTGCTATGATATATTTGTCTGTGTTAACAATCCTTTTGGTAGTTTTAATACTTTTATCTGCAAAAGGAAACACATGTTCATCAAACACAACATGTCTAGAGATATATAACCTTCCACTATCACTCAAGCATTTGTACCCTTTCTGGTTTTCTGCATATCCCAGAAATGTACAAGGACTTGACCTTAAGTTTAGTTTGTGTTTGTTGTAAGGTCTTAAACAGGGAAAACATAGGCAACCAAATGTTTTTAGCAAGGAGTAATCTGGTTTCTTATCATGCATCATTTCATATGGACTCTTGTATTTCAAGATTTTAGTGGGCATTCTGTTAATTAAGTACACTGATGTCATAAAAGCCTCTGACCAAAACTTCAATGGTATTGAGGATTGTGACATCAATGTTAGTCCAGTATCAACAATGTGCCTATGTTTTCTTTCAATCAGTCCATTTTGCTCAGATGTATGTGGACAGGTTATTCTATGTAAAATGCCTTTACTATCAAAGAATTTCTTTAATGGCTTGAATTCACTACCACCATCAGGTTGCAAGGCTTTAACACTACAGTTTGTTTGTTTCTCAACTAAAGTTACGAACTGCATTGTCACATTGCATGCATCTGATTTATTCTTAAGTGGATATAACCATGTATATCTAGTAAATGCATCAATAAAGGAAAGATAATACCTGTATCCATGATCTGTATTAACTGGAGAGGGGCCCCATAAGTCTGCAGCTATGAGTTCAAGAGGTTCACTGTATGTGGTTTCAGACCTAGTGAAGGGTACCTTATGGCTCTTGCCAATTTGGCAATGCTTGCACACATAATGATCAGGTATAGAATTGCAATCAACTTTATTTTCATTCAAAACATGTTTGACAATTTTAATATTTGGATGTCCCAATCTATAGTGCCAATCATTAAAAGTTTTGTACAAATTATTATTATTAAAGCATTCAACATTATAGCAATAGTTAGCATTGCCATAGCATGTCTTGACTTCAAGCTCTTGAACTTGTAAAGCCCATTGTCCAAACTACCCTGTAGCAATATATTTCTATTTAGTAAATCCCTAACAAGGCAGTATTTTGGGTGAAACTCAAAGTATACCTGATTGTCATTAGCAAATTGTGAAACACTGATTAAGTTTTTCTTAATCTTGGGCACTCTAAGTAGGTTATTTAAGTAGAGCTCCCTTTTTCCTTTGATGTAGCCACATCCTATGTGTGATATACCTACAGTTTCACCATTGCCTATTGATACAGAACACATACCTGACTAATTCTTGTTTCCCAGATTCAGATTTTGCAAGTTGTTGGTGACATGATTTGTTGCTCCAGTGTCTGGGTACCAATCATCAATGTTTATGTCATCTGATTTGCTTGGGTCATCATTAGTTGAACCTTGTGTCTGCATTCTTGACCCTTCAGCATTTGTTCTTTGTTGTCCTATTTGCGTCACATTAACATTTGGTCCTCTCTGGTTTTGCTGATTTACATTGTACTCACTGTTGAACCTGAAATAGCATCTGCTTGCAGTATGTCCAAATTTCTCACAGATTTGGCACTTTACTCTATTATTGCTATTAAATCTGCCTCCTCTGCCTCTTCCCCTTTGACCTGTGTTACCTCTGAAGGGCTGATTTTCTTGTTTATTATTTTGACCAGTATTTCCCTTTTGCTGGCCCTTGTTTCTTGCCGTGGAGGCATAGTTGATAGAAAATTCCGGCTGAGAAGATCTTTTCTGTTCAAGTCTTCCTTCATGTGCAAGAAGAGTTGAATGCACATACTGCAAATCAGGTACAGTCTTTTGTGATGCAATAAAGGTAACTATTGATTCATAGTCTTCATCTAGTCCACCAGTAATGTAACACCCCGTAATTCTGTGACATTAAGATTCTCAAATTAAAGTATAATTAATTTTTAAAAGAAAAATTAAAAGAAAAAGATCCATGCAGTTGTTTAATTTAAGTATTGTAACTAACATGAAAAAGAGAAGTAAGGAGAGAACAATAATTATTATTGTTCTAAGACTTATTAACAAAAGCCTCTGTAGCTCAGTTGGTTAAGGCATTGGATTTGTAGCATGGAGGTCGGGGGTTCGAACTCCGGCGGCGACATAATTTTTTTATCTTTGTTTTAGAGAGGGCCAACTGAACATGCAAATATATGTACGTATACAAATTCAAAATTTGAAAGGATAAGAACGTACATATAAGGAAATAAAGAAAATATATATATATACATATGAGAAATATAAATAAATATATATATATACAAAAATATATGTATACGAAAGATAAAATTCAAGATAAGGCTACAGTCAATGAAATATGGCAACATCATTTGAATTTTGAAAATAAAATGAAAGTTGTGCGTATATATATACGCGTAAAATGGTCGTTAGAGGAATTGTATACATATAAGAATATTTCATGTGAATAAAACAGTTAAATAAATTCCAGAAATTCAAAAGTTTGAAAATCAAACTTTTACGCCAAAATAGCTTGTGGGACCCAATGCTGACTCAGCACTGCGTGTATGATAAGGTTTGGCTAGATTCATCTACGTACCTGGACTATTTTCTTAACTAGGTTCAATGCTGACTCAGCGCTGCGTGTACGATAAGGTCTTGAGCAGCTATATAAACAGCCCTAGTCTTCATTCTCTTTGCACCAATTCTCTTCTATCCTTATGCTGCTAAGATTCATGGCTTCTTCCCCTCCTCTAAATTTTCTTAAATAAATAAAATAAAATATGATTCAAGACGAGGAGATGCTGCTAAAAGACTTTTAAGGAGGGATTCAAATCAAAGTTTCAAGTGAAGAATTCAAAGGCTAGCTCAAACAAGTTTCAAGCAACGACGCACGAATCATAGCCACGCTTTCCTTCTTTTCTAGATCTATTTTCTGTAAGTTGGTTATTTCTAGATCTGAATATTTTGTTTTATTTGTGACATGAAATTAAAGGAATAAAGGAATATGCCAAATCTCTCTCTCTCTCTCTTCGAATCTGTGTTTATACTCTTGGACTGAATTAAGAACTGTTATGATTCGAGGACAAATAAGACTGTAACCGTGACTATGACTATAGAACTGTGGCCTTTGAAAGCATATGCCTTTGGACTATGACATAAGCCTTTGATTTTGGGACATATAAACATTGCCTATGACAATGACTTAGGACTACGGGAATTATTTTCCCTTTTGGACTATGAACATCGCCTATATTGCCTATGACCATGGACATTACTTATGACTAAGAACATAAGCCTTTGAATTGGACATAAACTATTGCTTATGACATAATGAGGACAATTGTGATTTTGACACCCATGATTCATGATTAGGAAAATATTGCTTTAGTTTGGTGATTGTGAAATTGGGTCTAAACCCAATTATTTATTCTACCTGTTCCTTGGTTTTTTCTTTGGTTTTAAGACAGTGGGAATTTACCTATTAAGTTAGGTCTACCCACGTTCTTGAACCTATTTTGCCCATTCTTTGGTTTTAAGACAGTGGGAATTTACCTATTTAGTTAGGTCTACCCATATTCTTGAACCTAAATTGTTATCCAAACCTTTTTATGCCAGTTATTCCTTCTTGTCATTTTGATTCATTCCCTTTTTATCTACGAATCTAGATTTATTTATAATCTAGGTTGAGTCACGATTATTCGAACGGTGGGAATGCGATTTGGGGAAAAACATGGAAATGAATATGAACGTAATTGTAAACTGGGAAATTGGCATAATTTGGAATATGTATTATGACATGCATATAAAAATGAAAACGGGGAAATTTGACATGGATTAGGGAATATGTGATTTTGACATATTAAATTTAGCGTTAGTAAGCTAGCTAAATTTTAGGCATAAAATGTAAACTAGAAAAATAATTCTAGTTTTGCCATAAATTGTGAATTAGGATGTTAAACCAAGATTGGGTTAATTAAGGTTGATTTGGAATAAGTATATTAGCACAATTTTGAATTTATTCATAATTGTGAGCAATTGTCATGTTTAGAATAAATTATGGTTAGCGACACTAAACTTGGTATAATTTACATACCAAAAAGTATAAATATGATAAATAAGAGAGAATGGGCCATAATAATAAATGTGACAATGTACATTAAAAGAGTAGTAATGAAATCAGTAAATTAGGAGTAGTTTACTTATAGAATTCGTCATAAATGTTAAATTGTTCATTTACCACAAAATATGTAACTTGGTTAAATTTTGGCCATAAATTATAAACTAGGATATTTAATCTAGTTTCGGCAATGAAATAGGAAATGGCCTAAACTGCATGTTGGGTTAGGACTTGGGCCTAGAATATAAGTATACTAGTAGGCTTGACAAATAAATATAGGCCAAATTGGTCTAAAAAGGGGAAATGGGCTTTTGAAATAAATTGTTAACAATTTATAAACAAAAGAAAAGTATTTTGATAACACCCCTTTTTATAACACATAGACCAGAAGGTTCTAGGGTGACAGAGAGGATAGTGTCTAGGCTTGGGTTTGGAAAATACAAGTTTCCTGCCCTCCCTGGCTATCCCTAACTGATCCGAAGGACGGGATGGTTGTTTTCAAAACCAGATTTGGAAATTAATCAAAAACCCTTTGAACTTAGAAAACATGAATATGCCTAACCCGAGGTTAGACTGAGTTGCGGTGTAAACCTGCCCGGAACCGACCGGCACATCCAGTAACCGCAGCAATATCTGTCTAATGTGAGAGGTTGCGGCTTTAATTTATTAATTAAAGCTAGAATGGGAAGGTTAAGGAACACTTAACCAACTTAGCACAGTTAAAGCTAGAATGGGAGGGTTAAGTCCATGGGAATACTTAGCCAAATTAACATGTTGACTAGACTAGAAGGTGGGGTTAAGTAAAGTTAATACACTTAGCCAATTTAACATGTTAATTAGACTAGAGGTTGGGGTTAAGTAATACACTTAGCCAAATTAATATGTTAGCTGGACTAGACCATAGGGTTAAGTAAACTTGAATGCTTAACCATCAGAATATGATAAATGAATAGGGTTAAGTAAAAAGCATAAAGGGATAACACTTAACCAGTGTAATAGGATAAGGGAAGAGGGTTAAGATAGCTTCAATCGACTAAAGACACTTAACCAACCCAACCTGGCGAGAAAGAAAACAAAATAGTAAACCTCAGTTGAAAAAGGGACTAAGTAGTAAAACTTAGTTAAGAAAACAAGGAATTTGGAAACTAAGTGGTAAACCTTAGTTAGTAGAACTAAGTAGTAATTCTTAGTATAACACGAAGGAGCGGACATCCATCTGGTTTTAAGAAGGCTCCAACGAATTGGGTTACGAAGCCCGAGGCTTCGAGGGGACGTGAGGGTACCCTTGGTATCCCTCTGTGAGGCTGCAGATGATCATCCTGGGCTCACAGAGGTTAAGGTCTGTGTTAGAAGAACCGAGGGTATGCCTTGGTTGCAATATATATGTGGTAACCTAAAGACCAGCGTGATTCGGCGAGAAGACCAGCGTGATTCGGCGAGAAGACGGTAGCCCTGTGATAGCAACTCGTCGTCTACCATCCATCTTGAGTCAATCGAGATACGTGAAGCGGAAAGGCGGAGAACTCCAAAAGACCATATACTTGCTATCTAGTTATGGTTGCGGATGGCCATAGGATAGTGGGGCACCGGGGGCCGGCGTATAGTTCTCATTTTACAAGGTGTGCCTTTCATTAGTTGAGGGAGGGGTCAAGTGGGACCATAGCCACTGGAATAAAAACAGACCTTAGCATCTGCATCGGCAGATATCCGAAAGCTCCCGACCGAGTTCTGTATTCCTTGATTTGCCCTGTCACAGGACTCGGATCGCACATTACAGGACATGTGCATCTAGACAAGCGATAACGATTCGCGATACATGCGTGGGGAAGCCTAGGAACATATACCACTCTAGGTAGTGTGTCCTAGACTTGGGGGCATTGTTCGACAGGTAGCGTAATCCCTAGTTGGACTAGGTGGCATAAACCCTGAACTCGAAAAGCGTTCAGTAGATAGCGTAAAACTATAGTTAAATCTAAGAAGCACTTGATAGAAAACCCTAGACTAGATCTAGGTAATAAATAATAAATGTATGCCTGAAGACAATGGAAACTACAGGGGTTGGGATCACGTTATCGTTACTAGTTGAACACTAGTTAGGTGGTGCATAGATATAGAAACCAGTATAACAAGGAAATAGCGAAGCTGCGAAAGTATTAGAGCGTATCCAGTCATCTTAGCATATCTTGTGACTACCTTGTCTAATCTTGTTGACCTTATCGTCATGGTGTAATCTTGTATTCAGTTAATTCATGTCGTTTTGTTTTTCCATATTCACATGCTAGAAGTTACTGAACTTACTCAGGCTTTATGTCTGACTCTATTTTTCTTTCGTCTTCTTTTCTTCCGTTTCCCCCCCCAGGTAGTTGATGGGGGAATAGTATAACTCAGGATTAGACTGGACCGTTGCTCTTTCCCAACTTGAAGATTTGACGAAGTTGTCTTTGGATTCTCTTCCAGATGCTATGGCTGGCTCTTGCTACATTGGGGAATATATAAATGTATTTTCATGCTTCTTTATTTTATAAAGACAGATGATACTCTGATATTGTAAAAGAATCTTGTATAGACTAAATTATCAATAAAGCAAAGTTCTATTTTCCACTGTTTAATAATTTGTCTGTCTTGTAATTTATCTGCATCTTTTACCCAAAATGCTCCACAGAACTTAGTGCATTCCGTTTGTGAGTGACACTAACGGACGTGGGGTGTTACACGTGGTATCAGAGCTGAAGGTTACCGGATCAGATAAAAGACTTGAAGAATTATTTTCAAAAGGTTTTTAAAGAAGCATTTTTAAAAGAAAGGATTTGTTTTAAAGGCATATTCCCCAAAGCCATACGCATTGTCTTCTCTTCCTCTATTTGAATTCTTGTCTCCTTCTTTCTTGACTCTCTGGGGCTCCTGGATTTCTGGGAGGTAACCTCATCGAAGGGCGAACTAGTGCCCGACTTCCATCTATAGCCGTAGTTGTTTTACTTACGGCCAGTCTTCTTTCAAGTTTATAGGGTTTTTCCGTGCGATAGAGGCAACTTTTGAGAGATTTGCCAACATGGTTACACGCGGAAGTTTGGCAAAGGAGCACGACCCAAGGATGAGGAAATTATGGATGTAGACTTGGCTCACGAAGGAGGAAGGGATTATAAAACCTAAGACAAGAGCAAGTATCTTTACTATGGTATGATAGGACATATACTTAAGGACAAGGGCAAGAATGAGGACGAGATTTTCAGAAGGACAAGTACATGCTTTCGCCACCAAGCGCACCTAGGAGAAAGGTGGTCCGGTTGGAAGAGTCTAGTTTTCTGTTCGTACTATTTCCTTAGGTTCCGGCGCTTCTTAATTGTTCATACCCACTTCCATAGTTGAGTCTCTGCTCCATAGTACGTGTATAGTAGAAAGATCCCACTAGAGTCTCAAATCCAATTGGTGGTCCGACCAGTTTTTGGTTAGTAGGGATTTGAGGATAGCTATCGAGTTTGCTTATATCATCTCACGTAGATCGTCTAAATTCGGAGAAGATATTCCTTGGATGCTTGTCTGATATTGGTTTAGGCCTTTGGGGCTTGTACTTGAGGAATGTCGAGTTCGGTTTGGATGGTTTGCGTGAAAGATGAATAGTTGTGGTAGGTACTCTAAAAAGTACGAAGTGATCTTTTGACTCTCATAGTTATGGCGTGATGGATAAGCTAAGAGGGAGGCCTCTAATCATCTTAGTACATATACTTGGCGCCGTGATTGACATCTGTTTATTTTGGAAATGGAGATTAGGAACTTCACAATCGTGAAGATAAATTGGTTAAGATACGGTGGAGTAAAGCTCAAGAAGGCTAGATACTAGCAACATGCCCTTTTTCCTTAAGGGTGCATCCTTGATTTCTCTGTTTAGGAGCTTTACGCGTAGTTGTTTCTCTCTTTCCAAAGTATATCCTCTAGGTCGTATCTGCGATCCTTAGGTAGAAGCCAATGGATGTAAACATGTATTTGAAACATGTTATGGTTGAATGGTTGCAAATGGTTGCTCGTGGATGCATATGCATACGTATTAGGCACTAGATCAAGTTCGGACGCTCTCATATTGCATTTACATATATGCATTTGTTTATAAGTTGAACTTGATATGATATCATATGGACGTTGCATATGGATGAATGGCTGTGCACGCATGTAGTGTCTACATGACTAGGGATGTTTGCATGCATGATTGGACGCATGGCACTAACATGATTTGCATTAAGGAGGTCAACTGAATCAGTAGACCGCCTGATTTTGCATTAGATAGAGACATATACACACTATGCATTTGAACATGAAAGCATTAGAAATCTTTTAAGGACAATGAATGCCTGTGATTGAATGGTTGAGTAGATGGGTGATTGGATGGTAGGACACATTCTTCCTAACTTGAAGATTTCGGGGACGAAATCCTTTTAAGTGGGGGAGAATGTAACACCCCGTAATTCTGTGACATTAAGATTCTCAAATTAAAGTATAATTAATTTTTAAAAGAAAAATTAAAAGAAAAAGATCCATGCAGTTGTTTAATTTAAGTATTGTAACTAACATGAAAAAGAGAAGTAAGGAGAGAACAATAATTATTATTGTTCTAAGACTTATTAACAAAAGCCTCTGTAGCTCAGTTGGTTAAGGCATTGGATTTGTAGCATGGAGGTCGGGGGTTCGAACCCCGGCGGCGACATAATTTTTTTATCTTTGTTTTAGAGAGGGCCAACTGAACATGCAAATATATGTACGTATACAAATTCAAAATTTGAAAGGATAAGAACGTACATATAAGGAAATAAAGAAAATATATATATACACATATGAGAAATATAAATATATATATATACATACAAAAATATATGTATACGAAAGATAAAATTCAAGATAAGGCTACAGTCAATGAAATATGGCAACATCATTTGAATTTTGAAAATAAAATGAAAGTTGTGCGTATATATATACGCGTAAAATGGTCGTTAGAGGAATTGTATACATATAAGAATATTTCATATGAATAAAACAGTTAAATAAATTCCAGAAATTCAAAAGTTTGAAAATCAAACTTTTACGCCAAAATAGCTTGTGGGACCCAATGCTGACTCAGCACTGCGTGTATGATAAGGTTTGGCTAGATTCATCTACGTACCTGGACTATTTTCTTAACTAGGTTCAATGCTGACTCAGCGCTGCGTGTACGATAAGGTCTTGAGCAGCTATATAAACAGCCCTAGTCTTCATTCTCTTTGCACCAATTCTCTTCTATCCTTATGCTGCTAAGATTCATGGCTTCTTCCCCTCCTCTAAATTTTCTTAAATAAATAAAATAAAATATGATTCAAGACGAGGAGATGCTGCTAAAAGACTTTTAAGGAGGGATTCAAATCAAAGTTTCAAGTGAAGAATTCAAAGGCTAGCTCAAACAAGTTTCAAGCAACGACGCACGAATCATAGCCACGCTTTCCTTCTTTTCTAGATCTATTTTCTGTAAGTTGGTTATTTCTAGATCTGAATATTTTGTTTTATTTGTGACATGAAATTAAAGGAATAAAGGAATATGCCAAATCTCTCTCTCTCTCTCTTCGAATCTGTGTTTATACTCTTGGACTGAATTAAGAACTGTTATGATTCGAGGACAAATAAGACTGTAACCGTGACTATGACTATAGAACTGTGGCCTTTGAAAGCATATGCCTTTGGACTATGACATAAGCCTTTGATTTTGGGACATATAAACATTGCCTATGACAATGACTTAGGACTATGGGAATTATTTTCCCTTTTGGACTATGAACATCGCCTATATTGCCTATGACCATGGACATTACTTATGACTAAGAACATAAGCCTTTGAATTGGACATAAACTATTGCTTATGACATAATGAGGACAATTGTGATTTTGACACCCATGATTCATGATTAGGAAAATATTGCTTTAGTTTGGTGATTGTGAAATTGGGTCTAATCCCAATTATTTATTCTACCTGTTCCTTGGTTTTTTCTTTGGTTTTAAGACAGTGGGAATTTACCTATTAAGTTAGGTCTACCCACGTTCTTGAACCTATTTTGCCCATTCTTTGGTTTTAAGACAGTGGGAATTTACCTATTTAGTTAGGTCTACCCATATTCTTGAACCTACATTGTTATCCAAACCTTTTTATGCCAATTATTCCTTCTTGTCATTTTGATTCATTCCCTTTTTATCTACGAATCTAGATTTATTTATAATCTAGGTTGAATCACGATTATTCGAACGGTGGGAATGCGATTTGGGGAAAAACATGGAAATGAATATGAACGTAATTGTAAACTGGGAAATTGGCATAATTTGGAATATGTATTATGACATGCATATAAAAATGAAAACGGGGAAATTTGACATGGATTAGGGAATATGTGATTTTGACATATTAAATTTAGCGTTAGTAAGTAAGCTAAATTTTAGGCATAAAATGTAAACTAGAAAAATAATTCTAGTTTTGCCATAAATTGTGAATTAGGATGTTAAACCAAGATTGGGTTAATTAAGGTTGATTTGGAATAAGTATATTAGCACAATTTTGAATTTATTCATAATTGTGAGCAATTGTCATGTTTAGAATAAATTATGGTTAGCGACACTAAACTTGGTATAATTTACATACCAAAAAGTATAAATATGATAAATAAGAGAGAATGGGCCATAATAATAAATGTGACAATGTACATTAAAAGAGTAGTAATGAAATCAGTAAATTAGGAGTAATTTACTTATAGAATTCGTCATAAATGTTAAATTGTTCATTTACCACAAAATATGTAACTTGGTTAAATTTTGGCCATAAATTATAAACTAGGATATTTAATCTAGTTTCGGCAATGAAATAGGAAATGGCCTAAACTGCATGTTGGGTTAGGACTTGGGCCTAGAATATAAGTATACTAGTAGGCTTGACAAATAAATATAGGCCAAATTGGTCTAAAAAGGGGAAATGGGCTTTTGAAATAAATTGTTAACAATTTATAAACAAAAGAAAAGTATTTTGATAACACCCCTTTTTATAACACATAGACCAGAAGGTTCTAGGGTGACAGAGAGGATAGCGTCTAGGCTTGGGTTTGGAAAATACAAGTTTCCTGCCCTCCCTGGCTATCCCTAACTGATCCGAAGGACGGGATGGTTGTTTTCAAAACCAGATTTGGAAATTAATCAAAAACCCTTTGAACTTAGAAAACATGAATATGCCTAACCCGAGGTTAGACTGAGTTGCGGTGTAAACCTGCCCGGAACCGACCGGCACATCCAGTAACCGCAGCAATATCTGTCTAATGTGAGAGGTTGCGGCTTTAATTTATTAATTAAAGCTAGAATGGGAAGGTTAAGGAACACTTAACCAACTTAGCACAGTTAAAGCTAGAATGGGAGGGTTAAGTCCATGGGAATACTTAGCCAAATTAACATTTTGACTAGACTAGAAGGTGGGGTTAAGTAAAGTTAATACACTTAGCCAATTTAACATGTTAATTAGACTAGAGGTTGGGGTTAAGTAATACACTTAGCCAAATTAATATGTTAGCTGGACTAGACCATAGGGTTAAGTAAACTTGAATGCTTAACCATCAGAATATGATAAATGAATAGGGTTAAGTAAAAAGCATAAAGGGATAACACTTAACCAGTGTAATAGGATAAGGGAAGAGGGTTAAGATAGCTTCAATCGACTAAAGACACTTAACCAACCCAACCTGGCGAGAAAGAAAACAAAATAGTAAACCTCAGTTGAAAAAGGGACTAAGTAGTAAAACTTAGTTAAGAAAACAAGGAATTTGGAAACTAAGTGGTAAACCTTAGTTAGTAGAACTAAGTAGTAATTCTTAGTATAACACGAAGGAGCGGACATCCATCTGGTTTTAAGAAGGCTCCAACGAATTGGGTTACGAAGCCCGAGGCTTCGAGGGGACGTGAGGGTACCCTTGGTATCCCTCTGTGAGGCTGCAGATGATCATCCTGGGCTCACAGAGGTTAAGGTCTGCGTTAGAAGAACCGAGGGTATGCCTTGGTTGCAATATATATGTGGCAACCTAAAGACTAGGATGGACCAGCGTGATTCGGCGAGAAGACGGTAGCCCTGTGATAGCAACTCGTCGTCTACCATCCATCTTGAGTCAATCGAGATACGTGAAGCGGAAAGGCGGAGAACTCCAAAAGACCATATACTTGCTATCTAGTTATGGTTGCGGATGGCCATAGGATAGTGGGGCACCGGGGGCCGGCGTATAGTTCTCATTTTACAAGGTGTGCCTTTCATTAGTCGAGGGAGGGGTCAAGTGGGACCATAGCCACTGGAATAAAAACAGACCTTAGCATCTGCATCGGCAGATATCCGAAAGCTCCCGACCGAGTTCTGTATTCCTTGATTTGCCCTGTCACAGGACTCGGATCGCACATTACAGGACATGTGCATCTAGACAAGCGATAACGATTCGCGATACATGCGTGGGGAAGCCTAGGAACATATACCACTCTAGGTAGTGTGTCCTATACTTGGGGGCATTGTTCGACAGGTAGCGTAATCCCTAGTTGGACTAGGTGGCATAAACCCTGAACTCGAAAAGTGTTCAGTAGATAGCGTAAAACTATAGTTAAATCTAAGAAGCACTTGATAGAAAACCCTAGACTAGATCTAGGTAATAAATAATAAATGTATGCCTGAAGACAATGGAAACTACAGGGGTTGGGATCACGTTATCGTTACTAGTTGAACACTAGTTAGGTGGTGCAGAGATATAGAAACTAGTATAACAAGGAAATAGCGAAGCTGCGAAAGTATTAGAGCGTATCCAGTCATCTTAGCATATCTTGTGACTACCTTGTCTAATCTTGTTGACCTTATCGTCATGGTGTAATCTTGTATTCAGTTAATTCATGTCGTTTTGTTTTTCCATATTCACATGCTAGAAGTTACTGAACTTACTCAGGCTTTATGTCTGACTCTGTTTTTCTTTCGTCTTCTTTTCTTCCGTTTCCCCCCCCCCCAGGTAGTTGATGAGGGAATAGTATAACTCAGGATTAGACTGGACCGTTGCTCTTTCCCAACTTGAAGATTTGA
This sequence comes from Allium sativum, assembly GCA_030737875.1. Lineage (NCBI taxonomy): Eukaryota > Viridiplantae > Streptophyta > Magnoliopsida > Asparagales > Amaryllidaceae > Allium > Allium sativum. The sequence continues at coordinate 1,050,618,049 of CM060916.1, read as the reverse complement.
CGAAGTTGTCTTTGGATTCTCTTCCAGATGCTATGGCTGGCTCTTGCTACATTGGGGAATATAAAAATGTGTTTTCATGCTTCTTTATTTTATAAAGACAGATGATACTCTGATATTGTAAAAGAATCTTGTATAGACTAAATTATCAATAAAGCAAAGTTCTATTTTCCACTGTTTAATAATTTGTCTGTCTTGTAATTTATCTGCATCTTTTACCCAAAATGCTCCACAGAACTTAGTGCATTCCCTTTGTGAGTGACACTAACGGACGTGGGGTGTTACAAGTAATATAAAGAACTTGCTCGCTTTCACTGATGATGTGTCCAGTGGAATTTAGTTTGTCGCATAGAGTCTTAACCTTGGTCAAGTAGTCATTCATGGACATCTCGTCTTTTCTTATGCACTGCAATTGTCTTCTGTACAACATGACCCTTGCTGTTGATTGAGCGCTGAATATCTGTTCAATTGTATTGCACACAGCATAAGATGTATTACATCCTATCACTTGTGACAACATATTAGCACTTATGGATGATATTAGCCATGATACGAGTAGGCTATCTTGTTTTTGAAATCTTAAGTAATCTTCGTTACTAACCAAATTTCCATCCTTGTCATGTATCATAACAGGTGGGATTAGCACTGTCCCTTTGATGAAATCAAGAAGTCCATATCCTTTCAAAGCCGCTTCCACCTGAAACTTCCAAAGCATGTAATTATCCTCGTTTAGCGGGATGGTGATTATGTGGCTCTTGGGTTTTATTAGTTGGAAGGTTGGCGATGGAGGTATGGTTTGTGGGGGTACAGTTGGTGGATTGGGACCTGAATTGGATGAGCTGATGGTTCCCTCGTTGGTTCCAGTCATATTGTCGGCAAGAAATACTTCAGAAGTGGATATCTTGGATAAAGAAAGAGATTCTGGGACGGCAAGAACACTGTCAAGTGTTTTCTGCAACCGGATCTTGAACAGAAAAATGCTCTAACGGTCAGAAAAGAGATTCTAGGACGGCGAGATTACCAGAAATGGTGATTTCTGCAACCAGATCTCACGCCAAGGGATGACACTTGATGTCTGATGGCTGGAATTGCAGCCAGGATAGCAGAAAGTGATGAAAACTTTCTGATTCTGCCTCTTGGCGAGACAATTCAGACAAGATACTGCTGTTTAAGAACAAATACTGATCTGAGAAGGGTATAATCTCCAATGATGAAGATTATCTGAGGAGAATCACAAATATACTTCTTCTGTTATGAATTTTATTTCCCTTTTTGTTTGAATTTGCGTTTTTGATTTTGAATCTATGCCGTTTGGCTATAGCTCTGATACCATAAAGGAATTCTAAATGAAAGTATGTTTTGTGATTGTATTCGAATGAATTAAAATGTACATATGCGATGGTTATTTATAGAAATATAACCAACGCTTTACAAGAAATGAATAATGGGCTGAAGCCCAGTCCAGAAGATAAATAAGCATAATAAATGTAGCCCGTCTGGGTAATCTGCTATACCATCGCATTTTATTACAATGGTACAAAATAATGAATGTATCATAGATGAGTATAAATTACGCCGTTTCAACAACCACTGTGCAAAAATACAAACTGCAAATTGTGCATAGTTTTATAAATTATTTAGAATAAAGATTATTTAAACAATGGTACAAAATAATGAATGTATCATAGATGAGTACATTATTAAGCATATAACTTTGTTACAACCTACCTACTTTAAGCAGGTAAAAAAAAAATTCTACCAACTGGGCATAATATTTGTAGTCATTCTATATGCACAGATAATGTTTCACATTATTAAAACTAAAATGAAATATGAATTAGGGTCCACAATCTTGTTAAGTAAATGTTCTAGAAAAATTTAATGTTGTAGAAAATTCAATCTTGAAAATAAAAATTACTTGAATAATCGATGCAAATTTATCTGGTCCACACTACAACAATATAAATAAGCCAACAGAGTTTGATTCCAATCTTCAATCCTTTATCATATCTTAATCCTGCAAAATAAGTAACCAATGTCCAATAGGTAAAAGAAAAATAAGTCTTGCCGCTCCATTTTGATATACTTAAATTACATGAAAATGTTCATCAAATGAATATTAACCGTTGGTGTTTGGGTAAATTATACATATTTAGATGTTTCATTGGACTTATACTGCAGGCTTGTTTATGCTAAATCGGAAAACTTGATTGTCTGTTGTCTTACAACCTTACTACGAATATCCATGTTGATATGATCAGTGACACTCTACTGAAGATTCTTGTAAAACTTTCACGAAGTGATAAAAATTCACTAGAGAACCCAAAAAAGCATTATGGAAAATTCTATTTAACTTAGTTATTCCATCTTATAACTCAGCAATTACGCACATGTATTAGTAGGCTGAACCTTTTATATTATACGGTCTGTAGTTGTCAGAATGAACATGTTATCATTACATCATAACTAACAGCATTATAAGTTCACGCAAGCGTGCACGTGCGCGCATGCATGTAACAACCTGTATTTTTAATAACCTATTAAGATATAAATTGAGGCAGAATTTAATTTAAAAATCTGAATCAAGGGGAAACGGGCTGTGCCATTGCGTTCGTCTCGGGAAAATACGCGAAATAGAGTCCGAGTTTTCGAAAATCGGAGTCCGTATGACCCAGTTAAGGCCCATTGAAGTTTTCAGAAATTTCCATATTAAAAACAGATTTAAATTTTAAGTTAAAAACAAGGGTTAGGGCATAACTGGCGTCAGGCAGGGAAAACTCCCGCCAAGACCCCCAAGTCGACAGGCATGTCGACAGGGGTCTAAGGGTGTCGACTGCCCTGTCGACAGCCCTGTCGACACGGGGTGGCCGGGCAGTTTTGCCTGGCGCACCATTTTTGATCTAGGCTTGGTTGTGTGGCTTAGTTCTGGAGACTTCCGAAATCTGATGGACCTAAACTAACCTAGGGTTAATCCTAGGGCTAAAAACACTTTAATCTTCTATAAATAAGACCCTAATCCTACCCTAAAACCCCATTATTCATTCTAGCAACCAAACTATGTCAAATTGATTTCTCAAATGGCCTCCACTTAAAAAAACCTAGCCTCCACCCTCTTCATAAATCATTCCTATGAAGATTATGATGTTCATACAAGCATTTCTAAGTTGTATGAATGATCATTAGCTTGCATACATCATCAAGTTGCAAGTTTTATTTGCTAAGCTAGAGTTTTTGGGATTTTTGTTAAGGGTGTTTCTTATTGGAGCTTTGTTTTGGGTTTTTATGCTTGCATAAAGGGCTTCTCAATCTTTACTTGTAGATTTGTGTCTTCTTAATATTTGTAAGCCCTCTTACCTTCATTTTAGAAACTCTAAAGTTAATACGTGATGAAAGTTGGGATTTATGCATGTTTAATAAGTTATGCATGCTTATGCGAGTTCACTATGCCATGATTTGCAAGTTTAACAAGTTATGCATGTTTATGCAAGTTCACTATGCAATGATTTGCAAGTTTAACAAGTTATGCATGTTTATGCAAGTTCACTATGCCATGATTTGCAAGTTTAACAAGTTATGCATGTTTATGCAAGTTCACTGTGCCATGATTTGCAAGTTTAACAAGTTATGCGTGTTTATGCAAGTTCACTATGCCATGATTTGCAAGTTTAACAAGTTATGCATGTTTATGCAAGTTCACTATGCTAAGTTATGCAAGTCCAACATGTTATGCATGTTTATTATGATATGTAAGATTCATCATGTATTTTGTGCCAAGTTCCCTCTTTCTATCCTTTATGCGTTATGACGAATATGTAAGCGATAGAATGACGTTGGGGGGTTTGGGTAAAACTTAAAATACATGAAAATATAAGATTGGGAATTTACCTATTAAGTTAGGTCTACCCCTTGGGAATTTACCTATTAAGTTAGGTCTACCCAAGTATTTGTTAAACTTGTAAAATTGTTTTGAAAATAAAGTGGACATGACACTTAGAAAACATAAGTGTGGCCAACTCGAGGTTGGGTTGAGTTTGTAGCGTAATTCTACCCGGAACCTACCGGCTTAACTAGTGGCTACAAACAATAGGATCCAATGTGAGAAGTTGGTCATGTGGTGCCAAGACCCGAGGTTAGACCAGTTTGTGGTGTAAATCTACCCGGAACCCACCGGCTTAACTAGGTAACCGCAACAAAGTCTAATGTGAGAGGTTAAGGCACAATTAAATTAATTAATGCCTTATGATTAGGGTTAAGTCATGGCCCACTAATACTTAACCAATTTTGGGGATACAAGGGATTTAATGGGGTTAAGTGGTGAACTGTTGGTTACACTTAACTAATTTAGTCCATGATTAGTGAGGGGTTAAACCACACTTAACCCTCTTAGAAAACCCTAGCAACGTGGTCTGTTCCAGCAGTAATCCCAGTTTGGTATCATTCACAACCCTAGAGGCTAGGCTAGTGCGGGGCACGATTACTGGACTGATGTAAGCGACCAAAGCGACGGCTGAGTGGTACAGCGGTGCGGGTCCAGGCGGGCTACGGACGTGCACGTAGTCCGGTGTTGGACAAACTCGAGGCACGGGTACCAGTAGGTTTAGACTGTGCATTATTGCTTAGGTGTCTGGGGTTGACACCCGAGGGCTTGATACACCCGAAGGTGGACCCAGCACAGTCTGACTACAACCATATGTGGGCCGTATGGACACCAACACTTGACGTGTTAGGTTTATAGGGAGCCGATCGACTAGACCGTTGGGCTGGACCTTGTATTAAGGTCACCTCATGTTATTGGGCCAAAGTTTGGGCTGAGGGATCAATACCTGTTATGTTAGTTTGCTAGTACACTGTGGTGCAAAGCTTAATCTTCTTTATGTGATGACACCTTTATCTATTGCCAGTATGTTCATCTCAGTTTCCATCATGATGCTAACTTTATTAGTTTATAGATTGATCGTAGTAGGGCTTACCAGTCTTTTTGACTGACCTGTTTTCTTTCGCTTCTTTTCTTCCGTTTCCCCCCCCAGGTTCTCAGGGAGGGAATAGTGGTGCTTAGCTTGGATCGCTTGCTTGTTTGCTGGATAGCTCATGTATGTCTGGACATTGAGCTCGCTATGGTTTATCATCTTTATTTTGGGGATAGCACTATGTATTTCAGTATTTCTGTTTATGATGTACTAGACATGTTTATTTTGGCAGTTGACTTTATGATGTACTAGACTTGTTTTGAGATGGTTTGACATATTCCGCTGTTTTATTCTCACTTACTCTGTTTTACATATATATTTATGTTCTTGTTCTGCCTTGATATATCATTATGCATGCTTACCCAGTTCTAACGCCCCCCAGAAGCTAGTGCCCCCGAAAGAGTGACCCTAGCGGAGGTGGGGTGTTACAAATTTGGTATCAGAGCATATGGTTTACAAGAAAGAACAAAAAGTTTTTAAAAGACTTTTGAAAAACTATTTTCAAAACAAGTATAAAGTATTTTCCAAAGAAAAGTCTAGTATTTTAAAAGGCTATTCCCCAAAAAGCCATTAGTGTTATCCTTCGTTCCCTTGACCTAATCTTATCTTATCTTTCGTTTCAGTATGACTGAGAATCTTGCCATCCCGGATGGAGTAAACGTACCACTCTGGTATAGGAGACTTCTAGAAGCTAGGGCGGCAGCTGGCCCCGCAAACCCTACTCCCACTCCTCCTCCTGTAGTTGAAAATCCTCCCCCTAATGTCCCTCCTCCGGTGGTTCCTGTTCCTCCTCCTCCAGTTGCTGAGGCTCCTCTTCCTCCTCCTCCCCCTCAGCATCCTCAGGTTGAGTTCACGAAGGTTTGTAAAGACTTCAAGGCGATGGGAGGCAAGAATTTCCTAGGCACGGAATCTTTTGTTGAAGCTAGGAATTGGCTGAAAGACACTGAGGACTTGTTTGCTATCTTTAGGATTGATGACGAGAGGAAGATCTTATTGACAGTGTGGCTTTTGAAGGACGAAGCAGCCTATTGGTGGGAGGTCACCAATGGGACGAGGCCCCTCGAGACTTGGGCCGATTTGAGGGCTAGATTTGTGGCCAAGTTTCTATCTCCTGCTGAGGCGAATTTACAGATGGAGAAGTTCATTGCATTAAAGCAAGGTGATATGTCTGTCAAGGAGTATGTGAACAAGTTTAATCAGCTGGCCCGTTTTGGTTTGGATATGGTGAACACTCCTGAGAAGAAGGCTCTTCGATTTGCTAGGGGGTTGAATGAGCCGCTGCAGGGTTTGGCGATGTCACATATTCCGCATGGGGCTACTTTTGAGAGTTTGGTCGATATGGCTCTACTTCAGGGAGATGGAAAGAAAGAGGTCAAGTCGAGTGATACTCAAGCAAAGAAGACTGATTCTCAGGGTAAAGGCAATCAAGGTGGTCAAAGCAGTCAGGGGAATCAGAGCAAGAACAAGAAGGGGAACAACAACAAAGGCAAGGGAAAGTGCAATTACTGTGGTGTGCCTGGACACTTTGCTAAGGATTGTAGGAAGAAGAAAAGGAAGCTTAGTGGTGGATGTTTTTCCTATGGTGAGACTTGACACTTCAGCAAGGAATGCCCGAAGAAGAAAGGGCAGGGTCAGACTCAGCGTGCTGGACCTTCAGGAGGGCAAGTTCATGCTCTCAATACCGCTCCAGTTCCCGATCGAGGTAGTGTTTCTGTTGAGAACCTTGTTTATGTTTCTGATCTTCCAGTTCGTACCTTGTTTGATTCTGGTGCATCACATAGCTTTATTTCATCTGATCTTGTTGATAGTTTGCACCTTAGTACTAGCTTAGTGGATGATCCCGTTTGTGTTTCGAATCCCATTGGGGGTTCTGCTCATCTATCTATGATGTGTGAGGATCTAAGGATCTCTATGCTCAGTGTAGAGTTCTTGTGTAGTGCGTATGTTCTTGGTTTCAGGGGATACGGATTGATTTCGGGCATGGATTGGCTGTCTAGACATGGAGCCATTCTTGATTGTGAGCATAGGGTTGTGAGGCTTGTGACTCGCCTTGGCAACACCTTAGAGATTTCATGCAATCCGAAGGATCCCGTCATGTTGTGCTATCTTGAATCTCTCGACTCGTCAGAGGAAACCCTTCAGTCTGTAAGGGTGGTCCGAGATTATCCAGATGTTTTTGAAGAAGTTAAGGGGTTGCCCCCTAAACGAGAGATTGATTTTCGCATTTATCTGGTGGATAATGCTAAGCCTGTTTCTTTGCCCATTCGGCACATGGCTCCGCGTGAGAGACGGGAGCTCAGCAAGCAAGTAAAGGAGTTGCTTGAGAAGAACTTCATCAGACGAAGTATATCCGAATGGGGAGCGCCTGTGGTGTTTGCTACTAAGGCAGATGGTTCTCTTCGACATTGTGTGGACTATAGAGAGTTGAATAAGCTGACTAAGAAGAACAGACACCCATTATCGAGGATTGATGATCTTTTTGACCAGCTTGTTGGTGCTTCTGTTTTCTCTCAGCTTGATCTTGCTACTGGATTTCATCAGCTCAGAGTGGCTGAAGATAGTATAGACAAGACTGCATTCAGAACTCCAGATGGATTCTTTGAATGGCTTGTTATGCCGTTCGGTTTGACGAATGCACCCGCGTATTTCGTGGACTTGATGAGTAGAGTGTTTCGAGAGTTCTTGAACAAGTTTGTCGTGGTCTTTGTGGATGATATTCTGATCTTCTCTAAGGATGAAGAAGAGCACGCGAGGCATCTTGTAGAGGTGATGGATACGCTTAGAGCGCATCAGTTAAAGGCCAAGTTCTCCAAGTGTCACTTTTGGAGAAGGGAAGTTCGGTTCCTCGGGCACATAGTATCTAAGCAAGGCTTGGCGGTGGATCCCGCTAAAGTAGTTGCTGTGCAGGATTGGAAGACTCCAAGGAATGCAACCGAAGTGAGAAGTTTTCTAGGTCTTGCAGGTTTTTACCGGAAGTTCATCAAGGACTTCGCGAAGATATCCGCTCCTCTTACTAAGTTGACGAAGAAGAACTTAGTTTTTGCTTGGGATATGGACTGTGAGCTTGCTTTTCAGAGACTCAAGAGAGCCCTTACCTCAGCACCAGTTCTAGCTTTACCCGATGGTGGTAAGATGTTTACCGTGTACACTGATGCTTGTGGCACGGGATTGGGCGCCGTTCTGATGCAAGAAGGCAGAGTTATATGTTTTGGTGGTAGGCAACTTAAGGTGCATGAGAAGAATTATCCCACTCATGATCTAGAGCTGGCAGCGATAGTATATGCACTCAAGGCTTGGCGTCATTATCTTCTGGGAGAGAGATTTGAGCTGTATACTGATCATAAGTCTTTGAAGTATCTCTTTTCGCAGAAGGATCTGAACTTGAGGCAGCAAAGGTGGATGGAATTCTTGGCATCCTACGGTTTTGATATAGCCTATACCCCTGGCAAGGGGAATGTTGTAGCGGATGCGTTGAGTAGAAAAAGGTTGACACTAAGTCCTCTATTTGTTGAGATGAAGAATTTAGAGTTCTTGGCAACCTTTGATTTCTCTTTGGCAGTTGAGTCGATGACCGGTTCTTTAGCATCTCTTGAGCTCAGGCCTACCCTTCTGGATCAAGTTGGGGCTTCGCAGAGGGAAGACCCTCAGATAATTGAGATTATGGATAAGCTGATTCGAGGGGAGACATCTAGTCACCTTGCTCGATATTCTATAGATGATAAGGGTTGGCTGAGGAGAGACGGAAGGCTTTGTGTTCCGATGGTGGAAGACTTGGTGAGGAAAGTTCTTGAGGAAGCACATCGCTCCAAGTTGACTATACATCCGGGTGGAGATAAGATGTATAAGGATATAAAGCGCATTTTCTTCTGGCCTGGAATGAAGAAGGATGTGGTAGAGTTTGTCTCTAGATGTGTTGTTTGTCAGAGAGTAAAAGCCGAGTCGAAGAAGCCCGGTGGGCTATTGCATCCTCTAGAGGTCCCGCTATGGAAGTGGGAGAGTATTTCTATGGACTTTGTTGACGGATTGCCAAGGTCAAGAAAAGGGAATACAAGCATATGGGTCATTGTGGATAGGCTTACGAAGAGTGCTCATTTCATTCCGGTGAAGACCAAAAGGACCGCATCTGGACTAGCATCAGTATATCTTCGTGAGATAGTACGACTACATGGAGTCCCTTCTAGCATTGTCAGTGACCGAGACCCCATCTTTACTAGTCAGTTCTGGAACAGTTTGCAGGAAGCTATGGGCACGAGGTTGAACCTGAGTACGGCTAATCACCCACAAACGGACGGTCAGACAGAAAGGGTGAATAGGGTACTTGAGGACTTGTTGAGGCTTTGCATTATGGATTTTGGTGGTACTTGGGAAGACCATCTTCCTCTTGTGGAATTTGCTTATAATAACAGTTATCAGGCGAGTATTGGGATGGCACCATTTGAGGCTTTATATGGGAGACCGTGCAAGTCACCTACATGTTGGTGGGAGACTACAGATAAGCTTTTACTTGGACCTGACATGATTAGAGATACATCCGAGAAGGTCGAGTTGATTAGAAGACGGATGAAGGCGGCCCAGGACAGACAGAAATCTTATGCTAATAGGCGAAGGACTGATTTGGAGTTTGATGTTGGGGATATGGTTTTCATGAAGGTTTCTCCTTTGCGGAATGTGGTTCGGTTTGGAGCAGTAGGAAAGTTAGCACCAAGGTTTGTTGGACCGTTTCCAGTTGTAGAGAGGATCGGGCAGATGGCCTATAGAGTGTAATTGCCCGAGAAGCTAGCTGGAGTGCATAATGTTTTTCATGTTTCGCATCTCCGGAAGTGTTTGCATAAGTCAGCAGAGGTGGTTGAGACAAGTGTTCTAGAAGATGTGGAAGTAGAGAAAGAAGCTACCTTGAGGAGAGCTCCGATTCGTATCTTGGGGACAGAGATCAAGAAGCTAAGGAATCGTGAGGTCAAGTTGGTGAAGGTTCAATGGGGTGAAGCCGAGGAAGACGCAACTTGGGAAAGTGAAGAGAAGATGCGTAGGCTTTATCCATTCCTTTTTGAGGGTACACTCTCAATTTCTTTATCTTTCCATGTCTATCTAGTTTATCTAGTTCATCGTGTCTATCTTATCATGAGAACCTTAGGTAGAATCCTTTGGATGAAACATGTGTTTGAGACATGTTATGTTTGATGGTTGCAAGTGGTTGCAAGTGTTTGCAAGTGGTTACTCGTGGATGCATGATACACATTAGGCACTAGATCGGCTCACACACTCCTCATATTGCATGTGCATGAGTGTTTATGCTTATTCTTGGATGAAATTTGTATGCTATCACATGGATGTTGCATATGGATGTATGATTGAGCACGCATGTAGATATTATACATTATGTTAGGGATTTGCATACATATGGATACATTTCACTAACATATTTTGCATTGATCTTTGCATTAGATAAGTACATATACACACACTTTTGCATATGTTCATATAGCATTTAGAATCTTTTAAGGACAATGGTTGCTCGTGGATGATGTTTTGAGTAGATGGATGTTGGATGGTAGGATATGTTCTTCCTAACTTGAAGATTTCGGGGACGAAATCCTTTAAGGAGGGGAGAATATAACAACCTGTATTTTTAATAACCTATTAAGATATAAATTGAGGCAGAATTTAATTTAAAAATCTGAATCAAGGGGAAACGGGCTGTGCCATTGCGTTCGTCTCGGGAAAATACGCGAAATAGAGTCCGAGTTTTCGAAAATCGGAGTCCGTATGACCCAGTTAAGGCCCATTGAAGTTTTCTGAAATTTCCATATTAAAAACAGATTTAAATTTTAAGTTAAAAACAAGGGTTAGGGCACAACTGGCGTCAGGCGGGGAAAACTCCCGCCAAGACCCCCAAGTCGACAGGCATGTCGACAGGGGTCTAAGGGTGTCGACTGCCCTGTCGACAGCCCTGTCGACACGGGGTGGCCGGGCAGTTTTGCCTGGCGCACCATTTTTGATCTAGGCTTGGTTGTGTGGCTTAGTTCTGGAGACTTCCGAAATCTGATGGACCTAAACTAACCTAGGGTTAATCCTAGGGCTAAAAACACTTTAATCTTCTATAAATAAGACCCTAATCCTACCCTAAAACCCCATTATTCATTCTAGCAACCAAACTATGTCAAATTGATTTCTCAAATGGCCTCCACTTAAAAAACCTAGCCTCCACCCTCTTCATAAATCATTCCTATGAAGATTATGATGTTCATACAAGCATTTCTAAGTTGTATGAATGATCATTAGCTTGCATACATCATCAAGTTGCAAGTTTTATTTGCTAAGCTAGAGTTTTTGGGATTTTTGTCAATGGTGTTTCTTATTGGAGCTTTGTTTTGGGTTTTTATGCTTGCATAAAGGGCTTCTCAATCTTTACTTGTAAATTTGTGTCTTCTTAATATTTGTAAGCCCTCTTACCTTCATTTTAGAAACTCTAAAGTTAATACGTGATGAAAGTTGGGATTTATGCATGTTTAATAAGTTATGCATGCTTATGCGAGTTCACTATGCCATGATTTGCAAGTTTAACAAGTTATGCATGTTTATGCAAGTTCACTATGCAATGATTTGCAAGTTTAACAAGTTATGCATGTTTATGCAAGTTCACTATGCCATGATTTGCAAGTTTAACAAGTTATGCATGTTTATGCAAGTTCACTGTGCCATGATTTGCAAGTTTAACAAGTTATGCATGTTTATGCAAGTTCACTATGCCATGATTTGCAAGTTTAACAAGTTATGCATGTTTATGCAAGTTCACTATGCTAAGTTATGCAAGTCCAACATGTTATGCATGTTTATTATGATATGTAAGATTCATCATGTATTTTGTGCCAAGTTCCCTCTTTCTATCCTTTATGCGTTATGACGAATATGTAAGCGATAGAATGACGTTGGGGGGTTTGGGTAAAACTTAAAATACATGAAAATATAAGATTGGGAATTTACCTATTAAGTTAGGTCTACCCCTTGGGAATTTACCTATTAAGTTAGGTCTACCCAAGTATTTGTTAAACTTGTAAAATTGTTTTGAAAATAAAGTGGACATGACACTTAGAAAACATAAGTGTGGCCAACTCGAGGTTGGGTTGAGTTTGTAGCGTAATTCTACCCGGAACCTACCGGCTTAACTAGTGGCTACAAACAATAGGATCCAATGTGAGAAGTTGGTCATGTGGTGCCAAGACCCGAGGTTAGACCAGGTTGTGGTGTAAATCTACCCGGAACCCACCGGCTTAACTAGGTAACCGCAACAAAGTCTAATGTGAGAGGTTAAGGCACAATTAAATTAATTAATGCCTCATGATTAGGGTTAAGTCATGGCCCACTAATACTTAACCAATTTTGGGGATACGAGGGATTAAATGGGGTTAAGTGGTGAACTGTTGGTTACACTTAACTAATTTAGTCCATGATTAGTGAGGGGTTAAACCACACTTAACCCTCTTAGAAAACCCTAGCAACGTGGTCTGTTCCAGCAGTAATCCCAGTTTGGTATCATTCACAACCCTAGAGGCTAGGCTAGGGCGGGGCACGATTACTGGACTGATGTAAGCGACCAAAGCGACGGCTGAGTGGTACAGCGGTGCGGGTCCAGGCGGGCTACGGACGTGCACGTAGTCCGGTGTTGGACAAACTCGAGGCACGGGTACCAGTAGGTTTAGACTGTGCATTATTGCTTAGGTGTCTGGGGTTGACACCCGAGGGCTTGATACACCCGAAGGTGGACCCAGCACAGTCTGACTACAACCATATGTGGGCCGTATGGACACCAACACTTGACGTGTTAGGTTTATAGGGAGCCGATCGACTAGACCGTTGGGCTGGACCTTGTATTAAGGTCACCTCATGTTATTGGGCCAAAGTTTGGGCTGAGGGATCAATACCTGTTATGTTAGTTTGCTAGTACACTGTGGTGCAAAGCTTAATCTTCTTTATGTGATGACACCTTTATCTATTGCCAGTATGTTCATCTCAGTTTCCATCATGATGCTAACTTTATTAGTTTATAGATTGATCGTAGTAGGGCTTACCAGTCTTTTTGACTGACCTGTTTTCTTTCGCTTCTTTTCTTCCGTTTCCCCCCCAGGTTCTCAGGGAGGGAATAGTGGTGCTTAGCTTGGATCGCTTGCTTGTTTGCTGGATAGCTCATGTATGTCTGGACATTGAGCTCGCTATGGTTTATCATCTTTATTTTGGGGATAGCACTATGTATTTCAGTATTTCTGTTTATGATGTACTAGACATGTTTATTTTGGCAGTTGACTTTATGATGTACTAGACTTGTTTTGAGATGGTTTGACATATTCCGCTGTTTTATTCTCACTTACTCTGTTTTACATATATATTTATGTTCTTGTTCTGCCTTGATATATCATTATGCATGCTTACCCAGTTCTAACGCCTCCCAGAAGCTAGTGCCCCCGAAAGAGTGACCCTAGCGGAGGTGGGGTGTTACAATGCACGCACAAACACACACATATATAGACACACACGTATATGTATGTGTAGTTTAAGGATTGAGAACTGGAATGAAATATCACAAGCAGTTGTTAAAATGAAACATGGCCTATGAAAATAAAATTAGTTTGCATAAATTCTATGCATCACTGGCCATAACGTTTTAAACATCCTTTATCTACATTGGGTTCCTCTTGCATCTAATTAGTGAACAATAAAATTTCTAATTCTTCTAGCAGAAATATATAAATGAATATAAACTGACAAAAGGTTCATCTAATTAGTTAAGAACCATTGTAATTTCTCATTCTAGGCTAAATGCCACCAAAGATATTTAAATTCTCGCTATTGAATAACATACATATAAAAATAATTCACATGTATAACCAAATTCAAAATATATCATGTCAGTTTCATTAGAAAAAAAAGCCTATACATATGCATATATGCTAAAGTTCATGAGATTAATAATCTAATTTCATAACATGTAGACATTGCTTTCTTAAACCCAACCAAAAAGCTGAACATATTTAGTATAGAAAATACAGTAATAACAGACCGATAAACTGACAAAAAAGCTCATGTTTCTAATATATCTTGTGATGTGATAAAAAGCCTTTTCTTCCCATCAATACACATTTCATAACCATCATGTTGGTTATATATTTATGACCATATTTCTGGCTTATCCAAATATAATCAAAAGATAAGCTTGAACTATATTTTAAAATGATGAACTATTTTGATTTGTTCATAAGAAAATGAGAGAGAATACCGATAAAATTAGTTAATAATTTTTAATAATGTAGAAATACCAGGAAGAACCCACCCTTTTAGTTGAATGCAAGAAAGCATTTACATTTTATCCTTACAATGACCTTTCATCATCTTCTGACTCTCTACTTCCGCCGCTTTTTACTACCAATCTTATCCATTGAAACTCAAATATAAAATTTTTGCACAGATTTTATTTGTATAGAAAAACCTTTTAAATAGTTGAAACAAAAATCAGGGCTAAAACATGAGAGGTACCTATGACTAACTAAACTGATGCTTCTTCTAGTGGGAAAAAACAGTTTGCATTAACAATGTTTTAAACGCCATCTCTGTGGTAGAGTGGACCTGGAGCATCATCGGCATCAGGTTTCAATGACATCGCAATTTTTCTTCCAGTTTTTGGTTAATTTCTGAGACTAACAACATATTGGAATGTGAGTGAGAGGAAGTTAAAAATGATAACCACCATTATATCAATGTTTTGAGTAAGTAGGTCGACAAAATTTATGAAAAAGCAACAGAAATAATATATAACTTACAGAGGGACATGTTCGAAAGTTCAATAAAGGCTTTCCTTTACAGACAGCACCGATAAACATTGGTTCATAAGTTAACATAATAAAAAAGAAGTTGCACGAACATTCCTATCAATTTTCTATTGAAAATAACAACGCAAAATGTACAGAGTTGAATTCTCGAAAGAATTGGAGAAATGAAATTTTTTATTACTACTGAAAGAGGAATTAAAGAAAAATGAATACTATATGATTCACGGCTTGTACAATGTCTTTTTATACAGAGAAACAATAAAAACAGGAAATGGGCCAAGCCCATGAGAAAAGAAAATAAAAGGCTTTGAGCCTATCGGGGAGAGTATGTAATAAACAGATGTTTTATATCCATTCATTTCTAACCCCCCGCCCCCCCCCCCCAAACCAAACCCTAGTTTGGTTTCCAGAGAAAAAAATTGGCGGCACGATATTCTGATTGATGGCGGAATCAACTTGTTAGGCCTCCAAAACAGATGATTTTGGAAATTACTTAAGTTTATTTGAACTTAAGTATGCTTCAGTCTCATTGAGAGAGGTTAAATTGGAGTTTGAAAGGATTTGACCCGAATCTGCTCAAACCCTAGCTGAACAAGCCTAATCCAACAACTGTTGGAAGGTCTATATCTTCAATTAGGTATATAAATTATTCTGTTAGATCTGTTGTTTGGATCTGCTGAAACGACGTTGAGTTCTTTCTTCAATCTGGTAAAATTCTGTCTGGAGAGAGGTTTAGTAAGTATATCTGCTTTCTGGTGCTGAGATGGTATATACCCTACTCTCAATTTTCCTTGTATGACTTGTTCACGAATGAAATATTGATCAAGTTCTATGTGCTTTGTTTTAGAATGCAAAACAGGATTAGACGTTAAAGATATTGCACTAACATTGTCACGCCAAATTACTGCTCTCTTTTGTATTTTAATTCTAAGTTCACTTAGCAATGATTCAATCCATATAACTTTTGCTGCAGTATTAGCTATACATTTGAATTCTGCTTCAGTACTTGACCTTGAAACAGTACTCTGTTTCTTTGCACTCCATGAAATAGGATTTTTTTCCTAGGTAGATACAATATCCAGATGTTGATTTCCCGTCATCAACATCTGTTGCCGAATCAGCATCTTCATATGCATTGATGCTTAATGATTTAATTGCTTTAAACACAAGACCATGATTCAGAGTACCTTTAAGATACCTAAGAATTCTTTAAACTGCAGCTCAATGTGTATCTAAAGGTTTTTGCATAAACTGACTTGCCTTGTTAACACAATAGGATATATCTGGTCTTGTTATTGTAGCATATTGAAGAGCTCCAATAATGCTTCTATAAAAGGTTGCATCCTGAAATACTTCACCCTTCTTCTTAGAAAGTTGACTATTTATAATCATTGGTGTTGGCAAAGGATTAGCTTTGTACATTTTGGCTTTAAGAAGTATCTCTGATATTTTTTTTTTTCTGATTAAGATGGATATCTGATTCTAATGTTTTGACAACTTCAATTCCCAAAAAGTAGCTGATTTCTCCTAAGCCTTTAATTGAAAATTCTGAATTCAATCTTCTTGTAATGTTTTCAATTTCTGACATGCTACTTCCTGTAATTACAAAGTCATCAACATAGATTAGTTTACAAGTTATTTCACTTCCAGAGAATTTTGTAAAAACAGAGTTATCATATTTTGTAGATTTATAGCCACAATTGACAAGTGTTGATTTCAACTTTTCAAACCAAACTCTAGTAGCCTGCTTCAATCCATAGATTGTTTTGTTGAGCTTGCACACCCACTCTGACTAATTGTCTTGATAAAAACCTTCAGGCTGCTCCATAAACACTTCTTCTTGCAATTCACCATTAAGAAAAGCATTATTAACATCTAACTGTCTGATGCTCCAATTTCTACTTAAGGCTATTGTTAAAATTATTCTAATGGATGAAGGCTTCACAACAGGTGAAAAAGTTTCTGAAAAATCAAAACTCAACTGTTGTGAGTAACCTTTAGCAACCAATCTAGCCTTATACTTACGAATTGAACCATCAGAATTTTTCTTTAATTTGTACACCCATCTACATTCAATTATATTTTTGTTTTTTGGTTTCACTACAACAAACATACTCTATTACAACGTCCATTTTACAACGGGCATTGGGAGCCCGTTGTAATAGAGTGCTATTACAACAGTCATTTCATGACCCTTGTAATAAATGTCATGTATACTGCCGTTTTTACAACGGGCATGGACTGCCCGTTGTAATAGAATGCTTTTACAATGGTTTTTAAATGCCCGTTGTAATAAATATCAAGTTTACAATGTTCATATGAAGCCCGTTGTAATAGATATATATATTTTACAACGGTCATAAAATGACCGTTGTAAGAGGTGCCAATTTTACAATGGGTACTGCCCATTGTAACAGGTGCCAATTAACAGCAGCCAAATAATGCCCATTTTAAACAATGCCAATTTTACAATGATCATAAAATGCTTGTTAATAATTTCCGATAATTAATAATTAATAATTACAATACTTTCTTAAAATTAATATTGATTATTTTTTATTATTTAATAATTAATCTTTAATAATATTATATTAATCATATGTTACTAATTACTAGCTATATTATTACTAATCATTAATAATATTATATTACTTAGTAATTAATCATAAATAATATAAAATTAATCATTTATAACTTATAATAATTAATGATTATTAATAAATAATCAGTAATTATCAATTATTATATATAATCAGTATTACAACATGCTTCATTTTACTTTCCAGTTATTCGTACGTAATATCAAGTAATTAATATCAAATATATAATAATTTATAATTAACAATAAATATTAATAATTTGTTATTGGTTTGAGATGTAGTAATAGTGTAGTACTGATATTGGATAGTATATTTCGATTTTGTTTGTATTTTTGAAATTTGGATGCAAAATTATTATTTTTATTTAACAATATATTATTGTTAATTATTTATAACTAGTAAATTATAGGTAATGTTTCTTCATTTCATTTAATAATTTATCTTAAATAATTAATATTGATTAATTAATAATTAGTATTTAGTAGTTAATGTTTGAAATTTAGTATTTAATAATTAGGAAGTAATGTCAAATATTCAATAGTTAATTTTTGGTAATTAATAATTAGTAATCATTGTTAAATAATTTATTTTCTTTAATTATGTAATAATGAAATTTGATAATTATTTGTTACGATCTATAATAGTTGATAAATGTAATTAATATTTGATAACTAATAATTAATGAATATATTTGATTGTTGATTATGTTCATTAATATAACTAATACGCTAAAACTACTATAGTAATAATTGGTAAGTATATTTAGTTGTTAGTTGATAATAAATAATTGTTAATATTAATAAACGTGTACTAAATAATTAGTACAACTAATAGATAAAAAGCAACTTGAGATAAATAAGAAGCCCTTTGTGGTTAAGCAATACAAGGGCTCAGTTTAGATTGCACGATGCTACTGTCACGAACCAGAATTTTCAACGGTTTAAAATTATGAATTTTTTTTGAAATTGATTTATGTTGGGTAAAATTTGAGATATAGTTTATGTTATTTTGGTTTTAAATTGATTTTTAAGTATGGATTTGGAAATTTAATATTTAAATTTGAGTTGTTTGTTAAATTTAAATGATATTAATATTTTAAACTATTTTAATATGTTGTTTGAGAAATTATAGACTTGATTTTTTTTAATTTAACTTGAGAATTTTAGTTATTTAGTTGAAGTTGGTCTTTGTTAAATCAAGATGTATTGGAAATTGCATAAATAAGCTAGTATTGTTCTATGTACATAGTATGATAAATGATACATACTTAAGAAATATTTGTTTAAGTGAGATTTTACGCTTGTATGTATTGCCGAAAATATGTAACACCTGTACAAAATTGTCTGTGATCTTTAACACTTGTGCACGTTCTGAAAATTCCACCATCCCTCATTTACTTCTTATTCACCGTCATTCATTCCTTTTCCCATTTTCAACTCAGACAAAGATTTTTTTCCCCAAATCCCTAAATCACCGAAAATGGCCTCAGCCCTAGACCCATCCACCGATCATCGTCGTTCCCCCTTCGTCGTCCACCGACCCTCCTTCAGCGTTGCCTCCGCCTCCTTCAGAGAACTTCATCCTTCTCCGCCTCCATTGCCGAGATCCGCTTATCCCCTTTCTCCAACAATGGCCTCCACTAAATGGGCTTTCTCCTTCCTCGTCAAACAAAGCGCGATCACCATCAAATCTCCCTTTCTCGCCTCCGTGAATCAGCTCGAGCACCTCTTGCTAAAACTCCTTTTCCATTTTTTTCATGGGTGGAAACAAAAATAAGTTCCCAATTCTTGCTTCTTGCCAAATCGAAGCCATGTTCAATGCCTTCACTCGTCCCCTCTCTCCCTTGTAAAACCATAACGCGTAGAAGAAAAATCAGCATGGCAGCCAACGCTGGAGATTTGCCACTGTCCCTGTCGCTCCACCGAAATCCTCCCAGCACCCAAAAGTACTGTGTCGATGCTCTACCTCACTAGTCAGCAAATCACTACCAACGTCCTTTTGCAGTCTGTCGCCTCCACTCGCAAGCCACCGTCTTTACCGATTAGTTCGCCTGCAACTCGTCGTCGCTGAACCCTGCACTTTTCCAGTCCCGCTTCCCCTTTGTCTCCACGGTTATAAATAAGTTTACTTACGATTAATTTTGTTACAAGTTAAGTACTTTGCTTACTCGCTAAGTATAATTGTTGTGGTCTTTTCGGGTTGATTACCTCCGCCCTAGTTGGTTGTCTTGCTGTCGCATTTCACATCTGTTAGCTGTCTTGGTTGATTTTTTTGAGTAATGTGTGTGTGCTATGCTCTATGATTTCACCTGATCCATATATGTTCTGTTTGGTTTCGGCAAAATAAAGGAATTTGCATGTTTAGAGTGTACCATTTTCATATGTATGCTACTGTCTATATTCAGAAATTTTACTGCCTCATGGAACTACTAATATACATGCCCATGCTTGTTTACCCCATTCAACAAAACACTGCATGCATGCTTTTAAATTGCGTTAGTTTGACTCTGGCACACCCGAGTTGTTATTTAAGTAGTGTTGGCACCTGATCTCCTTGTATATGCTTAAATATTTTACTGTCACCATCTTAGATAAACTGAATAAGCACTTGTTACCATCAGTTTTAGTTATCTTTAGAGAAGCAGACTTTGTCCCTTGTTAATGAGCCTAGCCTAAAATGCTTAACGTCTGGAAACTTAAAGAAGAAAATGATTATTCCCATTTGGATCGATTTAGTCAATCATTTACATTGCGTTTCCAGTTCTTTAGATAAATCGACTTGTCACATGTTTTTCGGTTAGTATAAATTCAAAAATTTAAGGAAAAAAATGTACAGAATGTCAGTTTGAATGTTCATTGGCTTTAAACCTGGCAACTCCCATATTATATTGTTGTGGTTGTAGTATTTAATAATATGCATTTCATTTCTGTCCACTCGCACGCATGTTGCCTTGCTAAGTTTATTATGTATTGCTGCATGTTTTCTCTTGCCATGTTGAGCACCATTTTTGCGTTAACCATTTGTATGAACTCTTCATTATGAGCATGTCACACCATGCTGCATGAATCAGCATACTTGCTTGGGACTGTGAATGAATTCTTTGATGACGTCTAGTACTACAACAAGCGCTGATTAGGGGAAACCTGTTGAGAAGGCATGCTAGTGAGGCGCTAAGATGCATGCAAGCTTTGATGACAGCTCAAGAAAGAATCCGTGCACAAAGAATTCAAATGGTTGAACCTAAGCAAGCAAAAAGCACATCTTCTCGTACACTAAATCAAAGACGATCCCCTCTTCATTCTAGATCCAAGCAATCATATGTAAGTTGGTATGTTTTTTATTCACTGCTTTTGTTTGAATTTATGTTGCTTGTCTTGTGTAAAATTATTTTCGTAACCCTAGTTTTTTTGCCACTTGTTATTGAAATGCTTGTTAATGATGAAACTTCAAACTTACTGATGTGCATTCCTGGGCTTATTTTCAACTTGTTTTTTCTTTTTTTGTAGAAAGAAGATGGTTAGAGAGGCAGCAACGATAAAAACTTGCAACCTAGAACTGAGGATGTAGATGAGATAATTTTGGCGACCTTCAGCTATAAATAGACAAGGAGAGGCTTCATTTGAGGTATCTTTTCTAGACGTTTACGAATTTCTATATTATCTCCTATAGTCCTAGGGATCCTTACTGATTCATTAGAAAAAGCATTTGTAAACAACATCCAAATCAATGACAAAGCTAAGTAGACACAAGCACTTCTACCTTACTAATAGGCTTTCTACCTTACCAAAATTTTCATTTATCTTATTTTAACCCTCTGCTATTAATATGTCCGCTTAGTACAATCAGTGGGGACAACATGCGTTTGCACTTTAGTTGATTTTGGTCGTTGGCTAGCATTCTACTGTTACCATTTCTATCTAAACTATTTATGTGTTGATCTTGCTTTCTTCTCAATTAAGTACATTGTTTGCTTAGAGTCATAAAGTAACACTTTTTGCTATTCTTGATTCAAATTATGCAATTATTTTGGCAGCAAACATTACATGCTTGTCTGGTTTCTATGTTTTTGTATTGATGTTATCATGTATGAATATTGTTTAAATGTGTGTTTTTGACAAAGGGTACTCGGTGCCCCGTTTTGAGTTGAATTTATAATTGTTTGTTATAATTAATTCCATCCATCATTATTTAATGATATTATCAGGAAAAGTTAATAGAAGAGAAAGATACACAACTTATTGATTTTTCTAGTAAATTGCTGGGTTTATGTATATTCATGGATTATATACTCATTTAGAGGTATGCCACTTTCTGATATATACAAGAATTGTGATGATTTGCTAGTGCGTCCACAGTTGCTGCTAAATTCATGTCAAAATCTAAGGGGGGAAGCAGCAAGTTATGGATGCATATAAAAATTTGGCTTTTATAAGGTAATTTCTTACTTGTTAAAAATAAAATCATTTTTGTTTTGCTTTCAGGGCTCAAATGCTGTATAATAATATATGGCGATATGTGTACATAAATTGGGAGTAAAACAGTTAACTTTTTGTACACATTCCCAATTTAGGGCAATGCCGTAAGGTTACAACAATGCAAGATTTAAATGTTGTATAATAAGTTCTTAATGGTGTATAACAATATATTCTCTCTACATTTAATAACTTTTTTTTTGCAGTCACATTGTGCTAGTAAGCAGGCTCAAGATCAACGAGATCGTGTTACTTTGGACGATTTGGTGAAAAAAAGCAAGCTATTGGGTTGGGAGAAAAATGTAGTTGCAGAGGGGATGATAGCAAGTACTGATCCTGATGCTTTAGTACATTTTAAAAAGCTTGGAGTTGATGTTTGGAAGATATGTGTGAATGTAGCGGTGAACCGGAAGCTTTTTTGTTTAGGCCAAATTCAGAGATATCCACTATCAGATGGGCCGTTGGATCTATTGTCACATGACACAAAGATTACGTTTCCATGGTCTAGTGTTGATACTTATGAAACTAGTTATATAATTTATGTTAGAAATATGTTGATATAACTTATCTAACCTTTTGGAATGTAAACTTATCTAAATCTTTTGAAATGTAAATTTATCTAACTTTTTGAAATGTGTTTGAATTTTATGACTTTTGCTTTAATCTTTTATTATGTGTTATTATCATGTGATTTTGATTGTTGCATCACAATATTTATTACATGTTAAAATATTCATTATTATTATGGATGTATATGGCAGTAATTATATTTAAATCTGCATTTACTTCGCAACGGTCGACAACTATTGTTATATAATGTATTACAACGGGCAAAAGCCGCTTGTAATTTATTAGCTATTACAATGGTTTGTAGCCATTATCATAGAGCCATTTCACGTGGGAGAGAAAGTTATTACAACGGTCATTTACAACAGTCACTGACCGTTGTAAAATAGTCAGGACCTATTACGACGACGCATATTAGGACGGGTGTGTGCCCGTTGTGAAAAACATATAACAACGGTCTTTGCCCGTTGTAAAATGACTGTTTTGTTGTAGTGAATTTCTTAACCAGAGACCAAGTTCCTTTCTTAATTAAAGCATCATGCTCTTCTTTCATGGCTTGTTTCCAGTTCTCACGTTGTGATGCTTCATAGAAAGAACCTGGTTCATCATATAAAACATCAACATTGATATGCTTTGGTTTGAGAATGCCACACTTTGCACGAGTTAGAATAGGATGCTTTTTAATATTGTCTCTGACATTATTGTCTTGAGTGTTGTTCCCAGGTGGCTCACTGACAGGTGATTGATAACTGGTTGGTGATTGACTACCTTTCTCATCAGATGCTTGAAATGATTCACCCTGATTGTCATAGCTTTCTTGTAACATCCCGATATTTTTTGACCGTTCAAATCGACAATGATCCTCAATGTCGACATGAACAAATCAAAAATAAGGATAGTTATTGGGATTTATATAAGAAAAAAAAAGAGAAGAAGAAGAACAAATACAGAATCTCACAGCGGAAGGACAAAATATAATAAATAAATAACAATTCATGAAGCTGTTAAAAACATACATTTTATTTCATTTACAACAATTATCAGAGTAAATTAACATACAACATACCAACATATTTTGCAGCGGAATAATAATAATAATACGTCTGTTGAGCTCCATCTTCATCTTCATAATGGAATCTTCAAAGCAATGGAATCTTCGCTAACTGCAGCTCGGTCTGACCCGAGCGTATTGCAAAAAGAAACACAACAAACACTCGGATCAGAACTAAATCATTCTCATATTAGTTAAATCAAATTTCATGTAATAATATGAGTGCAATAACTTAAGAGATGTTACGGGAATTTCCATCTCTTAAGGATCCGTCAAACTAATACTATATAATATAACACGCTATTATAATAATGTCTATGGTTAAATATAACATAATAAAATAATGTAAGCGGGATTACCATTATTACCCTTACACCGTTTATACCGTTGCCGTACAGTTTGCATATAACACACCAGTACGTCGGCGGATAGGGATGCGCCGTGATACGACAACGTTAAATCAAAATCGTAGGGGG
The DNA here is from genome assembly GCA_030737875.1 of Allium sativum. Classification (NCBI taxonomy): domain Eukaryota; kingdom Viridiplantae; phylum Streptophyta; class Magnoliopsida; order Asparagales; family Amaryllidaceae; genus Allium; species Allium sativum. The sequence goes on along the minus strand of CM060916.1, from coordinate 1,050,594,101 downwards.
CTCAATCAGGATAAATATGACAAGGCATCGAGGCAATACCCATAAGTAGTGATTCTACCAGATTGCTGACCCAGGCCGGTGGTAACGCATAGCCGCAACTACCGCCCACCCCAGACATACCCCCAAAATCAATCAAAGGCGCCAATCAATCACAAGTATATATGTGGAATCGAAGAAGTATGCCTGCTCAGAGTAGCTAACTCAATTAACCTGGGTATGGCTCCTGTTTTAGTCATATTAATTATGATCTGAAGGTCAAGGCTATCCATCATCGTTCTCTTTCTTCAAATCCAGTAATCGCCTCCAAATCCATCCAACGCCATTTCTGGAACTCCACCACGTACACAGTTGTTAAAGTGGTTTTCGGTATTGACAGAGAGTATGACAATATCCGATCCCGGTCTCTTTAACAACCAAACGTTTTCATTTTTCACACCGGTTAGTTCTTTTACATTTCAAAGTGGTTCATACTTCATATCAAAATATTAGATTTTCAAAATCATTCAATATTCAAGATAGAATATTATTCATACTAAAATCTCCATTTAAACCAGTTAAAATCTTGAAACAATTCCAACTTTAATAATTTGAATATTAAAATAGTTAACAGTATATTTAAAATAGTTTAGATATATAATTTAAATAGTTAGAAAATAAATAGTTTGTAATTAAAATAGAATTTATCAAATTTATTAAATATATAGTTAAAAAATTAAGTAATTTATAAAATAAATAGTAAATGTTAAAATGATTTATTTAAAGTAATTTATAAAATAAAATAGTGATAAAGTAAAATAGTTTATAAAGAAAAATAATTATTATTAAAATAGTTTATAAAATGATTTTGAAATACTATTGTTGGAATTAGAATCGTTTCTCTAACATTTTCAATTAAACTTGAAGTCAAATTTCAAAACTTCAATTCAACCAACTCAATTTTTAATAATTCCACCGATTAAAATTCCAATTTACATTCATTTCAATTCGATCAAATTAATTCAATAGTTACATAATCAAGTTCTCATTTTCAATGATTTCAATTTATAACAAATATCAAGTTCACAATTCATATATAATTCAAACCAATGTTGATTCATAACAAATTTCAAAGGTGGGTGAAACCATTCAATTTCAATAAATTCTATTTACATTTTATTTCACTTTATTTAGCTTCATTTACAATACTAATTTATTCTCCCTTTTTTTGTTTATATTTCAAAATTCAAGGTTCAAGTTCAAGGAAAAATAAGTTATAAACATCGCTTATTTTGTCTTTAAAACAATATTTCAAAATTCATGGTTAAAACAAATTTTATTTAACCAACCGGTGTCCGTATATAATTTTCTATCCTATGGCCAAGTGATACTTAAATTTTAATTTTAGTATTTGGGAAAGGATATATATCATTTCAATCCAAATCAGGGTCATAGGTATTTATCATTTCAACCTACGTTCTTAATTCATTTTAATGATTAATCCCGGGTTTATTTGATGCCCGTCACATCTAGGGTAAATGGTTGGGATTAATCAATACAAACACTGGTCATATAAAATCAAGATGAATAGCAGGTAACTTCACATAAATAAACATTAATATGTAAACATATCAAAATCAATCATTACATCATTACATTCACACAGTTCATAAATTTACTAGTTATCAGATGTCGGGTGGTTTTAAACTAGCAACTATATCAAATTTTAACTTAACTGAAAAATTCATACTAGCACTCAAATTAAATTAAATTATTGGTGTCAATCAATATAAATATGCAATTATAACTATCAACAGCAAACAATACAATCGTATCATAGCATGATATTAATTTAACTAATATTAGAATACTTTAGTCAGGCGTGAGTGGGTTTAATCACTCACCTTGGTTCTGAACGTGTCTGAACTCCAAAATAAGCCCAAAATGAAACAACGACTTGTAGGCATGATTCAGAATGGATTTTAACTCGATGATCGCTCAATATTATATTTAATTTTATAAGAGGAGAAGGGATTTTCTCAGCAAAACAACATGGAAATTGGATTTGTGGAACAGTTTACGAAACCCTTTTTCATAGGTATAAAAGAAGCAACACAATTACACTAAAATTCCATTACCTTATATATATTATATATAAAACATACACATCAAAATACTTATATATATATATATTCTTCTAATAATCAACTCTACAATCCAACACCTATCAAATTTTTTCATAAATATTTTCTTTATAAAAGGAAAATAAAATAGAAATTTAACCCGAACTCATGTATACAACAACTATGTACATATTATATAAAGGGAGCGGTTATATGAACACAAAAATTTGACATAAGTCAAAAGGCATAATTTCTCAACCACATGATTAATTTATCTTTATGTGAGGGGTGCGGATCATGGGGTAATCTTATGGTTTAGATTTTATGCCACTCAATTTGTATCAAATCTTTGTATTTAAATAAACTTTCCTTTATATAAATCACACAAACACATAGGCGAAATAAAAAAAAACGCACGCCTCAAACAAATATATATATATATAATATAAATTAAACATAAATAAACACAAAAAAAATGAAGTAAGATAAACCCACACAAACTCAGAACTTGACCCAATGGGCCAGGGAAATGCAAGCAGTATGGATCTTGATTTTTACCAAAAAAAATTACAAAACTAAACTAAATTTTGACCATCTTAAAAGTGATTTTTGAACAAGTTAAATTCTGAATTTTGGAAAATCATAAACTGAAAAGTTGTTGCAAATTCTTTTCTCTTCAGTTTAAAAAAAAAACCAATTTCCGATAAAATTTGAAGAAGATATGATCAAAACAGCGACAGACAAATATTTGGATCTGAAATCTGGCTTCAAAAACGCACCTGAAAGATTGGCAGTTTCGGCCAAGAAAAATTCGAAATCTGAAAAAGTATATTGCACAAAAGTTTTAGCTCTTTCAATTTTACACAATTTGAAAAAAAAGTAAAGTCGATTTGGATTCCGTATGAGGAAGTTATGCTCCCTACAAAACAGATCAAAATCTGGCCAAAAAAAAAAAAAAAAAAAATAGAAAATAAAAGGAGAAAAAGGGAGAAGAGATTGATGGATTAGGTGGCTTCTATTTATTTATTTATTTAGTTTGAGAAGTTTCTCCATCAGATTTAGATGAAGATCTTGATTTTAGCCATGGTTGATTGCTAAGAATTTTGGAGAAGAAGAACAAAAAGGAATGGTTGCATGAATGAATAAAATGATGATATAGAGAAAAGAGAAAAAAAAGAAACCACCTTAAATAATCATTCATGGCTTTTTAAATTTTCAACGTTAATTAATAAATGTGTCCCCGCAAATTGATTTTCACCCATTCACATTCAAGCCACTGTTAATACAAATGAGAATGTAAAGGGATGTATATATCTTTTGTAACAACCCGTATTTCGATAACACGTTAAAACAAGAAATCAAGGCAGAATTTAATTATAAAACCTGAATCAGGATAAACGGGTTGCTCCATAGCGTTCGTCTCGGAAAAATACGCGAAATAGAGTCCGAAATTTCGTAAATCGGAGTTCGTATGACTGAGATATGGCCTCGCAAAGTTTCACGAAAATTCAAATCCGAAAACAGATTTGAAATTCAGCCCAATTAAGACACCACTCCATTTTTAGGCCTGGTTAAGACACCACTCCATTTTTTAGACTTGACTTCTTCCCCAAGACATGCTTTGATGGCTTGGATTGAATCTAGGTTTAATCCTATGGCCTAAAACACTTGCCTAATCTATAAATAAGACCCTAACCTATCCTAAATCCTCATTATTCATTCATGCAACTAAACTATGGCAAAATTTTACCTCTCATGGCCTCCACTCTCTTCATAAAATTTCTAAATGGTTTCTATGAGAGATTTTCCATGCATACAAGTGTTTTCAAGCTTGTATGAGTGTCATTAGCTTGCATTCAAGTCAAGTTTCTATCTTTGCATCATAAAGCAAGGGTTTTGATCATTTTGGCTCAAGGGTTTTTATGTTAGAGCTTGCATTTTGGGTCTATTTGATTGCATAAGGGCTTTGTCATATCTTTTGTGCCTTCATAGCAATGTAAGCCCTTTCCCTACTCTTAGATATTAACTATGAAGTTAAATGTTCATGTTGCAAGTTTGGGTTTGATCATTGAGTATGATACATGCTATCATGTCATGCAAGTTTATGAAGTCATCATCTTGATCTTGTGAGGTAAAAGCTACAACCTTTATGTTGAAATGTTGCATTAGCCAACATGAGAACCCTCATAACCTTTATGTCAACTTGCATATGAAGTCATAACCCTTATATGATGATATATGCGAGGTACTAGTCATCATTCCATATCTTTTGTCACCATGATTCGCTTATGTGCCAAGTTTGGGTTTATGCATGTTTTAAGGCTTAAGAATGTAACATGCAAGTTAATGAACACATTTGTGCCTCATTTGCCACCATGATTAACTTGTGGCTTAATATCCATTTTTGTCATGCCTTTGCCAAGTCTCTTCTTTTAATCCATTACGTTGTCGCGAACGTATATGCGAGTTTAAAAGCGTTGGGTTATGTTATGGGTAATTTCTAATGACATGAAAATACAACTTGAAAACATGACTTGAAATATAACATGGAAGTTGACATGTAAGTATGCATAAAAACATAAGCTTGAGAATTTACCTATTAAGTTAGGTCTACCCTTTGGGAATTTACCTATTAAGTTAGGTCTACCCAAATGCTCGAAAACTTGTAACATGTTTTGGGAAACATGATGGACATGACACTTAGATAATATAAGTGTGGCCAACTCGAGGTTGGGTTGAGTTTGCAACGTAAAACTACCCGGAACCGACCGGCATAACTAGTAGTTGCAAACAATAGGACCCAATGTGAGAAGTTGGTCATGTTGTGCTTGAACCCGAGGTTAGATCAAGTTGTGGTGTAAAGCTGCCCGGAACCGACCGGCTTAACTAGTAACCACAACAAAGTCTAATGTGAGAGGTGAAGGTGCATTAAGTAATTAATGCCACATGATAGGTTTAAGTTAATTTGATTAATGACTCTTAACCAAATATGACATGGACAAATGGGTTAAGTAATTTGATTAGGCTAATGATACTTAACAAAACATGACAAGGTTGGGTAGGTTAAGTAACTTGATTTGCCTAATGACACTTAACCATTTTTATATGACTAGTGGATGGGGTAAAGTTAACCAACACTTAATCAATCCAACGCGATAACTTGGTAAGGTTAAGTAAGTTTTCTTAATGACGCTTAACCGAAAAATACGGTTAACGAATGGGGTTAAGATTAGACTCAACTAGTCTAAACAAGGAAATCGGATGGGGTTAAGTTAGCCTAGACTTAATTAATCCCACTTGGTAGTTTAATGGGGTTAAGTTAAACACTTAACTAATCTAAACGTGATGAATTGATGTGGTTAAGTGTCCTATACTTATCCAATCTAACTCGTTAATTTATTGTGGTTAAGTTAACCAATACTTAACCAATATAACGTGAAAACATGATAAGGCTAAGTCACGAATCGCTTGAATACACTTGACCGATTTGACTAAGTAAATTGATATGGTCAAGTTAATATATACTTAACCAATCTAGAATGATAATTGGACGAGGTTAAGTCGTGAATTGCTTAATATACTTAACCAACTTGAGCATGGTTTGTAGGGTTAAGCCTTGAACTTGGATACTTAGCCAATTTTGACAGGATTTGTGGACGGGTTAAGTCATGAACTTAAGTGACACTTAATCCATTATGTAAACCCTAGTTCTGAGGATTAGGTGGATAACCGTAGTTAACAAGGATAACGGGAACAATGCTAAGTGGTAAACCTTAGTTGAAGAATAACTAAGTAATGGTTCTTAGTCAAGGAAGTTTAGACCAGTTCATAGATAGATGAGTAACCTAATACGGTAGGTCATCGTTTAAGTATACGAGTAGGAGCAAGTATCTGATTTGGATAAAGGCTCCAGCGAACTGGGTAACGAAGCAGCGGCTTCGGGGAACGTGAGGGTATTCTTGGTATCCCTCTATGAGCTGCCAGGTGATTATACTAGGCTCATGAGAGGTTAAGGTCTGCGTTAGAAGAACCAAGAGTATGCCTTGGTTGCTATACGAGCGACCTAAAGACGGGGATGGATAGGGTATAGTCGACGATACACAGTCGTACCCTAGATAGCATTTCGTCAGGCTACCTACCATCTTTGGTCAAGCGTGTACGTACGGAAAGGCAGAGAACACCCAATAGACCATAATTGCTATCTAATTATGGTTGCGGTAAGGCTTGGATGTGGGTTGGCCAGTGTTGTGTTCTCATACAGGATTTATCCTGTCTTGTCTTTCACTAGTTGAGGGAGTGGTCTCGTGGGACCATAGCCACGTATAGGAAAAAACAGACCTTAGCATCTGCATCGGCCGATAAATTGAAAGCTCCCGACCGAGTCCTGTATTTCCTGGTCTGCCCTGTGACAGGACTCGGATGGCACGATGTGATACATGTGCATACAGTCATGGAAAAACGATTCACGATATATATGTGGGAAAAAGGGCGCGGTTGGCGGTTAGCGTAATCCCTAGTGGCCCTAGGTGGTTGAACCCAAACCGAGATACGAAAACGTGCAATACGTAAGCATAATCCCTAGTAGCCCTAGGTAGCATAAGTCCTAGTTGTACAAACGATAATTCATGTTGGAAGACCCTGGCTAGGTTTAGGGTAACAGTCCAAACCGATCTTAAGGATCATGAAACTATGTTAAAGTAATATAGAATCTCATGGGAAAGCCCGTATGGTCTACGGCAAGGGACTGAACATTTACATGGAATAAAACATACAAGTTGAGTAACCTATATATGCGATATATTAGGTTGACATGGACCATTACACGACTTTTGAGTGAGGGTCATTCTTGGTTAACACATGACACGGTGGGGATACTAGTACGGTAGGTGCAGAGCTAAAATACAGGATAGATATCACGGGGCGTTATACGTGGCAGATATCTTGGGGATATTATACTTGATAGAAACCTGACGATGTGATACCTTGTTTTATCTTGACATCGTAATTTATCATGACACCTTAGTTTATCTGAGTTCAGTAGTTCATTCTGTTATTTTGATTTAGCTTATCTATCTTGTTATCATGCTTATGTTCATCTCAGTTTCTCATGTCAGTTAACTTTACTAGTTTTTATGCTAATAGTAGATAGGGCTTACTCAGTCTTTTTGACTGACCCGTTTTGTTTCGCCTCTTTTCTTCCGTTTCCCCCCCAGGTTACAGGGAGGAAATACTGTTGTTTAGTTCGGACTTCTTCTGCTTGAAGGTCATCATGGATGGCTTGGACTTTTCTTGGCTAATGGCTACTTTACTGTTTTTACTTGGGGAATAATTTATGAAAATGTCTTTATGCTTCTTTACTATTGCAAGACAGGTTTTGATGTACTCTGATGTAAAAGGCTTTAGACCTTATTTATTCATGTTATGAAAGTTTGATTTTACTTCCGCTATTTTATATGTTCTGTCTTGTGATATTTCTGTGCATGTTTACCAATAATGCCCCTCTAAAGCTAGTGCATTCCTTTTGCGAGTGACCCTAGCGGAGGCGGGGTGTTACATTTGGTATCAGAGCAGAAGGTTACCAGACTGGGCAAAAGTTTTTAAAGACCTTCTGAAAACTATTTGAAAACCGTTTACAAAGAAGCTTTTTTTTAAGAAAATTTTCTTTTAAAAGAAAAAGGCTATTCCCCAAAGGCCATTAGCACTATCCTTGTTTCCTTAATTGAATCTCTTCTCCTTTCTTTCCTCCATCTGTAGTCACAGTGGTTTTAACTGCGACTAGTCTTTTCTATCTACGAAAGTGCTTTCCATGCGATGGAGGTGGTTCTCGAGAGACCAGTGGCCGCGTTATAAGAAAGGATAGTGAGAAAGAGGATAAAGGATACGAGCTTAAGGATGAGCAACTTGTTGGTATGGCTTAACCCATAACGAAAAAGTATCTTTGGTATGGTGAAACGGGACGGATAGTTAAGTATTGTGGGACAAGGACAAGATCATCGTGAAGATAATTGTATACCCTCACTAGAGTACCTGAGTAGGGGGATAACATCCTTGTTGAAGATCTAGTTATTCTTTTCTATCATCCCGCCAAAACTTTGTTTTGATCCCCGCATCATTTAAGTCCGCTTCGGTAGTTGAGTCTCTGCACCTTAAGTACTAGCGTAATAGAGGATCCCATTTTTGTCTCAAAGTCCTATTGGAGAATCAGTCCATTTATACATGACCTGTTTGGATTTGAGAATGTTTATGCCAAGTGTTGAATTTGGAAATAATGCTTATGTTTATAAGCTATGGATGGATTCTAGGGATGAAGTGGTTATCCAATAGGGGGTGCCACTCTCGGTTTTGATAGGAGGGTAGTTAGACCTTTTGACTAGCCTTGGAAATGCCCTCGAAGTATCGTGTAACCTTTTTGAGGTTCTGTCATGACTAGTTACTTAGAATCCCTTGATGCCTTTATTGGAAATTTGAAGCCCGATCGAGTGGTGTGCGCCGATAAGACGAATGGTTTACTTCATTTATGGATGGGTTATAGAGATCACCCTAGTAAGTGCGCTTGATAACCTGGTTAACATCTGTTTACTTTCAAGAGAAAGTTCTACTACATGGAATACCTTATAGTATATAAACGAGATCCAAGATTCACTAGTGAATTTTGGAAAGCTTGCATGAGATCATGAGTACGCAGTCATGTTTGCGTCAAGTATTCTAGGAAAAGGATAAGTGCAAGTGGAACGAGAGGCGACGAAGAAATGAGTTCCAGCTCATGTTATGGAAACAGGAAATAAGAAGCTACGAAATCGCGAAGTTAAAAGACGGTCAAGGCACAATGGAATTAAGCTCGAGGAAATACGACTTTGATGGTCAAAGACTAGATACGCGCATGATATCTCTTTTTGGGAGTATATCCTTGATCCCTGTTTTCTGTAGAGCTTACTTGTAGGCTATCTTTTGTGGACATCTTCTTGGTCCTATTTTCTGTTACAAACCCCGTAAGGAGTTTGTCTTGTTTATCTTCTCGACCCTGTTTCAGGGAATCCTAGGTAGAACCCTATGGATGTAAACATGTATTTGAAACATGTTATGATTGATATGGTTGCAAGTGGTTGCAAGTGGTTGCTCGTGGATGCGCGAATACACATTAGATACTAGCTCGACTCGGTCACATTTCATATTGCATATGCACGAGTATTTATACTTGTTTATGGATGAAATTGAATGTGTTATCATGTGATCGTTGCATATGAATGAATGATTTTGCACGCATATAGTATCTATATGACTAGGACTATTTGCATACATGTTAGATTCATGGCACTATACATATTTTGCATTAGAAAGATTATTCAGGCCTGACCATTAACATTAGCTAAGGAACATGTACACACACGTTTTGCATATATTCATACAGCATTAGAAATCATCTAAGGACAATGGTTGCTTGTGGATGCTGTTTTGAGTAGATGGATGATGGATGGTAGGATATGTTCTTCCTAACTTGGAGATTTCGGGGACGAAATCCTAAAAGGAGGGGAGAATGTAACAACCCGTATTTCGATAACACGTTAAAACAAGAAATCAAGGCAGAATTTAATTATAAAACCTGAATCAGGATAAACAGGTTGCGCCATTGCGTTCGCCTCGGAAAAATACGCGAAATAGAGTCCGAAATTTCGTAAATCGGAGTTCGTATGACTGAGATATGGCCTCGCAAAGTTTCACAAAAATTCAAATCCGAAAACAGATTTGAAATTCAGCCCAATTAAGACACCACTCCATTTTTAGGCCTGGTTAAGACACCACTCCATTTTTTAGACTTGACTTCTTCCCCAAGACATGCTTTGATGGCTTGGATTGAATCTAGGTTTAATCCTATGGCCTAAAACACTTGCCTAATCTATAAATAAGACCCTAACCTATCCTAAATCCTCATTATTCATTCATGCAACTAAACTATGGCAAAATTTTACCTCTCATGGCCTCCACTCTCTTCATAAAATTTCTAAATGGTTTCTATGAGATATTTTCCATGCATACAAGTGTTTTCAAGCTTGTATGAGTGTCATTAGCTTGCATTCGAGTCAAGTTTCTATCTTTGCATCATAAAGCAAGGGTTTTGATCATTTTGGCTCAAGGGTTTTTATGTTAGAGCTTGCATTTTGGGTCTATTTGATTGCATAAGGGCTTTGTCATATCTTTTGTGCCTTCATAGCAATGTAAGCCCTTTCCGTACTCTTAGATATTAGCTATGAAGTTAAATGTTCATGTTGCAAGTTTGGGTTTGATCATTGAGTATGATACATGCTATCATGTCATGCAAGTTTATGAAGTCATTATCTTGATCTTATGAGCTAAAAGCTACAACCTTTATGTTGAAATGTTGCATTAGGCAACATGAGAACCCTCATAACCTTTATGTCAACTTGCATATGAAGTCATAACCCTTATATGATGATATATGCGAGTTACTAGTCATCATTCCATATCTTTTGTCACCATGATTCGCTTATGTGCCAAGTTTGGGTTTATGCATGTTTTGAGGCTTAAGAATGTAACATGCAAGTTAATGAACACATTTGTGGCTCATTTGCCACCATGATTAACTTGTGGCTTAATATCCATTTTTGTCATGTCTTTGCCAAGTCTCTTCTTTTAATCCATTACGTTGTCGCGAACGTATATGCGAGTTTAAAAGCGTTGGGTTATGTTATGGGTAATTTCTAATGACATGAAAATACAACTTGAAAACATGACATGAAATATAACATGGAAGTTGACATGTAAGTATGCATAAAAACATAAGCTTGGGAATTTACCTATTAAGTTAGGTCTACCCTTTGGGAATTTACCTATTAAGTTAGGTCTACCCAAATGCTTGAAAACTTGTAACATGTTTTGGGAAACATGATGGACATGACACTTAGATAATATAAGTGTGGCCAACTCGAGGTTGGGTTGAGTTTGCAATGTAAAACTACCCGGAACCGACCGGCCTAACTAGTAGTTGCAAACAATAGGACCCAATGTGAGAAGTTGGTCATGTTGTGCTTGAACCCGAGGTTAGATCAAGTTGTGGTGTAAAGCTACCCGGAACCGACCGGCTTAACTAGTAACCACAACAAAGTCTAATGTGAGAGGTGAAGGTGCATTAAGTAATTAATGCCACATGATAGGGTTAAGTTAATTTGATTAATGACTCTTAACCAAATATGACATGGACAAATGGGTTAAGTAATTTGATTAGGCTAATGATACTTAACAAAACATGACAAGGTTGGGTAGGTTAAGTAAATTGATTTGCCTAATGACACTTAACCATTTTTATATGACTAGTGGATGGGGTTAAGTTAACCAACACTTAATCAATCCAATGCGATAACTTGGTAAGGTTAAGTAAGTTTTCTTAATGACGCTTAACCGAAAAATACGGTTAACGAATGGGGTTAAGATTAGACTCAACTAGTCTAAACATGGAAATCGGATGAGGTTAAGTTAGCCTAGACTTAATTAATCCCACTTGGTAGTTTAATGGGGTTAAGTTAAACACTTAACTAATCTAAACGTGATGAATTGATGTGGTTAAGTGACCTATACTTATCCAATCTAACTCGTTAATTTATTGTGGTTAAGTTAACCAATACTTAACCAATATAACGTGAAAACAAGATAAGGCTAAGTCACGAATCGCTTGAATACACTTGACCGATTTGACTAAGTAAATTGATAGGGTCAAGTTAATATATACTTAACCAATCTAGAATGATAATTGGACGAGGTTAAGTCGTGAATTGCTTAATATACTTAACCAACTTGAGCATGGTTTGTAGGGTTAAGCCTTGAACTTGGATACTTAGCCAATTTTGACAGGATTTGTAGACGGGTTAAGTCATGAACTTAAGTGACACTTAATCCATTATGTAAACCCTAGTTCTGAGGATTAGGTGGATAACCGTAGTTAACAAGGATAACGGGAACAATGCTAAGTGGTAAACCTTAGTTGAAGAATAACTAAGTAATGGTTCTTAGTCAAGGAAGTTTAGACCAGTTCATAGATAGATGAGTAACCTAATACGGTAGGTCATCGTTTAAGTATACGAGTAGGAGCAAGTATCTGATTTGGATAAAGGCTCCAGCGAACTGGGTAACGAAGCAGCGGCTTCGGGGAACGTGAGGGTATTCTTGGTATCCCTCTATGAGCTGCCAGGTGATTATACTAGGCTCATGAGAGGTTAAGGTCTGCGTTAGAAGAACCAAGAGTATGCCTTGGTTGCTATACGAGCGACCTAAAGACGGGGATGGATAGGGTATAGTCGACGATACACGGTCGTACCCTAGATAGCATTTCGTCAGGCTACCTACCATCTTTGGTCAAGCGTGTACGTATGGAAAGGCAGAGAACACCCAATAGACCATAATCGCTATCTAATTATGGTTGCGGTAAGGCTTGGATGTGGGTTGGCCAATGTTGTGTTCTCATACAGGATTCATCTTGTCTTGTCTTTCACTAGTTGAGGGAGTGGTCTCGTGGGACCATAGCCACGTATAGGAAAAAACAGACCTTAGCATCTGCATCGGCAGATAAATTGAAAGCTCCCGACCGAGTCCTGTATTTCCTGGTCTGCCCTGTGACAGGACTCGGATGGCACGATGTGATACATGTGCATATAGTCATGGAAAAACGATTCACGATATATGCGTGGGATAAAGGGCGCGGTTGGCGGTTAGCGTAATCCCTAGTGGCCCTAGGTGGTTGAACCCAAACCGAGATACGAAAACGTGCAATAGGTAAGCATAATCCCTAGTAGCCCTAGGTAGCATAAGTCCTAGTTGTACAAACGATAATTCATGTTGGAAGACCCTGGCTAGGTTTAGGGTAACAGTCCAAACCGATCTTAAGGTTCATGGAACTATGTTAAAGTAATATAGAATCTCATGGGAAAGCCCGTATGGTCTACGGCAAGGGACTGAACATTTACATGGAATAAAACATACAAGTTGAGTAACCTATATATGCGATATATTAGGTTGACATGGACCATTACACGACTTTTGAGTGAGGGTCATTCTTGGTTAACACATGACACGGTGGGGATACTAGTACGGTAGGTGCAGAGCTAAAATACAGGATAGATATCACGGGGCGTTATACGTGACAGATATCTTGGGGATATTATACTTGATAGAAACCTGACGATGTGATACCTTGTTTTATCTTGACATCGTAATTTATCATGACACCTTAGTTTATCTGAGTTCAGTAGTTCATCCTGTTATTTTGATTTAGCTTATCTATCTTGTTATCATGCTTATGTTCATCTCAGTTTCTCATGTCAGTTAACTTTACTAGTTTTTATGCTAATAGTAGATAGGGCTTACTCAGTCTTTTTGACTGACCCGTTTTGTTTCGCCTCTTTTCTTCCGTTTCCCCCCCCAGGTTACAGGGAGGAAATACTGTTGTTTAGTTCGGACTTCTTCTGCTTGAAGGTCATCATGGATGGCTTGGACTTTTCTTGGCTAATGGCTACTTTACTGTTTTTACTTGGGGAATAATTTATGAAAATGTCTTTATGCTTCTTTACTATTGCAAGACAGGTTTTGATGTACTCTGATGTAAAAGGCTTTAGACCTTATTTATTCATGTTATGAAAGTTTGATTTTACTTCCGCTATTTTATATGTTCTGTCTTGTGATATTTCTGTGCATGTTTACCAATAATGCCCCTCTAAAGCTAGTGCATTCCTTTTGCGAGTGACCCTAGCAGAGGCGGGGTGTTACATCTTTATTTACATGAGAAGGAAGTTACCAAATAAATAACGTCAATTTAATGTGTCCCCGCAAATTAATTTTTCACCAATTCAAATTCAAGCTAGTATTACTACTAATGAGAATAAAGAAAGATGTAGATTTTTTTTTACAAACAAATAAAAGGAACCAATATAAATGTGTTTGCAAATAAATGGAAAACAATACAATTTTTTAGTTCAAATGACAAACGGTTTTGGCAATACAAAATTAACAACAATAAATACGAATTGAAATTTAGTTAAAGAACAAATAAAATTTTGCTATATTTATATCAAGAACAATAAATACAAATTGAAATAAAATTAAATATATAATTCCATATTGAAATGGAGGGTTTAATTACACAAATTAAATATTCATATAAAAATTCAAGAATTAATATAGATAAATAAAATAATAAACCAAAATTTTAAATTAAATCATTAATTAAATACTCTAGAAATTGAGGTTGTTACAATCTCCCCTACTCAAACCTTTTCGTCCCCGAAAAGGGGCGAGGTAGAGAAAGTTGTCAGTTTATATATCAAATCATATACTTCTTATTCAACTTGGAAACATTTATTTATACAAAAATTAATATAGGTTCGAAAACTCAAGTTTTCACAAAATTTCTAAGTCATAAATTCACGAAAAAAATTCGGCAGAGTCTCCTTTGTACGGTTAGGCCTGGAAAACAATAATATATAATAATTCCAAATATACATCTCATCTCAATGATGAGGCATCCCAAAATGGGGAAAACAATATAAAACGCCAAAATAAGATATATAAATTCGATATACGTACCTTACATTTGCGTTATTAGCGATTTTTTTTAAGCAAGCAAAAGCAAATTTTTATGCGTAAGTAGCTCCAATGCAAGCAAATTGCCTCCAGTACCTACTAATGCTCAACAACATATAAAAGAAATAATATTTATATGTTTACAGTAAACACACATGAATTAGCAAATGCAACAAAACATAAATAAAATATCCAATCAAATATATTCATTCAACCAAGAAAATTTAGAGTTCTTACTTTTAATGTCGCTATTTTAATTTTCTGATTTCATTGTTTACTTCACTTTTAAACAATTCATATTTTCATTTGTTATATTTCATTCACAAGTTCATTTCCAATTTCAGCGCTTGGTTTATTATATTTATTACTTATTAATTACCCAAGTCACGAGTTGTTGCCATTTTATTTAAACGACAAAATTATCCAATCAAATATATTCATTTAACTAAGCAAATTTTTCTTCACTTTCATTATCCCTTCTTATACTTGTGCATTATTTTATTACTTATTCTTATAACATTCAACTTCTTAGTTAATTGGTAAGTTATTCATGTTATAGAACAGAATTTTATTATTACACAAGTTCAATGGTTACCGTTCGTTTCAATTTATTATCCAATTCTTAAGAATTTTATTTTAATTATAACTCTCTTATATTCATAATATTAAGAAGTTTCAATTCATTACTTATTCAAGATTTCAAGAACTATTTTTTTCGGTTTTTTTTTTACTATATTGTTTACATAAAACCATACTATATAAAAAAAGTCCAATTCCGTAAAACAAAGTACAAAATATTAAATGTCTCCCTACTTTGACTCTTGAAAATAAACATCGATGATGCGTGCACTCATCACCGAAATCATTTTCAAAGAAAAGAGGGTATACACTTATTTCTTTTTTTTTCAATAATTCATTTAAAACAATTTCTACATGAAACACCTTTAAAATATAAATATATTATTCCAAACCATTTGCAAATCAATATTACAAAATCACTCGAAATCAAATTCTCAAATTCATATTTTACTTCTTATTTCATTATCAATAAATTTTCAATATTTGATTTTTCTTAAACCAATCAACAACCAAAGTTTTAATTATTAATTAATCGAGTAATAGATGATGAAAACTTAATATTATCATCACTAAAATCAAAATTCATATAATTTCAAATAATTATATATTTGCATAAAATATAATTCAAAACAATATTATGTCCATAAGTCCTATTCGAGTGTTTAGAAATCCCTATCGATACATTGGCGTCCCAAGTACCGACCAAAATTCATAAATACTCAACAGAACAAATCAACACAACGCAAAGTCATTTTATATCAAAATTACAAGTACGCTCTCTCATATACACTCAAACTCATTTTAGGGTATTACTACCCTATCTCTAATGAGTTAATCGCAAATAGAGCCAAGGTTTTCGCTGAACCAAAGCTCTGATACCAAATGTAACATCCCGATATTTTTTGACCGTTCAAATCGAAAATGATCCTCAATGTCGACATAAACAAATCAAAAATAAGGATAGTTATTGGGATTTATATAAGAAAAAGAAGAAGAGAAGAAGAAGAACAAATACAGAATCTCGCAGCGGAAGGACAAAATATAATAAATAAATAACAATTCATGAAGTTGTTAAAAACATACATTTTATTTCATTTACAACAATTATCAGAGTAAATTAACATACAACATACCAACATATTTTGCAGCGGAATAATAATAATAATACGTCTGTTGAGCTCCATCTTCATCTTCATAATGGAATCTTCAAAGCAATGGAATCTTCGCTAACTGCAGCTCGGTCTGACCCGAGCGTATTGCAAAAAGAAACACAACAAACACTCGGATCAGAACTAAATCATTCTCATATTAGTTAAATCAAATTTCATGTAATAATATGAGTGCAATAACTTAAGAGATGTTACGGGAATTTCCATCTCTTAAGGATCCGTCAAACTAATACTATATAATATAATACGCTATTATAATAATGTCTATGGTTAAATATAACATAATAAAATAATGTAAGCGGGATTACCATTATTACCCTTACACCGTTTATACCGTTGCCGTACAGTTTGCATATAACACACCAGTACGTCGGCGGATAGGGATGCGCCGTGATACGACAACGTTAAATCAAAATCGTAGGGGGCTCGATCAGGATAAATATGACAAGGCATCGAGGCAATACCCATCAGTAGTGATTCTACCGGATTGCTGACCCAGGCCGGTGGTAACGCATAGCCGCAACTACCGCCCACCCCAGACATACCCCCAAAATCAATCAAAGGCGCCAATCAATCACAAGTATATATGTGGAATCGAAGAAGTATGCCTGCTCAGAGTAGCTAACTCAATTAACCTGGGTATGGCTCCTGTTTTAGTCATTTTAATTATGATCCGAAGGTCAAGGCTATCCATCATCGTTCTCTTTCTTCAAATCCAGTAATCGCCTCCAAATCCATCCAACACCATTTCTGGAACTCCACCACGTACACAGTTGTTAAAGTGGTTTTCGGTATTGACAGAGAGTATGACAATATTCGATCCCGGTCTCTTTAACAACCAAACGTTTTCATTTTTCACACCGGTTAGTTCTTTTACATTTCAAAGGGGTTCATACTTCATATCAAAATATTAGATTTTCAAAATCATTCAATATTCAAGATAGAATATTATTCATACTAAAATCTCCATTTAAACCAGTTAAAATCTTGAAACAATTCCAACTTTAATAATTTGAATATTAAAATAGTTAACAATATATTTAAAATAGTTTAGATATATAATTGAAATAGTTTGAAAATAAATAGTTTGTAATTAAAATAGAATTTATCAAATTTATTAAATATATAGTTAAAAAAATTAAGTAATTTATAAAATAAATAGTAAATGTTAAATTGATTTATTTATAGTAATTTATAAAATAAAATAGTGATAAAGTAAAATAGTTTATAAAGAAAAATAATTATTATTAAAATAGTTTATAAAATGATTTTGAAATACTATTGTTGGAATTAGAATCGTTTCTCTAACATTTTCAATTAAACTTGAAGTCAAATTTCAAAACTTCAATTCAACCAACTCAATTTTTAATAATTCCACCGATTAAAATTCCAATTTACATTCATTTCAATTCGATCAAATTAATTAAATAGTTACATAATCAAGTTCTCATTTTCAATGATTTCAATTTATAACAAATATCAAGTTCACAATTCATATATAATTCAAACCAATGTTGATTCATAACAAATTTCAAAGGTGGGTGAAACCATTCAATTTCAATAAATTCTATTTACATTTTATTTCACTTTATTTAGCTTTATTTACAATACTAATTTATTCTCCCTTTTTTTGTTTATATTTCAAAATTCAAGGTTCAAGTTCAAGGAAAAATAAGTTATAAACATCGCTTATTTTGTCTTTAAAACAATATTTCAAAATTCATGGTTAAAACAAATTTTATTTAACCAACCGGTGTCCGTATATAATTTTCTATCCTATGGCCAAGTGATACTTAAATTTTAATTTTAGTATTTGGGAAAGGATATATATCATTTCAATCCAAATCAGGGTCATAGGTATTTATCATTTCAACCTACGTTCTTAATTCATTTTAATGATTAATCCCGGGTTTATTTGATGCCCGTCACATCTAGGGTAAATGGTTGGGATTAATCAATACAAACACTGGTCATATAAAATCAAGATGAATAGCAGGTAACTTCACATAAATAAACATTAATATGTAAACATATCATAATCAATCATCACATCATTACATTCACACAGTTCATAAATTTACTAGTTATCAGATGTCGGGTGGTTTTAAACTAGCAACTATATCAAATTTTAACTTAACTGAAAAATTCATACTAGCACTCAAATTAAATTAAATTATTAGTGTCAATCAATATAAATATGCAATTATAACTATCAACAACAAACAATACAATCATATCATAGCATGATATTAATTTAACTAATATTAGAATACTTTAATCAGGCGTGAGTGGGTTTAATCACTCACCTTGGTTCTGAACGTGTCTGAACTCCAAAATAAGCCCAAAATGAAACAACGACTTGCAGGCATGATTCAGAATGGATTTTAACTCGATGATCGCTCAATATTATATTTAATTTTATAAGAGGAGAAGGGATTTTCTCAGCAAAACAACATGGAAATTGGATTTGTGGAACAGTTTACGAAACCCTTTTTCATAGGTATAAAAGAAGCAACACAATTACACTAAAATTCCATTACCTTATATATATTATATATAAAACATACACATCAAAATACTTATATATATATATATTCTTCTAATAATCAACTCTACAATCCAACACCTATCAATTTTTTTCATAAATATTTTCTTTATAAAAGGAAAATAAAATAGAAATTTAACCCGAACTCATGTATACAACAACTATGTAAATATTATATAAAGGGAGCGGTTATATGAACACAAAAATTTGACATAAGTCAAAAGGCATAATTTCTCAACCACATGATTAATTTATCTTTATGTGAGGGGTGCGGATCATGGGGTAATCTTATGGTTTAGATTTTATGCCACTCAATTTGTATCAAATCTTTGTATTTAAATAAACTTTCCTTTATATAAATCACACAAACACATAGGCGAAATAATAAAAAAAGCACGCCTCAGACAAATATATATATATATATATATATATATATATATATATATATATGTATATAATATAAATTAAACATAAATAAACACAAAAAAATTGAAGTAAGATAAACCCACACAAACTCATAACTTGACCCAATGGGCCAGGGAAATGCAAGCAGTATGGATCTTGATTTTTACCAAAAAAAATTACAAAACTAAACTAAATTTTGACCATCTTAAAAGTTATTTTTGAACAAGTTAAATTCTGAATTTTGGAAAATCATAAACTGAAAAGTTGTTGCAAATTCTTTTCTCTTCAGTTTAAAAAAATAAAAACCAATTTCCGATAAAATTTGAAGAAGATATGATCAAAACAGCGACAGACAAATATTTGGATCTGAAATCTGGCTTCAAAAACGCACCTGAAAGATTGGCAGTTTCGGCCAAGAAAAATCCGAAATATGAAAAAGTATATTACACAAAAGTTTTAGCTCTTTCAATTTTACACAATTTGAAAAAAAAGTAAAGTCGATTTGGATTCCGTATGAGGATGTTATGCTCCCTACAAAACAGATCAAAATCTGGCCAAAAAAATAAAAAAAAAAAAAAAAAAAAAAGGAGAAAAAGGGAGAAGAGATTGATGGATTAGGTGGCTTCTATTTATTTATTTATTTAGTTTGAGAAGTTTCTCCATCAGATTTAGATGAAGATCTTGATTTTAGCCATGGTTGATTGCTAAGAATTTTGGAGAAGAAGAACAAAAAGGAATGGCTGCATGAATGAATAAAATGATGATATAGAGAAAAGAGAAAAAAAAAAGAAACCACCGTAAATAATCGTTCATGACTTTCTAAATTTTTAACGTTAATTAATAAATGTGTCCCCGCAAATTGATTTTCACCCATTCAAATTCAAGCCACTGTTAATACAAATGAGAATGTAAAGGGATGTATATATCTTTATTTACATGAGAAGGAAGTTACCAAATAAATAACGTCAATTTAATGTGTCCCCGCAAATTAATTTTTCACCAATTCAAATTCAAGCTAGTATTACTACTAATGAGAATAAAGAAAGATGTAGATTTTTTTTACAAACAAATAAAAGGAACCAATATAAATGTGTTTGCAAATAAATGGAAAACAATACAAATTTTTAGTTCAAATTACAAACGGTTTTGGCAATATAAAATTAACAACAATAAATACGAATTGAAATTTAGTTAAAGAACAAATAAAATTTTGCTATATTTATATCAAGAACAATAAATACAAATTGAAATAAAATTAAATATATAATTCCATATTGAAATGGAGGGTTTAATTACACAAATTAAATATTCATATAAAAATTCAAGAATTAATATAGATAAATAAAATAATAAACCAAAATTTTAAATTAAATCATTAATTAAATACTCTAAAAATTGAGGTTGTTACATTTCTTCAAAGACATTCTCTTGGCCTGGCCTTCTTGAAGGCATTGTGTGCTGAGAGTCTGTGGTAGTATCTCTCATATTTCTTTGAGGTGGTACTATCACTTGAATTTCTTCAGGCAATCCAGGTATGATCATTCTAGGCTCAACAACTTTTTAGTTGCCTTTACTCTTTCAGTACATAAAGGATATATATATGTTCATTGAATTTTACATGTCTAGAGATATGTATTCTACCAGATTTGTCGAGACATTTATAACCTTTCTGTTTGGTACAATATCCTAGAAAAGTACATGGAGTTGATCTAAAATCCAATTTATGTGTATTGTAAGATCTTAAACAAGGATAATACTAACATCCAAAGACTTTCAGATGAATATAATCCGGTCTGACTTTGTAAAGAATTTCTTGTGGGCATTTAAATTTTAAAACCTTTGTGGGTAATAAATTTATAAAATGCACTGCAGTATCAATTGCTTCAGGCTAGTATTTCAGAGGCATTGAAGCTTGAGCAAGCAAAGTTAGACTAGTTTCAACAATATGCCTGTGTTTTCTCTCTGCTAACCCATTCTGTTCTGAAGTGTATTGACATGTGGTTCTACGATTGACACCTTTTTTCTCAAAAAATGATTTTAATGGTGAAAATTCTCTACCACCATATGTTTGAAAGGTTTTTACTTTACGCCCAATCATATTTTCTACCTTGTTTATATACTGAATAACCACACTTCTTACATCAGATTTAGATTTTAACATGTATATCCTTGTAAATCTAGAATATGGATCAATGAAGGAAATATAATATTTGTAGCCATACACAGAACATGTAGATGCTGGACCCCATGAATTAGTAGCAACTAATTCAAGAGGATTAGAATATTCTGTTTGTGTGTCTGGAAATGCAAGTTTATGAGATTTTCCCAATTGACAAGAGGAACAAATATATGAATCAGAAATAGCATTTGTATTCAAATTCATATCATCCATGATTTGTTTAACAATTCTAATACTAGGATGTCCTAGCTTACAATGCATAGATCAAACTTTCTACTACACTCAGAATCATTAACAAAAGTCATCATGCATTCTTTGTTATTAGATTTAGGGTTATTGTGATTTGTAATATCAAATCTATATAACCCTTTATATTCTTTACCCTACAAAATGATTTCTTGAGTTAGTATATCTTTGACACTGCAAGAATTTGGATAGAATTCAAAATAAACTTTATTATCCTTTGCAAATTGGGAAACACTCATTAAGTTCTTTTTAATAGAAGGAAGTCTCAACAAAATTTTTAAAATAAGTTCTTTGTGTCCATTTAGACTTGCATTTCCAGTATATGTAATATATGCAGTCTTAACATTACCAACTAAAAGATTTTGCATACCTTTGTATTCTTTATTTCCCAAATTGAGATTGCTTAAGTTGTTGGTAACAAGATTAGTAGCTCCTGAATCTGGATACCAGCAGTCATTATTTGCATCATCTGTTGATGTAATGTCTGCACCGCTATTTTCTGTATGACTTTTATTACCATCTTTTTGCACATTAACCATGTTAATGTTTGAACTATTGCTGGATTCACCAGGATTGACACATGAATTATATCTGAAATAGCACTTTTTGCAGTATGTCCAAATTTTTCACAAATTTGACATTTGGTTCTTGAGTTATTATTTCTGCCTCTACCTCTGCCTCGATTAGATTGACCACCTCCTATCTGAACATAAGGTTGGTTTCTTTGAACATTTTCTTGAGTTTTACCTCTACCATAGGCAGTGTAATTGATAGACAAATCTGAATTGACATTCTTTTTATGATCAATTCTACCTTCATGAGCCAAAAAGGTTGAATATACATATTGTAAAGTGGGCGTAGGACCCATAGACAAAATTATTGCAGACACAACCTCGTAATCATCATCTAACCCACTTATTATAGATAGCACTTGTTTTGATTCAGGAATCTTCTGACCTGCAGAGTTCAATTGATCACAAATGTTCTTTACTTTTAACAAATACTCATTCATACTAGCATCTCCCTTTCTAATACTATGGAGTTGTCTTTTGTAATGCATAATTCGAGTTGAGGATTGAGCAGAAAAATTGCTCTCAATTGTGGACCAGACTTCATTTGCAGTTTTTACACCAATTAACTGGGGTAAAATAGTTGCTCCAATGGATGACATGATCCATGCACAGATAAGACTATCTTGCCTTTGATATGACAAGAATTCTGTATTTTGCACAAGTTTATCTTCGTTATCTCGAGTATACTTAGGTAGAACCATTTTTGTTCCATATATGTAATCTTCAAGACCATATCCTCTAACAGTAGTTTCTACCTGTAATTTCCATAACAGGTAATTTGATTCATCAAGATATATAGAGATCAGCTGACTTTATGGTTTGATGATTGATTTCATCAAATCTTGGATGGGATCCGGTGGTTGATTCTGACCAGTTGAGACTTTACCATTGGAGACATTAGCACTGGCAGAATCATCAGGACCAGCCATGACAGACAACAGAAGCAGGTTGAAACAAAAACAGGTAAGGATTTCTGAATTTAAAAAAGCTTTGAATTTTGAAAATAAAGAAACTCTTTATTTGATGATTGAAGCAACCTTAAAGGCTTGAATGATGAGAGCTTTCAGAGAGAACTTGATAAAAAATTCTGACAGGCCTTTCTGGATGGCTCTCTTATCAACTAATCTTGTTTCTTTACTTTCTTGATCAGCTTTCTTGCAAGATTCTGAATTCTTTTACCACAAACGCTTCAATGAAAGAACTGTTGCAGCTTGTAATAGCACAGGGGAGGCACTGTTCTTTGCTGTGGCCAACAACTCTCAAATGACAGGGTAAAGCCTTTAATGAGAGGGTTCAAATGATGATATCTAAATGATGGACAATAACCTCTGTTAATTAGAGATTATATTTGCACATGATCAAGCATAAAATGCTGTTAAGCACAAATTCTTGCTCCGATGCCAAGTTGAATTCTCGAAAGAATTGGAAAAATGAATTTTTTTATTATTACTGAAAGAGGAATTACAGGAAAATGAATACTGTATGATTCACGGCATGTACAATGTCTTTTTATATAGAGAAACAAATAAAACGGGAAATGGGCCAAGCCCAATTAAGAGAAAAGAAAAGAAAAAGCACTACAACAAAATGACCCTATTACAACGGTGGAACACCGTTGTAATAGGGTTTTTACAACGGTGGGCAAACCGTCGTGTCTTAAGAAGTTGTAATAGCCTAATATCTTTTACAACTTTTCTGCACTGTTGCAAGACCGTTGTAATATGTATATTTTACAACTTTTTTCCACCATTGTAATAAGTTTATTACAACAGTTATGCACCGTTGTTGTTTTAATTTTTACATTTTATTACAATTTTTATATTTTACAATTGTAATATATCCACAAATTATATACATATTACTAATAAAAGAATTCATTGCAAAACATATTATCTACAAAACTGAAAATATCAAACAAACTTAAACCATGAACCAAAACAATATATTATTAATTTCAAACTCATCATTTTTTTTACATAATACATTGACAAAACTGAAGATACAAAGACTTTATAACAGTTCTAACTTTCTTCTGCTCCTGTTAATCTCCTTGTGCTCCTTTTTCTCCTTAATATCCGTTCCTAAGAAAGAAATTATCAAACTGTTAGTGCTGTAGTATAGATTTATGCATGTAACAAAAATTGGAAAAATGTGAGTGCACAAAATAAACAGCTAATACAATGCATTCAAACCATTATATACGTAAATAACCTGACCATTATATACAATGCATGTAACGTTGGATGATTCATTTTGTTATATACAATGCACTGAAAAGCTTTGCCGTGGCAAAGCTATGCAGTGCAATCACTTTGCCGCGGCAAAGCTTTGCAGTGCAAAGCTTGTTGCGGTAAAGCTTTGCACTGCTACTTGCAGTGCAAAGATTTGCTGCAGCAAAGCTTTGCACAGCAAAGCTTTGCGGCAGCAAAGCTTTGCGGCAGCAAAGCTTTGGCAAAGCTTTGCACAGTGTGCAAAGCTTTGCCGCAGCAAAGCTTTGCACTGCAAGTAGCAGTGCAAAGCTTTGCCGCGGCAAGCTTTGCACTGCAAAGCATTGCCGCGGCAAAGCTATGCACTGCAAAGCTTTGCCGCGGCAAAGCTATGCAGTGCAATCACTGCATAGCTTTGCACTGCAAAGCTTTGCCGCAGCAAAGCTTTGGCAAAGCTTTTACATAGCAAAGCTTTGCACTGCAAATAGCAGTGCAAAGCTTTGCCGCAACAAAGCTTTGGCAAAGCTTTTGCACAGCAAAGCTTTGCACTGCAAATAGCAGTGCAAAGCTTTGCAATGCAAAGCTTAGGCAAAGCTTTGCAAGCTTAGGCAAAGCTTTGCAGTGCAATCACTGCATAGCTATGCCGCAGCAAAGCTTTTTTGCATATTCATCAAGTTTATAAGCAAAATAGCCTCCTGTGCCTAGAATTAGAACACAAAATGCACAGACAAACCAAAATAAAACTTGCAAGAACAGATCACAATAATCCCAAGCAGCAAAACCATAGAACCACAAGGCTGCAAAACCATAGAACCACAACAAACCCTTCGAAACTTCCTCAAAACCAACAACCAACTAACAGTTCCTCAAATTCCTCGATAACTCAATAAACCAATTCCAAAATCCACTCAACAAGCAAAGAACCCATCGAAAAAAGCAAAATAGACATACCGTAGCAGTGCAAAGCTTAATTCGTATCACACCCAATACGAAATCATATCTGAAATCAGACAATCTGATGGTCGAACTATAGATCTAACCCAATACGAGCCCCATGGTTCTGAAATCACATGAATCGAAATATAGATCTAACCCAAATTAAACAAACAAAATATTACAGCTAATTTAAAACGAGTAAAAAGGAGAAACTTAGCTTAATTCGAGATTGCTCGTCGTGAAGGCTCGGGGGTTGGCTGGCGATGGCCGAACTGGTGGTTTGTGGGGGTTTAGGGTTGATGGCGAATCATTGAGGAGGTCGAAGGGGTAGTTGCGAAGTCGGTTATCTCGTGTTACGGAGGAAGAAAAGGGGATCTAGGGTTTTTCTTCAATTCGGTTTTGAGAAATTTGTGAGGCGGCTTGAGTGAATGAAGGGGGTTACGATGGAATTAGGGTTATAAGGGATGGCGGGTCGGGTACGTTTGGTTGGGCCGACGGATCATAAGGGTAAATATACTTATTAATAGTATTAGATATTACTTTTTGTTATTAGTTATTACCTATTAATGTTACATATTAAATATTACTTATAAATGAAATATTAAATGTTAAATATTGATCATCAAACATTTGATGTTAAATATTAAATTATAAATAATGACGTGTATAAGTTATTATCAAGAAAAACCAATTATAAAAACCCTTTATTACAAATGTCGAGAAAAATCAATTTTTATAAATTTGTTATTACAATTGTCGTCTATCGAACGTTGCAAATATTTAGTTAATTGTAATATGGTGATTAATTTTGAATTATTAAATATTTTGTTACATATTGATTATTTATTAAATTTATTTTTTATAGTTATTATTAGTTAATAATTATTAAATTAAAAAATTACGTTCATCATAGATTATAAACTAATTGGTACATCTTAAAAAAAACATACTTGAACCTCACACGCAAATACATGTGAACTCCAAACAGATGAATTATTTGTAAATTATTAATTAATTAAGTAATATTTATTTGTTTACTTATTATTGATTATTAATTATTACTTACTAATTAGTTATTAATTAAATGTTAATTATTAATTAGGATTATTTCATATTAACAATAGTTATTATTTAACTTTTACTTATTTCTACTTAGTTATAATCGAGTAATAACTATTAAAAGCTTATAATGTATATGTCACCTAAATATTAATTAATAAGCAGTTAACATTAACTATTAAACATCAATTACCACTTATTAACTATTAATTATTTAATAAATATTATTGATTCCTAAGTTTATTATTAATTATTAATTATTATTAAATATTAATATAATTAGTTATTAAATATAGATATTATAAACATGAAGTTTGTAATGGGCATCTATTACAACTAACAAAACAAAAAGTTGTTAAAAATATGTTTATTACAACTTTAGGGAATACCACCATTGTAAAAAACCATTTATTACAACGGTGCTTTTACCACCGTTGTAAAAAACCATTTATTACAACGGTGTCTTTACCACCGTTGTAAAAAACCATTTATTACAACGGTGCGTTTACCACCGTTGTAAAAAACCATTTATTACAACGGTGCTTTTACCACCGTTGTAAAATTAAAGTTGTAATATGGTGTTTTTGTTGTAGTGAAGCTTTGAGCCTATCGGGGAGAGTATGTAATAAACAGATGTGTCATATCTATTCATTTCTAACTTATAGTTTCTATGCAATCCATTATTGTTAACCAATCCAACATCAACTTTAATTTTTAACTATTACATCTTTAATTAGGGCGTTGAGCAACTTTAGCTTTATAGCCTTTTAGTGGCATCATGTTAGTTTTTATACGTTGATTTCATAAGATATAATTTGAAGTATGTATATATTTTTAGTTACTCCATAATTATTAATTTATGTGATAACTATTAACATTATATATGAACATGGTTAGTTTATAGCGATTTACTGATGAATTAAACTTAGATGGATACACCAAGAATTAAATGTATGTGACTATCTTTTTTTTTGAAAAACAAAATGTGTGATCTTCTGAAAAGAAGAGAGCGCGCGCACACACGCACACACACATACATACATACATACGTACATATATACATACATACATACATACATACATACACACACACACACATACACACACACACACACACACACACACACATATATATATATATATATATGTAGCCAAAAACTACAAAATCCGACTACATAATACCAAACTCTGCTATATAAATGTAGAGGAGGTAGATAGATGAGCTCCGGATAAACCACCGCCCATCATACTTCATTATCGAATTCCGGCAAGGCCACCACCCGATATTAAAGTATATCTACTCCAATATAAACAAAACACATCAAAATGGCCAAAGGAAAAAAAACAACCAAATACAACACACCAAGTCTAACTATAAAAAATAACCCCTACAACAACTGCTACCAATCCATCTAGCTATCCGCTAAGAACTTTCTCTTAATCAACAACCTGAATCTGCGAAAAGCTCAACAAACTATTAGTAATTTGTCACACACATATATATGGAAATATATATGTATTAATATATATATTATATAACTATATATATATATTTATACATATGTATATACCATACATATATGTGTAGAAGAAAAAATACAAGGAAAAACTGATAAAAGAAATTAACAACCAATGCGATATATATTACGAAAAAAACTGCTAATTCTATTAAATAGATTCAAATTAAGTCTAAACTTAATCAATAAACTCTCAAAGCCCAATTTCCCGAAAAGCTTGTAATGTGAATTAGACATCCAATCCAAACAAAAATAAACTATTTTTATAATTAAATTATCCATAGAAACAGAATTAGAATGAAAAAATCTCTGATTTCTCTCAAACCAAATGAACCAACTTATGATAGCGACTAAAGAATCTAATATGTATCTTTTACTAACATTATAAACAAATCTATAAGAATCCCAATAATAAACACAACTATTGAAAGAATTAGGACAATCAAAAACGAATATCCTTAAAACCATATTAAACATAAAATTTGTGATATTGCATGAGAAAAATAAATGATCAACATCCTCATTCAAAAGATTAAAAAAATAACACTTAACATCAATAATGATATTCTTCCTCTTTAGAAGCTCAACAATATTATGTTTCTTATGAGTGATTAACCACATTAGAAATTTAGCTTTAGGAGGAAAATTAGATTTCCAAATAAAATTAAACGGCCGAAATGAGATTCCCGAAAAATTTATAAAGTTATACATAGAATTAACCGAATAAACTTGACTTTTATCCATACCCCAACTAATAAAGTCCCTACGCTCATCAATGTGATATAATGATAACTTAGCATAAAGTAAAGCTAATTGTCTTAACATTTCCCCTTCTAAGATATTATCAAAAGAAAACTCCCATGGGGGATCCAAATCTCTTCTAAAAACATCTTTAATCAACACATTTTTAAAACCGCAATTATTAAAGAGCTCCCAAAATTCAATTTTAAGTGGTAAACGAGAAATCCAAATATCATGCCAAAAGTAAGTCATATTACCCGAATGAACAATCACCTTATAACCTATGTTAAAAAAATCAAAGAATTTTAATACTGACTTCCAAAAGTAAGATAATCTATTATACCAACTACCACTAGATCCAACAATAAACTCTCCTCCTGAATTGTAAAATTTAGATACAATAACCTTCCACGTTGTCAACACTACAGGACACCTAAATTTCCACAACCATTTGACTAATAAGGTAGAGTTAAAATTAAATAAATTAATGATCCCCAATCCCCCACCTTTCTTAGGCTTACAACACACCTCCCAGTTTACTAAACATTTGAAACCCCTACAAATAGGATCACCACCCCCACTCCATAGATAATTACGTCTTATTCTATCAATTTTTCCAATGACAACAATAAAACATGAAATTATTATATCAATTGATCAAGTAATATATACGAAGCACTTCAAACATTTTCAATGTAACAATAATTTGTTGCTAATGAGTTATAAAGGAGCATAATAATAGTTGGCAGTCAATAATAGTGTGCTGCAAAGAAGCGTAAGAAATTTAGAAGTTATATGCAGATGCATTATTATAAATTCATGATATTTTAGTATCAATAATATGACTATACTAATTTATTTTCGAAAAGCAAGTAAACTTTAATCACAACTATATATAATTACATTACAGATATTCATAAGATGTTAGCATTGAGGAAAATAAGCTAAGATCTATACAAGAAAAATGAAAAAACCTCAATGCTAACACAACAACAAAAAAGTAAGACCAAATTACATCAAAATAGCTTCAGCACAAAACATTAGACATCATATCCTGAACAATACATCTCCAGTAAACAGAAATGCCAAAACTACAGAGCTTTCATGAATATCCTCGTCATATCTTCATCATGTACCTGTCTTTTTAAAAATTTCCTTGAGAATAACAAAAAAAAAGTGCATCAGAATTCAATTCAATTGAAGTAAACACTCTGCGATTTCTTTCTGACCAAACCTCCAACAGAAAAATCTTCAATATCCTTAACAACAACATTCCTTCCTTTATTTTCCATCTGGTTGCCTTAAACAAATTAAACAATTCATCTCTATTATTAACTGATGGCTGATGAAGCTTACCAAAGTCCAAGACTCTTTTCCAAACTTGATACACAAAATTGCACTCAAAAAACAAATGAG
The DNA here is from genome assembly GCA_030737875.1 of Allium sativum. NCBI lineage: Eukaryota > Viridiplantae > Streptophyta > Magnoliopsida > Asparagales > Amaryllidaceae > Allium > Allium sativum. Next base: position 1,050,563,846 of record CM060916.1, on the reverse strand, counting down.
TATTGCATTCAAACTCAGCATGACAGAATACAAAATTATCATCAGGGATGATGCCAATTTTGAATAGCTTATCTTTAGTGTTTAAGGCATTAGACATCACTTTCCAGAGATGGAAATTTTGCTTGGCATTACTCATTAAACTCCACACTCTCCTATACCATGGAAAAATAGACCTATCACCTATTAAAAGATCTAACACTAAACTGATAGAGTGAGCTTTTCCCATCCAAGTTATACTAGCATTATTCTGTTTAAAATTGAGAGAAATTTCATACCAGAGTCTCCCCAATACTGTAGAGCTGCAGTGTGGTGAAATCATCTCACCATCATGCAAAAAATCTTCAATTTCAGTTAAATCTGGAATGCCACAATTCCTTCTCAAACTATACTCCACCACATCATGAAAAATTAAACCTCTATTTGCCCATGGAGTGTGCCAGAATGAACAAGACCGATGTGATGAATAACTTTGAATAAAAGGTAAGAATTCACTTCTGAGCTTAAGAATCTACCTCCAACTCCAACTACAAAAACTAGGGATTTGCATTTTCCAAAAGTTTTTCTTCCCAATCAAATTATTTCTCACATATTTAGTCCATAAGCAATTTTCATCAGAAAAAATCTTATCAATATATAATGAAATGGCTGCCTTATTCCAAAGAAACAGATTAGTGATACCCAAGCCTCCACTCTTTTTATCATAACAATGTTTTGAGAATGTATTGGGACAATCTTCTTAACAAATGGGTCACCATGCCAAAGAAATTTATTCATTGCACTAACTACCATATTAATGAGTTTAAAAGGAAGGATATAATGTCTGGAATAATAGGTGGTCATAGAGGTAATAACTGATTGAATTATTGTGAGCCTACCAGCTTGTGAAAGTTGACATGATGGCCATTGCTTCATTTTTGCAATAATTTTCTCAAATAATGGCATACAACTTTCCTTAGTAATTCTACCAGTAAAAAGAGGTAAACCCAAATACATTGAATTGCTAGGCAAAACATTTAAACCAGATAACTGAACTAGATCATCCACTGCAGTTTGACTAAGCCCAGCAATTTGAATGTGGGACTTCTTCAAGTTAATTTCCAAACCAGTCATATCATAAAAGGACTGAAGGATTGATAACAAACATTGGTTATTGGAAAAAACAGGTTTGGTAAAAATAATAAGATCATAAGCAAAACAAAGATGAGTGATCACTGGATTCTTACATCTAGGATGAAGATGCAGATTACCTAATTCAACTTGCTTGATGATTAAAGAATTCAGAAGCTCTATAACATAGATGAACAAATATGAAGAAATAGGGTCACCTTGTCTAACTCCTTGTTTACTATTGAAGAAAGCATGATTAGAACCATTTCTGGAGATAGAAAATTTTGGAGTAGATATACAGGTATAGATCCAGGCAAGAAATGGTTTAGGAAAATTCATTCTCGACAATATAGCAACAATCGAAGACCAAGACACACTATCAAAGGCTTTCTTTATATCAAGTTTTAACATGCATCGAGGAGAAACGTTTTTCCTGTCATAACGATAAAGTAAATCTTGGGCAATCAACATGTTATCACTAATAGATCTACCAGGAACAAATAAAGATTGATTGGATGATATTATAGTAGGGAGTACAACTTGCATTCTGTTGCACTACAAGAAAATGTTATATTTATAGCAAATATGGATTGCAAGAGAACTTGACTTGCTATAATTAAATGGTTAGGGGTAGATTAGGACAGAGATGACTTGTTTAATCGCCATTATATTAACTTCACATCGTCATAACTCACGTGAATTTTTTTCGACATTTCCCTCCATCTATTTTTCGTTGCCGCTAATATCTCTTACCTTTTTTTCTTCTTTCACCTCCAAATTACTCACATTCGTTCCCTCTTTAACACGAATCCCTCTTTAATCTGGCTCCGCACCACAACCCTCTGCTTGATTTCATAACTATTGTCAACTCCAAGATAGCTGCTCGATTCCATAATTGCTACCGACTCTAAGATAGCTACTCGATTCCAAGATAGATACTTAATTTCAAATTCGAGATTCGCCATGCCAGCTGAACCATGATTCTTAAAAGCAGCTGAAGCGTGGTTTCTACTTTGCAAACTAGTGTTCAGGTATATTTGTGCGAACATAAGCATGTTTATACAAAATCACAAATTGGCTATCTCTTGTTTTCCCTTAAATAAGTGATGTATGAGAAGATGCCATAATTGATTTTTCATCATTAAAACACTCGTCACTGGTTTGTTTGATTGAATAAGTTCACAGATTTGTTTGAATTAGGCTAGCTTAGTTTAAGTTTAAAATTCTCAGTAAGATTCAAGTGTAAGCTACATGTGATTTTGAATGAATACTCCACTTTTGTTCAAATTCAGATATGTATTTGCAGGCAATTGGTTCTCGGTTTTAGGGCGGCAGTCGAAGGGTAGCTAATGACTATAGGAAGTGGAGCAGGGGGTTCTACAGCCTTAAGTGACAGATTAATGTCATTTTCAAACTACGGTGTTTCAAGTGGACTTTTTAAAGGGAGATGGATAGATTGGATGTGCAATAACATTTGTTTGAATATACGGAAGTGTTTGTTTAGTATGGGGGAGAAATGGGTGTAGTTTTGGTTGAATTCAGGTGATGTTTGAGACCGACAGAGGTTTATTTGGTGAATGGTGCTGCAGTTTTAAGTTACAGGTGATGGTTTTATGGAGATGGAATGTTGGAGTTTTAATGAGGTTGGAAGGGAGAAGGAGATGATTTCGATTTTAAAGGGGAGGTTTGGTGACTGAGTTGTTGTGGATGGTAGGGGTATTGCTATTGTAGATGGAGACAAGTTGAATGTTGTAGGGATGGTGGGGGTTTTATTCTCAATGTTGCCTCATCCTCCTTTATCATCAAGAAAAGGGTACTTAATATGCCGAACACAGCTTTTTATTACCACTATACAATGAAATTTTATGCGATCATTTAGAAAAATGATATAAAAATAGAGCTTATGTATGTGTCAATTTAGTTCAGTTTGCTGCCTAAGGTAGTTGGCTCTTTTTTTTAAGATAAAAGTGACACAAGCGCAATAGTGTGAATTATAGTACATATGTATTGTCGTTCAAAAATAACTATTAATACATACCAAATTTACCCAAAAACACAAGTGACAACAGTCACAAATATTGCAGTACATATGTGTCAATTTACAAGCAAATTTTATTCATGCTTTGGTGAATGAGCAGTTGCTTTCCATTCATGATTTGAACTTTAAAAAAAATCAGGTATGTATATGCACAAGTCAGTTATTTCAGTTGCTCAGAAAAGGCAGCTGAGGATGGTTCTACTGCTAATGGTTCAACGGCTCAAACTGATGAGTGCCTCATGTAAGTTTCTTAATCTTATATATTTATACTACAATTTTTTTTCATAGTTAACTTTTTAGATGTTTCTATAGAGGTACACCTAAGCATGAATATACATATATATTTTAACGGTTGATGGGAAAAGATGCATGTTAGTCTGTTACACGTTCATAAGTTTGACCTATCGGAAGCCATGCTTGTAAATCTGTTACACGCATGCCATGTAATAGAAAATCAGAACTTCTGTTTTCTACTCCACTCCTAGTAATTTGCATATTTTATTATGTCAACTTATACTTGGTTGATTAATTGAGATAGTTCTTAGAAACCAAATAGTTACAAGTTTAATTTCATGAAATCCAAACACATAAAGCATAGAAAAACATATGAAAAATGGAAGCCTTTTGAAGCTTCCATGAACTCCAACACTTAAAAATTAAAAAGGGCATGTGTAGAAGCATGTAGCTGAACAGGAGGTCCCGTTGCATGTCATGGATGGTTTACTAACAGAAGCTTTCCACCAAGGCCTAGTATGCAAGCAACATCAGTAGCACTGGTATCATTCTCACTGCGTCCCCATGCAGTCAGCACACTACTACCACTTCTACAAGTGCTACAGCGCACTATTAGCCAAAGTGGAGGTATATGGTTTGCATTTTATAGAGAAGAATCTTGTTGAGGCATTGAAATTAAGTTTTGTCTTGGTTGTTCATGAAGAGATGATGGACTTCACTAAAGGAAAAGCGACTTTTAAGGTACATGGTTCTATTCTTGGCGACATGTTTCATTTTCAGAGGGATTTCAGTCGTTTATTTTCCATGCGGATCCACAAAATTTCAGTTTTTTTCCTTTTCCTTTTGCAAATTCCTCATGGTTTATTTATTTTTTCGATTTTCCGGTGAACGTTAAATTCTTCGTGGTCTCCACGTATTTGACCAATTATCTTCGCTTGAGAGATGCAACCAAGATGTTTTTCTGGTCTAAAATTTTAGATGCTTGTTTTATTGATTTTTGTTGCGAGATGTGATGGCTTGTTAATTATGAATTTTATCATAATAGATGTCAACTTGAGTTATTCATACTTATCTTATAAAACTTTTTTATTTTATCTAAATTTCTTGAAAGCTAGCCTTTTCTATGTATTCTGTTTCAAGTAATTTTATGTTGGATTTTGCAGAATGTAGGGACGGTACGATTTTTTCTAAGCCAGTCAATGATTATCCTCTTTTCACTAATGAAGTTTCATGAATAGGTATTTACATTTCACGAGATACCTTTGTTTTGAAGTCAGTTAATATTGGTTGATTTATTTTTCAATAGTGTTCGACTTTCTTTTACAGATGGAGCTGATAATTGTGCTGTGAAATCGTGGTGCTTGCGCAATTTTCCTATGTGCTTTCTGACTGAAAGGTCTTTATCTTTTTGTTACAATTTTGTTGATTATATTATGAATTTTTTTCTTGTACTACGTCAGATTAGTGAAATACATGGCTTGTTTCGTTTGGTAACTATGTTCACTAATTTATCTCGCAGGTCTCACTTCTGCAAATCTTATGAACGTGTGGCACATCAGGCCAACAATTTTAATGTTTGGATTACGTGCTTTAATATATATTGGAAGAAATGGCGAATATGTTGATTTCCCAAACCTGAAAAATTAATCAGAAATGCACAAACTTGACTTGCTTAAGTAGGCTAGTTAAGGGGATAAATATGGGTTGAAAATGCATAATAAATTTTTAAGCTCTCAAGTATGTGTGAGTGCAGTTAAAGCAATGATAATTTTTAGGAAGAGAATTGATTATATAACATATATATATTTATTGAACTATAGGGGAAATTTTGGTCTAAAATATGGTGGGAGGGTGGCTGTGTAAGCTATACAGAACATTATATGCAAAAATCAGTATCACTAACAAAAAAACAATGGGTTTTTTCTATTAAATATGTATGTGAAACGGTGATTTCCAGTGCCCCTTATTTGTAAAAGCATTGAACAAGGTGGAAACACGAGCACTGCTAATAATTAAACATTGCAAAAAGAACATATTATTTTATGTTGAAGGTTAGTTCAAATAAAAGGAGCAATTTTTTTCATGTTAGCTTTTAGAGTGCATCTGAGAATTTAATAAGGAATATGGGTATAGTTTTTCTTTATATAAATGTCTGGTGCTTCCTTCTAGTTTTTTTAATTATACATTGGAGTTGAATAACAATCGGACGATAAACTTATTTCTTCTCTTTGTACTGTGAAGAAATCTCTTCTAGAGAAAGGCAAAAGCGATAAACTTATTTAATAACGTTCGGACGATAAAATTATTCCTTCTTCTTGTCTAATCACCAATTTTCTCCTGGTCCACTTGTCTACTCCATGTCATGTTGGCTATCTTCGATGTTTTTAGCCAGGTAATCTCTTTTTTTTTTATCGATCTCCAAGTTTGTTGTTGGCTTTCGTTTTGGAGAGAATACCGATTCAATTTCAAAAGAAGCATAATGGTATAAAGTGAATTTTGAGCATAAGTGTCACATGGGTCTGTCCATGAATTGATGTCAAATTTGGAAATTTTGCGGAATATCAGACAACCAAAGAAAGAGATGTCTTTCATTCAATTGCAAATCTTATTTCTTTCTTTCATCTCTTTTTCTTGGAGTCAGCAACATTATTTTATTCCCCTTTCATTGGATTAAGTTCATACACACTATCATTATGCCGTTTGGGCACCCCATCAACATTAGGCAGCAAATTCATTGTGCCTAAGGTATCTTCGTCCTCACTATCACTATGACAGTACTATCATTATTATTTCAGATCAAATTGAAGAACCAAAAAGTACTAATTCCAGCTACAGACAAAGACAAGAAGCCCCAACATAGATGGCATTTATGCCGCAGTCAAGGTAGCCCTGGGAAATGGCCGTGAGCCTTATTTGTGACAAATTTGTTTATTATAGATTCTACTAATTTGCCAATTTAAAATATAGTTAACAGGTTTGGTTTGCTCCTATGCCCATATTATTTAAGATTTATAACATAGTTGTCAATTTCTATATGTAAGTATGTATTTATTAGTTAAACATATATTTAACGTCACAAGGTATTATGTTAATAATGCTGAATCCCTGAAACATGAATTTTGTTTTGCAGTAAGCTTGTATATTGTTTTGTAGTAGCAGTATGCATGTGTCATGCAGTTCCATTAATACCGTCTTTTCCTACAATTTCTATTTAAAACCATTTTTTTGTTTAATGATACATTCATTGTTGTTTACAGGTGTGAGTCTATTTGATGCTTCATTACTGATCGTTTGGCACGATGATAATGGCCCTCATCTTTACCGGGTACTTTAGCCGTTTCTTCTATATCTTTGAAAAGTAATTTTCATTAATTGATCATACAAATTGATGAGTTATTTTCTCATACAAAAGACTTTAGCATACTACTTTCCTACATTATAAGTTGTGGTACTATATCAAGTAGTCATGTAATCATGCGAGTTTATCGTATCTAATAATCAAGTATATCTATGTTGAAATGCAAACGGACAAGCACAGATATAGTGGGAAGCCTTATGTTAACGGCGATGATTTGAAATCATTTGCTGGAAAGCTCTCAGTAGGCCATAGTTATTTAAGTGATTATAATGATGAATCTTATTCCAATGATGTAGTTGCTGACTGTGATGATGAATCTATTTATGGAGCTTCTTACCACGCTTTTTGCCCGATTTGATATTTACCGTTATTAGTGTCCAACTGCGATTTACTATTAGGTAATATTCAATTATATATATATGAAATGAATAACAATGCTTAGTGAATGGTTTGTTTTATGGTCCTGTAGGCGCCTACCTAATTTGGATACATTTTTTTCTTAATAAAATGTTATTCCATGTGGTTCTGGTTCCTTTTTAGTAATCTGCTAGCTGAATTAGTTGCTTATTACCAGAATTTTCGTGTGTGTGAGCAATATTAGATGATCTGTCAGTTGTCATTATTGAAGTTATTATGATATATTTTGGCATTGTTATGCCTTGTACCTAAAAGATCTTAATTTATATAGCAGTTTTCCCATTTTACTTGCATTCTCAAACATTAGCTTTTTGTTTTTTAATTACATTGCAATTAATGATTATTTTTTAACTAAATCACTATATCAGCGCCATCATTATGATTATTTATGCTTATCATTTTTACTAGTAAAACATTGCTCCATTTATAATCATTTATATCCTTGTGATTATTTTGATTACATTCTAATCTTGTTTTACACTTATTAAAGTTGCTATCATTTTCTAGCTGCTGCTGAATCCATGAGGTTGATACTTATGCATGCTTGAATTGATTTTGCTAGACAACACAAATAACGTTTATTCAAACAACGTTAACTTTTGTTATTCCATAAAAATTAAAGAATGCAATAGGATATTTGGAATTATTGAATTTGATGTTGCTCTTTCAACTAAACTTTAATGACAGAGTTGGGAGTCTTTTAATGTGTATGTTCACACCGGTTTTACCATTCTCTCTTAAATTGTCACATTTACAAGTAGCGTCTGAGTAACACAAAGTAAAACCACATCACCAATTGTGTGCATGCAGTCAGTTTCTTTTATATTACCCCTTCTATCTACATTATTTGTAGTCTTAGCAATTATATAGTCGATCATTTTTTTGTATTATCTATTTCTTTGGTCATCTATTCGTTGAATGTTCATCTTCCACATAGTGATAGACATATGGTACGTTAACGTGTTAAAAAAATAAATTATTCCTCCAACCTTATATCCTGCAGGTAACCGACAACCAGGCAATGAACTATCAAAGCAGATAGATGGTCAAAATCGTGACTGGATGTGTTTAGAAGCATAACTTTTGATTGACTGAAACTGAAGATAGATTAACCGATGAAGAACCAATGAAAGTAAAGGTAAACATACTCTTGTGAAAATATAGTAATAAGATATTGTAGGTGGAAGCATGAGGAGGTTATGCAAGCCTGTTGTTTAGCTCCTTGACTATTCCATTAGGAACTATCATCAAGCTTTTAAACAAATTGTCATGCATTTGTTCTTTAGGCAATTTATACAAAAGTGTGGAAAGCATGAGCTCTGATTGGATGTATTTGAAGGCTAATGCAAAGGGCTTACTGTTGCATCCCAATCTTGCAACTCATTTTAGTCTCCTTGATACAGTATTTTCTGTTAGTGAGAAGAGCATTATGATTGGATCTTTCCCTTGATGTCATACTTGTTTGAGTAATAAATCTTTCCGCTCTCGCAAACGTGGGGAGAAAAATATTAATAAAATTATAGAACGGAATCCAAAATTGCCGCCATGAGCTGAAGTTAGAATAAATGGAAATTTACATTGATGAACTTAACATAAGCTTATCACACCGTTGTGAACACAATATTCACATATCTATTCACTTCCACTTTCGGCTTTATTTTGTTGATTCGAATATTCAAATTCTATAATATGTAGGCACTGAAATTGTTAAAGTCTTGCTTGACCTCACAATCTCCATTTAGCAATATATTCTTGCTAAAGAAGCAAAAGAAAGGTCCTCAGTTTATGGTTGAATATAGAATCAACCTCCTATTTACAATCAAATCAATAAATCAGTAGCTTAGTAGCTTAGAAGAAGCTTGATGGTAATTGTTTTGCTAGTCTGAAGCTTCATATTTTATCGTTGTTGGCTTTTTCTATCTATGTAGTAATTATGCTATCTTTTTAAGTATTACCGGTTTGATCTCTTTTGAACTATTTTTCCTTTGTGTTATATTAACAGTCACCATCACGTTTGCAATATTTGTAATGTTTCCGATTGTTGTCGTTTCTTCCTAGTTGCCTCTTTGCCTTATTCTTATTTCAAATCTGAACTAGATCCGGAAGCTTTTTCTTGGCTATCGTCGATTCAACAAGGCTCTGCCAAAATTCCTTGTGATCGTTGAGCTTGTCAGGCATGTCAACTTGCCAGGTATTGTTCTTTTTTTTTCATGATCCAAGTGTGTTCGATATGCTAACCAAGGGCATCAAGTGCTTTTCAACGTAATGGTAAAATTTCTTACCTTTGCAGGTTCTGCATGATGCATTTTTGAAATACCAAACTAAACAGAAGCTTACTGTGGGATCCATATATTACTTGTTTCTGCTTGAATATCAGCCGGAAGGTAACAGTGAATATCAACAATTTTTTCCTTTGCCCTTTGTGTTATCCAGTAAGTTCTATGACAATGACAGCATTTTCCAGCGATGGATCATTTATTTATGATAACTGCATATATGAAGTTTTTGTTATGTACAATGACTTCAATAATAAATAACATGGACTGGGCATATCGACTTCCATTTACAAATAGGATAGGATGACCCATATTTACACATTATAACTTCTTATTAATCGATTTTTTAAATTATGGTTGTAAAGTCTATGCTTAATTGATATTGCCGCTACACATGACTGATTCCATAGTTGAATTAAATTTCAAGCAATAGTAGTTTCCAATTCTTTTGAAAAGAGCAAGTATAGTGAATTTTCGTATTTATATTTTATTATGCATGGATGTTGCCTTTTAAAAGGCATGTTGTTTTAAATGTCAGCAATGTATAACTTCCAAAATGTACATAATGTAAGGAAATTGATATATACCTCAAACGGAACTGATGTGAATGCGTAAAGGATTAAGAAACAGAACTGATGTGATGTGATTAAAACAGAGAGAAAAGTAAAACATATTTAATCAACATATTGTTTAGTAAAAGAACACAAATGTAATCAACATATTTAATGAACTGATGTAATAACATATTTAATCAACATCAGGTATTGTAGAACTTCAAGTTAAAAAATCGCACAGTAGTAAAGTGAAAATGACACGGCAGGAGAAACATGCAGAAAATGATTTTTTAAAGGTAAAGAGATGCAACAAACACAAATATAATCAAAACAACTGTTCAGGTTGTTTTTACCGTTATATGAGCAGTAGAATGATTAGTAAAGGTACCATGAATTAGTACGGGACTTAGAACTATATGTTATAAAATTCAACACAACGCATAATGATTAGTAAACATACTGTGAGCAGCGAAATTAGAACGAGTTCCAAGGGAAAAAATACATAATGAAATAAAATCCAACGCAATGCAGTATTTGCACGTAGTTATCATGAAAATTCAAGCATTGCACCATAAAGTGATTATGCTTCCTTCTTCGTGTCTTGTTTTTTATTATTCCAAAGGAAAATAAAATACGGTATAAGAGGAATTAAAATTATATGTTATAAATAATAAGTTATATTTCTCTATGTGAAATGAGAAAATGATGTTTACATTTAAGTAAAGAGGACTAAAATTTTCTAAATTATCAGACTGACATTTAAATTACTATATAAGTGGACTTGTCCTATCAACAAAAAAAATCACCTAACAATGGTTTTTGTATTTTTGTATTTCACATGGTATAATCAAGCACATGTGCAGAGATTCAACTGTACAAATAGATTACATTTGTTATTCCTGTAGTTTTTTTTTTAAATGGAAGACCAGGTTCATTTCAAGACGTTCAGTTTGAAAATGAACTTGTCGGTTACTGTTATCTTTCTCTTAGACCTTAGTCCTAACGTTAATAAGGTATATGGTATGCCATGTCGGTACCCTATCATTGAAAGTGCCAACAATATTTTGAACCTACATCAGACTTTCTATTTAGGAGATGCTTAACTTTGCATCCCCCCCCCCAAAAAAAAACAAAAAAGGCTGGGTTACACTGCAATCTGGATATGTAACGGGTCAGTTGATTGTTGCGTCTTTATAGAGTGTACCATGCACCATAGGTGTCGTTTAGTTCATTGTATTTGGAAGGAAAACCAGTGTATTTTTGAACTGCATGCTGTGTATCTTTCTTTTTTTTACTGCGACCTTCTATGCTACTTGCTAGGTAGGATTTGTTCAAGGTTGTCTGCAGTTGTCTACTCGCCTAATGTAGTTTTAAGTAATCAATATGGACGTCCCTAATGAAGTCTGTATTATGGCGATCATAGTACAAATCACTTCTTTTTGTCTTTTTTCCATATCCTTTGAATACACCAGAGTATGAACTCACGTATTAGAACATGCTGAGTTTTGCAAGTGGTATGAATATGCTGAGATTTGGGTTATACATGTGAGTCTGTTGTGTTTATTTTTTGTATGTTCTATGCACATATTGAAAAAAAAGTAGTTGTATTGATGTTTTGATTTTTTGGGTATTACGCAAGCAAATTGAAAAAAAGTAGCTGTATTAGAACATGGAAAACATTTTTTTAGTTTGTACTAGTTTCAAACGAGTAGTGTACTTTCTTATACTAAACATTAATCCTTGCATGTTTGGGTTTTATGACTAACAGACGTATGTTTTTTTTTTTGACAGGTTTACACTATGGTCAAAGGCATGGAAAAATATGTTTTTGCACTCATTGTCCTTCAAATGTATTTTCCATCGATGTTCATACATCTTTACTTTTACTAGTATCGTTTTGGTTAGCTACGGTTTTATGAATTATTCTTTTCAGTATATGTCTTATATTGGTTAGCAACAATTGTAAGAATTGTTACGTTTTGCCACAAATATTTATATGCTTCGAACTCTTTATGACATACTTTTTGATCATATATTGTATATGAAATAGTTTTAATAATGGGTATACATACTATAGCATTATGCTAGTGCAATAAGAATATTATATAACAATTTAACGACTTTCATGGTAAGCAAATAATGCTATAAAATACTAAAATGGACTTTCAATAGCGTTTCTATAGCATTTATACTTTCTATAATAATAAGGCTATGGAATTTTTACAGCATGTGTAGTTGCTATAATAATCAAGCTATTAAATTTCTATAGCGTTTGTAGTTGCTATAATATTCAGGCAATGTTTATCTATAGCATTTGTAGTTGTTATAAATAGCAATTAAATGATGTCATAAATATTATCAGCATAAACCACAACTTGCATAAAAGTTTTATAGCAACCAAAAAACGCCACAGATATGATTTTGTATGTTACAAATCGTCCATTTAGTAGCAATTTTGAAATGCTATAAGTAACATCATTTATAGCACGTTCTTTATAATGATTATTAGGTTGCTATTATAGACCCTTGACATATTACAACATGTTGATACACAGCGTTTATAAAAACGACGTCGTATCCTTTAATAGCGTTTTTCAAATGCTATAAAAAGGTCTTTTTCTTGTAGTGTTGGCCAACACTTTAGAAATAATCTTGTAGAAAACACTACAACATGATATTGGCCTAAAGTCTGATACATATGTAGGGTTGTCAATTTTAGGAACCAGAGCTAGGCAAGTGGCTGCAAATGAAACTGGTAATGCATTGGAATAGAAAAAATATTTAATAGCTTCAGAAATGTCATTACCAATAGTACCCCAACACTTCTGTAGGAAATAAGCATTAAAACCATCTGGCCCTCCAGAACTAGCTGGATCCATCCCCTGAACTGCAAATCTGATTTCGTCATTAGTTACTGGCTTAATAAGCCCTATTGATTGCTCATGAGAGATGAAAGGCAAATTAATATGGAATAAAGGCTCAATATTGCTAGAGTGAAGAATTTCAGGAGCAAGAATAGTCCTAAAATAATTGACAAAAGTAGTATCAATAGCATTATGATTAGTTAGCAAAATACCATCAACATCATAAATCATATGAACAACTTCTCTCATTTTGTTCATTTTCAGAAAATTATGAAAATATTTAGAATTCCTATCTGCTTCCACTTCTCTCCGGATATAAGACCTCTGTTTCATTGATTGATATTCTGTGTCCAAAATGAACTTAAGCCTGTCTTGTAGTTCTTTCTCTAAAATCAGAAGCTGAGAATTATAAGGATCAGTAGCTATATTGCTTTGCACCTTTATTAGTTCAGATCTAACACGAGAAGATTGCATCATTACATCTCCAAAATTATGCTTAGACCAGGCTTTGAGATGAAACTTGAGAAGCCTTAGTTTATTTAATAGCTTTTCTAAAGGATTCCTTCCAAAATTTTGATTCCAGACCTGTAAAAGAATACTGGAAAAATCCTTATGAGATAACCAAAAATTAAAATTTTTGAAAGAAGACTTCCCTTTAATAATGGCATCAGCTTCACCCCAGTATAAAAATAAAGGACTCTGATCAGAAATGGTAGGAGGGAGGATATGGTAGGAAGAAAAAGGACAGATATCAAGAAATGCAGAATTGTCAAAGATATGGTCAAGTTTGCAAAGAGTGGGAATTCCAGAGTGACTTTTATTGGACCAAGTGAAAGAAGGACCAATTGAATTGAGAGGAGACAGTTTTGATTTGATAACAGCTTGATTGAGTGGAGCAATATCATTAATAGAAAGAGAACACCCACCAATTTTTTGAGCAGAGGAGTACATGCAATTGAAATCCCCCCCCCCCTAAAATCCAAGGATCATCCAAAGTATTAATATTATGAAGTTTGTTGAGAAAAGAGAGTCCCAAAGATGTAGCATTATGAGCATAAATAGAAGTAATCAAGAAAAATTAATTGGTAGGTAAATATATACATCTGTAATGTATAAACTGATCAGAAGAGGACAGTTTTGAAAGATTAAAAACTTGAGGATTCCACAAAGTCAAAAGTCGACCAAAACTAACATCAACAAGGTTATTATCATATTTCCAATTAGGAGCAATGTAAGCAACTGCTTTGGCTATTGAAAACATATCCAATTTTGTTTCAGAAAGACATAGTAATTGAATGTTCTTATTGTGCATAAAAAATTTAACTTCACTTTGCTTAGAAGGAAGATTCAACCCTCTAATATTCCAGAAACAAATATTGTGAATCATTTTTTAGCTTGAGGGGATTTAATTGAGAGGGCAGAAGAATGCATAGTTTTCCTTTTTGAAAGTGATTTTTGACTGCTAATTGGTTGCACTTCATCTTGATTAAAATCAATACCATCATCCACATCATCATTAGTAGATGGAACTGCCTTCTTCTGACTACCTTTCTTGGATTTCAAAATGTTCTTTGAGGCTAAATCAACAAAATCATAAATCATTTCCTTAGGAGGAATAGAAGTAAAGTCTTTCTCATGCATGCTAGAGGAAGATGAAGATTAAGAGCTCACAGAATGAATGGAAGAAGGAGGTAGAATAATATTTTTAGGAGGAGCAAGATGAGAATATAAAGAAGTACTAGAAAGAGAAGAAGGTAAAGGAAAACTAAATGAATCACTTGAATGACTACCAATTGATGATGAAAAGGAGGAAGAACAAGATAAAGGAGTATAGGATGATGATTGAAAATTACAATTCAAAGAAATAGATGAGCCAGATGATGGCAAATCAAATAAGGATGAAAAAGGATTAGCATGTACGATGTCATCAACCACTTGTTTTCCTTCCATATCAGATTTCTTATTCACAACACTGTTGCCATTCAAGTCAACCACTACCACTTTATCATTATTTTTACTTAAAATTGAAGAATCAATTTCCATGGTATTAGTATTATTCATTTCAGTATAATTCCCCAGATTTTCAGTGCATCTAATCTCAACCACTTTTTCCAATGCATCATTAACATCTTTCTGTACATCAGTTCCAAATTTGCCTTGCTTCTATATCCACATTTGCTTTTCCCTGTTATTCACCTTATTCCATCCTGGCTGATTAAAATGAACTGAAGCTGATTGCCTATTTCTATTCTCAGCCATGTTAATTGGTCTACCCCTACTATAATCTTCATTACATTCGATAATTTCTCTGTTAACATTGACATGAACATCACACTCCATAATTGAGTGACCAAAGACTTTACATAATGTAACGACCCGTATTCTACACATCATAGAATTGTAGAATATTTATTTCTTTCCCGTATGAAGTCGTATGGTCATGTAACTTTGGGAAACATCCATTAGAGTCATTTCCCATGTTAATGATTTTTGTCGATTTTTAATAGACCATTTTGCCCCTAGTTGGTACTGTTTTGGCCATAACTTTTGATTGGAAAGGAATTTTGACCTGAAACCACTTCCATTAGATTCGTTTGATGGTTTACCTTTCCGTAGAGTGGTCATATTTGCCAAACGGACTTACCGTTTGGGAGATATGGCTGAAATAAGTATTGGAGGGTGGCAAACTGGTTAACCGGGCCAAATCGGGTGATTAGTGAGTAGGCCCATAACCCATTTCGGGATTAGGGTTATGGGGAGGCTGAAATGAGATAGAGCATCATTCCATTTCAGTTTTCTAGCCTCCACTTATCACCAAGGAACCCTAAAAATGGCCTCTAACCTCTAAATCACCTCCAAATCACCTTTTGGTCAAGGATTTGGCTTAGCAACCCCTAATCAAGGAAGATCTTCATCAAAGCAACATAGGAGCTGCTGTTTGGCATTGAGATTCACATCAAATCAGAGCTTTATTTAGATCTTAGTTTTATTTGTGGCTAAGGTGAGTGATTTGCATAGTTTTACACTAATTATGGCTAGTTAAGGGTAATTAGTGTTAATTAGCGAATTTATACACTAATAAATTCGGGAAAAATGTTCATAAATTCCTAAATGATGTTTTAGGCCTCTGATATGAATTTGGGTTAATTTGGTTAAGTTTTGCTAATCCTATCATTAGTTTCACCTAAACATGCTTAAGGGGAAATATGGGGTTTTGGGTATGCTTGATCCATTTTAACTTATCATATTGATGTTTTGATGTTTGTGGTTGATTATGCATGTTGCTATGACTGTATGAAATGCTTTGTGATTGATTTCAATAGTTAGAATGGTCGAAAACGTCGTCGAATGGCGTAAACACTTGCTGGAACAGTTTCAGAAAACAGTGCAGGGTTCGGATCGGATCGGACATAGGGCTCGGATCGGATATGTTGAACTGAGCAAAGAATCCGATCGGATCGGAACCCAACACTTGGGGAAAAAGTGGCAAAAAGGAAGGCCATGCTAGCTGAACTGGGATCGGATCGGATCGAGGAGGATGGATCGGATCGAGGAGGACGGATCGGAGCGGAGGTACGAGGATGGATCGGATAGGAGCATGTGAAGGACGAGGGGACGGATCGGAACGGAGGCGCGAGTTGGAGGGCAGATGACACCCGACCCGACCCGAGACGAAGCACCCGACCCGAACCGATGGAGGACAACCGACCCGAACCGCACCAGAAGGAGACCCGACCCGAACAGAGGAAGGATACCCGACCCGAACCGAACCGATGGCTGGAGAAGGAACCCGACCCGACCCAGTATTGACCAATAACCCGATATGCAAAGGTAGTCCAATATGGGAAGTTAGAGCTCAGGATCCAGTTGGGAACCGATGAGTTCACTTCATGGTTGGACTTTGCTGCGGGACGTGTGCTAAGGAGATGTCGACGTTCATAACTTCGATTCACCACTAAGAATGAATGATGGGCTACTTATCAGTGCAGTAGGGTCATTATGACCTGAAGGGCAAGGTGATGGTAGCAAGACTACGTTATCAGTGCAGTAGGGTCATTATGACCTGAGGGGCAAGGTGATGCGTAGTAAGAATATGAGCCAGCGCAGATGGGGTGAACAACTCCATGGGGAAAGTGGACATAGTAAGGATCGGTAAGGCTATGAGCCAGTGCAGATGGGGTGAATAACTCCATGGGGCAAGTGGACATAGCGAGAAATTAGTAGCTACGTTATCAGTGCAGTGAAGCCATTTATGACTTCATGGGGCAGAGTGATCGTAGCAAGGTATGTTGGGTGATCGAAGTGGTGAATATCGTATGCTTTACGCACTGAGTGAGAGATGTGAGGATGGATGCTATGTTTGATTGATTGCCATCCCTATGACATGCACACCTCCCCCACCTCCGTATCTTTATATTGTTTGATATGATACCTTAGAGCGTTGTACAGTATGTAGTGCTAACTCTTTGGTTGCAGGTCCAGGTTCAGGTATGTTTTAGTCTACCTGTTATTGTTCACTTTAGATGCTTATCGCTCATACCAAGCTTTATGTCTGACCCAGAGTTTTATGTCTCCTCTTATTACTCTGGGTGCTCACACGAGCAGACTAGAGACAGGTTAGCTGGTGATGCGCGAGTAGCTGATTCGGAGGCGGGCAGGAGGCTTCCACGTATGATATATATATACACATTCTCCCTGTGTTGTTGGTCGTCGCTACTTGGGCATTGGTAGTGTACCTCCTTTATCTTTCTTTTGCTTTGAGACAGTTTGAAAGTTGTAATAAGCTGTATTTTGGATTTCCGCTGCTATGATGTTTTGTTCTGATTTTCAGCTTATGCACTGTCTCTCCTGTTTTATGTCAAGTATGTTATTATTATATTTTGTTCTATGCGCTGTGAGACATTCTACAGGTTCTTTGTATGTTCATTTCCTTCTTCCCTTTCCTTCTCACGACCAGTTCCGTGCTAACTGGACATGTGTACAGCGCACTTTTGGAGTAAATGTCGGTTGGTGCGGGGCGGGTCGTCACACTTGGTATCAGAGCTCTAGGTTGCGTAGTTAACCTAGGGAAAGACACTACGGAGAGTTAGTACGTGTATGAGAGCGCGTATTTGTGATTACTTTGGTTTTCAAAAGCTATGTATATATATACTATTAGTAGTACAAGAATGAAGTCGCACTGCACAAGCACCACTATGGGATCGTTAATCGTTTCCCTTTTTCAGATTGACGATGAGCCGAGACACGAGGGGTGCTGGTAGAGGGACCAACCAAGGGAATGCCGCTGACATGAGGGCAATGTTTACTAACCTCATGAGAGACATGCTTAGAGAAGTGCAAGGGGCAGTTCCCAATCCCGTGGTTGGTGTTGGCCCAGTAATGCAGGCGCCTAGGGTCGATTTTGCCAAGTTGTGCAAGGATTACACTAATCTTGGTGGAAAGCCGTTCCATGGAACAGAGTCGGCCACAGATGTCCAGGACTGGATGGATAGCTGTGACCGTATCTTCGATGACTTGGGTCTTGAGGATGCGATGAAGAGAAGGCTAGCGCCTCGTCAGCTACAAGGGCGAGCGATGAATTGGTGGAATGCTATTAGAACAGCTACTCCAGAGGAACAGGTTACTTGGGTTCAGTTCAAGGCTCGCTTTAGCGAGAAGTTTATTCCAGCTGCCCAGAAGTCAGTGTTGTTCAAGAGGTTCTTGGAACTCAAGCATAATGGGAGGGCAGTTTCTGATTATATTTCTGAGTTCGACACTTTGTCGAAGTATGGACTGTCTCTCATTGATACTCCTGAAAAGAAGAATGAGAAGTTCATTACTGGTTTGGATGGATACTTGGGGGAAAGGCTTATCAACCATATCGATGAGACTTTTGAATCGATCGTGGGGAAAGCTTTGAGATCAGAGAGTCTTTACCCTAAGTCAAAGACTGAGGCTGCATCTGCAGAAGGGCCAAAGCCGCAAGTAGGCGGTGGAGGCAAGAATAACTCTCAGAATAAGAGGAAGCAGGACCAATCTAAGGGTGGCCAGAAAAAGAGTAAGAAGGATGTTGAGTGCTTCAGCTGTGGAAAGAAGGGCCATTATGCTAAAGAATGTCGGGCCAAGCCAGCGGAAAGGAAGTGCTACAACTGTGGTCAAGTGGGACATCAGAAGGATAAGTGTCCGCAACCTCTTAAGGAGAAACAGATTGTGAAAGCATATGCTATTGATGCTTTTCCTTCTTCGTCGAATGCCCCAACTGTGGCGGAGAAACGAAAGAATGTTGTTATTCAAGGTATGCTTTCTATTTATGATGTACCAGTTCGAGTTTTGTTTGATACTGGGGCTTCCCGTTCCTTCATATCTAGTGACCTGGTAGATAGGTTGGGACTGGAACCCGAGATAGTCGATAGACCATTGGTTGTGACGAACCCGATTGGTGGTTCAACTAGCCTTAGTATGATTTGCAGGAATTTGGTCTTATCGAGTCATGGATGTATGTTTGTATGTGATTGCTTTGTTTTGGGCTTTACTGGGTATGGCATTATATTGGGAGTCGATTGGCTCCAAAGATACGGGGTGGTGGTAGACTGTGAGGGCTTTTTGGTGACAATGAGGGCGGATGATGGGCGGAGGGTAGTGTTTGGTAGCCTACCTAGTGATGGGGTTATGGCTAGTTTTGTCAATTCCCTCGACATCCCGCAGGATGAGTTGTCAGATGTGCCCGTGGTTGGCCAGTATCCGGACGTCTTCGAGGAGGTGACCGGGCTTCCACCACACCGAGAGATTGAGTTCCGTATTGATTTAGTGAAAGATGCCAGACCTATAGTGATGCCACTTCGTCGTATGGCACCAAGGGAGCAGCGAGAGCTCGGGGTGCAAGTCAGCAATCTTTAGAAGAAGGGATTTATTAGAAGGAGTGTCTCCGAGTGGGGAGCACCAGTTGTGTTTGCCACTAAGGCAGATGGTTCCCTTCGTTTGTGTGTGGACTATCGCGAGTTGAATAAGGTAACGAGGAAGAATAAGTATCCTCTACCGCGGATAGATGATTTGTTTGATCAGCTGGAAGGAGATAGAGTGTTCTCCCAGTTGGACCTCGCGACAGGATTTCATCAGCTTCGAGTAGCAGATGAGAGTGTTTCGAAAACGGCATTTAGGACGCCGTCTGGATTTTATGAGTGGTTGGTCATGCCGTTTGGGTTGACCAATGCACAAGCCTACTTTGTGGATCTTATGAATCGAGTATTCAGAGATCAGTTGAATAAGTTTGTTCTTGTTTTCGTGGATGATATCCTTGTTTATTCAAGGACAGAGGAGGAACACAAGGGGCACTTGAGGATAGTGATGGAGGTGTTGAGGAAACACCAATTGAAAGCGAAATTCTCTAAGTGTCATTTTTGGAGAAGGGAAGTAAGATTCTTGGGTCATGTTGTTTCAGAGAGTGGTATTGCCGTGGACCCTGCGAAGGTGGCTACGGTACAGGATTGGCCTACACCCAAGAATGCAGCAGATGTAAGAAGTTTCTTGGGATTAGCTGGATATTATCGTAAGTTTATCCAGGACTTCTCCAAGATAGCAGCACCGTTGACTCAGTTGACTAAGAAGAATCAGTCCTTCGTCTGGGACGGAGTGTGTGAGGATGCCTTCAAGAGTCTAAAGGAGAAGTTGACGCGTGCGCCAGTGTTAGTCATTCCTAAAGGAAATGAAGAGATGACGGTATACACGGATGCTTGTGGTACCGGACTGGGTGCTGTATTGATGCAAGGAGGTAGGGTTGTAGCTTATGCTAGTCGACAGCTAAAGCCGCATGAGAAGAAGTATCCTACCCATGATTTGGAATTAGCAGCGATTGTATTTGCGCTGAAGATGTGGAGACACTATCTCTTGGGAGAAAGATTTGAGTTGTTTACCGATCATAAATCGTTAAAGTATCTCTTCTCTTAGAAAGATCTGAATCTCCTTCAGCAGAGATGGTTAGAGTTCTTGGCTTCGTATGATTTTGATATCGCATACACACCTAGGAAGGGTAATGCAGTAGCCGATGCCTTGAGTAGGAGACATGCCAGCTTAGGGGCAATGTTTCTTGAGTGGAAGAAACTGGAGTATATCGCGGTGTTTGATTTCAGACCAAAGTGCGAATTGGATCCAGTCATGCTAGCTAGTTTGACTATCAGACCCACTTTGATAGAGCGGATTGGTTCTAACCAGAGGAACGATCCTAATCTATTGGAAATCATCTCCAAGTTAGAGATGAACATCGACAGTGAGGAGATGAGTGTGTATAGGCTTGATCGAGATGGATGGCTTCGAAAGAATGGAAGACTAGTTGTGCCCAACGTCAATGGATTGAGAGATGAAGTGATTCGAGAATGTCATCACTCAAAACTGACTATACACCCCGGTGGTAATAAGATGTATCGAGACATGAGACAGACTTACTACTGGGAAGGGATGAAAAGAGACATTGGGAAGTTTATATCCAAATGCATGAATTGCCAGCTAGTTAAAGCCGAGCAAAAGAAGCCTAGTGGGTTGTTGCAACCATTAGAAATTCCCGAATGGAAATGGGAGCAAGTCTCGATGGATTTCATCAATGGCCTACCAAGGACTAGATCGGGATATGATAGCATTTGGGTAATTGTAGATCGATTGACTAAAAGTGCAAGATTTGTACCAATCAAATCGACCAGAACGGCAGCCAAGTTGGCAGAATTGTATATGAAGTGGGTAGTGAGATTTCATGGAGTACCCAAAAGCATTGTGAGTGACCGAGACCCGTTGTTCACTAGTGGGTTTTGGAAGAGCTTACAAGAGGCTCTAGGGTCAGGATTACATCTCAGTACCGCATATCATCCTCAGACCGACGGTTAGACGGAGAGGGTGAATCGTATATTGGAAGACCTCTTGAGAGCTTGTATATTGGATTTTGGTGGATCATGGGATGACCATTTGCATCTAGTAGAGTTTCCATATAATAATAGCTACCAATCCAGTATCGGTATGGCTCCATATGAAGCTTTGTACGGAAGACCGTGCAACTCACCATCATGTTGGATAGAGACTGGCGAGAAGTTTATGCTTGGACCAGATGTGGTGAGAGAAACTTCGGATAAGATTAAGATCATTCAGCAACGAATGAAAGCTGCCCAAGATAGGCAGAAGAGTTATGCTGATAAGAGGAGAAGAGACTTGAA
The DNA here is from genome assembly GCA_030737875.1 of Allium sativum. NCBI lineage: Eukaryota > Viridiplantae > Streptophyta > Magnoliopsida > Asparagales > Amaryllidaceae > Allium > Allium sativum. The sequence continues at coordinate 1,050,541,825 of CM060916.1, read as the reverse complement.
ATTCTCCGTTGGTGACTTGGTGTTTGTCAAGATCTCTCCGTTGAAGAGTGTGATTCGATTTGGCAGGAGAGGCAAGTTGGCACCAAGATTTGTCGGCCCATTCCCTGTTCTTGAACTAGTCGGGAATTTGGCATATAGGGTTGGCTTACCAGAGAAAATGGCGGGAGCTCACAATGTATTTCTTGTTTCCCAACTGAGGAAGTTCGTCCGCGACTCAGATATGACTATTTCACCTGATCTGTTAGAGGACTTCGAAGTAGAACCCAAGGCGGTTAGGAACCGCAAGCCGATTCGTATTGTGGGGCACGATACGAAGAAACTTCGAAGGAAGGCGGTGAAGCTAGTCAAGGTTCAGTGGGGCGAGGACGAGAATGATTGTACTTGGGAGACAGAGGAGAGCATTAGGAAGGCATATCCAGAACTCTTCGCCTGGTAAGATTTACTTTGCAATTTAGTTTTCGGCATGCTAGGATAGACTTATTTTGCTTGTTTTGCATGTTTGATGGTTGTTTTATGATTGATAGGCATGCGGGACCTTTGTGTGTGTTTTGATTAGGAAATTTCGGGGGCGAAATTTCTTAAGGGGGGAGAGTGTAACGACCCGTATTCTACACATCATAGGATTGTAGAATATTTATTTCTTTCCCGTATGAAGTCGTATGGTCATGTAACTTTGGGAAACATCCATTAGAGTCATTTCCCATGTGCATGATTTTTGTCGATTTTTAAAAGACCATTTTGCCCCTAGTTGGTACTGTTTTGGCCATAACTTTTGATTGGAAGGGAATTTTGACCTGAAACCACTTCCATTAGATTCGTTTGATGGTTTACCTTTCCGTAAAGTGGTCATAATAGCCAAACGGACTTACTGTTTGGGAGATATGGCTGAAATAAGGTTTGGAGGGTGAAAAACTGCTTAACCGGGCCAAATCGGGTGATAGTGAGTAGGCCCATAACCCATTTCGGGATTAGGGTTATGGGGAGGCTGAAATGAGATAGAGCATCATTCCATTTCAGTTTTCTAGCCTCCACTTATCACCAAGGAACCCTAAAAATGACCTCTAACCTCTAAATCACCTCCAAATCACCTTTTGGTCAAGGATTTGGCTTAGCAACCCCTAATCAAGGAAGATCTTCACCAAAGCAACATAGGAGTTGCTGTTTGGCATTGAGATTCACATCAATTCAGAGCTTTATTTCAGATCTTAGTTTTATTTGTGGCTAAGGTGAGTGATTTGCATAGTTTTACACTAATTATGGCTAGTTAAGGGTAATTAGTGCTAATTAGCGAATTTATACACTAATAAATTCAGGGAAAATGTTCATAAATTCCTAAATGATGTTTTAGGCCTCTGATATGAATTTGGGTTAATTTGGTTAAGTTTTGCTAATCCTATCATTAGTTTCACCTAAACATGCTTAAGGGGAAATATGGGGTTTTGGGTATGGTTGATCCATTTTAACTTATCATATTGATGTTTTGATGTTTGTGGTTGATTATGCATGTTGCTATGACTGTATGAAATGCCTTGTGATTGATTTCAATTGTTAGAATGGTCGAAAACGTCGTCGAATGGCGTAAACACTTGCTGGAACAGTTTCAGAAAACAGTGCAGGGTTCGGATCGGATTGGACATAGGGCTCGGATCGGATATGTTGAACTGAGCAAAGAATCCGATCGGATCAGAACCCAACACTTGGGGGAAAAGTGGCAAAAAGGAAGGCCACACTAGCTGAACTGGGATCGGATCAGATCGAGGAGGACGGATCGGATCGAGGAGGACGGATCGGAGCGGAGGCACGAGGATGGATCAGATAAGAGCATGTGAAGGACGAGGGGACGGATCGGAACGGAGGCGCGAGTTGGAGGGGAGATGACACCCGACCCGACCCGAGACGAAGCACCCGACCCGAACCGATGGAGGACAACCGACCCGAACCACACCAGAAGGAGACCCGACCCGAACAGAGGAAGGATACCCAACCCGAACCGATGGCTTGAGAAGGAACCCGACCCGACCCAGTATTGACCAATAACCCGAGATGCAAAGGTAGTACAATATGGGAAGTTAGAGCTCAGGATCCAGTTGGGAACTGATGAGTTCACTTCATGGTTGGACTTTGCTGCGGGACGTGTGCTAAGGAGATGTCGACGTTCATAACTTCGATTCACCACTAAGAATGAATGATGGGCTACTTATCATTGCAGTAGGGTCATTATGACCTAAGGGGCAAGGTGATGGTTGCAAGACTACGTTATCAGTGCAGTTGGGTCATTATGACCTAAGGGGCAAGGTGATGCGTAGTAAGACTATGAGCCAGCGCAGATGGGGTGAATAACTCCATGGGGCAAGTGGACATAGTAAGGATTGGTAAGGCTACGAGCCAGCGCAGATGGGGTGAATAACTCCATGGGGCAAGTGGACATAGCGAGGAATTAGTAGCTACATTATCAGTGCAGTTAAGCCATTTATGACTTCATGGGGCAGAGTGATCGTAGCAAGGTATGTTGGGTGATCGAAGTGGTGAATATCGTATGCTTTACGCACTGAGTGAGAGATGTGAGGATGGATGCTATGTTTGATTGATTGCCATCCCTATGACATGCACACCTCCCCCACCTCCGTATCTTTATATTGTTTGATATGATACCTTAGAGCGTTGTACAGTATGTAGTGCTAACTCTTTGGTTGCAGGTCCAGGTTCAGGTATGTTTTAGTGTACCTGTTATTGTTCACTTTAGATGCTTATCGCTCATACCAAGCTTTATGTCTGACCCAGAGTTTTATGTCTCCTCTTATTACTCTGGGTGCTCACACGAGCAGACTAGAGACAGGTTAGCTGGTGATGCGCGAGTAGCTGATTCGGAGGCGGGCAGGAGGCTTCCACGTATGATATATATATACACATTCTCCCTGTGTTGTTGGTGGTCGCTACTTGGGCATTAGTAGTGTACCTCCTTTATCTTTCTTTTGCTTTGAGACAGTTTGAAAGTTGTAATAAGCTGTATTTTGGATTTCCGTTGCTATGATGTTTAGTTCTGATTTTCAGCTTATGCACTGTCTCTCCTGTTTTATGTCAAGTATGTTATTATTATATTTTGTTCTATGCGCTGTGAGACATTCTACAGGTTCTTTGTATGTTCATTTCCTTCTTCCCTTTCCTTCTCACGACCCGTTCCGTGCTAACTGGACATGTGTACAGCGCACTTTTGGAGTAAATGTCGGTTGGTGCGGGGCGGGCCGTCACACATAAAGTGCAAATGTTTGGTTTCCAATCGTAAGACACAATAACTGGAGGCCAATTCTCACCAAAATCACCTAATTATATAGAATGAGGTAACTCTGAATCAGCTTCAATTTCCACTAACACTTTAACATACCTAATCCTAAGCATTTTCTCAGTGTTAACATCAAAAAAATAAGCCTACCAACTTGACAAGCTAACCAGTTTATACCAATTAAAGACCAAAGCAACAAAGGAATTCTATGAAGATGGATCCAGATTGGCACACTTTTAATCTGAGAATGAGCATTACCAATAGATGGATCCCATCTAGTGATAATGAACATTCGGCCTCTAATGAAGATAGGATCTACTTTTAAAATTTTCTCCTTATCCAAATCATTAGAAAATTTGAAATAAAAGTACAGGCCATCAGATTTAATATCTACATCTCCATTTATAGACCAATGACCACGTTGAAAATTTACTACTGAAAGATAAGATAATCATCCATCAAGAAAAAATCCCATAAGATATTGATCCCAATATTTCATACCTTCCTCTTTTACAATTGCAGGAGGAATCCTCTTAGATTTATCTTTGATTTTCTCAAATAGTTGAGGCTTATACGATCCAGAATTCCTTGGGAGAGAGTTGAATAAAGAAAGATAGTCCTTCTTAATAACAGGAGTATGAGTCGCTGTATCAAAGTTCAGATTAGCATTGGATTGATCAGATCCAATGGAAGGATTAGATCCAGAGGGAATTGAAGCATTAGTAGAAGTTGAACCAGCTAGACAAGTTGAATCTACAGCCGATGAAAGGTTGGAATTAGTAGAATTAGTGTTACTGGAAGTGGAATTATCAATCAGATTAGTGTTCGACAAAATGTCATTGGGAGACATAGCATTCAAATTAGAAGAATGATCTAGATCTGAACCAGATCTAGAAGAAAGATAAGTAACCAAAGAGGAATCACTGAAGATTGAATTGGATGAGGGATTAACAGAGTGAAGTAAAGTTTCACTAGAAAGATAGTCAAGCAAAGGATTATCAAGCAGACGAGGAGGGTCGGGAGGAGGTTGAAGGCGAACAGGAAGAGATGAAGACGAAATAAGAGAGGAGGAAGACGAACCAAGACCAGAGGAGGAGGACGCCATTATCAAGGGTCATCAATTCTTGTATTCAGTACTTTGGTTATATTTTTCCTGATACATTAGACATGATAGAGTTTGAAAGTGTGCTCTCCACTGGAGGTTTTGGTGACTATACTAATTTATGTAAAGGAAACATGCTAAATTTCATCTTTTTCCTTAGTAAGGATGTCTTTCATATGACATATTTCCTTCAACACAAAAAAATGTGACATTCTGTAAACAAGAAGGAGTTCCATCTGCCTTGGAATAAACAAATACCCAAATATGCCATGGTAAAATTAAAGAAGATTAATTGTACTGTTTTAATAACATGAACAACAACAAAATACAAAGTTATTTTATTTTCACACACAACATAGAATCACTTATTTCTACAATAAACATTAATTTAGGCTCCTAATTAATTTGATGCAGTAAATTTAATCGTTAATCAATATTTAATATTGCCAAGGACATTTCACGATATGAAGAACTTCTTAAATGAATTCATTATTCATTGACGATACACAAACTTCAGAACAATAAAAAACATACAAACATGTGGGTTTACACAAATCAACATCACTTTTCAGATTAGGGAAGAAGTAGCAGCCGTGTAAAGCATACAAGTGGAAATTAAACATACAATAAGGAAATAAGTTGAGATTTTGTACCGTAAGGTAAAAGTGGATGGAAAATAGAGGACTGATGCAACCGGAGACCATTGTATTCAGAAGAATGCCCAATTTCGGTCACCAACATTGCACGGGACTTCATCGAGGAGGAAATCTACCAAATACTTTTTCAGAGTGTAAAATATTTGGGAAATAAAAGAGGAGAAGGAAAATTTTAAAAGGGGATCTACAGATTGTTTCAAAAGATGGTGGTGGATGATGTAAAATTTGGGGAGGTATGTAAAGGTACGACGATTAGTGGATCTCCGTGCGTTATTAGATCAAAATTTAAAAAAAAAGAAGGAATGGCTTATTGAGTAGAAAGCAGAGGAACCGTTTGTTTATACATTTTGAAATCTAGGAAGCGGAGAGTCTGAAAGTTGTCTGATTGGTTGCCACATTGGATGTAAAATAAAATAAGCTATGCCACATCAGCAGTTCATCCATTTTAGTTTCTAATATAGGTAACAGATATATAATTCTCCTACGTGTATACAAACTTCAAACCCTCATAACTTCTTCGTACGGTGTTTGTTTTACGCAAATCAAATGTCTATCTTAACCAGAATTTCGAGACAAACATAATGATGCAGTCCGTTTTCCTTATTTCTGATTATTAAATTAATTATTATTTAATTTATCCTCTTTTAGTGTTGTTAAAATACAGGGTGTTACATATTACCCTTACACTTGTGGGTTGACGTGTGTTGAAATGGTGATAATTCCCCATGTCAATGGTTATAAGTTTAAATAACAATAAATAAATTTTGAATGGTGAATATTAGGCTTAGTCCTTAAAATGCAACTAAATACATAAAATTTTCTTTTTAAAAAAGAATTGTAAGTTAGATTCCTAAAATATAATTGTCAAATACTTATATGTGATTAGGCAATTATTTAATGAATAACTGCAAAATCTATTCAATTATACCGAAAAATTTCATAAATGTATGCAATTATTTTTTGAATAATTGTAAATTTCTGCAAATTTATTAGCAAGTAACTGCAGAAATTTCCGTTTTTTGAAGAATACTTGCGGAAATTTTCGCAATTTTTCATTGAATACACTATAAAAATAATAGTGTTTTCCAACGATTACTAGTCTTTGGTATGTGACCAACATTTCGTAATGCTTTCCAACGGGGTCCACGGGGTGTTTTCAACGGCAGCAAACGCATATTAGAACACGTGACATATCTTGTTAACCAAATAATCATTGAAAACCATTAGAAGACGTTGGCAATTGCTGTTAATAGCGGTTGTTATTTGATGACCTATAATTCGTTGATAGTTGTTACTGGCCATTGAAAATCTAGGTATTATTTATTTGTTTATTTATTTTGTATTTAAACCTACTTTCATATATCCACACAAATAAATTAATTACCACGTTTTCTCCATTTCGAGCATGCATACTACAACAATAATCACATATATAGCCAAACACAATATTCAGTCTAAACCATGCACATGTAATCTAACATACACAACATAATATAATATATACAACATTCAAACCAACATCCAACAACATCAAACTTCCAACGAATCCACAAACGAACCCAAATAGATAACAAAAACATACGATCCATCAAAACGTGTCAGCCACATCCTTACCCACTTAAAGCGTATATATACATACAACAAACCATAACAAAACATACCTATCATCATGTAGTAACCCGCATTTTTAGCTGTTGAACAATTTATTTATTTAATTATTAAATATCGATTTATCGATATCGAGAACGTGAATTAAATAATATTGAATATTTAATAAATTATTATAATATAATAAAATATATTATAATGTCGAAATAATCAAAAATATTGGAAATACAAATGTTCTGTGAATGGGGTCATCCCAAAGAGGTAATTCAACTTAGAGTTGGATTATATTGACGAATATATTCAATCGACGACAGTTTGAACGTATAATTATAATATAATTAAAATAGAGCTTGAAACGACGCGGCAGTTCGCTATTTGGCGATTCAGACTTCAACTGAATGTACAGGATTCATTTTAAGCCGGATTTCTGTGAAACAAGAAACGTGTGGAGCTGGTGGAGTATATCTTTCTAGTGGAAGAGAAAAATCGGGATTTCGTCGGGTAGATTTCTATTTATGTCCAAATCAAATTTCAGAAAAGTCGCTGTGAAATTCCTTTATAATTCGTAACGCTTTATATACGTTATAAAAGGATTTTCAATGTATATTGAATATCGATTCAACCTAGACTGGGAATATCGAACATATATATTTTTCTGGAGCTGTATGGTATTCCACTGTGAATATAGACGATAATATTTATTTTTAAATATTAAATTTAATTATATTTATATATTTAAATAAGTTATTTAGAGCGTTAAAAATAGCCACATTTGCAAACGAAGTTGGAATTCGACGAAACCAGTTTTGTTGGATCCGCAACATTAAATTTTTGTTAGATTTCAAGTTTCGTGATTTTTAGAGTCACCGTGTGGCCGTACGGATTTTTAGAGTGAGAAACAGTCAGTATTTCGACGGTTAAAAATACGTTGTGTGAGCATACGGAGTTGGAATTCGACGAAACCAGTTTCGTTGGGTCCGTAATATCCAACTCTAGTGGCATGTCAGTTATTGTGATTTTAGGAGATCGTATGTGATCACAGTGATTTTTAAGGACCGAAGGCAAAGAGAAAAACGAGAAAATAAAATACGAAAATCAAATTCGAAATATCCTCTTTATTTTTCTACAATCCAACACAGACCTCTGGGGCCTTCGGGCTCAACCACAACCAAAACCAACCCAAACAGGGTATAAAACCCATCAAAACAAACCACAGGGAGAAAAATGAAGACTGAAACGGGAATATACCAAGAATATTCCTTTTTAAAATAATATTTAAAAATCCTATAAATACCTCTCTAAAATCCTAAACCTAATTCATTCTCTGCACAAGTCAATGAAGTATTTGCGCCTCCAAAATAAGAACACAGCCAACATTCGATCTCTTCAAAAATTCAAAACAAAATGTGTAAAATCCCATAAATCACTAAATGAATATATATAGATTCGGCAAGGGGATAGCTCCATTTTCATGTGGGTTTTACTCAGCTCGATGTTGTTGCGCGTTCATGGGTTCGGTACAGCGAGGATTAGGGTTAGCGAAATCCACGGTTTGAAGCTTCGATGTAAAAATCTAATGACGGATTTGGGTTCGGGAGATGATGGAGCAGCCTTGGTGGAAGTCTGGATGGATACGGTGGATTGTCTGGTCGATGTGGTGCTGGATGTCGCGACGCAGAAGAGGACATCGAACGGTGTGAAAAGGGCGTGATTGGGATGTGATTTCGAAGAGCAAGCCAATGGTATTTTCGGTTGAGGATTTTATGAAGAAATGGAGGAGGAACGAACGAGAAGGGTGGAGTTTGTACAGGGGGGTCACGGCCGTTTGTTTGAGGGAGAAGGAGTACAGAATGGGTCGGGTTCAAGTAGAAGGGAAATGGGCCAAAGAGTGTTGGGTAAAGCCCATCTATTTTTATTTAAATCCAAGTTAATTTAATTAAATAGTGTTCAACTTCGTAAAATCAAATCTTGGTCATACGAGGTCAGAATCGAGAACCGCAAGTTGCGTTGGGATCGTATGGACAAGCACTCCAAATGGAACTGACCGCGAGTCAATTGGAGTCCGTCACAATTTATAGTAAAATAAATTGTCTGGATCAAGCGATGGTTATCGTCATTGACAATGATCGTCAAAATGTGAGTAAAAACTCACTAACTCTCCTCAATTTATATTTTAATATAAATTGTATTTTATTTCTGTATTTGACTGCTAGTTATGTACTGTTAATTTGGACTGTTAAGTTGTATTGTTAAATTGGACTGTAGATTGGACTGTTAAATAATTGATTGAAAATAGTATGGATATATATATATATATATATCTACATATATATATATATATCGTTATTAAACGGTGATTTTGTTATCAGTATATTTCATTAGAAATGCAAGTGATGTTATATACGTTGTTTAACATCGGTGGATGCAGGGAAACAGGTTGGAGGAATCCGACTGGATTCCTCAACATTTATTTTACTGTTATTTGTATATTGTGATATATAATGTGATATAGAATCTGTTGTTGATTGTATATGTTGGGATGATATTGATCATTGACAGTTGGTTGTTTAAAAACAATAGAAAACACTGAAAATGTAGAAAAAGGGATTTTCAATATTTATATTGAAAATGAATCTATTTATAAAATCGAAGGATTTTATAAAAGGATATTTATTTAGAAATAAATAAATAAAATAAAGGAATGTTTATTTAGATTAAATAAATAGAATAAAGGATATTTAATTAGGGATTAAATAATTAGAGTTATAAAGGAAAATCTATTTAGGAAAATAAATAGATTATACAAAAGGAAATCTATTTAGGAAATAACTAGAAGTTAAAATAAATAGAAATAAAAGAAAAGTTAGTTAGTCGGATATAAATATTCGAATCAAGTTAGTTAAGTGGTCAAACCAAGCTAGTCGAACCAATCGAGCCCAAATGGTCGAGTCGAACCAAATCGAGCCAAATGGTCGAGTCAAACCAATCGAGTCAAGATGGTCGAGTCAAACCAACCGAGTCGAGCTGGTCGAGTCGAACCAATCGAGTCAAGCTGGTCAAGTTAGTCGAACCTGGTCAGTACAACCAAGCTGGTCAAGTTAGTCGAACCTGGTCAGTCGAGTCGAGTAAATCAAAACTTAGTTAATCGAAAGGAGTTTATCGATTTAGTTAATCAATAGGAATTAATTGATTTAGTCAATCGAGATGAGTTAATCGGTTTTAATGAATCGAGAGGAGTTAGTCGAACATGGTATTCGAACCAAATGGTCAAACCAAGTGGTCGAACCAAGTAGTCAAGCCCAGTGGTCAAACAAAATGGGTCAGGTTAGCCAAACATGGTTAGTCAAACCAAATGGGTCAGGTTAGCTAAACCTGGTCAGTTAAACCAAATGGGTCAGGTTAGTCAAACCTGGTCGGTCGAACCAAGTAAGTCGAGTTAGTCGAGTCAAGTTAAGTTAATTGAGTTAAATAAATCGATGTTAGTTTCATCGAAAGGAGTTATCGATGTTAGTTTCATCGAAAGGAGTTATCGATGTTAGTTTCATCGAAAGGAGTTATCGATGTTAGTTTCATCGAAAGGAGTTATCGATGTTAGTTTCATCGAAAGGAGTTATCGATTATAGTTTAATCGAAGTGATATTTTCAAATATGAGATATTTGAAAGGAAGAGTTATCGAATATTAGTTATTCGAAGAGAGATTATCGAATATCGTTTATTCGAGAAGGAGTTAATCGAATATAGGTTGTTCGAAGAAGAGTTAATCGAATAGAGATTTCTCGAAGAGAGTTAATCGGCAAATTCGATTATATCGAATTCGGGAAAGTACTTATACTTTCCAGTGTTTAAATAGAGATTTATTTATTTATAAATAAATAAGTGTTAGGTTAATTATTCACTAATAAGAATAGAAGTTATAATTAAAGTTAGATAATTCGAAAGTAGGGATTATAACGTTATCGTTATAACCAATGTTTTAAATATAGAAGTGGATTAGTAAAATTGGATCCGAGAAAGGCGTAAAGAAGTTGTTAAAGATTAAAAGATAAACTTTGACCATTTCGTCTGAGAGGTAATTATACCCAAACTTGAGTGACTTCCTTCTTAACTAAGAAATGGTAAGGTTTGATCGTAAAGGAGTTTTGGAAATGTTTTCCAAACGAGAATCAGAAATGTTTTCTGATAAAAGAAAAATAAGATTTTAGAATATAGGGAAAACAGGAGATAAGTAAATGAATGAACTAAAGAGATTTATGTTAAATGATGGTTGTTCGATATAATTTCCATTTGGAAAAAATATCGTTGTTTGCACACTTGTTTTTCTTTGATAGTTAACTCACAGACTATCGAAGTTTTGACCATTTTAACGTTGTTAATATGGAGAGACCGGTTGGATTATTATCCATAGAACCACTCTGTATTGGCATAAGCATCGCGAATCATATATGCCAAAGATAATTGAAGACGGAGTAAAATGCAAGGGCTATCCTGTTTACAGAATAGTGCCTTCGGTTTGTCCAGTCCCAGGACAACTTGTATGGACGAAGGTCTGACAGAGTATATCCAATGGATCGCGTAAGTTGATCTGTTCAAACGTATTCACGTTTGGTGGCGGAGGAATTCGTTTCTCTTAGCTGTATACCCGTGTTATTTTTGGATAAGTCAATTTGTGATTTAGCGGGTATGACGATGTGACATTCTAAGTGAATGAAGATGGATGTCTGACAGAGTATTTCCAGATGATTACGTACATTGATTCCTCCAACCGTACCAAGAGTGGAAGCGGAGAAGGAAACTACTTTTAGCTGACACGTAATGTATTGTTGTAGACGTCAATTAGTGATTTTCGATGGATCTGACAATGTGGCATTCGAAGTGAATCTATTGTGATGATAAAGCGTAGCTTCTAGCCTCACATCCGGTAAATGACAGAAATCGGGCAGGCAGCATGGCTAAGTCGGTCGCACCGAAGTAGGGTGTATAATCACCTATCTAGAGAATATTCATTTGTTTCTTAAATTTATCAATGTTGTCCCATATATATACGGGAACAGTTGCTGATCCCAACCGTTGGTGATGTACATTCGATACACTCAAGCGAAATGAGTGGTCGGTCATGTGTGGCTGAGTTGCAAGATGTTCTTGTTGAACTCCAGTGTATCGTTCCTAGAGTACACTGATCAGAAGGTGGTTCCATACCTTGTCATAGTTGGAAATCCAATCATCCAATACGTGCTTGCGATTTTGATTGTATACTATATATGTAGTAACGTGAGATGCAAGCATTTCTACTAGATTGATATTTATTTGTACTTAGACATTATTATAATATCAGAATGATATTGCTTTGAAAAGTTATTTGGATTCTCATAAGGGAAAAACCCGTTCCGTATTCACGGCGTGGTCTTATGAGATATCATATACCTGTTTAAATGATTTGAGTTTATTCACACCAGTCCCATGACTGACCCGGAGTTTATTTTGTTGTTTTCCCTAAATCTTGGGTGCCTAAATTTGTACGGGCAGTCAAGTAGTCGGGATTTTACAGATACACTTGGAGAGCTTGGAGCAGGAGGCTTCAGGATCATATAGCTATTATTATTTCCGCTGTTGTTGTAAGTGTTGTACTCTGATAAGTGTTATTGTATACATATTCTGATGTTATTTCAAAGATATGTTATGTTATATTTTATTCGTTCCGCCGTGAGATTCGTGTTTACTCTGATGATGATGTTCTTCTTCTTCTTCTATTCTATAAGTTCTATCTTATCTATTCTCACCTTCTAATTTCTTTCATTAATTACCGGGATTTTTCGATGTTTTGGTTATCGATGTCGAGCTTACGTCGATAACCAAAGTCGCTCAAAATCCGGGTTACTACAGTTGGTATCAGAGCATTGGTTTAGTTATTACCTTGACTCTGTGGCGTGATTCAGTAGAGATGGGATTAGTAATATCCTAGACTGAGTTTGAGTGTATATATACGAGTGAACGTATTTGTTAGTTAATATAAAATGATTTTATATTGTGGAGTTTTATTGGTTGAGTTGTTTGTGAATTCTGGTCGATCGGTTTGATCCACTGTATCGATAGGGGTTACTAAACACTCGAATACGATGAACCGTCATGGTATGTTTTGAAAGAGGGTAAATGGAATAATTTTACCGGAATATATTTGATATAGTATATTGGTTGTGTTGGTTGTTATTATAATCGAGTAAGATTATAAAAAGGTAAAATGATTATAAATAACTAATCAGAATTCATATAAGTAAAGTATATGAAATAAAATGAAGAAAAATCTGAATTTAAATCAGATTGGAATTAAAATAAGGTAATTTTAAGTTCCTGGGAGATTTTGAAAGCATTTTTCAAACTGAAGGTGATATAGTATTGAACTCACTTCGATAGCTGGAAAATAGATTCTGATGATGAATCGCGACATCATTAGTGTTCATTTACGAGTTGTAAGTGACGTATTACTACCAAAGGTTTTGTTTTCAAATTGTTTTGAGAAAACAAGTTGTTTAGAAATTCAAAGGTTTTGAATTGGCATTGTAATTTCAAATTGATTTGAAATAGACCCAGGAAATTAAGTTTCGGAATTTAATTTTAACTTATGAAGTTAAATAGAATAAGATAGTAGAAATAAATTGAAATATTAACTTGAACTGAGTTAAATAGAATTGAATTGGATTAGAGAATAATCTGTTATGGAATTGGGTTGATGAGTTAAGAATTTAAAATTTGATATTCAAGTTCGAATGAAATTAGATTTGGGTTTGAGGATATGAACTGATTGGAATTTGATGGAAATAACACTGGTATATGCTGAGTTGATAGCATATGGAAGTGATAGAGTTGATATTCCCGACAAAAAGGTAACAGTTTATATTATATATGGCTATGAGATTTATTAGCCGAATTGGCAAGCCGCTTGGCTGTTTGATTTTCTTTTGGGTTAAGGAAGGCCCAGAGAGGCGAGTTGGAGTTTGAGATATTGACCAGTACAAAGGAGGTGCTGGCGAAATTTTTTCAAAAGTTAAGGCGTTAGAAAATTTTCAAAATTTTTCAAAATTTAGTTAGTCAGAATAAATTAATATTTTAGTCAATATTAATTGGTTCAGTTGAAACCGGAGACAAGAGGTAAACAGATAAATTTTTACCCAGAAGATAGGGTCATCCCCTAGCTTAGCAATTTCGAGGACGAAATTTTATTAAGGGGGGAAGATTGTAGTAACCCGCATTTTTAGCTATTGAACAATTTATTTATTTAATTATTAAATATCGATTTATCGATATCGAGTACGTGAATTAAATAATATTGAATATTTAATAAATTATTATAATATAATAAAATATATTATAATGTCGAAATAATCAAAAATATTGGAAATACAAATATTCTGTGAATGGGGTCATCCCAAAGATGTAATTCAACTTAGAGTTGGATTATATTGACGAATATATTCAATCGACGACAGTTTGAACGTATAATTATAATATAATTAAAATAGAGCTTGAAACGACGCGGCAGTTCGCTATTTGGCGATTCATACTTCAACTGAATGTACAGGATTCATTTTAAGCCGGATTTCTGTGAAACAAGAAACGTGTGGAGCTGGTGGAGTATATCTTTCTAGTGGAAGAGAAAAATCGGGATTTCATCGGGTAGATTTTTATTTACGTCCAAATCAAATTTCAGAAAAATCGCTGTGAAATTCCTTTATAATTCGTAACGCTTTATATACGTTATAAAAGGATTTTCAATGTATATTGAATATCGATTCAACCTAGACTGGGAATATCGAACATATATATTTTTCTGGAGCTGTATGGTATTCCACTGTGAATATAGACGATAATATTTATTTTTAAATATTAAATTTAATTATATTTAAATATTTTTATATATTTAAATAGGTTATTTAGTGCGTTAAAAATAGCCACTTTTGCAAACGAAGTCGGAATTCGACGAAACCAGTTTTGTTGGATCCGCAACATCAAATTTTTGTTAGATTTCAAGTTTCGTGATTTTTAGAGTCACCGTGTGGCCGTACGGATTTTTAGAGTGAGAAACAGTCAGTATTTCGACGGTTAAAAATACGTTGTGTGAGCATACGGAGTTGGAATTCGACGAAACCAGTTTCGTTGGGTCCGTAATATCCAACTCTAGTGGCATGTCAGTTATTGTGATTTTAGGAGATCGTATGTGATCACAGTGATTTTTAAGGACCGAAGGCAAAGAGAAAACCGAGAAAATAAAATACGAAAATCATATTCGAAATATCTCCTTTATTTTTCTACAATCCAACACAGACCTCTGGGGCCTTCGGTCTCAACCACAACCAAAACCAACCCAAACAGGGTATAAAACCCGTCAAAACAAACCACAGAGAGCAAAATGAAGACTGAAACGGGAATATACCAAGAATATTCCTTTTTAAAATAATATTTAAAAATCCTATAAATACCTCTCTAAAATCCTAAACCTAATTCATTCTCTGCACAAGTCAATGAAGTATTTGCGCCTCCAAAATAAGAACACAGCCAACATTCGATCTCTTCAAAAATTCAAAACAAAATGTGTAAAATCCCATGAATCACTAAAGAATATATATAGATTCGGCAAGGGGATAGCTCCATTTTCATGTGGGTTTTACTCAGCTCGATGTTGTTGCGCGTTCATGGGTTCGGTACAGCGAGGATTAGGGTTAGCGAAATCCGTGGTTTGAAGCTTCGATGTAAAAATCTAATGACGGATTTGGGTTCGGGAGATGATGGAGCAGCCTTGGTGGAAGTCTGGATGGATACGGTGGATTGTCTGGTCGATGTGGTGCTGGATGTCGCGACACAGAAGAGGACATCGAACGGTGTGAAAAAGGCGTGATTGGGAGGAGATTTCGAAGAGCAAGCCAATGGTATTTTTGGTTGAGGATTTTATGAAGAAATGGAGGAGGAACGAACGAGAAGGGTGGAGTTTGTACAGGGGGGTCACGACCGTTTGTTTGAGGGAGAAGGAGTACAGAATGGGTCGGGTTCAAGTAGAAGGGAAATGGGCCAAAGAGTGTTGGGTAAAGCCCATCTATTTTTATTTAAATCCAAGTTAATTTAATTAAATAGTGTTCAACTTCGTAAAATCATATCTTGGTCATACGAGGTCAGAATCGAGAACCGCAAGTTGCGTTGGGATCGTATGGACGAGCACTCCAAATGGAACTGACCGTGAGTCAATTGGAGTCCGTCACAATTTATAGTAAAATAAATTGTCTGGATCAAGCGATGGTTATCGTCATTGACAATGATCGTCAAAATGTGAGTAAAAACTCACTAACTCTCCTCAATTTATATTTTAATATAAATTGTATTTTATTTCTGTATTTGACTACTAGTTATGTACTGTTAATTTGGACTGTTAAGTTGTATTGTTAAATTGGACTGTAGATTGGACTGTTAAATAATTGATTGAAAACAGTATGGATATATATATATATCTACATATATATATATATATATATATATATATATATATATATATCGTAATTAAACGGTGATTTTGTTATCAGTATATTTCATTAGAAATGCAAGTGATGTTATATACGTTGTTTAACATCGGTGGATGCAGGGAAACAGGTTGGAGGAGTCCGACTGGATTCCTCAACATTTATTTTACTGTTATTTGTATATTGTGATATATAATGTGATATATAATCTGTTGTTGATTGTATATGTTGGGATGATATTGATCATTGACAGTTGGTTGTTTAAAAACAATAGAAAACACTGAAAATGTAGAAAAAGGGATTTTCAATATTTATATTGAAAATGAATCTATTTATAAAATCGAAGGATTTTATAAAAGGATATTTATTTAGAAATAAATAAATAAAATAAAGGAATGTTTATTTAGATTAAATAAATAGAATAAAGGATATTTAATTAGGGATTAAATAATTAGAGTTATAAAGGAAAATCTATTTAGGAAAATAAATAGATTATACAAAAGGAAATCTATTTAGGAAATAAATAGAAGTTAAAATAAATAGAAATAAAAGAAAAGTTAGTTAGTCGGATATAAATATTCGAATCAAGTTAGTTAAGTGGTCAAACCAAGCTAGTCAAACCAATCGAGCCCAAATGGTCGAGTCGAACCAAATCGAGCCAAATGGTCGAGTCGAACCAATCGAGTCAAGATGGTCGAGTCAAACCAACCGAGTCGAGCTGGTCGAGTCGAACCAATCGAGTCAAGCTGGTCAAGTTAGTCGAACCTGGTCAGTACAACCAAGCTGGTCAAGTTAGTCGAACCTGGTCAGTCGAGTCGAGTAAATCAAAACTTAGTTAATCGAAAGGAGTTTATCGATTTAGTTAATCGATAGGAGTTAATTGATTTAGTCAATCGAGATGAGTTAATCGGTTTTAATGAATCGAGAGGAGTTAGTCGAATATGGTATTCGAACCAAATGGTCAAACCAATTGGTCGAACCAAGTAGTCAAGCCCAGTGGTCAAACCAAATGGGTCAGGTTAGCCAAACATGGTTAGTCAAACCAAATGGGTCAGGTTAGCCAAACCTAGTCAGTCAAACCAAATGGGTCAGGTTAGTCCAACCTGGTCGGTCGATCCAAGTAAGTCGAGTTAGTCGAGTCAAGTTAAGTTAGTCGAGTTAAATAAATCGATGTTAGTTTCATCGAAAGGAGTTATCGATGTTTGTTTCATCGAAAGGAGTTATCGATGTTAGTTTCATCGAAAGAAGTTATTGATGTTAGTTTCATCGAAAGGAGTTATCGATGTTAGTTTCATCGAAAGGAGTTATCGATTATAGTTTAATCGAAGATAGATTTTCAAATATAAGATATTTGAAAGGAAGAGTTATCGAATATTAGTTATTCGAAGAGAGATTATCGAATATCGTTTATTCGAGAAGGAGTTAATCGAATATAGGTTATTCGAAGAAGAGTTAATCGAATAGAGATTTCTCGAAGAGAGTTAATCGGCAAATTCGATTATATCGAATTCGGGAAAGTACTTATACTTTCCAGTGTTTAAATAGAGATTTATTTATTTATAAATAAATAAGTGTTAGGTTAATTATTCACTAATAAGAATAGAAGTTATAATTAAAGTTAGATAATTCGAAAGTAAGGATTATAACGTTATCGTTATAACCAATGTTTTAAATATAGAAGTGGATTAGTAAAATTGGATCCGAGAAAGGCGTAAAGAAGTTGTTAAAGATTAAAAGATAAACTTTGACCATTTCGAAGTTATAATGTTGTTCAGTTAAGGTCTAAGAGGTAATTATACCCCAACTTGAGTGACTTCCTTCTTAACTAAGAAATGGTAAGGTTTGATCGTAAAGGAGTTTTGGAAATGTTTTCCAAACGAGAATCAGAAATGTTTTCTGATAAAAGAAAAATAAGATTTTAGAATATAGGGAAAACAGGAGATAAGTAAATGAATGAACTAAAGAGATTTATGTTAAATGATGGTTGTTCGATATAATTTCCATTTGGAAAAAATATCGTTGTTTGCACACTTGTTTTTCTTTGATAGTTAACTCACCGACTATTGAAGTTTTGACCATTTTAACGTTGTTAATATGGAGAGACCGGTTGGATTATTATCCATAGAACCACTCTGTATTGGCATAAGCATCGCGAATCATATATGCCAAAGATAATTGAAGACGGAGTAAAATGCAAGGGCTATCCTGTTTACAGAATAGTGCCTTCGGCTTGTCCAGTCCCAGGACAACTTGTATGGACGAAGGTCTGACAGAGTATATCCAATGGATCGCGTAAGTTGATCTGTTCAAACGTATTCATGTTTGGTGGCGGAGGAATTCGTTTCTCTTAGCTGTATACCCGTGTTATTTTTGGATAAGTCAATTTGTGATTTGGCGGGTATGACGATGTGACATTCTAAGTGAATGAAGATGGATGTCTGACAGAGTATTTCCAGATGATTACGTACATTGATTCCTCCAACCGTACCAAGAGTGGAAGCGGAGAAGGAAACTTCTTTTAGCTGACACGTAATGTATTGTTGTAGACGTCAATTAGTGATTTTCGATGGATCTGACAATGTGGCATTCGAACTGAATCTATTGTGATGATAAAGCGTAGCTTCTAGCCTCACATCCGGTAAATGACAGAAATCGGGCAGGCAGCATGGCTAAGTCGGTCGCACCGAAGTAGGGTGTATAATCACCTATCTAGAGAATATTCATTTGTTTCTTAAATCTATCAATGCTGTCCCATATATATACGGGAACAGTTGCTGATCCCAACCGTTGGTGATGTACATTCGATACACTCAAGCGAAATGAGTGGTCGGTCATGTGTGGCTGAGTTGCAAGATGTTCTTGTTGAACTCCAGTGTATCGTTCCTAGAGTACACTGATCGGAAGGTGGTTCCATACCTTGTCATAGTTGGAAATCCAATTATCCAATACGTGCTTGCGATTTTGATTGTATACTATATATGTAGTAACGTGAGATGCAAGCATTTCTGCTAGATTGATATTTATTTGTACTTAGACATTATTATAATATCAGAATGATATTGCTTTGAAAAGTTATTTGGATTCTCATAAGGGAAAAACCCGTTCCGGATTCACGGCGTGGTCTTATGAGATATCATATACCTGTTTAAATGATTTGAGTTTATTCACACCAGTCCCATGACTGACCCGGAGTTTATTTTGTTGTTTTCCCTAAACTCTTGGGTGCCTAAATTTGTACGGGCAGTCAAGTAGTCGGGATTTTACAGATACACTTGGAGAGCTTGGAGCAGGAGGCTTCAGGATCATATAGCTATTATTATTTCCGCTGTTGTTGTAAGTGTTGTACTCTGATAAGTGTTATTGTATACATATTCTGATGTTATTTCAAAGATATGTTATGTTATATTTTATTCGTTCCGCTGTGAGATTCGTGTTTACTCTGATGATGATGTTCTTCTTCTTCTTCTTCTATTCTATAAGTTCTATCTTATCTATTCTCACCTTCTAATTTCTTTCATTAATTACCGGGATTTTTCGATGTTTTGGTTATCGACGTCGAGCTTACGTCGATAACCAAAGTCGCTAAAAATCCGGGTTACTACACATCACATAACGTCCCCTCCATAACCACTAGACGAAGCGAACCTTACGTGCTGCTTTACAAACTCTGTTAAACGTCAGTGCACTGGCTCCATATGCACCTCACGATGACAACCACACTCCTCAAGCTCAGCAATCAAAGCTCGCAACTTTGCAATTTTCGCATTGCCTTAAGGCCTCTAGTGCGCCTATTGAAATGTCTTAGCCTACAAATAAAAATAAATGTCATCATGTTTCCAACATCATAATACAAAATTTACATAACTTTAATTAAAAATTTCACTTGGTTCATAAACCATAGCTTCTGTTGCAGGTTGGTGAATCTACGACACACTCAAAAAAATGGCACCCACCTCATCAGCAGTCAAATCATCTCGTGAAGTGTTCTCCAATAGCTTTGTCTGTGCATGTTGGAACTATTGATGTAATACAATATATAGTTAAATTTTAAACAACATTATTTCAATTAACTTATAACTTTTATATTAATTGTATTGTTCTTACATATGCGGTAGTTGTTTTATTATCATGATCCAAACAATATGAAACTATGCTTGAATAGTTGATCTACCACATCACATGGGTATGAGAAACATCCTAGTATGACATGAGAGTCTCGCGCTCCCTTTCTTATGTAAGCACATATAAATATACATTATATATTGTTTTATTAACTATCTTTTAATAACTTAGAACTTAGAATACAAAAATATAATAACTATTCTTAGTTAATACATTTACCAAGTCTTCGTGGTGATGTTGGAATGACTTGGAACCACCGCGATGTGGTACAAGGTTCTTGCTTCTATTTGTCGAGTTCCTCTTTGACTCCCTTTGTATATTTAAATTGATACAGTTCTAATTTATGTATTAAAAACACAGATAATTTAAACTAAATATGTGATAAACTTGCCTTGGACTCCCCATTGCTCCACCATCAGACCCAATCATCCCACATCTGCGTTCTTCCAATCAGGCTTCTTGTCTCTTTTTTAGTACTAACTACTATTTCCCTACATTTCTTTGCAATTTTATTGTTCCAGCAGCGCTGCAAAAGGGTAAGATCATCTCTTGGAGGTCCATTGCGCTCTAAAAGTTGAGAAAATAGAAGTTATACATTTTATAAATAGTTTACAATATATATGTCCTATAAATAGAATTAAATTGAAACAAATAACAGTGGAAAAACTAATAAACCGAATGAAAGAAGTACAATGTTTATACACCTATATCTTGCCTAAATTAAATCTAAACATGAATTGATATTAAATCATAAAAGTAAGATACACAACAAAAAAGTGCATGCCCACATAATGCAATAAATGATATATCATAATTCAAAAAAAAAAATTCACATGTTGTAAGTAACATGCATGTCTATTAAAATATAATATGTAAATTGATAATTTAAATTCACACTCACCAAGAAGCCCTACTAAATAGTCTCTCTCACGTTATTTAGAATCTTTGACTACTTTGGTCAATAGGTAGTCATGCAGCTCATATATGGCTGCCGTGTGATAGATCAAACTATACCTGAAGGCTCAAGCTCAAAATAATCCTCAATAAACATTTAGTATATCATGACTACTATACATACAACAGATTGTACACAAATGAAATTCAAATTTGAAATAAACTTAATACTTACCCTCCATTGGCTTTGGGTTGCAACCAGACAAATGGACAAGCTAGCTCTTGTGATGAGCCACTGCCATCACCAGCTGTTAGATACCAATCCCTCTATGAGAGGAAGACGGAGATCCAGAGTGAGAAGAGATGCTTCGAATGAAAGATAGACATTTAAATGCTCCATTACATCGAAAAAAACTGGAAGAAATATTTTCTCTAGTTTACAGAAAAATATATGGATTTTTTCCTCAAGTTTACGTAAACGATCAAATTTTAGTGTAGTATAGTAAAGCTTTTTAACAAAAATCGATCAAGTTATATTACAATGGTCCAAGATTTTATAGGTAACAGTTCTTTGAAAGCGACAGGTAACAAAATTTTCATCATAACATAACAATCATTGCTTTTCATCCGACTAAGTTTATTGTTCTTATAATCGACACATCTTGGAAGATTAGAAGTTAAACTATTTGGGAATCTTAATCTTTACACCCATTTTAAAAGTACTTTAATTTGATTATTGTATAGCTCATAGTATGTTTTTGGTTGTTTGTGTCAGTTGACTTCATATGAAACTCTAGACGATTACATATTACTTTTATTTCACGTCATGATTTCAAAGCATCCTTCATCTTCCCCGTAACATTAAAAATTGTACTAAACACATTATCAAATATGTTTTTCTCATTGTGCATCATGCCAATATTATGACGAATCATAATGTTTTTCCAGTAAGACAACTCACAAAATATACTTTGTTTGCACCAACTATAAATCAATGATTTACCGTGAATTTCATTTTGTCCTCTGGTTTAATGTATCCTTGGATAATCCTTTATAATTTCACAAATTTCTTCGCTTGACAAAACCGTAGATGGTCACAAAGTCTCATGTCTATAAGGTGTAAAAAAAAAGCTTATCTGCTCCAAACGGATGACTAACATAAAAAAAACATCGATGATAGTTAAATCACGAAATTTTCCTTCCATGAGATAAATAAAATGCTCATATTTCTTCCATTAATAAGGACAAGCTAGACGATCGGTCTTACTATAACTTAAGCATTGCATATGCAGGAAAATCGCTAGTTGTCTATAACAAAGAAGAAAACATGCGAAAGTCCTTTTTGAAAATACCATATGTTTCCACTCCATCATACCATATGCTTTTAATTATTTAATCAAAAGAGTTTCGTTGTAGCAATTTCATTAGTCACTAGTCACTACCTACTTAATTTGTACATGAATAGTTGCTAAAAGTTCTCCATGATGATCCCAAAGCAAATAGTTCGACACGAAACTATACCAGCTCAAATTAACTTTAATTTAACCATTTCTGATATGAAATGCTTTGACAATATGCATCTACTACATGCACAATAGATTTCTTCATTGATTTTTTAAAGAAAATATATATAACATAACTAAAGGGATAATCTTGCCATTCTTCAACGGCTCACAAAAACGGTTTCCACATAATGCAGAAACCGTGCACAAACAAAGGAAATGGAACAATATGCATGTAAAACAATATAGACGGACAACAGTCTATAGCTTACTCAAAGCATCAGGCTTGGTAGAGGAAGCCTCAGCAAACGGACACCAAAGCGAAGAAAGGCGAAGAAAAACACCTAGCTGCACATGAAATGTGCATAGAGCTATAGAAACCGACAAATCCTTGGAGAAATGCAACTGGCTAAGGCTGGGAAAACCAAACTGACGGCCCATATGCGCCGAAAACTCCTAGTCCACATGCTCCATCAAATCCAAGGTGGCTAGTGAAGCTAGAGAAAAATATCAAATCTCTTAATCCACCTAAAGCTCCAGTTGTACCTGCTCTCGTAATCCCACCTAGGATGGAGGGACGAATGCACCATCCAACTCAAAGCATACCAAAACAAATAACCTATAAACCAGAATCTGCACAACTAGCAAGCGACATAAGATCAATGGGGGGTGGTAGTGTGAGAATGAGATAAAAACAGAGAACGCATAAAACATTTGATTAATAAATCAACCAATACCATCCTTGGGAGGGGCCGCTACCAGAATTTACCTTTGTTGCTTATACATCTAGCTCTAATTAGTAAAATAAATGTCCATTTCTTCTGCTAATTAAAAAATATGATATGAATTAAAACTGCATTGACCACTTATTTTTAACACAATTTTATTGGTAAATATTAAATTAATTTATCATCTAAATTTTTTTGATAGGTCATCTTACTTCCTATTACAAAACCATAATTAAATAACACAAATTGCTTCATTTTAAATGATTCAACAAAATTGTGACAGCACCTCCCTTTTGTTCCCTGAATTGTACACAACTACGCATACAAAAGGACATAAAGGAAACACTGTTGAAGTTTTGATAACTTTTTAAAATGAAATGATTTACGAGATTTAATAATATTACTGTGCTTGTAACTTATCTGATACAGGGATAAATCGAACAAATATTGTATATGATGAATATGGACATCTGTTTTACTAAAACAAACAAATACACACACAATGATCATATATGATTCTTATCAGATAGGACCAAAAAGCACTCTAAGGGTTCTATTGATATAACATATTACATAATTTATACTTGTTAAAAAAGGGCTTTCGGGGTTTAAATTAAATTGATTAACATTTAACCCAAATTAAACCTAAATTATAAAGCAAGTATTGTCTAGTTTAACATTTAAAGTGGCTTTTGACTGACATCATCACTTATACCACATCCACGTAGTGGGACAATGTTCAGTAGATTTATATCGGGCCAAAAATGGACTGGGTAGGACATAGACCACTGGCACTAACTATAGGATAGTCTAAGACATCAGTAATTGTATAGCAATCAAACACTGGAACTTGGATTTTTTTATAGAAATAAAAATAAAAGTCATGGAAATTTTCCACTTTTGGAGTTTTTAGCAATTTAATAACAAGCGACGTGTGTTTTAAAAATCAACTTATATCATTGTCTCTCTTGTTATTTATCCACGTGAAGCGGCAAATTTTAAACTAATTAAGGCTTGCAAGAAGTTTAATTCCAACCAAGCCATACGTATACGAAGATTACCACATATACACACTTGTTAAAAACTTTAATTAACTAACAGTATGTTATATAAAATTAATTATTATTTTTTACATTTTATATAATCGGCAAACAAAATTATGCTTTGACACTCAAAATAACCCAAATAAGCACTAAATTGTTTAACTCATCTGCACATCAATTTATTATCGTACAAACTATAAACTTGCAATACTTATATAGGATAATAACAATAATTTGCCCACAATGAATTACATTATACAAACGATGAAGCAATTCAAACACTTAAACTAACAAAATAACCCTAAATTGATAAATTTAGGCAATTAGGGTTTAGGATAATTACATGATTAGGAGGTAGTTACGAAGATGGAGATGAAGAGAGGGAAGTTGGCTGAAGTTGGTGAAGCTCACAGAGGCGGTTGAACTCGACAGTGGCGAAGTGGAGAAGGCAGTAGGGAGAACTTTGTTTTTATTTGGAGGAGGAAAGAGAAGAGGAAGAAGTAGGTTTCGGCCTATTGTCTCATTATTTTCCGACAGATACCAACAGTCGCAAATGAAAATCTTCCAACGGCTAGCACCGACTCTAGATGGTTTGTTATTTAATTTGTAAATAAATCTAGAATATACAACCTATTGGTATTTGTCGGAAAACTATCGTGGTTAGCCGTTGCTAAGTTCCGTCAATATATATTATTTGTTCAATAGTGATAATTGTGGAAATTTCTTCACTTTTGGATATAATTTCATAAATTCATTGAATAATTGCGCAAATTTATACAATTATTAGTTTTACTCAGTTCTAGAGACCCAGCTTACATAATTTTTTTGACAATGATGTTTTTTCTATTTTGAAACTTAATAAGAAATTTAGTAAAAGTATCCCTTTTGAATTTGTAACTTTTTGTATCAAAATCGAAGTATTTAACCACTTGAAGAGTGCACGAATATTTTTATCATAAGAAAAGAGAAAAAGGAAAAGTCTATACCTTCTAGCTCTTTTTCCTATATGCACAGGGTTTGAAAGCATATGCTTGCCTTTAGCATAGCTTCATATACGAGCAAGCAACTGTGACGAAACATATCTAAAAAGGCTGTAATATGAAAACAATTAATTGTCCCTATGTCATTCCAATGCAATTTTTACGTATACTTGTTGTTAACCCTCTTTTTACAAAGTCACTACGCAATGAACTATAATACTTGTACTTTACAATCATTAAAAGGGATAACTTGAAGAGATGGCCGAATCAATTAAAATTGAATATGAACGTAGATATAAAGCTATAAAAGACAAGATTTACTTGAATAACATTCTAGAATGAACAAGTTTGGAAAAGACCTTGGTAAAGTCAGGGATCGGTATACATCTTGAGCATGGAACTCAAAGTTCAATTATCAACAAAACAACATCTATGACTCAAAAACAAGAAATCAAATAGAATAATCAAGCTCATGGGACTAAAGGAGCATCAGAGAAGGGTCTTCCCGAGGATTCTACCCAAATTGGGTGCAAGTATAGGGGTCGATATCATCCACTATGAAGTAGGGTAATCCACGCCCTACTATTAAGACTGGGTGTTTCGACTATAATGGGTCTTCTTGCGCAATTTCATGTCAATTCATCCTCTGTTACAACTATAAATATAGCTCCATATGCTCTAAAAAGGGAGAATCTTCTTCTCTTCTCCACGGGGAGGCTCTGTCGTTCCTCGGAAACAAGAATATTTTCCTTCTCCTCCGTTCATTCAAGCAACCAACTACAAATTTAATCAACGGTATAAATAAAGATTACTATAAACGAACGTATTTTGGAATATACCAAACCACTATAAAATTGTGTGCTCACTGCTGATTTCTTTGCTTTTTGTTATAATTCTATAATAGAATGTATGGTTCTGGATCATTGATTGTAATCTATGACGTGGTTATACTCAATCAAGTGTTAGTATTTGTTTGACCAAAAATGTATCTTACGTTTTGATGCAATAAGGGGCCTCTTGAATTTAAAGCTTAAGAACCCAGATTTGAACAAGGAAAATGATAGTAATGGATAGGAAGAAACTTGGATCTCCTACAAAAGATATGAGGGGGTTAGGAGAATTCCTTTGGTAGAAAACCTTTCATTTACATGACGAGGGAGGATACGGAAAATATTGTAAACCAACTATATGATTGTTGGTTAGGCAGAAGGACATGTTAAGAGGACAGGAAGAAACAATAAAAAACTTTCTTACAAAGCGATAACTCATCTTTTTACAAGGTAGTCAAACATCGAATTTTGGCTGTTGAAGTGCTTCAAACTTGAATACGAACTTTGGAAAGTTTGGAGCAATTGGATTAAGTCGTGGGATTCTTGAAAAACTAGTTAATTTGGTCAAGTGTTTCGGGAGTGGTATAACTCATAGAAACAGGGATAGATATTAAGATCATAGACAACCATTGATTTATATAAGAATTAACACATGATAAGCAATCAAAATGAGCACGAACGGATGTACGAGTTCCTAAAAGAATGTTGATGAATATTATTCATATATAGCAGTGCATAGCTCCACCCCCCCCCCCGAGAGAACAATATTATTCATATGTATGAGTTCCCGGAAGTAAGGTAAGATGATCGATCAAGGCCTATGTGGTTTGAGATGAGCATGCTCTAGTACTTCATGTGTGCTCTTGCAGCATGCTCTGCTGCTACCAAAGTGTATGGGTTTGGGAATGCAACATGCATAGGCGTAGGTTCGTCTATTCCCAATAATTGGTCTCGGACGGATTGCTCGATACCCAATTGTCCTTGCTACACTTGTAAAATCAGTGATATATTTCTCATTTTTGTTATATACCGTCCTATAAGGCCTGGATCAACTATGCTTTATTTTTACTATTCTTAAATTCAAGTACTCACCGGTTGTGGTCTCGGAATTGGAAAGGACGGTAGCAACCAAAAGAAAACAATTTTTAACCAAAGTTTTCACTTAAAAGTCCATGATCGTATTGCTTAATATGGTGCAGTAAGACGAAAAACTCTAATGAAAATGTTGCTTTGTTTATAAGCAAAAAATAAACCAATAAGCGATCAATACGGATTGTCATGCATTTATTTTGGTGGGACATGCTGAGTCATTGTATTAAATAAACCTAATTTCCTAAACACCAATTACCTAGTATATCATATCATTATGGCATCCAGTCACCTTGACTGTTTAATATAATCAGATTTTTAATTTATTTACTGGCACTTTGAAAATATCAACGTACTTCTACTTATATTTCCCTGATTATTTTTCACTGATTAACCATCTTATGCAAATAAATAATATTGGAAATGAAACTCTTAATGTTCTTATTCCTTTTAGAAAAGGTATATTATATGCCGATATTTTATAACAACTTGTATGTTTTAACAATTAAAATTATTTTCAGTCTTCAAATTCTCTGTAATTTAATGCACGATTCAAAAATAATGTAAAATATGTTGTCCATACTGTTAGAAAATTTTCAAAACATGATTTCGCGCATGGGTTTTTGTAACACCCCACATATTTAATATAATTAAAAATGTACAAATACGTATATATGCATAGATAGGTAAATAATGGTGATGTATAACGAAAAATTTATTCATACATTGAAGAATAAGGAAATTAATGCGATAACAATGTGTGTAATCAAAGAGATGAGAAAATAAAAATACTTAATTTAAATATCAGGAATTAAGTAAAAAGGACATCACCATTCCGTCCGTTTCGGAATTCTGGTCAAGATAGACACCGGGTTTGCGTAAAACAGTCATCATATGAAGAAGTTATTAAGCCTAGAAGTTTGTATATGCATAAGAGAAATATATATATATATATGTATGTATGTATGTATGTATGTATATGTATATGTATATATACAAACAAATTAAAATAAAAAATAAAGAATGAAATAAGGATTGCATGTAATAAATACATGCACTGAAAAAAAATGTAATGCATGCATTAAAAGAAAGAAAGGATTGGTTGCATGCAATGTAAATATGTTACATGCACAGATTCGCAAATATAATGCATTAATATTAAAAGGAAAAGATTCATGCAATGGTTTAATTTAAGTTTTGTAACTAACATGAAAAAGAGAAGTAAGGAGAGAACAATAATTATCATTGTTCTAAGACTTATTAATAAAAGACTTCATAGCTCAGTTGGTTAAGACATTGGATTTGTAACATGGAGATCGGGGGTTCGAACCCCGGCGACGGCATAATTTTTATCTTTGTTTTAGAGAGGGCCAACTGAACATGCAAATATATGTACGTATACAAATTCAAATTTTGAAAGGATAAGAACGTACATATAAGGAAATAAAGAAAATATATGTATATATGAGAATATATATATATATATATATATGCATAAATATATGTATAAAAAAGATAAAATTCAAGATAAGGCTACAGTCAATGAAATATGGCAAGGATCAAATAAAGTGCAACATCGTTTGAATTTTGAAAATAAAACGAAAATTGTGCATATATATATACGCGTAAAATGGTCGGTAGAGTAACTGTTTACATATAAGAATATTTCATGTGAATAAAACAGTTAAATAAATTCTAGGAATTCAAAAGTTCAAAAATCAAATTTCTACGCCAAAACAATTCAAACATTCGAAATTCAATTTTCTTCGCCAAAACAGCTTGCAAGACCCAATGCTGAGTCAGCGCTGCATGTACGATAAGATTTGGCTAGATTCATCTACGATCCTGGGCTATTTTCTTAACTGGGTTCAATGCTGACTCAGCACTGCGTGTACGATAAGGTCTTGACCACCTAAATAAACACTCCTAAGGCTACAATTTTCTCTACACATCTTCATTATGCCTATGCTCTTCCCTAATTCATATCAAAACAAATCAAAGACGGGGTTATGCTGCTCAGGTTCTTCGTTAGAATTCAAGTAGAGAATCAAATCTAAATTAGAGGATCGATAATCTACGTCAAGGGATAACTTTTCAGTTTAAGAAATCAATTCCCAGAATTCAAGATTCGTTCTTAAATCAGTGAGTAGGATTACAATACACTTCATGCATAATAGTATTAGTATCGTTCGTCATTCCTCAGTTAAAATTCATGTTGCAATTTAAAATAATCTTTGTATGTTTAATCTATTCCTCTTCCCTATTCTTCCTTTTTATTTTTGAAACTTTGGCAACCTTCGAGCAAAGGTCAACAACGCATAAATTATAGTTATTTGGGAAGAGCTTGAGATTTAATCGACGAATTAGGTAATTTGGGTAAAAAGATTATTACATGAATGGTTGTGAAAGCAAAGTAGAAATGGGTTAAGTAGCACTAGACATATGAATAAGCTTAACCAATGTATGAGGAATGATAGCAACCTATTAGGAACACATGTATGGAAACTAGAATAATAGGTATAGCCTATTAACGGGATTATGAGCATGAACATAAATTAGGGTTTTTGGGTAAAGCTTGAATTTGAGACTTGAAAATTGGATATGCTGTTAAGATCCTAGAAACATAATTAAAAATGGAATATGTTGGACAAACCATGTTTTTAGGTAATTGTGGAACTTGACACATAACATGAAATTGATACTAGTGGCACAACTTGAACCTGAACATGCTTGTGAATTGGTAATTGACATTTGATATCTAGAATGAACATG
This sequence comes from Allium sativum, assembly GCA_030737875.1. NCBI lineage: Eukaryota > Viridiplantae > Streptophyta > Magnoliopsida > Asparagales > Amaryllidaceae > Allium > Allium sativum. The sequence goes on along the minus strand of CM060916.1, from coordinate 1,050,511,718 downwards.
AACATGCTTGTAAATATATAATTGGCCTATGACACCAAGAATAGACATGAATTGTTAATTGGCTAAACATGAAACATGGCTAACTCGAGGTTAGAATGAGTTTGCGGTGTAATCCTGCCTGGAACCGCCCGACACATCCAGTGACCGCAAACAATAGGTTCTAATGTGAGAAGTTAGTCATAACGTGCTTGAAACCCGAGATTAGATTGAGTTGTGGTGTAATCCTGCCCGGAACCAACCGGCACATCCCGTGACCGCAACAATAGGTCTAATGGGAGAGGTTGGGCATCAATAATTAATTAATGCTAATGACACATGCTAGTATGGTAAGGTTAAGTCAACATGGCACACTAGACAACACTTAACCAATTTGACATGATATATGGGTGGGTCAAGTCAACGTGAACCGCTAGATAACACTTAACCAATTTGACATGATATATGGGCGGGTTAAGTCAACATGAACTGATAGAGAACACTTAACCAATTTAGCATGGTACGTGGGTTGAATTAAATACGTGATTAGGGGTTAAGTCAACTTGGACACGTAGGCAAACTTAACCAATATAACAGTATCAAAACAAGGAAAAGTGGGGAATGATAAGATTAAATAATAGATAAACTTATGCTAGGGATAAGAAATGAATACGACTTAAGATATAATACAATACTCGAAGGGTGGGACGACTTATACCATGAAATAAGTTAATCTAAGCTGAAAATGTGGGAAAACACCCATACGCTATCATTTGATAAAGGGAACTTAAGCCATGCTTGAATTCATTGGTAAACCTTAGTTAAGAAAACGAACTATTAAGAGAACTAAGTAGTAAACCTTAGTTAAGAAAACGAACTATTAAGAGAACTAAGTAGTAAACCTTAGTTAAGAAGACTAAGCAGTAAACCTTAGTTAAGAAGACTAAGTAGTAAACCTTAGTTAAGAAAGCTAACAATTCAGGAAACTAAGTAGTGAACCTTAGTTAAGAAAGCTAACGATCCAGGAAACTAAGTATTAAACCTTAGTTAAGAGAACTAAGTAGTAAACCTTAGTCAAGAAAGCCAAGTATAACACAAGGAGGAGCGAACGTCCATCTGATCATGAAGAAGGCTCCAACGAACTGGGTTACGAAGCTGGCGGCTTCGAGGGGACGTGCGGGTACTCTTGGTATCCCTCTGTGAGGTTACAGATGATCACCCTGGGCTCACAGAGGTTAAGATCTGCGTTAGAAGAGCCAAGGGTATGCCTTGGTTGCAATATAAGCAACCTAAAGACTAGGATGGGTCAGCGTGAGGCGGCGATATCTTGTTTAGCCCTGTGATAGCACGTCGTCGTCTACCTATCATCTTGAGTCAGTTGTGATATGCAAGAGGAAAGGCGGAGAACTCCAAAAGACCATCTACTTTGCTATCTAGTTATGGGTGAGGGTGGCCAATAGGTTTGTGGGAGCATAGAGGGCCAGCGTACAGTTCTCATTCTTGATTTTCTTGGGTGCCTTTCATTAGTTGAGGGAGGGGTCGAGTCGGACCATAGCCACATATAGATAAAATAGACCTTAGCATATGCATCGGTAGATAGCTTAAAGCTCCCTACCGAGTTCCGTGTTTCTTGATTATCCTTGCCACGGGACTCAGGCCGCACAAATAGAGGAAATGTGCCACTAAATATCTAGCACGTTTAACGACACGATTGGGACGTAAAGTTTAGGAACATATATCGCTCTGGGTAGTGTGTCCTAGACTTGGGGGAATTGTTTGATAGGTAGCATAAACCCTAATGGCCCTAGGTAGTATAAACCCTGGTCGGATCTAGAAAGCGTTCAATAGGTAGCATAAACCCAGTGGCCCCGGGTAGCGTAAACCGTGGTTGAATTTAAGAAGCACTTGACAGAAAACCCTAGATTGGATCTAGGTAATAAACGGAATCTAGCAAGATCAAGAGTGGTAGTCCAAACGATTTCGAGAATGGTGGCACTACACTAAAGTAGTATAGATTTATATGATGTAGCCCATATGACATATGCCAAGGCACTGTATATATACATGGAAAGGATTATATGAGTTGGGGTATCTACATAAACGTTGTATTTGGTTAATTTACTAGTGGGACATGAGTATAGCCTAGAGAGCTAATATCGCGAATAACCTAATAAGCAAGAAAATATAATTGAACGTTATATGTAGGATGATACAGAAGTTTATTCTAAGTCCACTCACACAAAACTTATGTTTTGACCTCCTCCTCATTACATACTTCCAAGTTAGGTTCATGACAGAGATGGTATAGGCTTTGGATACTGGTTTGGCAGTATGTTTTATAAAGTAAAGCTATATTTAAAGTACATTATACTTTGAATTCCTTCTACTGTAAGATACTTACGAATTCTGACATGTTTTCTTTATCTCTATCTTTTTCTGCAGGATACCAGAGCGCCCAACTCGGGTTTCGATAGATTAGGTTTTTGAAAAAAAGTTGGTCTGTCGGAATTCGGGTTGTTACATCTGGTATCAGAGCTTCGGTTTTGTAATCTTTGGGAGATAATGAGTGAACGTATTTGTATTTTCTAAAATATAAGTATATTATATATATAAACCTAAATCCATAAAGTAGCCCACTAGGAATGGAAAGAGTTGGGATAGCTATTTTGTACACTAAAGGAATAAACCTAGAAATTTTAAGACCCTTAGGTGGTTTGGTTGGAAAGTGTACAATATGATTTGGTATTGGAGAAAGAAATATCCCATAAGAATTAAAACTGAAATGTTGTTATTTCAGAGTAGTGGGTTTAGAAGTGAAACCTTATAAGTTAGAAAAAGGTTAAAATGTGGAAAATGGATTAGGAATATTTATAGTTGAGAGAATTGGTTTGGAAAGTGCCTAGGAAAGTCTAGTTGAGTTGAAAGACCCACTTTGAGTCTAACCCAATAATAATCTTTTAAGAACTTGAATTTGTAAAAGAGTTTATGGTGTTTTCAAGTTTTAATCTTAAAAGTATTTTTGATGTTTAAGAAAATACGTAAAGGTTATATTCAGTGCATGTTGGGTTTTTAAAGTAAAGTGGTGTATACTTTGTTAAAACAATGATTTCTTGTTTTCAAAGAACTCTCTCATTAAAAAGTGCATAATATAGAGCATATATAGCTCGCTAGTTTTCATATTATAATATATAAAAGGGTTGAAAAGAAAGTGTTGCATTTTGTTAAAGAAAATTCTATTCTGTTAACAATAAATTTTGATTATTGATTTACGAAGAAATTTTGTTGGGTGGACAAAATAAGTTGTAGGAATAGAATAGATGTCTGCACCTTATAGCGAGTAGTTAAATTAACATTGTAATTAGAAACAATGTAAGCCCGATAGTTGTCCTTGTCTACTCCAGATTTGTGATTTGAAAAAAAAATGTTTTGCATTTTATTCTGTAACATGTTTTTTGGTTTGGCGAAAACAAGTTTTGGAGAAGAAAACAAAGTTTTAACACTTTTAATTTTTGAAAGAAAAATGTAATGAAAAGAAAGAAGGCCAAACCATGTTTTAAAAAGAATGGAGTAGGCAAGGATTAGTGCATAGAAAAGGATGAGAGAAAGTTATAGCTATGAATTAAAAAATTGGAACCAACTAGAGATTGGTTGAGTTGAGTGATTCTCTGAGTGTTAATCTGATGTTGATTTCGGTTTTCAGGGTTGATATTTAGGGGTTACGCTCTTGCCAATTTACAGTCAGGGATTAGCTAATATTAAACTAATGGAAAATTCCCGTAGAATGCATAAGCATTGAGAAACCTAGGTTTGTTGTTTGAGAAAGAGAGAAAAGTATAGGCTAGTAATGCACAACAAGGACTAGTAGTGACTACTAAGTAGTAAAGAGCAAATAAGTTGGTAGATCCTATTGTGTGGACTCGCAATTGTCTGAGATGACAAAGTCCTAAAATTCTTGGCCCATAGTAGTAGCTGTGTAGGATGCTGTTTGAGTTGAAAACAGAAAAAGCTTATTTGAAATAATAAACTTAAGTAATTGGATTAAGTCAAATAAGCTACGATAGAGAAAAGCCTAAGCTAACAAGAGACAATAAATTCAGTAAGGCAACAAATGTTATGAGAAAAGAAAATGGAAATCTTAAGAAAAAGATGAATAAATATGAAATTATTCCAAGATAAGATGAAAGAGAAAGGAAAGTTTTCTTATGTGGTTGTGCTTGGATAGGAAAGTAGGAAGTTTTTATAGAATAGTTATATAAAAAACCAAGTGCAATTATAAAAGGTACAGCGGAAAATAAAAATTCTTCTGTTTTATATCTTTTTGTAAAATAAGAAATCGAATTTAGAAAATTAGATTTTTCTAAATTTCGAATTTAATGATGGTTGGTAGGCTTTTGGATACGAAAATTAGGTGAACCATGCTCTTATTCTATAAGAGTATGGGAAAACTTGGATGAAAAATATTTTGATTTTTCAAGAATATTGCATTCATATAGAACTGCAAGTATATTTAGGATTTGAGTATCATGTTTTGAAAGGGTTTTTAAAATTTGCATACATATAGGTAGATCCAAATTAGGCATACATACTTTACTATTATGTATCTCACTTTGCACATATGCACAATGTTTGCAACAATTGGATGCACACTGGATGAATGGATGTTGCGAGGGATTATCTATTTTACTCTTATCGAATTTCGGAGACGAAATTCTTTAAGGGTGGGAGAATGTAACACCCCACATTTTTAATACAATTAAAAATGTACAAATATGTATATATGCATAGATAGGTAAATAATGGTGATGTATAATGAAAAATTAATTCATACATTGAAGAGTAAGGAAATCAATGCGATAACAATGTGTGTAATCAAAGAGTTGAGAAAATAAAAATACTTAATTTAAATATCAGGAATTAAGTAAAACAGACATCACCATTCCGTCCATCTCGGAATTGTGGTCAAGATATATGCTTGGTTTGCGTAAAACGGACATCATATGAAGAAGTTATTAAGCCTAGAAGTTTGCATACGCACAAGAGAAATATATATATATATATATATATATATGTGTGTGTGTGTGTGTATATATATGTATGTATACAAACAAATTAAAATATAAAATAAAGAATAAAATAAGGATTGCACGTAATAAATTCATGCACTGAAAAAAATGTAATGCATGCATTAAAAGAAAGAAAGGATTGGTTGCATGCAATGTAAATATGTTGCATGCACTGATTTGCATACATAATGCATTAACATTAAAAGAAAAAGATTCATGCAATGGTTTAATTTAATTATTGTAACTAACATGAAAAAGAGAAGTAAGGAGAGAAAAATAATTATCATTGTTCTAAGATTTATTAACAAAAGATTTCATAGCTCAGTTGGTTAAGACATTGGATTTGTAACATGGAGGTCGAGGGTTCGAACCCCGGCGGCGGCATAATTTTTATCTTTGTTTTAGAGAGGGCCAACTGAACATGCAAATATATGTACGTATACAAATTCAAAATTTGAAAGGATAAGAACGTACATATAAGAAAATAAAGAAAATATATGTATATATGAGAATATATATATATGTGTGTATGCATACAAATATGTATACAAAAGATAAAATATAAGATAAGGGTACAGTCAATGAAATATGGCAAGAATCAAATAACGGTGCAACATCGTTTGAATTTTGAAAATAAAACGAAAATTGTGCATATATATATACGCGTAAAATGGTCGGTAGAGTAATTGTATATATATAAGAATATTTCATGTGAATAAAACAGTTAAATAAATTCCAGAAATTCAAAAGTTCAAAAATTAAATTTCTACGCCAAAATAATTCAAAAATTCGAATTTCTACGCCAAAACAGCTTGCATTACCCAATGCTGACTCAGCGCTGCGTGTACGATAAGATTTAGCCAGATTCATCTGCGAACCTGGACTATTTTCTTAAATTGGTTCAATGCTGACTCAGCGCTGCGTGTACGATAAGGTTTTGAGCACCTATATAAACACCCCTAAGGCTACAGTTTTCTCTACATATCTTCATTATGCCTATACTCTTCCCTAATTCATATCAGAATAAATCAAAGACGGGGTTACGCTGCTCAATTTCTTCGTTAGAATTCAAGCAGAGAATCAAATCTAAATTAGAGGATCGATAATCTACGTCAAGGGATAGCTTTTCAGTTTCAGAAATCAGATCCCAGAATTCAAGATCCGTTCTTAAATCAGTGAGTGGGATTACAATACACTTCATGCACAATAGTATTATTATCGTTCGTCATTCCTCATATAAAATTCATGTTCCAATTTAAAATAATCTTTGTATGCTTAATCTATTCCTCTTCCCCATTCTTCCTTTTTATTTTTGAAACTTTGGCTACCTTCGAGCCATGGTAAACAACGCGTAAATTATAGTTATTTGGGAAGAGCTTGAGACTTAATCGATGAATTAGGCAATTTGGGTGAAAAGATTATTATATGAATGTTATGTAAGCAAAGTAGAAATGGGTTAAGTAACACTTGACATATGAATAAGCTTAACCAACGTATGAGGAATGATAGCAATCTGTTACGAACACATGTATGGGAAAATGGAATAATAGGTATTGCCTATTAACGGGATTATAAGCATGAACATAAATTGGGGTTGTTGGGTGAAGCTTGAATTTGGGACTTGAAAATTGGATATGCCGTTAAGATCCTAGAAACATAATTAAAAATGGAATATGTTTGACTAACCATGTTTTTATGTAATTATGGAACTCGAAACATAACATGAAATTGACAATAGTGGCATAACTTGAACACGAACATGCTTGTGAATTGGTAATTGACATTTGATATCTAGAATGAACATCAACATGCTTGTAAATTTATAATTGGCCTATGACACCTAGAATAGACATGAATTGTTAATTGGCTAAACACGAAACATGGCTAACTCGAGGTTAGAATGAGTTTGCGGTGTAATCCTGCTCGGAACCGCCCGGCACATCTAGTGACCGCAAACAATAGGTTCGAATGTGAGAAATTAGTCATAACGTGCTTGAAACCCGAGGTTAGATTGAGTTGTGGTATAATCCTGCCTGGAACCAACCGACACATCCAGTGACCGCAACAATAGGTCTATTGTGAGAGGTTGGGCATTAATAATTAATTAATGCTAACGACACATGCTATTATGGAAAGGTTAAGTCAACATGAAACACTAGACAACACTTAACCAATTTGACATGATATATGGGTGGGTTAAGTCAACGTGAACCGCTAGATAACACTTAACCAATTTGACATGATATATGGGTGAGTTAAGTCAACATGAACTGATAGAGAACACTTAACCAATTTAGCATGGTACGTGGGTTGAATTAAATACGTGATTGGGGGTTAAGTCAACTTGGACACATGGGCAAACTTTACCAATATAATTGTATCAAAGCAAGGAAAAGTGGGGGATGATAAGATTAAATAATAGAAAAACTTATCCTGGGGATAAGAAATGAATATGACTTAAGTTTTAATACTTATACCATGAAATAAGTTAATCTAAGCTGAAAATGTGGGAAAACACCCATACGCTATCATTTGGATAAAGAGAACTTAAGTCATGTGAATTCATGGGTAAACCTTAGTAAAAAAATGAATGATTGAGAGAACTAAGTAGTAAACCTTAGTTAAGAGGACTAAGTAGTAAACCTTAGTTAAGAAAGCTACACTACACCAGAAATGCTATTTCGCAATGGCTTTGGGCCGATGCGAAATGATTTTGCAACGGTTTTGAGCCGTTGCAAAATCTGGTATTGCAAAAAATAGCAACGGCACAAAGCCGTTGCTAAATTATATTTTGCAACGGCTCAAAGCCGTTGCGATTCCTTATTTAGCAATGGCTCAAAGCCATTGCGAATTTGCAAATCACTTTTTATAATATTTTAAACTTATTTAGGCTCTTCTACTATATCAAATTCATTTAATTTTCATACTCCATACAAACATTTGCAAATTTAACATAATATCACCAAAAAAGATCATTAAACCAAATATTTTTTATAAATTCAACATATTGACCAAACTTAACAACAAATTTTGAAATTACAACTTTTAGCAATGGTATGTTACATTTGAAAGTTCAGCAGCAATAACAATAAAATATTACAAAATATAATACATAGTTCAGAAGAATATTAATTTGTACATATTTCAATTCTTTACTTAAGTACATGACTTTTCTCAATGACTTTTCCGGTCGTTTACCTCCTCCTCGTTCCTCTCCTTACTAATTCTATCAATGGAAGATGATTTCACTATAATCTGGAACTGAAAAAAAGAACCCTTAGTGCTTGAAGCATGTCCATGACAAAATTCATTTTCATGATTCCACCTACGTAGTCCAGCTTGATCTTTAAGAGCTCTGCAACTCCTACACTTGCTGCTACTGCCGTAGCTTTCTCACTCGATCCACCATGTCTCTATCTATTCTTTTAGTTCGCTTTTCTAAGTGGAAAACGTGAATTTTGAGTTTTTTTAATAGGAAGATGAGGAAAGATATGAAATGTACATAAACACAAACAAAGACAAATAAAGATATAGGCTAATGCCGCTAGTATGAATATTCAAACCCACAAAGTCTAGGTGCTGCTGCAGGGGCTCTAATGGATTATGAGAAAACAGGTGGTTTCAGCACAAGACTATTGCAAAGGATAGGATGAGACACCAGCTTTGTTGTTAGTTTGCAGGATAAAGAGTTCAACTGTTTTATTATTTTTATTTATTTAATTTTAGGTAGGGAGGAAGGATAATTAGAAGCAACAAAATGTGATCATATTCATGATACAATGTAAAATGAATGTGTAAAATTGAGCTTGGGAGTGTTTAAAGTGTAAAACTCGATATGGTACAAGTCTAAACTATAAAATTGAACTGTCAACAATTTTTCAGAAAATAAACATAGAAACTCTATGTAGGAAATCCCTAAAGTACTTGTAGACAGATCGTTTGGTGATATACCACAGCAACATAGAACATTGATGTGAGTAACATGGAGATATGGTCATGCAAATTACAATATATATTGTGTTTTTAATAACATCGTCATTATCCACAAGTAGAATACAATAATAAATACAGGACCACAACGTAAGGGACTAATGCCATAAAAGCATTTTACCGTTTCAAGATGAATCGTAAGATCATACATTAGTCAATTAAGGAAACAAGTACATAAATACAAGACACTTAACAGCATTAAGGGAAAAGTAAGAAAAAAGCTTACAAACATTGGCAAACCATATTTTACATAGTCATTCAACAACTTAAGTATGCCTCGCATCTGAAGGTAAGGATTCTCTAACAGATTTTCATTGTTGCTCTGAAAAACATTAAAAATACTATTAAACTAAAACTGGCATGATTAGTCTTCCAATATTCACAGATGCAGTTTAACTATTACGTGTTGTGCTTTGAGTATAAGATCTTGAAGCATGCGTTGGTTTAGGTTGATTAGTCATCACTCTCTGCGAACCAAAATAAAAAATAAAATAATCAGAAGGCCTAACTGAAAATAGCTCTCATTTGCTCAAATTTAGCGAAGCGTACCTTTAAAAGAAAAGCTGAAGAATAATAAGCTACCCTTGAATCTGTATCATCTAAAAGGCCCTTGACAAAATAAAACAAGTTCTACCATCAGCCACATAAACAGATGTCCATCTCCCAACATGAACCGCTTTTCACAAATATTATAGAAATGATGAGGAAATAGAGTAATTCACATTTATCCAATCAAAGGATTAAGGTTATTTGCAATGGTAAAAGTCAACATGTTCCTAAATTTCCTCCATTTTTCTTCATAGAAATTTGACTGATCTGCTATATGATGAAGTTAAACATAACATCTACGAACGAACAATCTCCTGGATTACTTTGGATTATGTTCAACATTATAAATATAACAAGTACATATGCCACTAAGACAACATATCCTAAATGCTCATGAATCAGGAGCGCTAGATATCTTTCCATTCCATTCTTTTTGTCAATTTTGAACACAATAAATAATTTAAGGACGAAAATATTCTCAAACAGATGCATATGAAAAAAAACTGTCTAATTTTATCGATTAAAACTACCCATTCATCAATAACAAGGCTTTCACCGACGATACATGGACCTGCTTCCTGTGGGGGCTTTTTGCGTGTCTCAAGTGCTGCTTTAGCTTCAGCAAGTTATCGGTTTAGTTTCTCCAATTGCTACATTAGATAGCAAAATTAATAAAAGAATCGATAATACCATTGCATTATTATTTTTTGATTTTACTTAACCAGAAGGTGGCATCTTACAGGAGATGATTTCTGAACATCCAAGAATAAAACCCTAAGTATTTGCTTAATAGAAACCTGACCCTTTTGCTCATAGAACTGTTTGTATAGGAAATAACCATTACTGGATATCATATATAATGAACGAATATCATAAAGACACCAGAAAAAATATTACAAATTAGCATTTTTGAAAGCACAGGCCAAATGCAATGACATATGTGAGGTTAACATGCATAAAACATTTCATATTCAATTGAGTCGTCACTGTGATAGTTCAAACATTATAAAATCAAGGTCATGAGAGAGAGAAAACGTTGTTTCAGGTTTTGAAGTCACCTTGAATGCAGTGACTTAAACTCTGGCACTTCCTTACGTGGCCCAGGACCCTTGAAACATGAAGCATTAAATCAAATAATCTACAAGAACTTACAAACAAAATGGAACATTACATAATGGAAAGTGTAATGTGTATATGCATGCCATGCACAAAGAGAAACCATGAATGAGACCATGGACAAACCTCTTTCTTCACTAATGCCTCTTAATTTAACTATACAACTTTTCCAAGATCACGCTACACTTGTCTCCACTTCAAACTAACTCTCCTCGTTATCTTTTCCAGATTTTGTTGCCACAACAAACTCTTTTTTCAATTCTTTAATCAACCATCAAAAACTACTCCAACCATTTCCCAAAACCACTTTTTGATTGGGCAATTATTTCTCCTCCATCATAAATTCTACCTACCAAAATTATGATAAAAAAAATAGTTGTCGTTGAAGGATACATATGGAAGTAACCATGTGACACTTTGGATGTTTCAGATTTTTGGTTAGTCTATGTTTAATTGATTTGGTTTATTAATATTAACCAAACAAAGGGAAAACAATTATTATATATTATATACATATACAAAAGTTTCAGTCTTACATCTAAGTTTAACTGAATAATCAACTATGAAAACAACTGCCGACTTTAAATAAACGAGTATGCTTTCCTTATTTCCTTGCATGTATGAACTTCTCGCCTAATGACAAAAACAAATGAAAGGAGACGGAATAAATTAAAGGACTATACAAAAGAGTTTTGTGAGCATTTCTTTCCAAGTTTCATCAATTTTATATTCAATAAATATAACATACATAGAAGAACGGATAGCTTAATAAACTATATATTATGTGTTTCATTATTGTCCTATCCTTACTTTCATAGGCACTAGATTCTTTGTCTAAAGAAGTTTTGTGCATGTGGGGTAACTAAAGTTGTTCACTTTTGACCTAACGATGAGTTAGAAAGCTCCAAAATCTAATTTTCATTTTCTAACCCATTGTGCTACCTTCTAAATTTATATATCTATATGTATTGTTGGCTTCCAATATGTAACAAATTACTTACAGAAAGTTACAAATTTCAGAAAGTTTATCCTGTAAATATACAATGGTTGGAAATGTCAGACTAATAGTGAGGTGTATAATCCTTGTATTTATTTTGGAAGCCCCAAGTAGAGCATCAAAACGTTTTCCCCATTATTTTATTTTAATAAATAAAATGAGTATTCAACTCATTTTATTCTCATAACCAAACAAAATATAATATCTGTATAAGTTAAATGTCGGACCATGTGCTTATAAATGATAAGATTTTATTGTTTGAGCAACAGTTTTTCGAAAAAGAATGTGAATACAATGATCACAGAACTAATAATAATAGTCGAATCCAGAACCAAAAGCTTTCTAAGAAAAAATATATTGGGAGAAAACAAAAAGGCTTCCAGAAAAGCTAAAAATTCATTCTTTTGTTGAATATACGTACATTTTGTTAGTCTTATGTCTTCTGCTCATTTGAAATGGGTTCTACTTCTCCCAGTAGTACAGTAGGAACAAATGCCTTGGGTAGAGTATGTAGATGTTTAATTAGGAAAACATTGCATCTAAATGAAGAAGATGGAATGCTGAAGATAAACCTGTGATCAGGTAAGAACTCATAGGAGGTTTTTGTAACTTCATCATCCCATATAGGTTCAAGTATAGAATATTCTTTCTGGGAAGTGGGTGAAACATCAGTTCCTATAGTGACGCTGGTCGTATGCCCGTCATCAGGCATCATAGGAGGTAGCAACTTATGGGCACCTGTAAACCTGTCACACTGCAAATTAGACAACATTGAAATAAATGAAATATGATGCATCCTATTTACCCAATGGCAAGCAACTATTAGATTCAGGTACTAAAGGAAATGGGTACAATTAAATAACAGAACACCATCTATCTTGGTTAAGAAAAAAGAGTTTGTTTCTTCTATGAGCTTGAAAAAAATATCATTTGAGACCAGCTCTATTTATTTAATTCTTTATGTTTATGGTTTTATGGCATCCAATTCATTTTTAAAAAATTACAAACAAGAGACAACCCTGCATAAACTCCTTGTAATTACAGGTCTGTGTCTGTTTTCTCATGATAATTTTATTTTTTTTAGTTCTCTGTTGAAATCCTGCAAAATGTTCAAAAAGGAAAAATATTACAAATATTTCTATTTAAAATTTTCAGTATGGTTTTAGTGTTTGGTTTATTTCTCATTGTTTCTCAATTTCATAACTTATTTCTCTTATCTTTCAAACTTCATTATATATCATCTACGCACAAAAAAAATATTAACAATGCCATTCAGGTTCAAACTGCATTTAACATTGCATAAATGTTTTGTTACACTAGTAGAACCGCACGACGAGTGAAAAATCGATCGTAAAATGACACAATTTCAAAAATAATTATTGTTTAAATTCTCGTTGATTTTTGTTAAAACATAAAATTGTAATATGTTAAAAATTGAACTCACAAGCTTCAAACTAATATGTATAGTACATTTTTCCTTAGTGTGCAAGAAGTTTAAAAGATCAGTGTATTGCTATGTAGAAATCTTATAGTGTAAAGGTAACAAAAACCAACAAGTTTATATCTCTACATATAGCCGAGCTTCTAAACTGCAATTATATACATCTACACAAAAACTAAATAGCTATTAATAAATCAGACACCTTGTTATAGTTTCCAACAATAATAAAACTATTAGGATACATCAAACAGAGTTTGTTCTTTTTGACTCGGAATCGATATATTATAGAAATGCGTAATAATAACCAACGCCTATGCAAGACAAACATCTTAAATTAAGTAACTACAAAATTATATGCTTATACATGCATCACAGTTTTCTTAAGCTCAAGCAAAACATAAAATGTAAAATCAATTTAATAACCTAATGAATCCGTCTCAACCTAGACTATGATGTATATTCAAGTTCAGTATATCTACAAGATAACATGATACAATCCAAAATAATTAAGAAGAAAAAAGAGTGTATATTAAAGACAATGCACAAAAACACAATTTTTAAAGTAATAGTTAAATCCTAGAACAAAGTATGTGCAAAAATAATAATAACAATAAATTAGAGAACAAAATAGACAATTAAACTAACCATTATCCTGTGGAATCAAGTCATCCAGTTGGAAGAGCAAGCGTTATAATGTGTTGGCAATTTGTTTGAAAGCGGATGAACTTTCAGATAACTGAGGGTCATCTGCAATCATTTTATTTTTGCAAGTTCGCTCCAACAATGCACATCCTACACCCAACATGAACAAAACGTGATGTTATAATCTATTGTTAGTATTGCAGTTCAGTTTCTCGTTCTCCTGTTCATATTGCTCGCACCTCTTTTACACATTTCAATTGCATAATAGACAAAAAACAATAACATGTGTGGAAACATCTTATAATTGCTTTGTTTGAACTGTTGTGGTTGAGAACTCGAATTAGCAATTGTTTAGAAGTGGTTTCAAATATTGACTTTCTCATTTTATTTTATTTCATGTTGATATCAAATATACAAATAGTAATAAGTGACTTATATGTTACTTTGACTAACTATAGGTACGCATCGAATGAATTAATATTATATTTGCTAATTTTACATATAACGCGAATATTTAAACAAAAATGCTGAACAAAAGAATTGTCTACATTTCTCACAAAACAATTTGTTGTGGTTTTTTTAAATAAAATAAAATCCATACTTGTAGAAAAATATTTTAGATCTTATTTTAACTTCAAAATTGATTAACTAGCTCCAAAAGTTATACGTTAAATCAGATTTTATTTTTAAAATAAAAATCATTTATTTATAATATAAGTAACATCCATGTGCCTAAATACTTGAATAACAATAGCAAAACATCAAAATTAATTTATTCAAATTAGAATGTCAAATTTCATATGAAAGCTTTCAGAATAAAAATTATCATCCAAAACTGCAGTAGAATTAATTATTTAAACATTATATAAAAGTGAAATAAGCCATTGTCATACAGAATCCAAATTAAATGGATTCAAGGAGAAGGAAAATAAACAAAGATTATAGTAGTGTGCTAAAAAAAGCTTCCTATAACCAAACTTGCAAAAGTAGCCTGATGTAGAAAACAAGCAAATAATTGAAATAGCCGAATGTTTCCAGACAATTTACATAGGAAATATCCATATGTTATACATTTATTACTCATAAGATCATAGTTGCCAAACGACTTAACTTTAACATTTTTTTTTTACTTAGAAATTACTATTTGGAACTCATTTTTCCCAAATTGAAAACATTGCGATTAACTGGACTTATGGAGGGGGACAGACAAAGAGCATGACTATAGAAAAAAATATGATAATCATCGTATTTATATAAAAGCTAACCTCAGCAAACAAAAGAGAATCCTCCATCTCCTTCAACCAAACAAGAAATTCACCAGCAGCACCCACAACTATAGATGTATCTCTGGCCTAGACCTTCAGCTTCCTATTTTGCTCCATTAAGAAGTCCCTCTCCCTTTCAACTCTCAACCTATTCATATCCTTACTAAGACCAGCAACAAATATCACTAGCAAAACCTCCTCTTTTCTTCAGTGAATCTTTAACAGCATCCTTCTATTTTTAATATGTAGTACCTGCCTAATTGAGGAGCATCTGCAAACATTTTATTTTTGCAAGTTTTCTCCAACAATGCACATCGTACATCCAACATGAACAAATCATGATGTTATAATCTATTGCTAGTACTCTGGCAAGCTACTTCAAGCCAGAAAATCCCCAAATCCGCCGCTATCATCTATAATCAAGAAATCGTGAATACCCAAATCCACCCAAATCGCACCACTTCCTCCTTCACCGAACAGTAATCGATCCATATTCAATTTACCCAAATCGCAACCAAAATCGTCTGCTATCAATTGCACCTATAATCAAACTCCTCACCGCAATCACTCAGTCTATAGCCTCCAAACCAGTTCACGAGATGATCTGGCGAGGGTGACTACGATCAGGAGAGACTTGTTACGATTAAATCAGGGGCTCGAGTTCTCCATATCTAGGGTGCAACATCTTTTTTTTCTTCTCCGTGAACAAAAAAAATTAGGAAAGTGGGGACGGGGTGTAACAAAGTGGTATTGAAGGGGGTAGTTAATTTGAGAATGGGTTTAGTCCGTTCCAAAATGTGTAACGGCTAGTGACCGTACCGAACAAGTTTGTAAATGACTTTAGCCGTTGCTATTTCGCAATGGCTCAAAGACGTTGCAAATTTTCCGCAATAGGGTGTTGCAGAATTGCTGGTATGGTGTAGTGCTAACGATTCAGGAAACTAAGTAGTGAACCTTAGTTAAGAAAGTTAACGATTCAGGAAACTAAGTAGTAAACCTTAGTTAAGAGAACTATGTAGTAAACCTTAGTCAATAAATCCAAGTAGAACACGAGGAGGAGCGAATGTCCATCTGATCATGAAGAAGGCTCCAATGAACTAGGTTACAAAGCACGCGACTTCGAGGGGACATGAGGGTACGCTTGGTATCCCTCTGTGGGGTTGCAGATGATCCTCCTGGGCTCACAGAGGTTAAGGTCTGTGCTAGAAGAGCCAAGGGTATGCCTTGGTTGTAATATAAGCAACCTGAAGACTAGGATGGGTCAGCGTGAGGCGGCGATATCTTGTTTAGCCCTGTGATAGCACGACGTCGTCTACCTACCATCTTGAGTCAATCGTGATACGCAAGCGGAAACACGGAGAACTCCAAAAGACCATATACTTTGCTATCTAGTTATGGGTGAGGGTGGCCAATAGGTTTGTGGGGGCATAGAGGGACCGTGTACAGTTCTCATTCTTGATTTTCTTGGGTGCCTTTCAATAGTTCAGGGAGGGATCAAGTGGGGCCATATCCACATATTGATAAAACAGACCGTAACATCTGTATCGGCAGATAACTTAAAGCTCCCGACCGAGTTCCGTGTTTCTTGATTAGCCCTTCCACGTGACTCGGGCCGCACATATAGAGGACATGTGCAACTAGATATCTAGCACGTTTAACGACACGATTGGGACGTAAAGTCTATAAACATATATCTCTCTGGGTAGTGTGTCCTAGACTAGGAGGCATTGTTCGATAGGTAGCATAAACCCTAGTCGCCCTAGGTAGCATAAACCCTAGTCGGATCTAGAAAGCGTTCAATAGTAAGCATAAACCCAAGTGGCCCTGGGTAGCGTAAACCCTGGTTGAATCTAGGAAGCGCTGGATAGAAAACCCTAAATTAGATCTATGTAATAAAAGGAATCTAGCAAGATCAAGAGTGGTAGTCCAAACGATTTCGAGAATGGTGGCACTACACTAAAGTAGTATAGATTTACATGATGAAGCCCGTACGACATACGGCAAGGCACTGTATATATAAATGGAAAGGATTATGCCAGTTGGGGGTATCTACATATACGTTACATTAGGTTAATCTACTAGTGGGACATGAGTATAGCCCAGAGAGCTAATATCGCGAATAACCTAATAAGCAAGAAAATATAACTGAACGGTATATGTAGGATTATACAAGAGTTTATTCTAAGTCCATTGACATAGAACTTATGTTCTGACCCCCTCCTCATTACATACTTCCAGGTTTGGTTCATAACAGAGATGTTATAAGCTTTGGATACTGGTTGGGCAGTATGTTTTATAAGGTAAAGCTATATTTAAAGTATATTATATTTTGAATTCCTTCCGCTGTAAGATGTTTTCAAATTCTGACATGTTTTCTTTATCTCTATCTTTTTCTGCAGGGTACCAGAGCGCCCAACTCGGGTTTCGATAGATTGGCTTTTTGAAAAAAATTCGGTCTGTCGGAATCCGGGTTGTTACAGTTTTGTTTTTGAAGGAAGAAAAAAGGAAGAAGGAGTGGGAAAATGTATTAGTCCAATATCATGAAATTGGAAGAGGTATGCCACTGCTTAAGGGGTCTTCTCACAAGTGTGTTGGGGCCTTGGAGCACCCAAATGTTTACTTCATTATGAGGAGGAAGACCATGCATCATTATACCACACATGCGCGCCGTCGCCGCCGTCCGACCGACCGAACCAGGTCGGATGCGATTGGGGGTTGCGGGTCCGATCCAATAATAATATTTTGGACGGATATTATAAATGGTGACGGGCCGAATTTCAGCCCGTTATGGACCCGAATTAAATTGAAATTGAGGCAGGATTTGTAACGTTTTATGAACGTTACAAAATGGCACTGCGATTCAAACTGAAATGATGCAACGTTTCTAAACTGAAACGGATATGACCGTTACAAAGGTCATGGTTGCTCATGGATAGACACTTCCATTTGTCGACTATAAATAGCCACGCCCAGAAGCGTTTCAAAATAACTTGGAATTTATCTTCTACTTCCTTTGAAAACTGCAATGTCGTTAAAGCGTTTCAAACGCTATGAATTCGTAATGCCTACAGGGTGTTACAAAATCCAGAATCGTCACAAATTTTAGTTACTTCTTCTCCTCTTCATTCTTGTTATTCTCTTGCGTCATCAGAGATTATGATCTAGAGTGTTCTTGATTGGATCAAAGTCGTGCAAACTTTGAATCTAATTTCGTTGTTCCAAGGATTTATTGAATCCTAAAAGTCAATAGTTCGATAACCCGTTTGTAACGGGTGGGTTGAACTATTGTCCAAAAGAATCTACTCTATAGATCCTTAAAGTCTGAAGTATGACATTCATTATCATCCAATAGTCTCAAACCGCAAATTTTTTAGCAAATTTTCAAACAATATCTTCAACAATGGAAGGTTTGAGCGTGCTACAAGTAATGAATCAGCATTTGACGAAATTGGACTGCTTTAATGGCGAAAAATTCACTTATTGGCAAGAGACAATTAAGTTTTTTCTGATCACTGTGAAATTGTTCTATATCTTGGAAGATAGATTGGAAATTATACCGGAAAAAACCGCGGACGAGGATGTCAATCTAAAGGCTAAAAGTGCAAAGCGCAAACAAGAAATTTTCTATGCACATGACATATTCTAAATGCATTGTCTACTTCAGTATGCAATGCTCATAGGACCTTGGAAACTGCAAAGGACCTCTGGACTTCTTTGGAGAGCAAGTATCGCATATCCGAAGAAAGATATAAAAAAATTATTTTTAATTTTATGGATTTAAAAATGTTCGCCAACAAATCTATAGTTGGACAAGTAAGTGAAATACTACTTTTGATGAATCAACTTAAAGATGCCGGTATTGTTGTCCCTGAATCTTTTGTTGTTGGAGTCATTATTTCAAGACTCCCGAATTCTTGGAACGGTTATAAGAAAAAATTGAAACATGCTGAAACAGATTATAATTTTGATGTTTTACAACGTCATCTTCTTATTGAAGAGGATTCTCGCAAATGCAAACTAGATGATAATTGTAGCACCCTGTATTTTCTGTGAATATTAAAATAACAAATTAAAGAATGCTTAATTTTAAAAGTGGGAATTAATTAAAATGGGTAGCACCATTGCGTTTGCCTCGGAATTCAGCTCCAGATAGAGTCCGAGTTTGTATAAAACAGATACAGTATGAAGAAGTTTTGGAGGTTATAAGACTTAAGTTTAATTCAGAATTGAATAAATAATTAATAAATCAAAATTTGAAATTTAAACCAATGAAAAGAAGTGGGCAGGAAAATTCCCGTCCGAGGGTGTCGACCCCCTTAAGGGGTGTTGACACAGGTGTCGACCCCCCTATAGGGGTGTTGACATAGGTGTCGACCCCTCCCTGTAAGGGTCGACCCCAGCTGACTGTTCTGGACAGTGAGGATTTTCTGAGTTTTAGGGCTACGCGGCGACTTCTAATTGGCCTGATGACGCAACTTCTTGGACTGGATGGTTTGGATGGATCCTATGTTAATCTAAAGGCTCTAATTAATCCTACAAATCTATGTAAGCACACATAAACCTAAACCCTAACCTCATAACCCTATTCTATGATGCCACCGTGTTGTCCATCTCTAAACTAGCCTAGCCTCCTTTGTAACAACCCGTATTTTTAATAATCTGTTATAACATAAATTAAGGCAGAATTAAATTATAAAATGGGAATCAAGGGAAACGGGCTATGCCATTGCGTTCGTCTCGGAAAAATACGCGAAACAGAGTCCGAGTTTTCGAAAATCGGAGTCCGTATGACCCAGTTAAGGCCCATTGAAGTTTTCAGAAAAATCCTAAGTAAAAACAGATTCAAATTTAAAGAATTGGGCCAGCTGGGCCAAGGCGGGAAAACTCCCGCCAGGGGCCCCATGTCGACAGGCCTGTCGACAGGGTCCCCAAGTAGTCGACTGCCCTGTCGACAGCCCTGTCGACAGGGGGTAGCCAGGCAGATTAGCCTGGCGCACCACTTTGGTTTGGGCTTGGTTGTGTGGTCTGGTTCTAGAGCATTCCGAAATCTGACGGGCCAAAATTCACCTAGGGTTAATCCTATGGCCTAAATCACTCTAATCTTCTATAAATAAGCTCCTAATCCTACCCTAAAACCCCATTAATCATTCTTGCAACCAAACTATGTCAAATTGAATTCTCAAATGGCCTCCACCTAAAAACCCTAGCCTCCACATTCCTCAAAGTTTAATCCTATGAAGATATGATGATCATACAACCTTTTCTATGTTGTATGAATGCTTAATAACTTGCATACTTCATTAAGTTGCAAGTTTGATTTGCTAAGTTTGTGTTTTTGGGATTTTGCAAGAGGGTTTTCTTATTTGAAGCTTTGTTTTGGGTTTTCAAAGGGCTTCTTCATCTTATTTGGTGGATTTGTAACTTGTTTATATTGGTAAGCCCTCTTACCTTCATTTTAGAAACTCTAAAGTTAATATGTGATGCAAGATGGGATTTATGTATGTTTATTGAGTTATGCATGTTTATGCAAGTTTGCTAAGCCTTGATTTGTAAGTTAAATGAGTTATGCATGTTTATGCAAGTTTGCTAAGCCTTGATTTGCAAGTTAAATGAGTTATGCATGTTTATGCAAGTTTGCTAAGCTATGATTTGTATGTTTATTGAGTTATGCATGTTTATGCAAGTGTACTAAGCCATGATTTGCAAGTTAATTGAGTTATGCATGTATACTAAGCCATGATTTGCAAGTTTAACAAGTTATGCATGTTTATGCAAGTTTACTAAGCCATGATTTGCAAGTTTAACAAGTTATGCATATTTATGCAAGTTTAAAATGACAAGTCGTGCATGTTTGACAAGTTGTGCATGTTTATGCAAA
The DNA here is from genome assembly GCA_030737875.1 of Allium sativum. NCBI lineage: Eukaryota > Viridiplantae > Streptophyta > Magnoliopsida > Asparagales > Amaryllidaceae > Allium > Allium sativum. Next base: position 1,050,490,801 of record CM060916.1, on the reverse strand, counting down.
TTTAAAATGACAAGTTGTGCATGTTTGACAAGTTGTGCATGTTTATGCAAATTTAAAATGACAAGTTGTGCATGTTTGACAAGTTGTGCATGTTTATGCAAGTCTAAAATGACAAGTTGTGCATGTTTGACAAGTTATGTATGATTATGGTAATATGCAAGTTCACTATGCTAAGTTATGCAAGTTTAACATGTTATGCATGTTTATGGTAATATGCAAGTTCACTATGCTAAGTTGTACAAGTCTAACATGTTATGCATGGTTGTTGTGCAAGTTTATCATGTATGTTGTGCCAAGTTCCCTCTTCCTATCCTTTATGCGTTATTACGAATATGCAAGCGATAGAATGACGTTGGGGGTTTGGGTAAACTTAAAATACATGAAAATATAAGATTGGGAATTTACCTATTAAGTTAGGTCTACCCCTTGGGAATTTACCTATTAAGTTAGGTCTACCCAAGTAATTGTTGACTTGTAATTATGTTTTGAAATAAAGTGGACATGACACTTAGAAAACATAAGTGTGGCCAACTCGAGGTTGGGTTGAGTTTGTAGCGTAATTCTACCCGGAACCGACCGGCTTAACTAGTGGCTACAAACAATAAGACCCAATGTGAGAAGTTGGTCATGGGGTACCAAGACCAGAGGTTAGACCAAGTTGTGGTGTAAAGCTACCCGGACCCGCCCGGCCTAACTAGTAACCACAACAAGGTCTAATGTGAGAGGTTAAGGTGCATTAAATGAATTAATGCCTCATGATTAGGGTTAAGTCAGGGTCCACTAATACTTAACCAATTTGGGGATTCGAGGGATTAGAATGTGGTTAAGTTATGAACCGTTGGTTGCACTTAACTAGTTTAATCCATTTGGGAGTTCAAGGGATTAGAATGGGGTTAAGCCACACTTAACCAGTTTAATCCAGGATTAGTGAAGTGTTAAATCACACTTAACCCTCTTAGAAACCCTAGCAACGTGGTCTGTTCCAGCAGTAATCCCAGTTTGGTATCATTCACAACCCTAGAGGCTAGGCTAGGGCGGGGCACGATTACTGGACTGATGTAAGCGACCAAAGCGACGGCTGAGTGGTACAGCGGTGCGGGTCCGGCGGGCTACTTACGTGCACGTAGTCCGATATTGGACAAACTCGAGGCACGGGTACCAGTAGGTTAGGGCTGTGCATTATTGCTTAAGTGTCCGGGGTTGACACCCGAGGGCTTGATACACCCAAAGGTGGACCCAGCACAGTCTAACTACATCCATGTGGGCCGTATGGACACCAACACTTGACGTGTTAGGTTTGTAGGGAGCCGATCGACTAGACCGTTGGGCTGGATCTTATATTAAGGTCACTTCATGTTATTGGGCCAAAGTTTGGGCTAAGGGATCAATACCTGTTATGTTGGTTTGCTAGTACACCGTGGTGCAAAAACTTAACCTTGTGGTATGCGATGACACCTCTATCTATCTTGTAGTTAATTTACCATGCCAGTATATTGTTATCTATGATCATCTCAGTTTCCATCATGATGTTAACTTTATTAGTTTATAGACTGATCGTAGCAGGGCTTACTCAGTCTTTTTGACTGACCTGTTTTCTTTCGCCTCTTTTCTTCCGTTTCTCCCCCCCCCCCCAGGTTCTCAGGGACGGAATACTGGAGCCTAGCTTGGATTTTAGCTGCTTCCTTGGATAGCTCAAGTATGCTTTGGACTTGAGCCGCTATGGTTTATCACTCTTATTTGGGGATAGTACTTATGTATTTTCAGTTTATCAGATGATGTATTTATCTAGACTTGTAATTTTGGGAAAGTGACATTTTGATGTACCAGACTGGTGTTTTGAAATGGTTTATAAATCTTCCGCTGTTTTATTTACTTACTCTGTTTATTTACATATATATATATGTCATGTCCTGCCTTGCTATATCATTATGCATGTTTACCAATAATGCCCCTCCAAAGCTAGTGCATTCCTTTGCGAGTGACCCTAGGGGAGGTGGGGTGTTACATTTGGTATCAGAGCATATGGTTTACGAGAAGGGATAAAAAGGTGTTTAAAACTTTTGAAAAGAAAAACTATTATCAAAACCAAGTATTAAGTATTTTCCAAAGAAAAGTCTAGTTATTTTTAAAAGGCTATTCCCCAAAAAGCCATTAGCACAATCCTTTGATCCCTCGTTTGAACTCTTTTCTTTTCGTTTCCAGCATGTCTGATAATCTCATCTTGCCGGAAGGAGTAACGATACCCGATTGGTTTCGTCGGTACTTGGAAGTCACGGCACCGGTCCCGGGTGTCCCTCATATTGTCTCCCCAGTCGAGGCCGCTGTTCCTCCTCCTCCTCCTTCCGTAGCTGATGTTCCTCTTCTCCCTCAGCCTCCACAAACGGATTTTGCGGAAACTTGTAAGAACTTTAAGATGATGGGTGGCAAGGATTTTAGTGGAACAGAGACTTTTGTAGAAGCAGAGAATTGGTTGAAAGAGACCGAAGATCTTTTAGCCTCCTTTGATATAGGTGACCGCAGGAAAGTTTTATTAGCAGTATGGTTGCTAAAGGAAGAAGCTACACGTTGGTGGGTAGTCACCACCGCTACTAGGCCAATCGAGACTTGGGATGACTTTAGAGGAAGGTTTGGACTGAGGTTCTTACTACTGAAGCAAGGGGACATGACTATTAGGGAATACATAGATAAGTTTAATCCACTGGCTCAGGACGATTTAGATTTGGCTAATACAGCTCAGAAGAAGGCCCTACACTTTGCTCTAGGATTAAACGAGCCATTACATGGTTTGGCCATGTCTCATATACCCTTGGGGGCGACTTTCGAGAATTTGGTGAATATGGCCCTACTTCAAGAAGAAGATAACAATGACAAGGAAGAGGTCAAGGCGAATGAGTCTCAAGACAAGAGAGTAAATTCCGGGAAACGGGGCAAGAATAACCACAACCGCAAGAACAAGCCAAGAAGGAATAGGAAATGTAGCTTCTGTGGTAAAGTTGGACATATAGCCAGGGAATGTAGGAAGAAGGAAAAGAGAAAGCGGGGCGAATGCTTCATTTGTGGTGAGTTTGGACATCTCAGCAGGGATTGCCCGAGGAAACAAGGGCAAGGTCAGACTCAGTGTGCAGGACTATCTGGAGGGCGAGTTCATCCCCTCAACACCGTTCTTCCAGCTTATGATAGAGGTAGTGTTTCTGTTGAAAATCTGGTTTACATTTTCTGATTTTCCCTATTCGTACTTTGTTTGATTCTGGCACATCGCATAGTTTTATTTCATCTGATCTAGTGGAAAGTTTGCACCTAAGTACTAGCCTAGTTAATGATCCCGTATGTGTTTCAAATCCAATTGGGGGTTCTGCCCGCTTGTCTGTGGTCTGAGTGGATTTGAAAATTTCTATCTTGAGTATAGAATTCTCGTGGGATGTTTATATTCTCGGTTTCAGGGGATATGGGTTGGTTTTGGGCATGGAATGGTTGGCCTGTTTTGGGCCATTCTGGGTTTTTGTATATAGGGTGTGGGGCTCATGACTCGCCTCGGTAATACCCTAGAAATTTCTGGCAACCCTATGGGTCCCGTCATGTTATGTTGAATCCCTCAACTCATCTATCGATAGTTTGCAATCTTTGAGGGTGGTCCGAGAATATCCTGATATCTTGGGTGAAGTGAAGGGGTTACCCCTAGACGTGGGATAGATTTCCGCATTATCTGGTTGGTAATTCCAAGCCAATTTCGTGGCCGGTTAGGCACATGACCTCACGAGATGAGAGTTAAGAAAGTAAGTCAAGGAGTTGCTTGAGAAGAACTGTAACACCCCGCCTCCACTAGGGTCACTCGCAAAGGAATGCTCTAGCTTTGGAGGGGCATTATTGGTAAACATGCATAATGATATAGCAAGGCAGGACATGACATATATATATATGTAAATAACAAAGTAAGTAAATAAAACAGCGGAAGATTTATAAACCATTTCAAAACTCAGGTCTGGTACATCAAAATGTCAATTTCCCAGAATTACAAGTCTAGATAAATACATCATCTGATAAACTGAAAATACATAAGTGCTATCCCCAAATAAGAGTGATAAACCATAGCGGGCTCAAGTCCAAAGCATACATGGGCTATCCAAGGAAGCGGCTTAAATCCAAGCTAGGCTCTAGTATTTCCTCCCTGAGAACCTGGGGGGGGGGGAAACAGAAGAAAAGAGGCGAAACAAAACGGGTCAGTCAAAAAGACTGAGTAAGCCCTGCTACGATCAGTCTATAAACTAATAAAGTTAACATCATGATGGAAACTGAGATGATCATAAATAACAACATACTGGCATGATAAATCAACTACAAGATAGATAGAGGTGTCATCGCATAAAACAAGGTTAAGTTCTGCACCACGGTGTACTAGCAAACCAACATAACAGGTATTGATCCCTTAGCCAAACTTTGGCCCAATAACATGAAGTGATCTTAATAAAAGATCCAGCCCAACGGTCTAGTCGATCGGCTCCCTATAAACCTAACACGTCCAGTGTTGGTGTCCATATGGCCCACATATGGTTGTAGATAGTCTGTGCTGGGTCCCCCTTTGGGTGTATCAAGCCCTCGGGTGTCAACCCCGGACACTTAAGCAATAATGCACAGCCCTAACCTACTGGTACCCGTGCCTCGAGTTTGTCCAACATCGGACTACGTGCACGTCCGTAGCCCGCCGGACCCGCACCGCTGTACCACTCGGCCATCGCCCTTTGTTCGCTTACATCTGTCCAGTAATCGTGCCCCGCCCTAGCCTAGCTTCTAGGGTTGTAAATGATACCAAACTGGGATTACTGTTAGAACAGACCACGCTGCTAGGGTTTCCTAAGAGGGTTAAGTGTGATTTAACCCTTCACTAATCCTGGATTAAACTGGTTAAGTGTGGCTTAACCCCATTCTAATCCCTTGAACTCCCAAATGGATTAAACTAGTTAAGTGTAATCAACGGTTCACAACCTAACCACATTCTAATCCCTCGAATCCCCAAGTTGGTTAAGTATTAGTGGACCCTGACTTAACCCTAATCATGAGGCATTAATTAACTTAATGCACCTTAACCTCTCACATTAGACCTTGTTGTGGTTACTAGTTAGGCCGGGCGGGTCCGGGTAGCTTTACACCACAACTTGGTCTAACCTCGGGTCTTGGCACCCCATGACCAACTTCCCACATTGGGTCCTATTGTTTGTAGCCACTAGTTAATCCGGTCGGTTCCGGGTAGAATTACGCTACAAACTCAACCCAACCTCGAGTTGGCCACACTTATGTTTTCTAAGTGTCATGTCCACTTTATTTCAAAACATAATTACAAGTCAACAATTACTTGGGTAGACCTAACTCAATAGGTAAATTCCCAAGGGGTAGACCTAACTTAATAGGTAAAGTCCCAATCTTGTATTTTCATGTATTTTAAGTTTACCCAAAACCCCCAACGTCATTCTATCGCTTACATATTCGTAATAACACATAAAGGATAGGGAGAGGGAACTTGGCACAACATACATGATAAACTTGCACAACAACCATGCATAACATGTTAGACTTGTACAACTTAGCATAGTGAACTTGCATATTACCATAAACATGCATAACATGTAAAATATGCACAACTTGTCATTTTTAAACTTGCATAAGCATGCATAACTAAATAAACTTGCAAATCGTGGCTTAGTAAGCTTGCATAAACATGCATGACTCAATTAACTTGTAAATCATGACTTAGCAAACATGCATAAACATGCATAACTCAATTATCTTGTAAATCATGACTTAGCAAACATGCATAAACATGCATAACTCAATTAACTTGTAAATCATGACTTAGCAAACATGCATAAACATGCATAACTCAATTATCTTGTAAATCATGGCTTAGCAAACATGCATAAACATGCATAACTCATTTAACTTGTAAATCATGGCTTAGCAAACATGCATAAACATGCATAACTCATTTAACTTGTAAATCATGGCTTAGCAAACATGCATAAACATGCATAACTCATTTAACTTGCAAATCAAGGCTTAGCAAACATGCATAAACATGCATAACTCATTTAACTTGTAAATCATGTCCTAGTAAATCCGCATATGCATGCATAACTTGTGGAACATGTAAAACATGGCATAGTGAGTTCGCATAAGCAAGCATAATCAAATAAACTCACATAAATCTCAATTTTCACCACATATTAACTTAGAGTTTACAAAGTGAAGGTAAGAGGGCTTACAATGCTTATGCGGACTCAAATAACTATAGCAAATGTAGAGAACCCCTTATGCAACTAATTAAAGCCCCCAAATGCAAGCAAACTTGATTAAGACTCCTCCTTTATGATGGCAATAGAATAACAAGTCTTTAATGCAAGCTAAGGAGGATCATACAAGCCTAAATATGCTTGTATGCATGGAAAATCACTTAGGAATTAAATTAGGAATTGTATGAAGAGGGTGGAGGCCATGAGAGTTTGGATTTTGGCATAGTTTTGTTGCTAGAATGATTAATGAGTGATTTAGGGTAGATTAGGGCCTTATTTATAGATGATTAGAGAGTTTTTAGCCCTAGGATTAACCCTAGGTTAGTTTTGGCCCGTCAGATCTCGGAATCCTCTAGAACCAAGCCCCAAGACCCAACCCAAATCAAAAATGGTGCACCAGGCTAGACTGCCTGGGCACCCCCTGTCGACAGGGCTGTCGACAGGGCAGTCGACCCCCTGGGGACCCTGTCGACAGGCCTGTCGACATGGGGCCCCTGGCGGGATTTTTCCCGCCTTGGCCCAGCTGGCCCAAATCCTTGTTTTTGATTTAAAATTAAATCTGTTTTAATTATGGAAATTCCTGAAAACTTCCATGGGCCTTAACTGGGTCATACGGACTCCGATTTTCGAAAACTCGGACTCTATTTCGCGTATTTTTCCGAGACGAACGCAATGACATAGCCCGTTTCCCTTGATTCCCATTTTAGAATTAAATTCTGCCTCGATTTATGTTATTATAGGTTATTGAAAATACGGGTTGTTACAAGAACTTCCTGAGACGAAGCATTTTCGAGTAGGGTGCTCCAGTAGTATTCGTTACTGATGTGGACGGTTTGTTTCGCTTATATGTTGATTATCGTGAGATGACCGTTACCATGGATCAATGATTTGTTTGACCAACTTGTAGGAGCATCTATTTTCTTTTGATCTAGCTACCGGATTCCATCAGCTTAGGATGGCTGAGGATGGAATTGACAAGACTGCGTTTAGGACTCTGGATGGGTTTTAGAATGGCTAGTCATACTATTTGGTTCGACTAATGCACCCGCATATTACGTAAACTAGATGGGTAGGGTGTTTAGGGAGTCCTTGAACAAGTTTGTCATGGTCGTCTTAGACGATATTTTGATCTCCCCAAAAGAACGAGGAAGAACATGCTATACATCTCAAGGAGGAGATGGATACGCTTAGAGCCACCAGTGGAAGGTCAAGTTCTCCAAATGTCACTTTGGAGGAAAGAAGTTGGATTTCTTGGGCACATAGTTCCTAAGTAAGGCCTAGCGGTGGATTCCGCTAAAGTGGTTGCGGTTTAGGACCGGAAAACTCTGAGGAGGGCAATTGAAGTAAGAAGCCTCCTCTGTTTGGCTAGTTAGTTAGCATTCCCGGAGCTTAGACTTACTCTTCTGGATCAAGAAGGGGTTTCGCAGGAAGAAGATCCGCAGTGGGTCAAGAACATGGACCAGCCGGTTCGAGGCGAGATGTTAAGTCACCTCACTAGATATATTATAGATGACAAGGGATGACTAAGGCACGACGAGAGATCATGTGTTCCTCGAGTGAAAGTCTTGGTAAAGAAGGTTCTTGAAGATGCGCATCACTCGAGGAGGTGGCCGAGTTGGTCTCAGGATGCATGTCGTGCCACCAGGTTAAGGCTAAGTCATAGAAGCCCGGCGGGCCATTTCCTCCATTGGAGGTTTCGCAAGGGAAGTGTGAAAACATCTCGATAGGTTATGTGGATAGACTACCTAGATCAAAGAAAGGGAATACGGGTATATGGGTCATAATAGGTAGACTCACGAAGAGTGCTCATTTCAGTCCGGTGAAGAGCGAGAGGACTGCATCATGGTTAGCAACGGTTTACCCTCAAGAAGTTGGCCAGTTTTGAAATAGCCTATAGGAAGCCATGGGTAGGCAAATCGAATCTAGGTATGGCCTATCACTCATAGGCGGATGGTTCATTTCGATTAAGCATGAGTTATAGAAAATCACGTTTATAAGGGCAATTGGCAACGTGGATTGGTATTTTCAAGAAAAGTTCTGTTGCATGGAATACTTTATAGTAAGTAGACGAGATCCAGGATTCACTAGTGAATTTTGGAGAGCTGGCATGAGATCATGAGGTTATAGTAAGTTTAAGCCAGGTATACAGAAAGAAGAATAAGTGGAAAAGAAAGACGAGAGGCGATAATGAAATGCGTTCCAACTCGAATTTGGGAAATAGGAGTTAGGAAGCCAAGGAATCATGAAGTGAAAGATAGTCAAAGCACAGTGGAGTTAAGCTCAAGGAAACGTGACTAAGAAGAGTGAAGACTAGACACGCGCATCATATCTCTTTTTAAGAGTGCACCTTTGATCCTTGTTTTCCTGTGGAGCTTGCTTGCAAGTTATCTTTTGTATATATCCTCTCGGTCCCATTCTCGATCTTATTTCTGTTGTAAACTCCATAAGGGGGTTATGACTCATCGGTTAGTACTATATGTCAAAGTTTGAATGGATTTCTTGTAAATCCAAGAAGGAGTTTATCTAGTTATCTAGTTTATCGTGTCTATCTTGTCATGAGAACCTTAGGTAGAAACCCTTTGGTTGAAACATGTGTTTGAAACATGTTATGCTTGATGGTTGCAAGTGGTTGCAAGTGTTTGCAAGTGGTTGCTCGTGGATGCATTATACACAATTAGGCACTAGATCGGCTCACACACTCCTCATATTGCATGTGCATGAGTGTTTATGCTTATTCTTGGATGAAATTCGTATGCTATCACATGGATGTTGCATATGGATGTATGATTGAGCACGCATGTAGATATTATACATTATGTTAGGAATTTGCATACATATGGATTCATTTCACTGACATACATGTGCATTAAGGAGGTTTACTGTATTAGTAACCGCCTGATTTACATACATATGCATTAAGGAGGTTTACTGTATCAGTAACCGCCTGATTTTTGCATTAGGTAAGTACATATACACACACTTTTGCATATGTTCATCCAGCATTTAGAATCTTGTAAGGACAATGATTGCTCGTGGATGATGCTTTGAGTAGATGGATGATTGGATGGTAGGATACGTTCTTCCTAACTTGAAGATTTCGGGGACGAAATCCTTTAAGGAGGGGAGAATGTAACAACCCGTATTTTTAATAATCTGTTATAACATAAATTGAGGCAGAATTAAATTATAAAATGGGAATCAAGGGAAACGGGCTATGCCATTGCGTTCGTCTCGGAAAAATACGCGAAACATAGTCCGAGTTTTCGAAAATCGGAGTCCGTATGACTCAGTTAAGGCCCATTGAAGTTTTCAGAAAAATCCTAAGTAAAAACAGATTCAAATTTAAAGAATTGGGCCAGCTGGGCCAAGGCGGGAAAACTCCCGCCAGGGGCCCCATGTCGACAGGCCTGTCGACAGGGTCCCCAGGGAGTCGACTGCCCTGTCGACAGCCCTGTCGACAGGGGGTAGCCAGGCAGATTAGCCTGGCGCACCACTTTGGTTTGGGCTTGGTTGTGTGGTCTGGTTCTAGAGCATTCCGAAATCTGACGGGCCAAAATTCACCTAGGGTTAATCCTATGGCCTAAATCACTCTAATCTTCTATAAATAAGCTCCTAATCCTACCCTAAAACCCCATTAATCATTCTTGCAACCAAACTAAGTCAAATTGAATTCTCAAATGGCCTCCACCTAAAAACCCTAGCCTCCACATTCCTTAAAGTTTAATCCTATGAAGATATGATGATCATACAACCTTTTCTATGTTGTATGAATGCTTAATAACTTGCATACTTCATTAAGTTGCAAGTTTGATTTGCTAAGTTTGTGTTTTTGGGATTTTGCAAGAGGGTTTTCTTATTTGAAGCTTTGTTTTGGGTTTTCAAAGGGCTTCTTCATCTTATTTGGTGGATTTGTAACTTGTTTATATTGGTAAGCCCTCTTACCTTCATTTTAGAAACTCTAAAGTTAGTATGTGATGCAAGTTGGGATTTATGTATGTTTATTGAGTTATGCATGTTTATGCAAGTTTGCTAAGCCTTGATTTGTAAGTTAAATGAGTTATGCATGTTTATGCAAGTTTGCTAAGCCTTGATTTGCAAGTTAAATGAGTTATGCATGTTTATGCAAGTTTGCTAAGCTATGATTTGTATGTTTATTGAGTTATGCATGTTTATGCAAGTGTACTAAGCCATGATTTGCAAGTTAATTGAGTTATGCATGTATACTAAGCCATGATTTGCAAGTTTAACAAGTTATGCATGTTTATGCAAGTTTACTAAGCCATGATTTGCAAGTTTAACAAGTTATGCATATTTATGCAAGTTTAAAATGACAAGTCGTGCATGTTTGACAAGTTGTGCATGTTTATGCAAATTTAAAATGACAAGTTGTGCATGTTTGACAAGTTGTGCATGTTTATGCAAATTTAAAATGACAAGTTGTGCATGTTTGACAAGTTGTGCATGTTTATGCAAGTCTAAAATGACAAGTTGTGCATGTTTGACAAGTTATGTATGATTATGGTAATATGCAAGTTCACTATACTAAGTTATGCAAGTTTAACATGTTATGCATGTTTATGGTAATATGCAAGTTCACTATGCTAAGTTGTACAAGTCTAACATGTTATGCATGGTTGTTGTGCAAGTTTATCATGTATGTTGTGCCAAGTTCCCTCTTCCTATCCTTTATGCGTTATTACGAATATGCAAGCGATAGAATGACGTTGGGGGTTTGGGTAAACTTAAAATACATGAAAATATAAGAATGGGAATTTACCTATTAAGTTAGGTCTACCCCTTGGGAATTTACCTATTAAGTTAGGTCTACCCAAGTAATTGTTGACTTGTAATTATGTTTTGAAATAAAGTGGACATGACACTTAGAAAACATAAGTGTGGCCAACTCGAGGTTGGGTTGAGTTTGTAGCGTAATTCTACCCGGAACCGACCGGCTTAACTAGTGGCTACAAACAATAAGACCCAATGTGAGAAGTTGGTCATGGGGTACCAAGACCCGAGGTTAGACCAAGTTGTGGTGTAAAGCTACCCGGACCCGCCCGGCCTAACTAGTAACCACAACAAGGTCTAATGTGAGAGGTTAAGGTACATTAAATTAATTAATGCCTCATGATTAGGGTTAAGTCAGGGTCCACTAATACTTAACCAATTTGGGGATTCGAGGGATTAGAATGTGGTTAAGTTATGAACCGTTGGTTGCACTTAACTAGTTTAATCCATTTGGGAGTTCAAGGGATTAGAATGGGGTTAAGCCACACTTAACCAGTTTAATCCAGGATTAGTGAAGGGTTAAATCACACTTAACCCTCTTAGAAACCCTAGCAACGTGGTCTGTTCCAGCAGTAATCCCAGTTTGGTATCATTCACAACCCTAGAGGCTAGGCTAGGGCGGGGCACGATTACTGGACTGATGTAAGCGACCAAAGCGACGGCTGAGTGGTACAGCGGTGCGGGTCCGGCGGGCTACGGACGTGCACGTAGTCCGATATTGGACAAACTCGAGGCACGGGTACCAGTAGGTTAGGGCTGTGCATTATTGCTTAAGTGTCCGGGGTTGACACCCGAGGGCTTGATACACCCAAAGGTGGACCCAGCACAGTCTATCTACATCCATGTGGGCCGTATGGACACCAACACTTGACGTGTTAGGTTTGTAGGGAGCCGATCGACTAGACCGTTGGGCTGGATCTTATATTAAGGTCACTTCATGTTATTGAGCCAAAGTTTGGGCTAAGGGATCAATACCTGTTATGTTGGTTTGCTAGTACACCGTGGTGCAAAAACTTAACCTTGTGGTATGCGATGACACCTCTATCTATCTTGTAGTTAATTTACCATGCCAGTATATTGTTATCTATGATCATCTCAGTTTCCATCATGATGTTAACTTTATTAGTTTATAGATTGATCGTAGCAGGGCTTACTCAGTCTTTTTGACTGACCTGTTTTCTTTCGCCTCTTTTCTTCCGTTTCCCCCCCCAGGTTCTCAGGGAGGGAATACTGGAGCCTAGCTTGGATTTTAGCTGCTTCCTTGGATAGCTCAAGTATGCTTTGGACTTGAGCCGCTATGGTTTATCACTCTTATTTGGGGATAGTACTTATGTATTTTCAGTTTATCAGATGATGTATTTATCTAGACTTGTAATTTTGGGAAAGTGACATTTTGATGTACCAGACTGGTGTTTTGAAATGGTTTATAAATCTTCCGCTGTTTTATTTACTTACTCTGTTTATTTACATATATATATATATATATGTCATGTCCTGCCTTGCTATATCATTATGCATGTTTACCAATAATGCCCCTCCAAAGCTAGTGCATTCCTTTGCGAGTGACCCTAGGGGAGGTGGGGTGTTACATCCTTTTTCTCCAAACTAGAAATCAAATTGGAGAGCATCAAATTAAAGTAAAGATTTTCCACTTCAATCAACAAAGAGAGATTAGAATCGCTACAATGTCAAATAATTCTCTCTTTCTAATCCTATCACTGCAAGTTCAGTTATTATTCAGATTTGAACACATAATAGAAATCATGACTGTAATGAATCGAATCTAGAACTATGCCTAATTGTAATGATAACCAATTCTGATTCATTCTTATTCTTTTGTCAAATATGAGATTACCAATGCCTATGAGACTGTTACTAGTGATACAATTGAATCTATCTGGTTGTACATCAAATTGGTGATTCTTTTATGTTCAGTTCTATCGAATCTCTATGCCTATGATGTAACTTGCTCAGTTTGTTCATATTTATTGTTAATGTACAACAAATCTATTGGAACCATGATTCTTGTGTTTGGTACACCTTTGCATGCTTATTCTCTTATGTCAATTCTTGTGTTTCTTCTCTATTCCCCTTTTTGTTTAATTTTATGAATACTAGGTTCATTTAGAAACCTAGTTTGAATCTTATTGTACATGCGATTGTAACGCGGGGAATTGGGTATAACTTATTGGAGTAATTTTGGACATGACAAGTAAATGAGACATAACAAGAATTGACTACACTTGTGGATAATTGACATTTAAACTTGGACATATATGGTAAATATGTAATTTGGCTAAAAGATGAACATGCCTGACCCGAGGTTAGATTGAGTTGCGATGTAAGGTTGCCTGGAACCGCCGGGCACATCCAGCGACTGCATCAGCAGATCTATTGTGAGCGGTTAGCTAATTAAGCCCAAAACCCGAGGTTAGAATGAGTTTGCGGTAGAAGTCTACCTGGAACTGCCAGGCACATCAAGCAACCGCAAACAACTGTTCTAATGTGAGAGGTTGGTGCATTAATGAATGAATTAATGAACAGACATGCTAAGAATGGTAGGGTTAAGTTAACATAGGCAACACTTAGCCAATGCAACATGTTAATTAATCAAATGGGTGGGGTTAGGTCAAATTGAGAACATTTAACCGTTATAACATGTTGGTTAGGAAACCCTAGCAACGGGGATCCATTTCAATAGTAACCCACATAGATGTATCACAGTACCCTGAACTAGGCAGGGTGGGGCACGATTACTGGGCTGATTATAAGCGGTCAAAATAGTGGCTGGTTGTGCGCCAGTGTAGGTTTTGATGGAGTATGGGCGTGCATGTACACTGGAGTAGAAAAATCAAGCACTGGGCATCAGTAGTTATACACTGTGCATCTTGGATTGTGTCGGGCCGCCATCATAGAGATTGATACACCCCATGTTGGGTCCAACACAGGTATCTACAAACAAGCGGGGTCGAATGACACAAGTAATAAATACATGCGAGTAGAAGCCGATCGATAAAGGGATCATCTTATTACGAACACATGAGGCTAGTTGAAACAATTGTTAGTAGGTGCAGAGAAATAGAAATAGGTGCGATAGCATATTCAGTTTATCTTGCCTTATGTTATCTTGTTACTATGGTATTGTCTTATATTCGTTTTATTCATGTCATGATCCTTTTTCTTCTTTACATGTTGAAAATCACTGGGCTTGCCAGGCTTTATGTCTGACCCGTTTTCTTTCGTCTTCTTTTCTTCCGTCCCCCCCCCTCTAGGTCCACAGGGAGGGAATACTTCAACTTAGTTCAGAACTTTTCCAGCTTGAAGAAAGTAGATGTATTGCTTGGATTCTCTTTTCTTGGGCTATGGATATCGTTACACTTCTATTTGGGATTTATGTTGCTTTACTACTGTTTTACGCTTCTTTATGTATTTGGTGTTTTGAACCAAGACAGAGGTTTTATTGTAATGATTTGGAAGTTGGGCTTTGAGACAATGGTTGTAACATTTTGACTAAACCACGCTGCTTATGAAATAATTCCAGTTTTTTCCGCTGTTTGAATGTCTGTCTTGTAAACTATCTATATCTTTTACCTATAGTGATTCACCGAAGTTAATGCATTCCCTTTGTGAGTGACCTTAACGGAGGTGGGGTGTTTCACTTGGTATCAGAACTGATGGTTACCAGATCAGATAAAAGTTATTGAAACTTTTTTTCAAAAAAAAAAAGAAGTTTTAAAGAAGCATTTTCTAGAAAAGTGTTGTTTTAATTTAAAGGCATAATCCCCAAAGCCATATGAACTATCTTCCTATCCTTTGTTTTGAATCTTTTCTTTTCGTTTCAGCATGTCTAGGGATCTTAATCTTCCAGATGGTGTCACAATAACCGGATGGTTCCATAGGTATTTGGAGGCCACAACACCCACCAAAGGCTAAGGAAACATTCCTCCAGCTGTACCTATCGTTCCTCCTCCTCCTCAGCGTGTGAATGCTTTCTCGAATATATGTAGAGAATTTCGAGCTATGGGCGGAAAGAACTTTAATGGGACTGAATCATTCGTGGAAGCAAGTATCTGGCTTAAGGAAATAGAAGATTTGTTTGTTATCATCGAAGTGGACGATAGGCAGACGATACAGTTGGCTGTATGGTTACTTAAGGAAGAAGCCTCTTTCTGGTGTGAAGTTACTAATGCTGAGAGACCAATTGAGACTTGGGAGGATTTAAGAATGAGGTTTGAAATGAAGTTCCTCTCACAAGCTGAACAAAGCCTACAGGTGGAGAAGTTCTTAGCACTCAAAAAGGGAAGCCTATCAGTTAAGGAATACGTCAACAAGTTCAACCAGTTGGCGAGATTCGGACTGGAGTTGGTAAACACTCCATATAAAAAGGCTCTTTGTTTTGATAAAGGGTTAAATGAGCCACTGCACGACCTAGTTATGTCCCATATACCTATGGGCGCGACTTATGAGAGTGATGGACATGGCACTGTTACATGACGAAAGCAAGGAGGGGAAGAAAGAGGCGAAGATGGAAGAACCTCTAGACAAGAAAGTGGAGGGAACGCAGAATAAGAAGATGGATTCCAAGAAGGACGGGAAGAATAACTGTGACGGCCCGCCCCGCACCAACCGACATTTACTCCAAAAGTGCGTCGTACACATGTCCAGTTAGCACGGGACGGTCGTCAGAAGGAAAGGAGAGAAGGTAATGAACTAACAAGGAACCTGTAGAATGTCTCACAGTGCATTGAACAAGATATAATAACAACATACTTGACATAAAACAGGTGAGACAGTGCATAAGCTGAAAGCAAACTAACACAACAGCGGAATATCCAAGCACAGCTTATGATCCAAAGCCAACATTATTACAACTTTTCAAACTGTCTCATAAAGCAAAAGAAAGATAAGGGAGGTACACTACTAATACCCAAGTAACGACCACCAATGACACAGGGAGAATATATATATATATATATATATATATATACATATATCATATGTGGAAGCCTCCTCCTCGCCTCCGGATCAACAACTCGCACATCACCACCTAACGTGTCTCTAGTCTGCTCGTGTGAGCACCCAGAGTAATAAGAAGAGACATAAAACTCTGGGTTAGAGAAAAGTCTGGTATGAGCAATAATCATCTAAACAGAACAATAAATGGTATACTAAACCATACCTGAACCTGGACCTGCAACCAAAGAGTTAGCACTACATACTGTACAAACACTCTAAGGAGTCGTTTCAAATGGTGTAAAGACAACAGGGGTGGGGGTGTGCATGTCATAGTGATAGGAAACAATCAAGCATAATAACCATCCTCACATCTCTCACTCAGTGCGTAAAGCATACGATATCCACCACTTCGATCACCCAATATACTTTGCTATGATCACTTTGACCCATGAAGTCACAATGACTTCACTGCACTGATCCATAGCCGCTAATCCTTCGCTATGTCCACTTTGCCCCATGGAGTCACAATGACCCCACTGCACTGGCTCATAGCCTTACTGATCCTTTACTATGTCCACTCTGCCACATGTAGTCACAATGACCCCACTGCACTGGCTTATAGTCTTACTATGATCACTTTGCCCCTCGAGTCATAATGACTCTACTGCACCGATACGTGGCCCATCTTTCCTTTTCAGTGGTGAATCGAAGTAATGAATGTCGACAACTCCTTAGCACATGAAACACCCCACCTCCATTAGGGTCACTCTCAAAGTGAATGCCCTAATTTTGGTGGAGGTTTATAAGTATAAGTCACAGATATACAAGACAGATATAAGAACACATATTTTTGAATAGCGGAAAACAACAACAACTTTTATTTCAACATAATACGTGTTCACAAACCATGTCATAATTTGTCTTACAATACTTCCAAAATCATAACTGTCTTGATTACATTATTTAAAGAAAACATAAATAAACTGCATAAGTCCCCTAATTGCTGTCCAAAGCCATAGTCCAAAACGGAAAAGATCCAAGAAATACATTCTTTTTTCTTCAAGCTAGATGTGAAAACTGGTCAAGCTGCGGTATTCCCTCCCTGAGAACCTGGGGGGGGGGGGAGGGGAAACGAAAGAAAAAGAGACGAAAGGAAATGGGTCAGTCGTAAAGACTGAGTAAGTCCTAGTGACTTTCAGTGTAAAAACGGTTAAAACAACATGTCATGTATGAACTGGAACTAAACTCAAGAAGGGTGTCAAGGTGGACAAGATAGACTAAAGTGATCATGATAAGTCAAGACAAGTCAAATAAAGCATCACATGTTCAAGATTCGTTGCATCGACTGTACTAGTATACAAAGCTCATGTCACGAGTTAATCACAGAATAAATCCCACGGCCCAATATCATGAAACGACCCTGAAACGGGGTCTGACCCATGTACGGGGTCCTACGGAGCGCTTATCTAGTCGATCGGCTCCCTACAAGTTCTAGCTCGTCAAGTGTCCGTGTCATACGGCTAATCACGAATGTAGTCACCTGTGCTGGGTCCACCTTCGGGTGTATCAGCCCTAGGGTGTCAACCCCTGACACGATTCAAGATGCACAGATAAATCTATGGATAACCAGTGTCTGCCCCGGAATACGTGCACGACCGTAGTCCATCGAACCTACACTGGCGTACCCCACTGCCGTCGTTCACCTCTTACAATCAGCCCAGTAATCATGCCCCACCCGGCCTAGCCCCAGGGTACCTTGATACATCTAGAGGGTTACTGCTGAAAAGGGTCGTGTCTAGGGTTTCGCCTAACAGATTAGGTCATGTAATTCGTGACCTAACCCGCCTAACCGATTAAGTCATGTAATTCGTGACTTAATCCTTTTCCAGTCTAGTCATGTCAAGGTGGTTAAGTATGTCATTTAAATTCGCGACTTAACCCGCCTACGTGTCATGTCAAGTTGGCTAAGTGTTGTCATTTCAAGTTCATGACTTAGCCCTACAAATCGTGTTCAAGTTGGTTAAGTTGTCTTTTCATGTTCATGACTTAACCCTAATTGGCACTAATTGATTCAATAATGCACCGAACCACTCACATTGGATCCTGTTGTTCATAGCCACTGGATTTGCCGGGCGGTTCCGGGCAGGTTTACGCTACGAACTCAACCCAACCTCGGGTTTTCAAGCGCGATGTGACCAACCACCCACATTGGATCCTATTGTTTGTAGCAACTGGATTTGCCGGGCGGTTACGGGCAGATTTACACTACAAACTCAACCCAACCTCGAGTTGGCAACTTTCATGTTTTCTAAAGTTATGCCCATGTTCTTTCCATAGCATGTTCATATGTCAACTTCGTGCCCAACTAAGGCATGTTTTTCAAGTCAAGTTATGGCATGTTCAAGTCAAGTTTTCGTGCCATATTTCATGTTCTACTTATGCCAAACTTCACGGTTTATGATTCAAGTTTTGCCTATTCTACCCAATCGTATCCCCAACGTATATAAACGTACTTCGTTCACAAGCATAAACAATTCAAGAGATAAAGGGGAATAACACCAAACATGTGATAGGCATATGTGATAATTCCAACATCACTTGCATAATAAACAGGCTATAACATATCACATGGTTTCAATACTAGCGTGATGATAACTTGGCATAGTAATGGTTCCAACTTAGTTTAACATGATGATTTCAACTTTACATCATAGGCATAATAATCATTGCGGGCATAATAATAATTTTATTACAAACATAGAACATTAAAGGCATGGTAATTCTAATAGGCATAGTGGATTCCAATTTAGCATTTTTAACATAATGATTCTCATCTAACATTATAAACATAATGATTCCAATTTAGCATTTTTGACATAATGATTCTCATTTGACAATATAAACATAATGATTCCAATTTAGCATTCTTAACATAATGATTCTCATCTAACATTATAAACATAATGATTCCAATTTAGCATTTTTAACATAATGATTCTCATCTAACATTATAAACATAATGATTCCAACTTATCATTATAACCTAACAATTCCCAATTTTGTCATTAACATGATAGGTATATTAACATCACAGGCATAGTTCCATCAACATCATAGACATGGTTTAATTAGCATCATAGGCATGGTTTAATCAACATAAAGATTTCAATAAACATAGTGATTCCATGGACGTGTATTAGTCCAACTTGCCATACAATTAAGCCCAAGTGATTCATAACAACATCAAAATCATGATAAGTTTAACTTGCAACATTGACATAGCGATATTCCCAAATTATGATTCAAAGTTAAGCAATATAAACATGGATTAATAATAGTTCCTAAATCCGGTTTCAATTCATGGCATGTCCATGTTATTTTAGCGTTTTTGCCTAAAAAGTGACATAGAACTTACAATATGAAGCAAGTAATCCAAATCAAAATTCCAAATCAAATAGCCCCAAATCCGTTGTCTAAAGCGTCGTAGTTGTTGTAGCTTCTAGTTGTAGCCTTCAAGAATCGTCCTTCGTCTTCTATAATTTTGTTCTTTGTATTTTTAATTTAGAGCTTTGGGCTTAATGGCGGCGGCCTGAGGCTAAAATGAAATAGTATGATTTAGGCTAGGTCCTAGGTTCTTTTTATAGTGTTTTTGAGTTGATTCGGACCGTCGATGGAGCTTGGTTTAATAATAGCCGTTCGTTCAAAGGAGAGACCAACCAGGAGCTGACACCTAACCCTAGTGACAAGGCAAGGCTCAGAAAATCGACCAAACACAGACTAGGCTAGCCAGGGGGCTGGGTTCGACCTGGCTCAGTGGCCAGGTCGACATGCCAGTCGACACCGTGTCGACTTGGTAGTCGACACGGGTGACCCAAGTCGACTGCCCAGTCGACCTCGTTAGCCCCAAGTCGACTGCCAAGTCGACCTAGGTGCCTTGGGCGGGAAAATTCCCGCCCTGGCCAATTGGGCCCGATTTTGAATTTCAAGTTGGTTTTTCTGAACTGTTTTGGTCTGTTTGAATTTTAAACTGAATTCTGAAACTTCCGAAGGCCATATCTTCCTCATACGGAGTCCGTTTTACGCAAACTCGGACTCTATCTCAAGCAGAATTCCGAGACGAACGCAATGGCGAATCCCGTTTACCTTAATTCTTTGATTTGAAGTTAGTTATACTTTAATTTGTGAATTTCACTGTTATAGAATACACGGGGTGTTACATTCTCCCCCACTTAAAAGGATTTCGTCCCCGAAATCTTCATGTTCAGGAAGAATGTATATCCTAACATCCAAACATCCATCTACTCATCCATCAAACACGAGCATCCATTGTCCTTAAAAGACTTCTAATGCTTCATGATCATATGCGAAGTGTGTGTGTGTACATGTACTTATCTAATGCAAAATCAGGTGGTCTACTGATTCAGTTGACCTCCTTAATGCGAATCATGTAAGTGCCATGAATCCATTATGTATGCAAATTCTCCTATTCATGATTCTACATGAGTGCACAATCATTCATACAAATGCAACATCCATACGACAACACACTAAACTTCATCCATATACGAATAAATACATTTATGCATATGCAACATGAAAATGTGTCTGAGCCGATCTAGTGCCTAATGTATATTCATGCATCCACGAGCAACCACTTGCGACCACTTGCAACCATTTCGCAATCATAACATGTTTCAATTACATGTTGACATCCAAAAAGATTCTACCTATGGTTCTCAAGATAGGATCGAGGAGAGAAACAAGATAAAACAAAGCATCTAGGAGAAGTTAACGATGTACTCCCAAAAGGTCCGGTCTGCTTCTTAGGGCAGTCTTTGCTGATGTGTCCAGTCTCCCCCACAATGAAAACATTTACCTTGCTTTCTTTTCCTCTTTCTACAATCCTTGGCTATGTGCCCTTCCGTACCACAGAAATTGCATTTCCTTTTATCACGTGAGTTGTCGTTCTTGCCTCCTTTCTCGGAGTCTACTTTCTTATTCTGAGAATCGTTGGGCTTGACCTCTTTCTTCCCTTGAGAGTTTTCTGCCTTTGTCTCCTTCTTGCCCTTATCTTCTTCGTTCAGCAATGCCATCTGTACCAGCCTTTCATACGTAGCTCCCATGGGTATATGGGTCATGGCCAAATTGTGTAATGGCTCATTCAACCCCTTGACAAAGCGAGCCTTCTTGTGCGGGGTGTTGACTAGGTCCAGCCCGAACCTAGCCAGCTCATCGAACTGATTAACATACTCTTTGACTGTCATATTCCCTTGCTTAAGAAATAAAAAAAATTCCAACTGCAAACTCCTTTCAGCTTCTGAGAGAAATTTAGCCTCAAACCTTGCCCTAAAGTCCTCCCATGTTTCCACTGATCTTTCTGCATTAGTGACTTCCCACCAGTAGGAAGCCTCGCCTTTAAGTAGCCATACTGCCAGTTGTACTTTCTGCCTATCTTCTACCTCAAAGATGACGAATAGGTCCTCGGTTTCCTTCAGCCAATTCCTAGCTGCCACGAAGGACTCAGTTCCATGAAAGTCCTTTCCTCCCATAGCTTTAAAATCTTTACATATCTTAGAAAAAGTATTACCCCGTGGAGGAGGTGGAGGAAGAGGTGCTGCTGCAGCTGGTTTATTTCCTGCAGCTGGGGGAGGAGGAACGGTAGGGCCTGGCTAAGTGGCCCTTGCTTCTAAGAATCGTCTAAACCAACCAGGTATTGGTATACCCTCTGGCAAGGTAAGTTCTTCGGACATGCTGAAACAAAAGGATAGATTCAAAACGAAGGATAAAAGATAGTACCTATGGCTTTGGGGGACTTTGCCTTTTTAAAATATAATATTTTATCTTTGAAAATGCTTTCTTTAAATTTTCTTTTGAAAAAAAAATTCAAAACTTCTTATCTTATCTGGTAAACCTATGCTCTGATACCAACTGAAACACCCCACCTCCATTAGGGTCACTCTCTAAGGGAATGCCCTAATTTTGGTGGAGGTTTATAAGTATAAGTCACAGATATACAAGACATATATAAGAACACATATTTTTAAACAGCGGAAAACAACTTTTATTTCAACATAATACGTGTTCACAAACCATGTCATAATTTGTCTTACAATACTTCCAAAATCATAACTGTCTTGATTACATTATTTAAAGAAAACATAAATAAACTGCATAAGTCCCCTAATTGCTATCCAAAGCCATAGTCCAAAACGGAAAAGATCCTAGCAAAACATTCTTTTTTCTTCAAGCTGGATGTGAAAACTGGTCAAGCTGCGGTATTCCCTCCTTGAGAACCTGGGGGGGGGGGGAACGAAAGAAAAAGAGGCGAAAGGAAAAGGGTCAGTCGTAAAGACTAAGTCCTAGTGACTTTCAGTGTAAAAACGATTAAAACAACATTTCATGTATGAACTGGAACTAAACTCAAGAAGGGTGTCAAGGTGGACAAGATAGACTAAGGTGATCATGATAAGTCAAGACAAGTCAAATAAAGCATCACATGTTCAAGATTCGTTGCTTCGACTGTACTAGTATACTAAGCTCATGTCACGAGTTAATCATGGAATAAATCCCACGGCCCAATATCGTGAAACGACCCTGAAACGGGGTCTTACCCATGTACGGGGTCATACGGAGCGCTTATCTAGTCGATCGGCTCCCTACAAGTTCTAGATCGTCAAGTGTCCGTGTCATACGGCTAATCACGAATGTAGTCACCTGTGCTGGGTCCACCTTCGGGTGTATCAGCCCTAGGGTGTCAACCCCTGACACGATTCAAGATGCACAGATAAATCTACGGATACCCAGTGTCTGCCCCGGAATACGTGCACGACCGTAGTCCACCGAACCTACACTGGCGTAACCCACTGCCGTCGTGCACCTCTAACAATCAGCCCAGTAATCGTGCCCCACCCGGCCTAGCCCCAGGGTACCTTGATACATCTAGAGGGTTACTGCTGAAAAGGGTCGTGTCTAGGGTTTCGCCTAACAGATTAGGTCATGTAATTCGTGACCTAACCCGCCTAACCGATTAAGTCATGTAATTCGTGACTTAATCCTTTTCCAGTCTAGTCATGTCTAGGTAGTTAAGTATGTCATTTAAATTCGCGACTTAACCCGCCTACGTGTCATGTCAAGTTGGCTAAGTGTTGTCGTTTCAAGTTCATGACTTAGCCCTACAAATCATGTTCGAGTTGGTTAAGTTGTCTTTTCATGTTCATGACTTAACCCTAATTGGCATTAATTGATTCGTTAATGCACCGAACCACTCACATTGGATCCTGTTGTTCGTAGCCATTGGATTTGTCGGGCGGTTTCGGGTAGGTTTACGCTACGAACTCAACCCAACCTCGGGTTTTCAAGCGCGATGTGACCAACCACCCACATTGGATCCTATTGTTTGTAGCAACTGGATTTGCCGGGCGGTTCCGGGCAGATTTACACTACAAACTCAACCCAACCTCGAGTTGGCCACTTTCTTGTTTTCTAAAGTTATGCCCATGTTCTTTCCATAGCATGTTCATATGTCAACTTCGTGCCCAACTAAGGCATGTTTTTCAAGTTAAGTTATGGCATGTTCAAGTCAAGTTTTCGTGCCCTATTTCATGTTCTACTTATGCCAAATTTCACGGTTTATGATTCAAGTTTTGCCTATTCTACCCAATCGTATCCCCAACGTATATAAATGTACTTCGTTCACAAGCATAAACAATTCAAGAGATAAAGGGGAATAACACCAAACATGTGATAGGCATATGTGATAATTCCAACATCACTTGCATAATAAACAGGCTATAACATATCACATGGTTTCAATAGTAGCATGATGATAACTTGGCATAGTAATGGTTCCAACTTAGTTTAACATGATGATTTCAACTTTACATCATAGGCATAATACTCATTGCGGGCATAATAATAATTTTATTACAAACACGGAACATTAAAGGCATGGTAATTCTAATAGGCATAGTGGATTCCAATTTAGCATTTTTAACATAATGATTCTCATCTAACATTATAAACATAATGATTCCAATTTAGCATTTTTGACATAATGATTCTCATCTAACATTATAAACATATTGATTCCAATTTAGCATTCTTAACATAATGATTCTCATCTAACATTATAAACATAATGATTCCAATTTAACATTTTTAACATAATGATTCTCATCTAACATTATAAACATAATGATTCCAACTTTTCATTATAACCTAACAATTCTCAATTTTGTCATTAACATGATAGGTATATTAACATCACAGGCATAGTTCCATCAACATCATAGACATGGTTTAATTAGCATCGTAGGCATGGTTTAATCAACATAAAGATTTCAATAAACATAGTGATTCCATGGACATGTATTAGTCCAACTTGCCATACAATTAAGCCCAAGTGATTCATAACAACATCAAAATCATGATAAGTTTAACTTGCAACATTGACATAGCGATATTCCCAAATTATGATTCAAAGTTAAGCAATATAAACATGGATTAATAATAGTTCCTAAATCCGGTTTCAATTCATGGCATGTCCAAGTTATTTTAGCGTTTTTGCCTAAAAAGTGACATAGAACTTACAATATGAAGCAAGTAATCCAAATCAAAATTCCAAATCAAATAGCCCCAAATCCGTTGTCTAAAGCGTCGTAGTTGTTGTAGTTTCTAGTTGTAGACTTCAAGAATCGTCCTTCGTCTTCTACAATTTTGTTCTTTGTGTTTTTAATTTAGAGCTCTAGGCTTAATGGCGGCGGCCTGAGGCTAAAATGAAATAGTATGATTTAGGCTAGGTCTTAGGTTCTTTTTATAGTGTTTTTGAGTTGATACGGACCGTCGATGGAGCTTGGTTTAATAATAGCCGTTCGTTCAAAGGAGAGACCAACCAGGAGCTGACACCTAGCCCTAGTGACAAGGCAAGGCTTAGAAAATCGACCAAACACAGACTAGGCCAGCCAGGGGGCTGGGTTCGACCTGGCTCAGTGGCCAGGTCGACATGCCAGTCGACACCGTGTCGACTTGGCAGTCGACACAAGTGACCCAGGTCGACTGCCCAGTCGACCTGGTTAGCCCCAGGTCGACTGCCAAGTCGACCTGGGTGCCTTGTGCGGGAAAGTTCCCGCCCTGGCCAATTGGGCCCGATTTTGAATTTCAAGTTGGTTTTTCTGAACTGTTTTGGTCTGTTTGAATTTTAAACCGAATTCTGAGAATTCCGGAGGCCATATCTTCCTCATACGGAGTCCGTTTTACGCAAACTCGGACTCTATCTCAAGCAGAATTCCGAGACGAAGGCAATGGCGTATCCCATTTCCCTTAATTCTTTGATTTGAAGTTAGTTATACTTTAATTTGTGAATTTCACTGTTATAGAATACACGGGGTGTTACAGCACACATCCCGCGGAAAAGCCCAACCATGAAGTGAACTCATTGGTTCCCAACTGGATCCTGAGCTCTAACTTCAATTTGGACTACCTTCGGTTCGGTTTGTAGGTGGCCATGCGGGTCGGATCGGAGTGCTGCATGCCACGAGAGGTGCAAGTGGATCGGAGCTTCCCCAGTTCATGTTGCCCTCCTCTGATCGGATCGGGGTGTGAAGTGCGAGAGCGGATCGGGTACGAGAGTTGTTGTGGGGAAGGGCGTTGTAGTGGTTCGGCTCGGGTCCTCGTAACCGATCCGATCCGGATCGGGTGTCTTCCTGCACTTTTTCCAGCAAGCAGTTTACGCCACTCGACGGCGTTTCCGACCATTCCAACTATTCTAATCAATCACAAGGCATACCATACAGTCATAGCAACATGTATAATCAACAACAAACACCAAAACAATAATATGATAGGTTAAAATGGATCAAATATAGCCAAAACCCCATATTTTCCCTTAAGCTTGTTTAGGTGAAACTAATGATATGATTAGCAAAACTTAACCAAATTAACCCAAATTTATATCAGAGGTCAAAAACATCATTTCGAATTTTATAAATATTTTTCCAGAATTTTATCATGTTTAAATTCGCTAATTAGCACTAATTACCCTTATTTAGTCATAATTAGCGAGGAACTATGCAAATCACTCACCTTAGCCACAAATAGACTTAGATCTGAAATAAGTCTATGATTTGGCATGAATACTTATGCTAAACAGCAGCTCTAATCTTGATTTGGTGAAGATCTCCCTTGATTTGATGTTGCTAAGCTTAATCCTTGATTAGAGAGTGATTTAGAGGTGATTTAGAGGTTGGAGGCCATTTTTAGGGTTTCTAAGAGGTAAGTGGAGGCTAGAGAACTGAAATAGAATGAAACCCTATCTCTTTTCAGCCCCTCCATAACCCTATTCCCGAAATGGGTTATGGCCCCATTCATTAATCACCCTATTTGGCCCGGTTAAGCAGTTTTTCACCTTCCAAACCTTATTTCAACCATATATCCCTAACGTAAAGTCTGTTTTCCACATGTAACCACTGTACGGAAAGGTAAACCATCAAAAAACTCAAATGGAGGTGGTTTCAGGTCAAAATTCATTTCCAATCAAAAGTTATGACCGAAACAAGATCAGCCAGGGGCAAAAACGGTCATTTAAAAATCGGCAAAAATCATGAACATGGGAAATGACTCTAATGGTTGTTTCCCAAAGCTACATGACCATACGACTTCATATGGGAAAGAAATAAATGTTCTACGATCCTCCGATGCGTAGAATGCGGGTTGTTACATTCTCCCCCCTTAAGAAATTTCGCCCCCGAAATTTCCTAATCAAAACACACACAAGGGTCTCGCATGCCTATCAGTCATAAAACAACAATCAAACATGCAAAACAAGTCTATCCTATCACGCAGAATAACTAAATTACAATGTAAATCTTACCCGACAAAGAGTTCTGGATACGTCTTCCTAATGCTCTCCTCTGTCTCCCAAGTACAGTCATTCTCGTTTTCTCCCCCACTGAACCTTGACTAGCTTCACCGCCTTCCTTCGAAGTTGCTTCATATCGTGCTCGACAATACGAATCGGCTTGTGGTTCCCAGCCGCCTCGGGTTCCACTTCGAAGTCCTCTAACTGATCAAGTGAAATAGTCACATCTGGGTCGTGTACGAAGTTCCTTAGTTAGGAAACATGAAATACGTTGTGAACTCCCGCCATCTTTTCGGGTAAGCCAACTCTATATGCCAAATTCCCAACTAGTTCAAGAACTGGGAATGGGCCAACAAATCTTGGTGCCAATTTGCCTCTCCTGCCAAATCGTATCATGCTCTTCAACGGAGAAATCTTGACAAACACCAAGTCACCAACGGAGAATTTTAAGTCTCTTCTCCTCTTATCAGCATAACTCTTCTGCCTATCTTGGGCAGCCTACATTCGTTGTTGAATGATCTTAATCTTGTCCGAAGTTTCTCTTACCACATCTGGTCCAAGCATAAACTTCTCACCGGTCTCTATCCAACATGATGGTGAGTTGCAC
This sequence comes from Allium sativum, assembly GCA_030737875.1. Lineage (NCBI taxonomy): Eukaryota > Viridiplantae > Streptophyta > Magnoliopsida > Asparagales > Amaryllidaceae > Allium > Allium sativum. Next base: position 1,050,463,314 of record CM060916.1, on the reverse strand, counting down.
GGTCTTCCGTACAAAGCTTCATATGGAGCCATACCGATACTGGATTGGTAGCTATTCTTATATGCAAACTCTACTAGATGCAAATGGTCATCCCATGATCCACCAAAATCCAATATACAAGCTCTCAAGAGATCTTCCAATATACGATTCACCCTCTCCGTCTGACCGTCGGTCTGAGGATGATATGCGGTACTGAAATGTAATTCTGACCCTAGAGCCTCTTGTAAGCTCTTCCAAAACCCACTATTAAACAACGGGTCTCGGTCACTCATAATGCTTTTAGGTACTCCGTGAAATCTCGCTACCCACTTTATATACAATTCTGCTAACTTAGCTGCCGTTCTGGTCGATTTGACTGGTATAAATCTTGCACTCTTAGTCAATCGATCCACAATTACCCAAATGCTATCATGTCTCGATCTAGTCCTTGGTAAAGCATCAATGAAATCCACCGAGACTTGCTCCCATTTCCATTCGTGAATTTCTAATGGTTGCAACAAACCACTAGGCTTCTTTTGCTCGGCCTTAACTAGCTGGCAATTCATGCATTTGGATATAAACTTCCCAACGTCTCTTTTCATCCCTTCCCAGTAGTAAGTCATGTTTCGATACGTCTTATCACCACCGGGGTGTATAGTCAGTTTTGAGTGATGACATTCTCTAAGCACTTCATCTCTCAAACCATTCACGTTGGGTACAACTAGTCTTCCATTCTTTCTAAGCCATCTATCTCGATCAAGCCCATACAAATTCATCTCCTCATCGTCGATACTCATATCTAACTTGGAGATGATTTGCAATAGATTAGGATCGTCCCTCTGGCTGGAACCAATCCACTCTATCAAAGTGGGTCTGATCGCCAAACTAGCTAATGTCTCTGGATCCAATTCGCACTTTGGTCTGAAATCAAACCCTACGATATACTCCAGTTGTTTCCATTCAAGAAACATATCCCCTAAACTGGCATATCTTCTACTCAAGGCATCGGCTACCGCATTGCCCTTCCCAGGTGTATATGCGATATCAAAATCATACGAAGCCAAGAACTCTAACCATCTCTGCTGGCGGAGATTCAGATCTTTCTGAGAGAAGAGATACTTTAACGATTTATGATCGGTAAACAACTCAAATCTCTCTCCCAAGAGATAATGTCTCCACATCTTCAGCGCAAACACGATCGCTGCTAGTTCCAAATCATGGGTAGGGTACCTATTCTCATGTGGCTTTAGTTGCCGACTAGCATAAGCTACAACCCTACCTCCTTGCATCAATATAGCACCTAGTACGGTACCACAAGCATCTGTGTATACCATCATTTCTTCATTCCCTTTAGGAATGACTAGAACTGGCGCATGCGTCTACTTTTCTTTTAGACTTTTGAATGCATTCTCACACACTCCGTCCCAGACGAAGGCCTGATTCTTCTTAGTCAACTGAGTCAACGGTGCTGCTATCTTGGAGAAGTCCTGGATAAACTTACGATAAATCCAGCAAACACCAAGAAACTTCTTACATCTGTTGCATTCTTGGGCGTAGGCTAATCCGGTACCGTAGCCACCTTCGCAGGGTCCACGGCAATACCATTCTCTGAAACAACATGGCCAAAGAATCTCACTTCCCTTCTCCAGAAGTGACACTTAGAGAATTTCGCTTTCAATTGGTGTTTCCTCAGCACCTCCATCACTATCCTCAAGTGTCCTTTGTGTTCCTCCCCTGTCCTCGAGTAAACAAGGATGTCGTCTATGAACACAAGAACAGACTTATTCAATTGATCTCTGAATACTCGATTCATAATATCCACAAAGTATGCTGGTGCATTGGTCAACCCAAGTTGCATGACCAACCACTCATAGAATCCAGACGGTGTCCTAAATGCCGTTTTCGGAACACTCTCATCCGCTACTCGGAGCTGATGAAATCCTGTCGCGAAGTCCAACTGGGAGAACACTCTTGCTCCTTCCAGATGATCAAACAAATCATCTATCCACGGTAGAGGATACTTATTCTTCCTCGTCACCTTATTCAACTCGCGATAGTCCACACACAAGCGAAGGGAACCATCAGCCTTAGTGGCAAACATAACTCGTGCTCCCCACTTGGAGACACTTCTTCTAATAAACCCCTTCTTCAAAAGATCACTTACTTGCACCACGAGCTCTCGCTGCTCCCTTGGCGCCATACGACGAAGTGGCATCACTATAGGTCAGGCATCTATCACTAAATCAATACGGAACTCAATCTCTCGGTGTGGTGGAAGTGCGGTCACTTCCTCGAAGATGTCCGGATACTGGCCAACTACGGGCACATCTGACAACTCATCATGCAGGATGTCGAGGGAATTTATAAAAATAGCCATTACCCCATCACTAGGTAGACTACCAAACACTACCCTCCCCCCATCATCCGCCCTAATTGTCACCAAAAAGCCCTCAGTCTACCACCACCCCGTATCTTTGGAGCCAATCGACCCCCAATATAATGCCATACCTAGTAAAGCCCAAAACAAAGCAATCACAAACAAACATACATCCATGACTCGATAAGACCAAATTTCAGCAAATCATACTAAGGTTAGTCGAACCACCAAGCACGTTCATCACAACCAACGGTCTATCATCTCAGGTTCCAGCCCCAACCTATCCACGAGGTCACTAGATATGAAGGAACGAGAAGCCCCAGTATCAAACAAAACTCGAACTGGTACATCATAAATAGAAAGCATACCTTGAATGACGACATTCTTTCCTTTCTCCGCCGCCGTTGGGGCATTCGACGAAGAAGGAATAGCATTAATAGCATATGCTTTCACAATCTTCTTCTCTTTAAGAGGTTGTGGACACTTATCCTTATGATGTCCCACTTGGCTGCAGTTGTAGCACTTCCTATCCGCTGGCCTGGCCCGACATTATTTAGCATAATGGCCCTTCTTACCACAGCTGAAGCACTCAACATCTTTCTTCCTCTTCTTCTGGCCATCCTTAGATTGGTTGTGTTTCCTCTTATTCTGAGAGTTATTCTTGCCTCCACCTCCCGCTTGCGGTTTCATCCTTTCTGCAGATGCAGCCTCAGTCTTTGGCTTAGGTAAAGACTCTCTGATCCCAAAGCTTTCCCCACAATCGATTCAAAAGTCTCATCGATGTGGTTGATAAGCCTTTCCCGCAAGTATCCATCCAACCCAGTAATGAACTTCTCATTCTTCTTCTCAGTAGTATCGATAAGAGATAGTCCATACTTCGACAAAGTGTCGAACTCAGCAATATAGTCAGAGACTGCCCTTTCATTCTGCTTGGGTTCCAAGAATCTCTTAAACAACACTGACTTCTGGGCATCTGGAATGAACTTCTCGCTAAAGCGAGCCTTGAACTGGTCCCAAGTAACCTGATCTTTTGGAGTAGCTATTCTAATGGCATTCCACCAATTCATCGCTCTCCCTTGCAGCTAACAAGACGCTAGCCTTCTCTTCATCGCATCCTCAATACCCAAGTCGTCGAAGATACGATCACGCTATCCAACCAATCCTGAACATCTGTGGCCGACTCCGTTCCGTGGAATAGCTTCCCACCAAGTTTAGTGTAATCCTTGCACAACTTGGCAAAATCGACCCTAGGCGCCTGCACTACTGGACCACCACCATTTCCGGGATTGGGAACTGCTCCCTGAACATCCCTAAGCATCTCCCTCATGAAGTTAGTGAACATCGTCCTCATGTCAGGAGCATTTCAATTATTGGTCCCTCTACCAGCACCCCTCGTGTCTCGACTCATCGTTCAATCTGTAAAGAGAAAACGATTAACGACCCCATAGTAGTGCTAGTGCAGTACAACTTCATTCTTATACTACTAACAGTATATATATATAGCTTTTGAAAACCAAAGTAATCACAAATACGCACTCTCATATACGTACTATCTCTCCCTAGTGTCTTTCCCTAGGTTAACTACACAACCTAGAGCTCTGATACCAAATGTGACGGCCCGCCCCGCACCAACCGACATTTACTCCAAAAGTGGGCTGTACACATGTCCAGTTAGCATGGGACGGTCGTCAGAAGGAAATGAACTAACAAGGAACCTGTAGAATGTCTCACAACGCATTGAACAAGATATAATAACAGCATAATTGACATAAAACAGGCGAGACAGTGAATAAGCTGAAAACAAACTAACACAACATCGGAAAATCCAAGTACAACTTATGAACCAAAGCCAACATTATTACAACTTTTCAAACTGTCTCAAAAAGCAAAAGTGAGATAAGGGAGGTACACTACTAATGCCCAAGTAGCGACCACCAACGACACAGGGAAAATATCTACTTATATCATATGTGGAAGCCTCCTGCTCGCCTCCGTATCAGCTACTCGCACATCACCAGCTAACCTGTCTCTAGTCTGCCCGTGTGAGCACCTAGAGTAATAAGAAGAGACATAAAACTCTAGGTCAGACAAAATTCTGGTATGAGCAATAATCATCTAAACAGAACAATAACAGGTATACTAAACCATACCTAAACTTGGAAATGCAACCAAAGAGCTAACACTACATACTGTACAACACTCTAAGGTGCCATTTCAAATGGTGTAAAGATAACGGGGGTGGGGGTGTGCATGTCATAGTGATGGCAAACAATCGAGCATAACAACCATCCTCACATCTCTCACTCAGTGTGTAAAGCATACGATATCCACCACTTCGATCACCCAATATACTTTGCTATGATCACTTTGCCCCACGAAGTCACAATGATTTCACTGCACTGATCCATAGCCGCTAATCCTTCGCTATGTCCACTATGCCCCATGGAGTCGCAATGACCCCACTGCACTGGCTCATAGCCTTACTGATCCTTTACTATGTCCACTCTGCCCTTTGGAGTCACAATGACCCCACTGCACTGGCTCATAGTCTTACTATGATCACTTTGCCCCTCGAGTCATAATGACTCTACTGCACTGATACGTAGCCCATCATTCCTTTTTAGTGGTGAATCGAAGTTGTGGACGTCGACAACTCCTTAGCACACGTCCCGCAGCAAAGCCCAACCATGAAGTGAACTTATTGTTTCCCAACTGGATCCTGAGCTCTAACTTCCATTTGGACTACCTTTGCATCATCACCGGATCGGTTCGGATCGGAATGCTCCTTCTTCACTGGATTGGATCGGCATACATCACCCCTGGTGGATCGGGTCGGGTTCTTCAAGTCGAATCACCACGCGTCGTTTCGGTTCGGAGGTGGCCATGCAGGTCGGATCGGAGTGCTGCATGCCACGAGAGGTGCAAGTGGATAGGAGCTTACCCATTTCATGTTGCCCTCCTCTGATAGGATCGGGGTGTGAAGTGCGAGAGAGGATCGAGTACGAGAGCTATTGTGGGGAAGGGCATTGTAGTGGTTCGGTTTGGGTCCTCCTAACCGATCCGGGTGTCTTCCTGCACTTTTTCCAGCAAGCAGTTTGCGCCACTCGACGGCGTTTTCGACCATTCCAATTATTCTAGTCAATCACAAGGCATACCATACAGTCATAGCAACATGTATAATCAACCCCAAACACCAAAACAACAATATGATGGGTTAAAATGGATCAAACATAGCCAAAACCCCATATTTTACCTTAAGCATGTTTCGGTGAAACTAATGATATGATTAGCAAAACTTAACCAACCCAAATTCATATTAGATGTCTAAAACATCATTTCGAATTTTATAAATATTTTTCCAGAATTTTATCATGTATAATTCGCTAATTAACACTAATTACCCTTATTTAGCCATAATTAGTGAGGAACTATGCAAATCACTCACCTTAGCCACAAATAAGACTTAGATCTGAAATAAATATCTGATTTGGCGCGAATACTTATGCTAAACAGCAGCTCTAATCTTGATTTGGTGAAAATCTCCCTTAATTTGATGTTGCTAAGCTTAATCCTTGATTAGAGAGTGATTTGGAGGTGATTTAGAGGTTGGAGGTCATTTTTAGGGTTTCTAAGAGGTAAGTGAAGGCTAGAGAACTGTAATAGAATGAAACCCTATCTCTTTTCAGCGCCCCCACTAACCCTATCTCTTTTTAGCGCCCCCACTAACCTTATTCCCGAAATGGGTTATGGGCTCATTCACTAATCACCCTATTTGGCCCGGTTAAGCAGTTTTTCACCTTCCAAACTTTATTTCGGCCATATCTCCCTAACGGTAAGTCCGTTTTCCACATGTGACCACTCTACGGAAATGTAAACCATCAAACGACTCTAATGGAGGTGGTTTCAGGTCAAAATTCCTTACCAATCAAAAGTTATGGCCGAAACAAGATCATCTAGGGGAAAAACGGTCATTTAAAAATCGAGAAAAATCATGAACATGGGAAATGACTCTAATGGTTGTTTCCCAAAGTTACATTACCATACGGCTTCATATCGGAAAGAAATACATATTCTACGATCCTCCGATGCGTAGAATGCGGGTTGTTACAATAACAAACCCCGTGATAAGAGGAAGTGTAATTTTGGTGGCATACTTGGACATCTGGTTAAGGACTTCAGAAAGAAGAAGAGGAAGATCGGTGGTTGCTTTCAGTGTGGCGAGGCATGATATATGGCTAAGGATTTCCAAGAAGGCAAGGGCAAGGGCAGAGGACAGGATCTACTTTTGGAGGGCAGATTCACGCTCTCACAGCACCTACGCAAGAAAGAGGTACAAATATTTCTGTTGATAGTTTAGTTTATCTTTCTGATCATCCTATTCATACTCTTTTTGATTCTGGCGCATCGCACTCTTTTATATCTACTTCTTTAGTTGAATCTCTACACCTAGATACCGGTATAGTAGAGGATCCCATGGTTGTTTCAAATCCAATTGGGGGTTCGGCTTATTTATCAATGGTTTGTTTGGATTTGGAAATTTCTATACTAAGCGTTGGGTTTAGATGTAATGCTTACATTTTGGGTTTCATAGGCCATGGGTTGATTCTAGGCATGGATTGGTTATCCAGTAATGGTGCCATTCTCGATTGTGAAAAGAGAGTGGTTAGACTTATGACTCGCCTCGGTAATACTCTCGAAATCTCTTATAACCCTACGAATTCTATTATGCTTAGCTACCTAGAATCCCTTGATGCGTCTATTGAAAATTTGCAATCTGTTAGAGTAGTCCATGAGTACTCGGATGTCTTTGAAGAAGTGAGGGGTTTACCTCCAAAGCGAGAGATAGATTTCCGCATATACCTAGTTGATAATGAAAAACCAGTTGCTTTACCCATTAGATACAAGGCACCAAGGGAAACGAAGGAGCTCAACAAGTAAGTTAAAGAGTTGCTTGAAAATGGGTTCATAAGACAGAGTATTTCTAAATGGGGTGCTCCAGTAGTATTCGCAACCAAAGCGGATGGTTCACTTCGCCTATGCGTGGATTATTAGGAGCTAAACAAGCTGACCAAGAAGAATAGGCACGCACTTCCAAGAATAGACGACTTGTTCGACCAACTCGTAGGTGCATCAGTTTTCTCCCAACTAGACCTAGCTACCGGATTTCATCAGTTAAGAGTGGCTGAAGACAACATAGATAAGACTATGTTCAGGACTCCAGATGGTTTCTTCGAATGGCTTGTCATGCCTTCCGGTTTGACAAATTCACCCGCCTCTTTCTTAGACTTTATGAGTAGGGTGCATAGGGAGTTCCTTAATAAATTTGTAGTAGTCTTCATGGACGACATTTTGATTTTTTCAAAAAGTGAGGAAGAACATGCTTTGCATTTAAGGGAAGATATGGATACTCTTTGAGCACATCGACTGAAAGCAAAATTCTCCAAATACCATTTTTGGAGAGAAGAAGTAAGGTTTCATGGATATGTGGTGTCCAAACAGGGGATAGCTGTGGATCCCGCGAAGGTAGTGGCGGTGCAAGATTGGAAGATTCCAAGGAATCCAACTGAAGTACGAAGTTTTCTCAGACTAGCGGGCTATTACAGAAAGTTCATTAAAGACTTTGCGAAGATCTCGGCCCCACTTACTAGATTGACGAAGAAGAGCCTAACTTTTGCTTGGGATTTGGATTGTGATTTTGCTTTCCAACGATTGAAGAGGGCTCTAACAACAGCTCCAGTTCTCACATTGCCTGATGGAAGTAAGAAGTTTACAGTATACACAGATGCATGCGGCACGGGGTTAGGCGCTGTCTGGATGTAAGAAGGTAAGGTAGTTTGTTATGGAGGAAGACAATCGAAGGTACATGAAAAGAACTACCCAACTCATGATTTGGAATTAGCTGCCATTGTTTTCGCTCTTAAGTCATGGCGTCATTACGTTCTAGGATAAAGGTTTGAATTGTTTGTTGACCATAAATCATTAAAATACCTTTTCTCACAAAAAGATCTTAACTTAAGACAGCAAAGGTGGATGGAATTTCTGGCCTCATACGACTTTGAGATTGCTTATACCCCTGGCAAAGGTAATGTGGTAGCAGACGCCTTAAGTAAGAAAAGGCTGACCTTAAGTCCTCTCTTTGTAGAAAGGCAAACCTTGGTGTACATAGCAACCTTTGACTTTAGACCCTCCTTTGAGTTTGTACCTGGTTTGTAAGCATCACTAGAGGTGCGTCCTACGCTTTTGGACTCAATAGGAATCGCGCAATGTGAAGACCCTCGGATAGTTGATGTGATGGATAAGTTAATTAAAGGTTAGACTTCTATTCACCTCAATAGATACTTCATATATGACAAGAGTTGGTTGAGACGAGATGGAAGACTATGTGTCCCACAAGCAAGGGATTTGTTAAAGACAGTTCTTGAAGAAGCACACCATTCTAAGTTGACCATACACCCGGGTGGACACAAGATGTATAAGACATAAAAATGGTTTTCTTTTGGAATGACATGAAGCGGGATGTAGCTGAATTCGTCTCTAAGTGCTTGATATGCCAACAAGTCAAGGCGAAGCTAAAGAAGCCTGGTGGTCTGCTTCATCCTCTAGAGGTCCCAGAGTGGAAATTGGATAGCATTTCGATGGACTTTATAGATGGGTTGCCTAGGTCAAGAAGGGGTAATACCAGTGTTTGGGTAATAGTTGACAGGCTCACTAAAAGCGCTCACTTTATACCTGTTAAGAGTAGGAGGACTGCCTCATCATTAGCAGCCATTTATCTTAAAGAAGTAGTTCGACTGCATGGAATACCCTATAGCATAGTAACTGATTGAGATCGTATCTTTACGAGTGAGTTTTGGAAGAGTTTGCAAGAGGCTGTGGGCACATAGCTATGCTTAAGCACTGCCTATCACCTTCAAACCGATGGTCAGACTGAAAGGGTGAACCGAGTATCAGAAGATCTTTTGAGAATGTGCATTCTTGATTTTGGGGGAACGTGGGAAAATCATCTTCCTTTGGTGGAGTTCTCCTACAACAATAGCTACCAAGCCACCATAGGCATGACACCCATTGAGGCCATTGAGGCTTTATATGGAAGACCATGCCAATCACCAGCTTGTTGCTGGGAATCTACAGACAAGCTCGTACCTGGGCCCGACATGATCAGAGAAACTTCAGAGAAGGTGGACTTGATACGAAGCCGAATGAAGACCGCACAAGGTAGACAGAAGTCCTACGCGGATAAAAGAAAGACCGACCTTGAGTTTGAGGATGGGGACACGGTTTTCCTTAAAGTATCTCCTTTGAAGAATGTTGTTTGCTTTGGATCCATAGGAAAATTGGCACCAAGATTTGTAGGGCCATTTCCTATCATTGAGAGGATTGGGATGATGGCTTATAGAGTAGAGCTGCCCGAAAAATTGATTGGAGTTCATAATGTTTTTCATGTTTCTCATCTAGGAAAGTGTTTACATGAGTCTGCGGAAGTTGTAGAGCTAAGCGTGCTAGAGGAAGTAGAAGTGGAACGAGAAGCGACGGTGAGAAGAATTCCCACTCATAACTTGGGAACAGAAGTTAAAAAGCTACGGAATCGTATGGTCAAGCGAGTTAAAGTATAATGGAGTGACATTGAGGAAGGCGCGACTTGGGAGATTGAAGACAAAATACGCGCAGCCTACCCTTCTCTTTTTGAGGGTACATCCTTGATCTCTTTATCCATAAGATTATGCATGCCTGTATCTACCTTTTAAGTATATCTCCTTGATCCTATTCTTGATCCTTAAGTAGAAACCAATGAATGTAAACATGTATTTGAAACATGTTATGATTAATAGTTGCAAGTGGTTGCTCGTGGATGCATATACACACACATTAGGTACTAGATCGGCCGTATCACTTTCATATTCCATATGCATATATGTATTTGTATATGGATTGAAATTGATGCGTTACCATATGGATGTTGCATTTGTATGAATGATGCACTCATGTAGAAGCTATAAAGTACGATTAGGAATAATTGTAAACATGATGGACTCATGGCACTGACATAATTCGCATTAAGGAGGTCAACTAAATCAGTAGACCGCCTGATTTTGCATTAGATAAGGACATAAACACACACTATGCATATAATCATGAAAGCAATAGAAATCTTTTTATGGACATTGGATGCCTGTGATTGGTGCTTGAGTAGATGGATGTTAGGATACATTCTTCTTAACTCAGAGATTTCGGGGATGAAATCCTTTAAGGAGGGGAGAATGTAACACCCCATATTTTCTGTGAATATTAAAATAACGATTTAAAGAATGCTTAATTTTAAAAGTGGGAATTAAGTAAAATGGGTATCACCATTGTGTTCGTCTTGGAATTCTTCTTGAGATAGAGTCCGAGTTTACTAAAATGGATACAGTATGAAGAAGTTATGGAGGTTAGAAGATTTAAATTTAAATCAGAATTAAATAAATAATTAATAAATCAAAATTCGAAATTCAAACCAGCGAAAATAAGTGGGTGGGAAAATTCCCGCCAGAGGGTGTCGACACAGGTGTCGACCCTCCTATAAGGGAGTGGACATAGGTGTCGACCTCCCCCCTCCCCCTGTAGGGGTTGAACCATACTGATTATTCTGGACAATGACGATTTTCTGAGTTTTAGGGCTATGTGGCGACTTCTGATAGGCCTGATAACGCATTTTTTTGGACTGGATGGTTTGGATGGATCCTATGTTGATCTAAAGGCTCTAATTAATCCTACACATCTATATAAGCACACATAAAGCTAAACCCTAACCTCATAACCCTTTTCTATGATGCCACCATGTTGTCCATCTCTAAACTAGCGTAGCCTCCTTTTCCCCAAACTAGAAATCAAACTGGAGAGCTTCAAATTAAAGTAAAGGTTTTCCACTTCAATCAACAAAGAGAGATTAGAATCGCTACAATGTCAAATAATTCTCTCTTTCTAATCCTATCACTGTAAGTTCAGTTATTATTCAGAATTGAACACATAATAGAAATCATGACTGTAATGAATCGAATCTAGAACTATGCCTTATTGTAATGATAACCAATTCCAATTCATTCTTATTCTTTTTTCAAATATGAGATTACCTATGCCTACGAGAGTGTTACTAGTGATACAATTGAATCTATCATGTTGTACATCAAATTGGTGATTCTTTTATGTTCAGTTCTATCGAATCTCTATGCCTATGATGTAACTTGCTCAGTTTGGTCATATTTATTGTTAATGTACAACAAATCTATTGGAACCATGATTCTGTGTTTGGTACACCTTTACAGGCTTACTCTCTTATGTCAATTCTTGCATTTCTTCTCTATTCCCCTTTTCGTTTTATTTTATGAATACTAGGTTCATTTGGAAACCTGGTTTGAATCTTGTACGTGCGATTGTAATGCGGCAAATTGGGTATAACTTATTGGAGTAATTTTGGACATAACAAGTAAATGAGACATAACTTGAATTGACTACACTTGTGGAAAATTGACATATAAACTTGGACATGTATGGTAAATATGTAATTTGGCTAAAAGATCAACATGCTTAACCCGAGGTTAGATTGAGTTGCGGTGTAAGGCTGCCCGGAACCTCCCGACACATCCAGCGACTACAATAACAGATCTAATGTGAGAGGTTAGTGCATTAAGCCCCAAAACCCGAGGTTAGAATGAGTTTGCTGTAGAAGTCTGCTCGGAACCGCCCAGCACATCCAACAACCGCAAACAACAGTTCTAATGTGAGAGGTTGGTGCACTAATGAATGAATTAATGAGCAGACATGCTATGAATGGTAGGGTTAGGTTAACATAGGCAACACTCAACCAATGCAACATGCTAATTAAACAAATGGGTGGGGTTAGGTTAAATCGAGAAGACTTAACCGTTATAACATGTTGGTTAGGAAACCCTAGTAATGGGGACCCAATTAAGTAGTAACCCACATAGATGTATCACGTTACCCTGAACTAGGTACGGTGGGGCACGATTATCGGGCTGATTATAAGCGGTCAAAATAGTGGTTGGTGGTGCGTCAGTGTAGGTTCCGAAGGAGTATGGGCGTGCACGTACTTTGGTGTAGAAAAATCAGGTACTGGGCATCTGTAGTTATACACTGTGCATCTTGGATTGTGTTAGGTCGCCATCATAGGGATTGATACACCCCATGGTGGGTCTAGTACAGGTATCTACGAACAAGCAGGGCCGAATGGCACAAGCAATAAATACATGCGAGTAGAAGCCGATCGATAAAGGGATCATTTTATTATGAACGCATGAGGCTAGTTGAAACATTATTCATAGGTGCAGTGGAATAGAAATGGGTGCGATAACATATTCAGTTTATCTTGCCTTACATTATCTTATTACTATAGTATTGTATTATATTCGGTTTATTCATGTCATGATCTTTTTTCTTGTTTACATGCTGAAAATCACTGGGCTTAGTAGGCTTTATGTCTGACCCGTTTTCTTTTGTATTCTTTTCTTCCGTTCCCACCCCTCCCCTCGTTCCACAGGGAGGGAATACTTCAGCTTAGTTCAGACCTTTTCCAGCTTGAAGAGAGTAGATGTATTGCTTGGATTCTCTTTTCTTGGGCTATGGCTGTGGTTACACATTTATTGGAGATTTATGCTGCTTTACTACTATTTTATGATTCTTTATGCATTTGGACTTTTGAATCAAGACAGAGGTTTTATTGTAATGATTTGTTAGTTGGGTTTTGAGACAGTGGTTGTAACATTTTGTCTAAACCACGCTGCTTATGAAATAATTCCAGTTTTTATGTTATTTGTATGTCTGTCTTGTAAACTATCTGTATCTTTTACCTATAATGCTTCACCGAAGTTAATGCATTCCCTCTGTGAGTGACCTTAATGGAGGTGGGGTGTTTCAGTAATCTGCAAACTAATTCTTAGACTAAGGCAAATAATGTTGAAATTACTGATAAATTGAAGCATAAGAATGAGACACAGTTTAAGAAGAAAATAATTCTAAGAATAAAAAGAAGGGTGCCTGTTACTATTGTAACAAATCCAGCCACTATGCCCGAGACTGTCATTTTCGAAAGAAACAATAAAAAACGAATGTGGTTGAAGAAAATCTTGTGGCTGTTGTACAAAAAGCAAACTTTGTTAGTGGCATTGATAATGATTGGTGCCTCGATATTGGAGCAACCATTCATTTTTGCAAAGATCGTAGTCTATTCAAGACTTATGAAGAGAATAATGGAGAATCCAGGGAAGTTACTGGTGCATACAAAGTTACAAGCAAAGTTCTGGGAAAAGGCACAAATGAACTTACGTTCAACTCTGCGAAAGTTCTTACATTAGTCAATGTATTTTACGTCCCCGAAATGTGCAAGAATTTGATTTCTGGATACCTTTTCAACAAAGGAGGATTCAAGGTGGTGTATGAGTCTGATAAGTTAGCGTTGTCCATGAACAACAAATTTATTGAATAGGGATATTCTTGTAATAGCGTGATTAAGTTGAATCTAGTAAAGAAACCTTCTACATATGTTATTGATTCTGTTAATTTATGTTATGGTAGATTAGGACATGTTAATTATAAATCTCATAAAAATATGCATAAATTAGGATTAATTTCTGATTGTGATTTCGATTCTATCTCTAAATGTAAATATGTGTTCAAGAAAAAATACATCGGAAATCCTTTAAAACTATTGAAAGGAAAACTAGTTTGCTTTATTTGGTATATAGTAATGTGGGTGACTAAAAAAGTCATATCACAACCAATACTATATAACATTTATTGATATTTATACTAGATATGCATATGTATATCTAATGAAATCTAAAGATGAGGCTTTTGATAATTCAAAATTTACATAGCAAAAGTCGAAACACAATTAGGAGTTAAAATTAAAGTGTTACACTCAGATCGTGGTGGTGAATATTTTTCAAATGAATTTACTTTGTTTTGCAAACAAAATGGAATAGTTCACCAATGTACCGCTCCATATACACCACAACAAAATGGTGTTGCGGATTGGAAAAATAAAACTTTCGTAGAAATGGTTAATGCCATGCTCATAAGTTCTAATTTACCTTACAGCCTATGGGGTGACGCTATGCTATCTACATTTTACATTTTAAAAAGAGTACCACTTAAAAAAATTCCCCTACTGAATTAGGGTTTAATAGAAAACCTAACCTTACTAGACTTAAAGTTTGGGATTGCTTAGCATATGTTAGAAAACAGGACCCTAGATGACCAAAGTTAGGTAATAAGGCATTTAAGTGTATTTTCATAGGATATTCTCTTAATAGTATAATTTATAGGTTCTTATTCTTGACAGCTGGGAAGTTATAGAATCCGTAGATGCAGAATTCTTTGAAAATCAAACTGTTGAGAATCCATTGAGATCATCTAGTTTAGAACCAACTATGACTAATGACTTCAATGACGATGAATATGATCCTGCAAAATACAGCTAGAAAGTGTCAGTACCAGATAGTAGTACTGAACACAGAAGAAGTAAAATAGTGAGAACAGAAAAGGACTATGGTCCTGACTTCATAACATATCATGTAGAAGGCAATAAGGACGAAGTCCTTAATATAACAAGATATGAAATGAACATCGATGATGATCCATAAACTTATTCTGAAGCAATGAGTTCTAGAGATTCTAATTTCCAGAAAGAAGCTATCAATCGTGAAATGAATTCCATAATGTTAAACCAGACTTGGGTTCTAACTGATTTACCTCCTGGTGCTAAATCTATAGGATTTAAATGCATATTCAAGAAAAAGTTGAATACAAATGGATCCATTGGTAAATTCAAAGCCAGATTAGTTGCTAAGGGATATAAACAAAGATAATGTGTATATTATTTCGATACATATGCTCCAATTGCTCGCATATCTTCCATACGCTGTTTAATAGCACTTGTATCAATTCATAATTTGGTCATACATAAAATGGATGTAAAGATAGTTTTTCTAAATGGAGATTTAGAAGAAGAGATATACATGGAACAACCTGAAGGTTTCATAACCATAGGCAAAGAAAAGAAAGTTTGTAAATTAGTAAAATTTCTTTATGGCCTGAAGTAAGTTCTCAAGCAGTGGCATGAGAAGTTTGATAAAGTTGCATTGTCATTTGGATTCATTGTGTAATAACCCGGAAATTCTGAGCCAGTTTAAAATTTTTATTTTGGCAATTATAGCGAATTTTGAACATTTAAAATAGATTATTTTAAATAAAATCGATGAGAAATTTATTTTGAATATAATTCGAACGTATATATTATATACGTCGTCGTTAGAATATAAATATTTATTTATATTTATAAATAGAATTGAAAATGGCGCGGTAGTTCGATAATTCGATTTCAAACTTCAATTGAATGTACCGGGTGCAAAACAATCCGGATTTTAGTGAAACCAAAAACATTAGGATCGATTTGATGATATCTTTCCAACGAATCTGAAAAATCAAAATTTCATAGCGGGAATCAAAAGATATGTCCAGTTGAAAATTCTGAATAGTCGCTATGGAATTCAGGCCCTTAAAAATAGACATTTTGCAAATGACCTCGGATTTCGACGAAACCACTTTTGTTGGGTCCCCGATGTCAAGTTATTGCTAGATTCCAAATTTCATAATTTTTCGAATCAATATGTGAGCGTGGCAAAGGAAAACGCGTTTGACCAGTTTCAGTTGATTTTAATCGACTGGAAATTGGCCATTTTTCATACGGTCTCAGAATTCGACGAAACTAGTTTGGTTAGGACCGTATCGTCAATACGAAGCTAGAAAATATTTTTCTGGAATTTTTCTAGTTAGTATGTGACCCCGGTAATTTGAAATGTACGTTTAAAATTCAATATAGTGATTTAAATGTAAATTTAACGGAAACTGATTCAAACGATCGAATCAGCCTACGATACATATCCCATTGTGTTCGGAATGGGGGTAAAATGCTATGGACGACAGGCAGTGGGCCTCGTTTAGAGGTCGTATGTAAAAGTCAACTTTTTGCTAAATAAAATAATTAAATAAATTAAAAATTATATCTCCCTTCTTATATGCTATCTGGCCCCCCGATTCAATTCATTTAAATAAATAAATAAAAAAAAGAAGAGAAAAGGGCAGGGAGGAATCGCGCCGCCAGGCGCTGGCCATCGCGCCGCCGGAGCGGACGCAGCTCCGATCAGACCCCCCCCCTCTCTTCGATTTCCCCTTTCTCCTTCCTTCCCCCATCGCGACCTAGCTGACGCGCGCCCTCATCAGCAACCGCCGCCCAGAAACCGACGCAACCACCTGTCACCGACCCCCAGTGCCTAGCGCCTCTCCCCATCCTCTTTCCGGCGCACCCCTGACGATCTCGAGCGACTGTAAGACCCCCTTCTCTCTCGTTTTTTTTTCTTTGCAAGTTTTCTTTTTAGTTTTTTTTTTGTGTTTACTATTTTAATTTGTTTGGATGTCATGGTTGTTATTAAAAAAAATATATGATTTTTAATGATAAGAAAACCATGATTTTTATGAGTATAAAAAAAATACGATTTTTAATCGTATAAAGATGGAGTTTTTATTCATAAGAATGAAATAAGGAAAAAAATAGAAAAGATTTGATTTTTAAAATTGAAAAGATTATATTTTTATTTATAAAAATATAATTTTTATATAAGGAAGAGGTAGAAAAGATTTTTATTCAATTAAAAATATGGTTTTTATATTTTTAAAGTAATAAAAATATGATTTTTATATTTTTAAAGTATTAAAAATATAATCTTTACTATTTAGAAGATGTAGAAATATGATTTTTGCTTAAATAGGAAAGGGTATATTTTAAAAAAAATAAAAAAAATAAGGTTTTTGCTTTCGTAAAGTTCGGATTTTTAATATTAGAAAAGGCGAAATCTTTATAATAGAAAAGTCGAAATCTTTATAATAGAAAAGGCGAAATCTATATTTTTATAAAGGCGGAATCTTTATTGTAGAAAAGGTGAAAGATCTATTTTTGAAAAGGCGGAAACTTTATATAGAAAATAGCGTGATAAAAATATAATTTTTATCTATATAACATAGTAGTAAAAATTCGATTTTTATATATTGAATAACGGAATAAAAATTCAATTTTTAAAATGTAGGAAGCGATTATAAAAATATGATTTTTATTTTAAAGACATCAGCAAATATAAAAAAATGTGTGATTTTTATATATGTAGTGGCTACGGGCAACGAAGATGACAAGAATGCAATAACGATTAAGCTTTCTATCAAAGAAGAGTCAAGATGATTGGATAGCTTTGGTGAGAATTTCTCACCTTTCAATTTCTTTTTCTAGTTATATATATATACTAGGATGCAGACGGTGCTTAGTAGCACCCGACACAATCGTCCACAGACCATGGACTTGTTTGCTTGATTGCATAAATTAGTTAGATGATTAGATTTGAATTTGATTGTTTGGTGGATTTGATTGATGTGTGAATGGCGTGGGCCTTCACTAGACCGGGGATAAGGCTAGGCCTCGTCCCGTTTCTAGTATCGTGCCGTTATGTCGCCGAAATTTTCTAAAATATGTTAGAAAAATAAAAATATCATTTTTATTGTGTAAATGAACTGAATAGATATTCATATGTCGAAGTAAAATATTTTATCGTTAAAAATATAATTTTTAACATGAAAGTGAATAAAATAAAATATTCATTTACAAACCCGACGGTTTGTTTATGTACACCTATTTGAAGGACATTGATTGGGACGATAAATTTTACACATCGCCCAACTGCACAACTAAAATTTGTGTTTGATTGTTTGAAAACCCCACACGGGTGTTGGGATGAAATTTGAAGTTCACTCATCCTGATTGATTAAGTATGTCGATCGATTGATTGACAGGCTGTTATAAGCGTTGAATATCTATATTTGATGCTTATGCAGTGTAGTGCACTTTGGTTGATGGTTGATTATTTTCAATGCTATTATATACGTGTGATGTA
Source organism: Allium sativum (assembly GCA_030737875.1). NCBI lineage: Eukaryota > Viridiplantae > Streptophyta > Magnoliopsida > Asparagales > Amaryllidaceae > Allium > Allium sativum. The sequence goes on along the minus strand of CM060916.1, from coordinate 1,050,444,966 downwards.
TGAAAGTCCATATAAATAACATTATATGGTGATTGATTGGGCCTCATTCCAATTTAGAAAATAAAGAAAATTATATAATAAAGGTTCATGTGTTGACTGTACTCATCCGTTGAGATTAGTCATGTGTTGAACGAAATATTTTTATAATAAAAATTACATCTTTATCAATATAATATAAAGATTCGTGTGTTGACTGTACTCATCCGTTGAGATTAGTCATGTGTTGAACGAAATATTTTTATAATAAAAATTACATCTTTATCAATAAAATATAAAGGTTCATGTGTTAACTGTACTCATCCGTTGAGATTAGTCATGTGTTGAACGAAATATTTTTCAAAATAAAATCTACATCTTTATCATATATAAAATTAGAAACTGACTGGAAAATAGATAAGATGAGTGGTCTCCTGGATATTAATCTGATGTTGGTTTCGGCCTTCGGGGTTAATATTCAGGGAATCGTTCTCTTACTAATTAACGGTTGGAGTCTGATTTAATATCAAACGATAGATACCTTAATTTTCATAAAATATGTTAAATAACAAAATAGTCGCACGTGGACGGTACTCATTCGTTGAGATTAGTCGTGTGTTGACAAAGAGATAGAGTCGTGTATTGAATAAAAATATTTTGAAATAGGATATTTGAAAATAGAAATATATGAAGCCGTGTTGATTTGATTGACGCCATTTTGACGTGAACGATATTTATATCGATTTTCATCATTTTAAAATGATGTTGAAAAGTGATTTCGAAATCGAATATTTTGAAATGAAATTTGAATCAAATTGAATAGAAAACGAATTCGAATTGAATATATAAGGAATTGAATTCGAATTGAATATAAAACGAATTTGATTTCAACTGAATATATAATGAATTTGATTCAAATAGAAAACGAAATGAATCGAATAGAAAACCACTTTGAAATTAATTGAATATGAAACGATTTCGAAATGAATTGAATATGAAACGATTTCGAAATGAATTGAATTGAAAACGATTTCGAAATGAATTGAATTGAAAACGATTTCGAAATGAATTGAATTGAAAACGATTTCGAAATGAATTGAATTGAAAACGATTTCGAAATGAATATTAAAAAACGATTTCGAAATGAATTGAATATGAAACGATTTCGAAATGAATTGAATTGAAAACGATTTCGAAATGAATATTGAAAAACGATTTCGAAATGAATTGAATATGAAACGATTTCGAAATGAATTGAATTGAAAACGATTTCGAAATGAATTGAATTGAAAACGATTTCGAAATGAATTGAATTGAAAACGATTTCGAAATGAATTGAATTGAAAACGATTTCGAAATGAATTGAATAGAAAACGAATTTTATTTCAATTGAATTTATAACGAATTTGATTCGAATATAAAACCAATTTGAATTGAATCGAACAGAAAACGACTTTGAAACCAATTTGAATTGAATCGAATAGCAAACGACTTTGAAATTGAATTGAATTAAAAACGAGTTCAAATTGAATTGAAAGTGAATTGAAATGAATTCAAATTGAATTGAAATTTGAACTGAATAGAAATGAATTTTAAAACGAATTTATAAAGAAGAATTCAATTTTGCTTTGAATTGAAATAGAAGTTGAAATTGTTTTTGAAACGAATTCAAAACTATTCATATAATTCGTTTTTAATTAGAAATCGACGAAATATATATTATATATATTATATATATAATATAATGGCCTGAATAGAACGCGCCGCGCCGCGGCAGTTCGTAAATTTCGACCATTTATTTCAAACGGACATTATGGGAGATCCGACCGTCGGATTCTCCTAAAACCGGAACCGTTGGGTTCGTATCGAAAAGAGCTCTCTAACGAATATTAGAAATTCAAAATCTAACAGTTGGATTTGGAGATACGTCCAAATCAAATTCGAAAAAGGTCGCTGTAAGTGCAGTTCGATGGCCGTTGATGGAAATCGACTGTACGGGCCTTGATAAAATTATTAAAAATAGTAATAATTTGTGTAAAATCATAAGAAGTGATTTGAGAAAAATTGGGGTGAAAAACTCCATATTTGAAAAGATAAAAAGAGATTTTTATCGAAATGAACTAGTTTGAACTCAATTTAAAACCCGGGTTTTTATTTTTAAATAAATAAATTAGATTTAAAAAAAGGGGTTTTAAATAATCGGAATTTCTAATATATTTGATTGGAATTGAAATGGGTTTATCGTGAATGGTGTTTTAAATAACACTAGTTCTTTAACCCGATAACAAATAGAATGTGATTTGGGTTTGTCGTGAACTGTGTTTTAAATAACACCTAGTTCTTTAACTCAGAAAAAGGAATTTTAACGAATCTGCAATCAGATTGAAATGTGAATCTATAATCTAAATTATCAAATTTAGAAAGTGATCGAGAACGGAGTATTACCAGTTTTGCTCCAAAGCGATAGTTAAATCTTTAATTAGATTTGAACGTGAAATGGTAATTAATCTTACCGATAACACCACATTATTAGATATGGAGTATTACCAGTTTTGCTTCATGGGATGAATAGGTTGGGATTGGGAAATAAAATAAATAATTACTTCGGTGTGGTTCGCTAATCTCGACTAGTTTAGAAAACCATAATTTGGTCTTGAAATGACATCCAAAGGAAGATTAAAGGATAAATTTGAAAGGATTTATCTTGGATAAGATTAATAGGAACCTTTCCCTAAAAATGTGATTTTATGAATAAAAGGATATTCTGAAATGGAATGAGGCGTATGTTGTGTTCGTGTAACATTTGTTTTTAATATACGCGGGTTGTTCGGAAAGGTCGGGTTTATACCCATTCTGAATAACCGATTCGACGATATGTCGAAGATGAAGACGGTGGTCGAAGACCGGAAGTCTTCACATCGTTTGGGTGATTACTGATGATCTTGATTGGGCTGTACACCCAAGATGAGGGAAATAGTTGGTGGTCGTCCAGACGTACTTGGAGATCGATGGATATGCGAGGAAAGTGCCTCCGGTTTCGTTCAGACCCAAAACGAACTTGTAAATGGATTGTGTGTCTGACATTGGATTTTATTCTGTGTTGATTGATTTCTGTTAAATATATATCTGTTTGGCGGCGGAGAATTTATTCTCTTGCTTAACGCCCTTCTCTGAGACGTACGAGCTTAGAGGTTATATATTTATGGATATCAATCGCATGGCATGAATTGCCTGTGTGGCATACTGAGTTGCATGGATCAAGGCTTCTGTTGAAAAGCAAAGTCTTGTGGTTGATGATCAAAGCACGGCCTTTGTGGCGTAGCTTTGTGTATAACGTGATTTCGCGAGCCTCACACCTCGGTATGAGTTAAAAACGGGATACGGGCCGTTGGGAGAACACGACGTTTCTTTCTAGCTTTGGTGGTGTCAGTGACTTACCAGCCCTGACATTTATTTACTTTTCACCTTTGTGATTGTTGGAATGAGGCGCCTCGATATAGGTCTGTAAGGACCGGGAAACGTGTGTTCAGGAATTGCCAATCCTCTAACGTAAGTGAGGACCGGCCCAACTGATCCAAGTGGCTGCCCAGAGTGTGTAGTCCTGAGCATTTGCTGGAGTGTCTCGAATGCGGAGAGGAGCTTGCCCCTTGCCTCGACTCATGACGAAAATCCAATTTCCAATACGTGTGATTCGGTTTTAATTGTAGAACTAGTATGGCGACATAGTAGATGGTAGCTATGCCGCCTATGATTGATATTTATGATTGAAATGTTTTGACACTATACACTTATTATAGTATCAAATGATTTGTTTTAAACGTATCAAGCATGCTTTGGCTGTTATAAGGGAAAACCCTATCCCCCGGCTTGCGTTGCATTGTTTGATAGGACCTGGGTCTTATAACAGCTTCATTTTTCTTTATTTAGCATTGCGCTGTTGTTTTATGCACTGGTATTCTTGAGAGGAAACCCGTTCCGTGTTAAACGGCGTGGTCCCTTGATTTACTTAACTTTGAAAACAAAGATTAATAACTGTTTTAGTTCTCACACCAGTCACATGACTGACCTGGAGTTTATTGTTTTAACCTAAACTCTAGGTGCCCCTATTTTCCGCACGGGCAGCTAGTAGTTTTGGTTTTGCAGATTCATATTCACAGGATCCTGGTTTACAGCTGGAATGATATCCGGAAAGCTCTGTATCCGTATATCACCTTCAGTTGTGCTTTGTATTATTTTCCGCTGCTATGTAATTTATTGTAATCTCTGATATTTATCGAATGTAATTTATTCATTTATACTCTGTATATTCTTGTATCTGATGGAATTGTTGTAATATACAATGAAATGTTCTTCTGTTTATGTTCTGATTTGTCCTGTTCTCAAACGATCAAGGGTTTCGAACGGTCTAGATCGGTTTAACGACTGATTTGGATCGAGCGAAATTCCAGGCCGTCACACATTGTTAATGATGCAGACAAATGTATTTATAGAAAATCGGATAATAATGGTTATGTTATGATAATTTTATACGTTGATGACATGCTAATATTTGGTTCCAAATATCATGTGTGAATGAAACTAAGAAGTTTGCATCTTTTAAATTTAATATGAAAGATCTAGGAGAGGCGATGTAATTCTGTGAATTAAAATCATTACGAACGCGGGGGAGTAATTACTAACTCAATCTCATTACATTGAGAATTTTCTAAAAGAAGTATGGTCATTATGATGACAAGCCAGCATTAAATCCATTAGATCCAAGTATCAAATTAGAAAGAAAAAAAAAACTGGACGTACCATTTCTCAACTTGAGCATTCTAGTGTTATTGGGAGTTTTATGTATGTTATGCATTGCACTACACTAGACATCGCACATGCTATAAGTTTATTGTGTCGATTTATGAGTGATTCAAGTTTCGAACACTGGAAAGGCATTTCGAAAATTTTAGCTTATTTGAAAGGAACCATCAACTATGGTTTATCTTATAAAAGATATCTTGTTGTAACAGAAGGATATAGTGGTGCAACCAGGAACAATGTAGAATCCAAATTCAAGTCTACGACTGGATGGATTTTTACATTAGGAGGTGCTTCCGTGTCTTGGGCTTCCAAGAAGCAGACCTGTATATCTAATTCGACTATGTTGTCAGAATTGATTGCATTAGAAGATACATGTAAGGAAGCGGAATGGCTTAGGAATTTATTAATGGAAATACCATTGTGGAAGAAGCCATCTCCAGCAGTCTTGATTAACTGTGATAATCAAGCAACAATATATAATGTCTCCACTAAGACATATAATGGAAAGTCTAGACATGTGAGCCTAAGACATCAAATGGTAAGACAGTTACTCAAAAGTAGAGTTATAACTATGGACTACATAGAAACGAAGAAAAACTCGGCTGAATCACTTACAAAAGGTCTTCAAAAGGCAATGGTTTCTATAAAGTCAAAAGAAATAGGACTAAGGTCTGTGAATGAAGATGATCATCCTTAACAGAAACCCAATTTATGCCTTGAAAAGGATATACAAAGTTCAATGGGTACCGACTAGTTAAGAGTATGACTATGGAACACTTAATCAATTATTCCATAATGTTTAGTGCAGGATTCTACAAGAACAAACAAAGGATGGATAAAAGTTCTTAATAAGTCTAGAAACCTTAAAAGGTGTATCGCAGACACACCTTAAGAGAATTACCGGTATGAGTATGGAAACCAGGACGTTTCCTAGGAAAGTAAAACCGCGTTCTAAAGTAGACCCGTGAAAAAGGACTAAAGCACATGGCCATTAACATGTTGAGCAATACATAACACTCTAACTAAGGAATAAAACATGTGTGATTGTTCCGATTTTATCATTAAGGGACACTTGGTTCAAGATTCGTTCACCATAGAATCTCGATAGAAGTTTGAATGGTTTACACTAAGTCAAGGTTCAAATCCAAAAGATACCTTTATATATTGTTTCCACGATGATGCAAAACTTGATCTTTGGGCTATATAGGCTTGATCGTACTTAGGTATGTAGGAACTCACACTAATGATTCAACCATCCACTTTATTCATCTTTCTTTATTTTGAAAATTGGGAGAGATTGTTAGAAATTTTTCAAAACATGGTTTTGGGCATGGGTTTGGTTTTTGAAGAGGGAAGAAAGAAGGAAGAAGGAATGGGAAAATGTATTTGTCCCACATCATTAAATTGGAAAAGATAGGCCACTACTTAAGGGGCCTTCTCACAAGTGTGTTGGGGCCTTAGGCACCCAAATGTTTACTTTGTTGTGAGGAGGGGACCATGCATCACTATACAACACGCGCGCGCGCCGCCACCATCTGTCCGTCTGTAACACCCCGTAATTTTAAAGAACATTAAAATGAAAAACTTAAGAATACTTAATTAAACATTGATAACTAAGTAAAATGGACTATGCCATTTCGTTCGCCTCGGAATTCTGCTTAAGACAGACTCCGAATTTGCGTAGAACAAACATCTTATGAAGAAGATATTAAGGTTTGAAGTTTGTATATGCACAAGAGAATTATATATAAACAAAACCAATCAAAAAAGTTCAAAATCCGAGATGCGGGACAGAGCGGGAGTTTAGACCGTTGGGGGTCGACCCCACCTTTGGGGTGTCGACATGGGTCAACACCACAACAGGGGTGTCGATACCCATGTCGACACACCCCCATATCCAAGGACGATTCAATTATGCGTATGTGGACTTGTTTTCAGACCAGATTCGTTGACCCTAGGCTATAAATAGGACCTTAATCCCATTTTTTTATTCATCTAAATCAATGGCGACAACGAGGTGGTGCCCCAACATAGTTTGACCTACTTCTTCTTCAACAACAAGTTAATCATATTCAGAGATCTGTGCTACAACATCTGCGATTAATTCTCTATTCTTAAGATCCAATCACAGTGAGTTTATGTTATTTTTAGATATAAACACTTAAAGTTTATCTTGACATGTCTATGAATTGGATATAAACCTATGACTCTTTTAATCATATCAGATCTGCCATAACTTGTGTATCTAACTTACTGTTTAGATCTCATATGTCTATTCATGATATCCTTATTCTGCTGGTTTGCCTAATCATGTCACCTTATGCCTATTATGATATTTTGCCTAATTATGTCATCTTATGCCAGTTTTCATTTGTTATGCATATTCTTATTCTCTTCTTCCCTTTTTCCCATTTTGTTTTTATAGCCAGGCTACCTTCGAGCCTAGGCCTATCGCTGAAATATGTGAATGCATGAAATTGGGAACGATTGGGAATGGTTAATTTGGGGCATAATTCATATTGTAAAACATGATTTGGAATTTTGGGCATAATTTGTACATTGAGCCAAAACTCGGGATTTAGGGGCGTAATCTAGATCTTGATCTAAACTTGGGGCATAACTTGTATCGTAGATCGGACGGGGAATTGGTGCATAATAAACATGAAAATTGGTTAAAAATGAAAATGCCTAGATTTACAGTAATTAGAAACTGCGACCGCTCTTAGACACAAGGTAAGATTATACTTGTGGTAGAAGCCTGCCCGGAACCGACCGGCATATCCAGCATCCGCAAGTGGTAAATCAAATCTGAGGGGTCTAAGTGCATAAACACGTAATATGCTAAGACACGAGGTTAAGTCCGACTTGTGGAAGAAGTCTGCCCGGACCCGCCCGACATATCCAGCATCCACAAATGGTAGGCTTAATGTACGAGGTCCAGCGCATTATAACCATAAATGATTAAATGGTAATGAACTTGTAATACTTAACCTATTTGAATCCATATGGATTACATGAAAATGTTAACTTGAGTAGGGGTTAAGTAAACTTGCTTGAATCAGTGGGAGGGTTAAGTAATTCCTGGGGCGGTGGGTAATATTTATATATATAGGCCCACAAACTTAATCTGTTGTGGGTTATGCAATCTTTGTTACACTGGTAGGCACAACCTGTGGAAATCCTAGCAGTGGGGATGCAAGCCTAGAGGGAGCTTGTATCATCTAGTATGTGGGATCCGTTTCAGTCAATAACCCATACTAGGTATCAAACGAGTACTCCGAACTAGGTCAGAGTCGAGGCACGCTTACTAAGTTGATTATAAGAGGTCATTTAGGAAAAGGTCTCTCACGGCATGTTCCATCGGGGTCATTTGCATGCATTAGTCCGCCTACTCGGGAAAATAAGACGTTGTGACATCAGTAGATGTGGTTGTGCACATCTTGTTAACAATGGCTTGCCACATTAGGAAGCGATACATCCTAATGTTGGGCCGACGCAGGGTATCTACGGAGTTAGGGAGCCGATCGATTGGGGGTAGTAATTTGGGTACATCTAGTCTTGCTTATTTAGGAGCGCGTTATTATCCTTAGGGGTAACATCGGTAAGTTCAGTTGGGCAACCTGTTATTGTATGGGGTAAAACCTTTCACTAGAAGTACACCTAAGTCTACCATACTGTACTTGTTGGGGATCATCTTGTTCTTACTATACAAGTAATGGTGCAGAGAAAAGTATTAGAGAAGCACAATACATGTTCTGTTTATCTTGTTTACCTTGCTATACCTGCCTTATGACTCTGTTATCTCTCTCCAACTTATATGCTTGTCATGATTCTTTTACTTATTTATACGCTAAAAGTAACTAGACTCGCCAAACTTTTTGTCTGGCCCATTTTGTTTCTTCTTCTTTCTCTTCTGTTCCCCCTCCCTGGTTCTTAGGTTGAGAATACTCAAGCTTGATCAGGATTCTTCTTTCCTTCTGCTTGGAGCGGCTTAGATGTACTGCTTGATTTCATATCTTCTCTACCATGGCTATATTTTGGAGATTACGTTCTTTTATACTCTGATCATGATTTTTGTACATGGCAGAAGTTTTTTTTTCATTATTTTTGACTCATAATGTAACCATGTTTTAGACCATGATGTTTTATGTTCAATAAAGTTTTAAATTCCTTTATTATTTTATATCTATCTTGTAATGTTTCTGTTTCTGTTTCTGTTTACCTATAATGCTTCCCGAAACGTAATGCATTCTAATAAAGAGTGGCATTAATGGACTTGGGTTGTCACATTTGGTATTAGAGCTTAAAGGTTACCGAAACGGATAAAAGATTTTGAAAATTGTTTTCAAAAAGGTTTTAAAAGAAAGCATTTTTCAAAAGAAAAGTCATATTTGAAAAACATATTCCCCAAATCCATATGTAATATCGTTCGATTCCCTATTTGAATCCCTTTCTTCCTTTTCTTTTCAGCATGTCTTGGAAACCTAATATTCCTGAGGGCATTACGATACCAGGTTGGTTCCATAGTTACCCTAAGGCCACGGCTCCTGCCAGAGGTCATGCAGACGTTCCTCCCCCAGCAGCACCCAGTGTTCCTCCTCCTCCTCCGTGTGCTGATAATTTCTCTAAGACATGCAAAGATTTCTATGCTATGAGCGAAAAGCCATTCCGAGGAACTGAGACTTTTGTAGAAGTAGGTAATTGTCTTAAAGAGATAGAGGATTTGTTTGGAATTTTTGAAGTTGACGATCGTAGGAAGATTCAGTTGGCAGTTTGGCAGTTGAAAGATGAGGCTTCATTCTGGTGGAAAGTGACACAAGCAGGACGTCCAGTTAAGACTTGGGATGATTTCCGACATAGATTCCGAATGAAGTTTCTTTCTCACGTCGAGCAAAGTATGCAAATGGAAAGGTTTTTGGCACTTAAGCAAGGAGCCATGTCTGTGAAAGAGTATGTTAATAAGTTTAACTAATTGGTGAGGTTTGGTTTAGAGCTAGTGAATACCCCGCACAAGAAACCTTTGAGGTTTGCTAGAGGATTGAATGAACCCCTTCATGGGTTGACTATGTCTCGTATTCTGTGGGAGCAACTTTTGAGAAACTCGTTGATATGGCATTGATGAATGAAGAAGATAAAGGTGAAATGAAAGAAGCTAATCCTGAGGAAACACAAAATAAGAAAGTGTGGCCTAAGAAAGAACAACAACAAAAGAAGGGCGGAAAGAACAGCAAGGCTCGAGATAAGAGGAAGTGTCATAATTGCGGACGCAGGGGTCACCTGATCAAGGACTGCAAAAGAAAGAAGAATGTTTTATTAATTGTGGAGATGTCGGACACTTTTCTAAGGAGCGCCCGAATAAGCAAGGGCAAGGCCAAAGGGCATGATCTTCGCGGGGGTAGGGGGCAGGTGCATGCTCTCATGGCCGGTGCGCCTGATAGAGGTAGGGAAGTTTCCGTCAAAGGTTTGATTTCTCTTTCCAATCATCCTATTAGAACTCTTTTTGATTCGGGTGCTTTGCATTCATTTATATCTGATTCTGTGGTTGAGTCTCTACACCTTAGTAGTATGGATTTGGATCCTGTGGTTGTGTCAAACCCTATTGGTGGTATAGCTAATCAGTCTATGATTTGTCGGGGTTTGAGAATATTTGTGTTGGGCGTCGAGTTTGAGTGCGACGCATATGTGCTTGGTTTCATGGGCTATGGTCTGATTCTAGGGATGGATTGGCTTGCCATGTATGGTGCCATTCTAGATTGTGAGAGGAGGGTCGTTAGACTTTTGACTTGCCATTGTTGGACCATCGAGATTTCTTGTGACCCTAAGGGGTCTGTCATGCTTAGTTTCCTAGAGTCGCTTGATGCATCTATTAATGATTTACGATCTGTACCAGTAGTCTTTGAGTATCCTGATGTTTTTGTGGAGGTTTGAGGCTTACCTCTGAGGCGCAAGATTGATTTCCTTATAATCATGGTGGACAATGCAAAGCCAGTTGCATTGCATGTGTGCCATATGGCTCTAAGAGAAAGGAGGGAGCTCAGCAAACAAGCAGGGGAGCAACTTGAGAAAGGGTTTATTGGGCAAAGTATATCTGAATGGGTTGCTCTGGTGGTTTTCGCCACTAAGGCGGATGGTTCGCTTTGCTTATGTGTGGATTATAGAGAGTTGAATAAACTCACTAAGAAAAATTGGCACCCACTTCCGAGGATAGAAGATCTGTTTGACCAGCTTGTTGGTGTATCTATTTTCTCTTAGTTAGACTTGGCCACGGGGTTTCATCAGTAGGGGGTGACCAAGGATAGTATAGACAAGACTGCTTTTAGAACTCCAGATGATTTCTTCAAGTGGCTCGTTATGCCTTTTGGGTTGATGAATGCATCTGCCTATTTTGTTGATCTGATGAGTAGGGTGTTTCAGGAGTTTCTAAACAAGTTCGTTGTGGTCTTTGTCGATGACATCTTGATTTTCTCGAAGTGCGAGGAAGAGCATGCTCTACATTTGAGAGTGGTTTTGAAAACTCTCTGTGCGCACTTGCTTATGGGGAAATTCTCCAAATGTCATTTTTGGAGAAAAGAAGTGAGATTTATAGGGCATGTAGTCTCTAAAGATGGGATAGCAATAGATCCCGCGAAGGTAGTGGCGGTTCAAGATTGGAATATACCAAAGAATGCAATGGAGGTGAGAAGTTTTCTTTGATTAGCGGGCTATTATAGACAGTTCACTAAGGACGTCGCAAAGATATCAGGCCCACTCACCAGACTGATGAAGAAGAACCTAACATTTTCTTGGGATATAGATTGTGATGATGCTTTTCAATGATTGAAGAGGGCTCTGACAACATATCCAGTCTTGACCTTGTCAGATGGGAATAAAGCGTTCATAGTATACACTAATGCATGTGGTACAGGGCTTGGTGCGGTTCTGATGCAAGAAGGAAGGGTAGTATGTTATGGAGGTAGAAAGCTAAGAGTTCATGAAAAGAACTACCCTTCCCATGACTTTGAGTTTCTAGCATAGTATTCGAACATAAGACTTGGCGCCATTATCTACTTGGGGAGAAGTTTGAGTTGTACATCGATCATAAATCCCTCAAGTACTTGTTCTCGCAGAAGCATTGTTAAGCCCCACCTCTATACCCATACTATCCAAGAGTATTACTAAGTAATACTGTCAGGTAATACAGAGAATGAGGCTGTAGGGGCACACACGTGAAAATTCTCTTGGATTAACAGTGGTACGTACTTAAATTTCTGGAATACAACTTACTCTTTCGTACACAGTATTGGTACAAAATAATTACACGTGTGCCTCCGGGATAGAACAATACAGAATACACATGAATACAGAGATAAAAGAGACAATTGCAGTGATAAAATATAATATATATAATATATTTAACATTTTATACATCTTTTATCTAATATACAACAATTCATATTCATCAGGCCATTAAATACATGAAAATAAATAGACTACTATGTTATTATACTCCTCTAAGGCCAAGTGAATCTCAGATCAATCTCAATGTCCCTGCACATGGAATGTCACGGTCCAACCCAAGTATTATATAAATAATACACAGATCTGTCTATGTCTAATTCCATTCTAATTCCATTCTAATCCCATTATAGTTAATATAAATGTTTGTGGTATCTAAACAAGAATACTAACATAAAAAGGTACAACATTTTTTAATCCATTATGATCATTCAATTTATAAACATAATCATTAGGTTCACTCAAATATCGACACTAGTGATTCGTGCCTCACGGCTAAATTTTATGGAAGCATTACCATAGATTAACATATGCAAATGACAAAATAATCTTATTCAAATGAATCTCATTCAAGAGTAATGATGCATTATGAAATAGCCAAAATATCACACGACAGCTTACAGGCTATCAAAATACAATAACATGAAATTATAAACAAGAATCATAAGAAAAATCATATGGATCCATATCAACCTTGGTGAGATTCAGCAACGCCGCACGTGCAATAGAAATATCATATACCATTACTAAACAAATTTGACGCATACAATGGAAGATACTCATATCTCCTTAAGTTAGAATCCCAGGTCTATTATATGATAATCACTCAGGACTACTTTGATAGCCGCTTCGGACTATACAATGGAAGATACTCAGATCCCCATATGTTAGAATCTCAGGTCTAATATATTATAGTCGCTCGGGACCATCTCGGTAGCCACTTAGGACTATCTAGTACTGGTAAGGATATAGTCGCTCAGGACTTCTCAGTATAGACAATGGTTTATATACGTCATCAACTCACAATTAGTAACCCGAACAGTGGTAACAGTGCATCCCATACTACACATTTTCACTGCTTGGTTTACTAATTGCTTGTCGATTCCGTACTAGAAAACTCGGAATTCTTCAATCACAAAAATCTCATAAATCACTACAGCCACTCAATAGCTTTAATCATATTAAATAGAAAATTAACCAAGCTCGTATAATACACTTTCCCTTCGATACTCTATATAATAAATCTAATGAATAATCAGAAAGGCGACACGGGAAGTTCTGTACCAAACGGTCTCAGCAAACCGTTTATTCAAATTTCTCGTTACATAAAATGTAAATATCATAAATGACATAAAATCAACAGTCAAACTAAATCAATTATGAATCATTGATAATATAAAATTCATACAAGAACTTAAAAACAGAAAGTAAACAAATGATGAAAGAACTAAAGTATTATTCAATAGATACGTAAATTTCAATATGACACGTAAACAAAGCTTAAATAAATAAAAATATTACTCAAACGATAATTCAAATAGTTGAAATATATTAATATTCATTTAAATTGGTTTAAATCTAAGATAGTATAATATGTAACAAAATATACACAATAACATATTAATTATTATCTAATACAATTTCACATTACAATAGAGATGAGAACTTCTTAAGCGACTTGCTTGAAATAATTATAAAGTGTTCAAGCAAACCATATGCGAGCATTCTAAATGAAGATTATTTCATGTCATAATAGAAATATACTTCTCGAATGACTTGTACAAAATAATTGCAAATGGCTTTTAAGCTTATTTAATATATTAAATAGAATTATTACAAAATATTATTACTCCACAATATTACAATCTCTAACAAAATTATATAATCAAATTTATTGTTCACATTTACATGTCTATCAAATTGAGATTAAACGGTAATGTTGTTCAACATTTATTATTTAACGAAACAAGCACAATAATATACTATATATTGTTTGGATCGTTTCATATTATAATAAATTATAACTTCTCAACAACTTAATTTAAAACACACATAATTGCAATTGTTATAGTTTAACAAGTAACCTGACTTGTTGTAACACCCTGAATTTCGGTTAATGTTAAAATTCACAAATTAAAGAATAAATAATCCCGGATGTGGGAATTAGGGGAAACGGGTTGCACCATTGCGTTCGTCTCGGAAAAATACGCGAAATAGAGTCTGAGTTTTCGAAAATCGGAGTCCGTATGAAGAAGATATGGACGAACGAAGTTAGGCAGAAAAACCGAAAGCAAGCAAGAATGCACTGGCGCACTTGTGAAGTGCGCCAACACAAAAATGCACTGGCGCACTTGTGAAGTGCGCCAACACATTTTTACACTGGCGCACTTGGGAAGTGCGCCCATGTCGGGACAGGAAACCTGCACAGTTTCTAGAGTGTTCTGTGGTTGGGTGCACCAGTTTGGGGTTTGGGCTTGGTCTTAGGGCTGGTTTCTGGAAGGTTCCAAAATCTAAGGGTCCTAATCTAATTTAGGGTTAGTCTAATGGCCTAAAACACTTGCCTAATCCTATAAATAAGACCCTAAGCTAGCCCTAAATGGTCATAATCCTATCTCCTAACTAAACTATGCCAAAATTTTCTATGATCATGGCCTCCACTCAAAACCCTAGCCTCCATCCTATTTCTAAACTATTTCTATGAAGGCTTTCATGTGCATACAAGCATCTTTGAGTTTTATGAGTGATCATTGGCTTGCATTCGTCATCAAGTTGCAATCTTTATGTTCAAGGCTAGAGTTTTTGGGTGATTTGTGGCAAGGGTTTGCTTATTGGAGTTTAGTGGTGAGTTTCTATAGACTTAACAATCAATTGTTAAATTGATTATGATAGGATATGATAAGATATGGCTATGTTTGTGGAATCAATGTGTTTATGCAAGTTTAGTATAGTGTATGTTGTGTGCTATATGCAAGTTTAATGCTATGTTTTATGATGCAAAACACTATGTTGAACATTGATTCATATGTAACATGTTATGCAAGCTATATGGGAGATTATATGCAAGTCTATATGTAACATGTTATGCAAGTTATGTATTTGGTTTTATGCACGCTAAGTATTTGGTTTTATGCATGCTATGTATGTGGTTTTATGCATGCTAAGTATTTGGTTTTATGCATGCTAAGTGTTTGGTTTTATGCAAGTTTGTCTCTTTTTATGATATGCATAATATATGCAAGTTTGTCTCTAAGTATGGCATGTTATGCAAGTTCATATGCAAGTTATGATACATATTCATATGCAAGTTATGATGCAAGTTCATATGCAAGTTATGATACATGTTCATATGCAAGTTATGATGCAAGTTCATATGCAAGTTATGATGCAAGTTCATATGCAAGTTATGATGCAAGTTCATATGCAAGTTATGATACATGTTCATATGCAAGTTATGATGCAAGTTCATATGCAAGTTATGATGCAAGTTCATATGCAAGTTTATGTGCAAGTTCATATGCAAGTTTGTCTCTTTTTATGACATGCATAATGCAAGTTTGGGTTAAATGCTAGTTGGGTTTAATGTATGCTCATATATGCAAGTTGACACCTTTTGAACCCATGATAAAGTTATAAGCTATGTTGGTTAAACCCATGACATTTGTGATGAATCTTCCCTTTTATTATGTCACGTTACGAGAACGAATTACGTGGGGAACGATGGGGTTAATATGCATGTTAATAAAATGATGTGGAATGGGTATGCTTAAGAGTAACATAAATTAAATGGACATAATTGGGAATTTACCTATTGAGTTAGGTCTACCCATATTATGGAGTTGGGAATTTACCTATTGAGTTAGGTCTACCCATACTACGGAGTTGGGAATTTACCTATTGAGTTAGGTCTACCCATATTCTGGAAAACATGATTAATTAATTAGGGATAATTAATATAAATTATGAGGGTGATTAATTAGGTGTAATTAATCGACTAAGACACGTGGTTGGACTCAGTTGTAGCGTAAAACTGCCCGGACCCAACCGGCTTAACCAGTTGCTACAAATGTTAGCCCAATGTGAGAGGTCTTAGGCACAAATTAAATACGTGATTAAAGTAAAGACACGAGGTTAGACCCTTTTTATGACGTAAGGCCGCCCGGAACCAACCGGCATATCCAGCAGTCATAAAAGATGGTCTAATGTGAGAGGTCTTTATGAGGTCATGATCTTAATTAATTAAGAAACACTTAACCATATTAGCATGTAGAGGGACATGAGGGGTTAAGTGGGTGCCTTGGGTGGCATGTGGAAATCTAGTGGGTTGCCTTGGGTGGCAATAGAAAATACGATTAGAATACTTAACCAAAGAGGAACATGTAATTAAACATGGGTAAAGGGTTAAGTAAGTGCTTTGGGTGGCATGTGGAAATCTAGTGGGTGCCTTAAGTGGCAATTGATATATGATTAGATGACTTAACCAAACCTTAACATGTAGGTGGGCATGATTATAAAAGGGGTTAAGTGGGATACACTAGATAAAATAACAAGCTTAGGTGGTAGCTTGTGGGGGCCCATTTCAACCAATATCCCAAACGTATCTTAGTAGGCTCGACTCTAGTCGAGTGACGGGACACGCATATTGGGCTTGACTATAAGAGGCCAAAATGGGTTAGCGGTGGCAACGCATGACCAACGGGTTTCATATGCGTGTGTGGAACCGGGCTGGTAAATAAGACGTTATTGCATCGTGTAGGTATAAAGCCGTGCACCGTTGATATTATCAGGTTGCCACTTTGGGGAATGATACACCCCATTGTGGGACCAGCACGGGTATCTACGTTAGGGAGCCGATCGAATGGGAGTAGTGTGTACACCTAGTGGATTGTAGGGCCCCGTGGCGTCTACTTAGTCACCTAGGGGTACGCGAGAACTATTAAGTTAATTTTATAAGTCCATTGGTGGGATCAACCTTTAAGTTAGGAATGACTGGTGTGGTGCAGTGTAGGAATTACCCTTGGGTGGGTAGATCTGGGGTGGTGTAATCCAGTAATTATCCTTGGGTGGATAAATGCGTCTTTTCGGTTATCTTAGTACATCCTGTGTTTAGTTGGCTACTTAGTGTAGTCATTATCCCCGGAGGTACCGTAACTTGTTTATATCATACCCTAATTACTTTAATGATTGTATTGTTAGGGTTATAGGACTCACTCAGACTTATGTCTGACCCCGTTGTTTCTTTATCTTTTTCCCAACCCTCAGGTTTGCAGAGTGGGCCTAACACTAGTGGGCTTTGATCAGACTTCTTTATCTATCTTTTGGAGCTTGGACCGTGGATGTAAAGCTCAGTTTATCTTTTCTATTATGGCTATTAGGTTATGTAGTGGGATTATGTACTTTCGTTTTTATCAGGATGGATATTATGTACTTGACTCTTATTTATGGTTTTGGTGTAACCAAACATGTTTTACTTTCCGCTGAAATGAAATGATGTTTTAAATTCTCAAGTATTACTTATATCTGTCTTGTTGTAATTTTTCTGTTCTATATTCACTTAAAATACTCCACCGATGTTATGGCATTCCCTTAGTGAGTGACCGTAGCGGGTGTGGGGTGTTACACTTGTTATGCAATATCACCTTCTAAGGTGTTGAGTAAACATAATGCAATAAACAAAATAAATAAATAAAAAGTTTAATCTTAATCCAATTATAAATTCAAATAATAATATTCACTTCAAATAATTAAGTTAAATCAATAATTTCATACACTCAAACTAGAAACAAAATTGATATACACATAATCATGTTGCAATTTGTAATTGCAAATTCTAGAACAATACATAGAGCTTCAAACTCACTTAGTAAAATAATAAACTACATAAGACATCCAAATTAACAACTAAGGTAGTAACAAGGAGACAAAACCATTTAAATAATTGATGTGATTCCAATTTAAAATTAACACTCCATTTATATTTCTAACGTCCAACAAACTCAAAATTGCTCAGTCAATCCAAAATTCACAACCAATTGCACATAATCGAAGCAAAGTCCAATAACAACAATCTTAATCCAACAACAAATTCAATCATAAGTATAATTTAAATTCAAAAATTCAATTACCCAAACAATTCAGTCCTAACCAGATAAGGATACATATATAAAGAGATGCGTAACTATATTAGGTATAAACATAGATATAAGCGAGGAGAAAGACTCACCAAATCAAATTCTGAATTCCCAAATCAATTCTTCCTTTCACATTGCCTTTGTCTTCTCCACGTCCCCCAACCAGAACTCTCCGTCATTGATTTCCAGCTACACCGCACTTGTAGGAAACCTAGGCTTAACATCAGCATCACACGGCCTACAGATCAAGTAGGACCCATCACATTCAGGCGACGTCGATGTCATCGTTTCTTGCCTGATGATTTCCTCCTGGCTCGCGCGTCTACGGCTCGA
This sequence comes from Allium sativum, assembly GCA_030737875.1. Taxonomy (NCBI): domain Eukaryota; kingdom Viridiplantae; phylum Streptophyta; class Magnoliopsida; order Asparagales; family Amaryllidaceae; genus Allium; species Allium sativum. The sequence goes on along the minus strand of CM060916.1, from coordinate 1,050,426,454 downwards.
GCGACTATTCGCGAGACTCTCTCTCTTTTTTTCCCTTCCTCAGACCGATGATGGCAAGCGAAATTGAGGAGCCACCTTTTTCTTTCAACGTGAAGAAGTCTCTAGAATCCCGTGACGGATTTTAAACGAAATGGATCTTTAAAAGGCTTTGAAAGGGCTTTGGGCCTTATAGATATATATTTTAAAGTTACTCATAATTAGTATCTTATGTGTTCTAACTTAAATCAATACCAATTAAATTAATTTCAATACATATTACAAACAATTCACACATACTTCCAGTGACAATAAACAATAACAACTTTGTTACTTTTAACGATCGCTTGATTTACTCCAATTCAGTATAAAAATAATATTATTTAATATTACAGGCAATCTTATCTATTTTAATTCATTAGTTCAATTAACAAATTGTAACAAATGACTACAGACCAAACTTAAATTCTTCTATTTTATTTAAATTGAAGTATAATTTCGACGTAGAAAACCGGGTTGTTACAGACTTCCCCCTTTAACAAAATTGCATCCTCGCAATTTCTGATACGAAAATGATAAACAACTCATATTTTATATTTCAACACATACAACAATCCATTTTTTTGTTTATTTATTTTAACCAAAAAGACAATTATAACTATAGTATGAGCATCAACAGACCATCAAGGCAGACCATACAGAGTTATCCAAGAGAATCCAGCTTGTAAATACAATACATACTATGATGCTGTGATTACCAGCCATGCGAAAAGAAAGAAGATTATCACCAGCATTCATCAATCAAGCGAACGCAAAGTACAAACATGAGCTCAATGCACAGAATATAGACAATTTTGGATACACACAAAATTTGCAAACATGAAAACCCCCAACATGCATTTTGTAGCATACATCTAGAGCAAACCAAGGAGCCCTTGAAATAATATCTGATGAACCTCCAGAGTAGTAGAATGGCATAAAATGCAGCAAAACGAATAAAGCAAGGAACAAAATATAACTCAGGATTACAAGGCAACATATACTTCAGAATCAAAGCAAAAACATTCCAGCTAAAAGCCAATCCCAGGTGTCTTTTGCCACTCCAACTAAATTAGGACAGGTCATAATGTACCAAACAAAGTTATGGTAGCATATAGATGTTCATGATGTCGAATCACTGGCTCAATGAGCTGTAAGCACCCACTGTTTGTGGCGTACTACACTACAATGTTGAACCTAACTCATAATATGACACCAATCAAAAAAGCCAAGCACTACAAAATGTTCCCAACTGAAATGTGCAAAGAAGAACATACATACAAAAGAAACTTCAACTGAAGAATTAAAGCAATAAAGCATCATACTTGATATTCTTTTCAGCAACAATGAATTCTGAAAGCATTTGTAACACCCCGCCTCCGCTAGGGACACTCGCAAAGGAATGCACTAGCTTTAGAGGGGCATTATTGGTAGACATGCACAGAAATATCACAAGACAGAACATATGATGTAGCGGAAGTAAAATCAAACTTTCATAAATTCAATAATTAAGGTCTAAAGCCTTTTTACATCAGAGTACATCAAAACCTGTCTTGCAATAGTAAAGAAGCATAAAGACTTTTTAATAAATTATTCCCCAAGTAAAACAGTAAAGTAGCCATAGCCAAGAGAAGTCCATGCCATCCATGATGACCTTCAAGCAGAAGAAGTCCGAACTAAACAGCATTGTTTCCTCCCTGTAACCTGGGGGGGAAACGGAAGAAAAGAGGCGAAACAAAACGGGTCAGTCAAAAAGACTGAGTAAGTCCTATCTACTTCCAGTATAAAAACAGGTAAAGGTAACATGACATGCATAAACTGAAAGTAAACATAAGGATAACTACAAGATAGATAAACAAAACCAGGGTAGCCGGTTGAACTACTGTGGCAAGGTAAACCAAGGTATCATGATAAACTACAGTGTTATGATAAGTCAAGGTATCACATAGTCATATTTCTATCGAATACATCATCCCAAGGTATCTGCCCCGTCTAACATCCCAAGGTATCTATTATGTATATTCTTCCTAGTTCTAACATGTATATTTGCTCTGCACCCTTCGTACTAGTATCCCAGCCTTGTTATGTGTTAACCGTAAATGTCCCTTACTCAAAGTCGTGTAATGGTCCATGTCAACCTAATATGTCGCATATATAGGTTACTCAAATCATATGTTTCTTTCCATGTATATAAATTCAGTCCTTTGCCGTACCTCGTACGGCTTCCTCATGTCGTATTATCCTTGAAATCATTTGGACTGTCACCCTTGCCCTAGCTAGGCTCCTCCATATGAATCATCGTTTGAACTACTAGGACTTACGCCACCTAGCACCACTAGGGATTACGCTTACCTATTGCACGCTTTCGTATTTCGGTTTGGGTTAAACCACCTAGGCCACTAGGGATTACGCTAACCCTCAACCGCGCCCTTTTTCCCACGCATTCATCGTGAATCGTTTTTCTATAACTGTATGCACATGTATCACACCGTGCCATCCGAGTCCTGTCACAGGGCAAACCAAGAAATACAGGACTCGGTCGGGAGCTTTAGATTTATCTGCCGATGCAGATACTAAGGTATGCTTTTCTACACGTGGCTATGGTCCCACGAGACCCCTCCCTCAACTAGTGAAAGGCAACACAAGAGAAAATCTTGCATGAGAACTACACTCCGGCCAGCCCACATCCTACGGCCTACCTCACCCATAATTAGATAGCAATTATGGTCTGTTGGCTGTTCCCTGCCTTTCCGCACGTACACGCTTGACTCAAGATGGTAGATGATCGACGAACTTGCTATCTTGGGCACCTTATGTATTCGTCGGCTCACTGCTATCCACCCCAGTCTTTAGGTCGCTCGCATAGCAACCAAGGCATATTCTTGGTTCTTCTACCGCAGACCTCAACCTCTCGTGAGCCTAGTATAATGACCTGGCAGCTCACAGAGGGATCCCAAGAATATCCTCACGTTCCCCGAAGCCGCTGCTTCGTTACCCCGTTTGTTGGAGCCTTTATCTAAATCAGATAGCCTGCTCCTACACGCATACTTAATCGTTGACCTAACGTATCGGGTTACTAATCCATCTAAGAAATGGTCCAAATTTCCTTGACTAAGAATTATTACTTAGTTTCCCTTAACTAAGGTTTACCACTTAGCCTTATTTCCATAATCCTTGTTAACTATGGTTATTTACCTAATCCTCCGAATTAGGGTTTATCTAATGGGTTAAGTGTCACTTAAGTTCATAACTTAGCCCGTCTACAAACCATGTCAAAATTGGCTAAGTATCCAAGTCCAAAATTTAACCCTACAAACCATGTGTCAAGTTGGCTAAGTATATTAAGCAATCCATAACTTAACCTCGTCTAATTATCATTTTAGATTGGTTAATTATATAAATTAACTTGACCTTGTCAAATTACCGAGTCATATCGGTCAAGCGCATTCAAACGATTCGTGACTTAGCCTTATCATGTTTTCACGTTAGATTGGTTAAGTATAGGTCAACTTAACCTTATCAAATTATCGTGTTAAATTAGTTAAGAGTTTAACTTAACCCCATTAAATTACCAAGTTGGATTAATTAAGTCTAGGCTAACTTAACCCCATCCGATTACCATGTTTAGATTAGTTAAGTCTAATCTTAACCCCATCCATTAACTGTATTATACGGTTAAGTGTCATTAAGAAAATTTACTTAACCTTATCACGTTATCGTGTTGGATTGATTAAGTGTTGGTTAACTTAATCCCGTCCACCATTCGTATAAAAATGGTCAAGTGTCATTAGGCAAATCAAGTTACTTACCCTACCCAAGCTTATCATGTTTTGTTAAGTATCATTAGCCTAATCAAATTACTTAACCCATTTTGTCCATGTCATATTTGGTTAAGCCTCATTACTCAAATTAACCCTATCATGTGGGATTAATTATTTAATGCACCCCAACCTCTCACATTAGACTTTGTTGTGGTTACTAGTTAAGCCGGGCGGGTCCGGGTAGATTTACACCACAACTTGGTCTAACCTCGGGTTCAAGCACAACATGACCAACTTCTCACATTGAGTCCTATTGTTTGCAACTACTAGTTAGGCCGGTCGGTTCCGGGTAGTTTTACGTTGCAAACTCAACCCAACCTCGAGTTGGCCAATTTCATGTTTAGTCTAGTGTCATATCCTTAGTCAAGTTTTCAAGCAATTGGGTAGACCTAACTTAATAGGTAAATTCCCAATGGGTAGACCTAACTTAATAGGTAAATTCCCAAGATTATGTTTATGCATATTTACATGTTAACTTACATGCTATATTCAATGTTGCATGTTGTCATGTTATACCCATTTAACCCAAATCATGTTTCACATCATATTTCATGGAACTTCAAGTTAAGTTTCTCATGTATATTCACGCTCGTCTAACCTAACCCCAAAACGTGTTTCCAACGTAAGTATAGACGAGTCAACATAGTAGGAATACTATGACTACAAATTGGCCTCGAACATGCATAGTGTCATAAAAAGGGTTTTGGCCACAAACACACAAAATGTCACAAGGGAATTCGGCCACAACATGCATATTATCAAAAAGGGTTTGGCCATAAGCATGCACAACTTAAAAGAGGGATTGGCCATAAGCATGCATAATCTCATAAAGGATTTGGCCACAAACTTGCATGATAACATAAGGGGTTTGGGTTCATAAACATGCATAAGCCCCAAAATCTTGTCTTAGCCAATGTTTCACACATAAAGTGGTTCCTAAAGGTTCATGCTAGCATTTCATGCATAAAGATCCAAACTTGCAAGTTAAACTAGGCTATGCATAGCATGAGAGGCATGATTAAGTCACTCACACGGCCTAAAATCATAATCATGAACACAAGAGGCAAGGTAAGGTTCATATAGGTTCGCATAATCATGTTTAGCCTCATTTTATCCCATGTCATTATCAAAACTACCGTTTCCATCTAAAAGTAGCTAGAACTTACATAGTTAGGCCTAGGGAAAGAAGCATGAATCATCTTGGCTAAGAAAGGTGCCTTCTTTGTAGAAGAATCGTCATGGAACTCGCATAGCAATGTTGATTTGGCCTTGATTTGGTGTAGCAAGCTTGCACCTTTTGATTTGAACTTGATTTGGATGCATAGGCCCTAGGGATTTGAGATGGAGGCCATGAGAGTAGAAATTTGGCCATAGTTTAGTTACATGAGTGAATAATGAGGGTTTAGGGGTAGGTTTAGGGTCTTTTTATAGAGATTAGGATAGTTTTAGGCCCTTAGATTAACCCTAGGACCAACCTGAACCGTCAGATTTCAAACCAGGCCCAAAAACCTAGCCAAGATAGAAAATAGGTGCACCAGATCAGAATCAGCCGACAGGGCAAGTCGACAGCCCTGTCGACATGCCTGTCGACATGCCTGTCGACTTGTCTGGGCGGGAATTTTCCCGCCTGGCCCCATTTCTTCATGTTTCGAAATTCAAATTTCCCAAAAACTTCTTTGGGCCTTAACCGGGTCATACGGACTCCGATTTTCGAAAACTCGGACTCTATTTCGCGTATTTTTCCGAGACGAACGCAATGGCATAGCCCGTTTTACTTGATTCAGAATTTAAAATTAAATTCTGCCTTGATTCTCGTTTTAACATGTTATTGAAATACGGGTTGTTACATTCTCCCCACCTTTTAGGATTTCGTCCCCGAAATCTCTAAGTTAGGAAGAACATATCCTACCATCCATCATCCATCTACTCAAAACATCATCCACAAGCGACCATTGTCCTTAGATGATTTCTAGTGCTGTATGAATATATGCAAAACGTGTGTGTACATGTTCCTTAGCTAATGCTAATGATCAGGCCTGAATAATCTTTCTAATGCAAAATATGTATAGTGCCATGAATCCAACATGTATGCAAATAGTCCTAGTCATATAGGTACTATATGCGTGCACAAACATTCATCCATATGCAACGTCCACATGGTAACACATTCAATTTCATCCATAAACAAGTATAAATACTCGTGCATATGCAATATGAAATGTGACCGAGTCGAGCTAATATTTAATGTAAATTCGCGCATCCACGAGCAACCACTTGCAACCATTTGCAACCATATCAACCATAACATGTTTCAAATACATGTTTACATCCACAGGGTTCTACCTAAGATTCCCTAAAACAGGGTCGAGAAGATAAACAAAACAAACTCCGTACGGGGTTTGTAATAGAGACAGGACCGAGAGGATATCCATAAAAGATAGCCTACAAGCAAGCTCAACAGAAAAACAGGGGTCGAGGATATATTCCCAAAAGAGATATCATGCACGTATTTAGTCTTCAGTCTCCTGAGTCGCATTACCTTGAGCTTAGTTCCATCGTGTCTTGACCGCCCCTTTTACTTCACGATTTCGCAGCTTCTTATTTCCTGTTTCCATAACATGAGTTGGAACTCATTTCCTCGTCGCCTCTCGTTCCACTTGCACTTATTCTCTTTCTAGAATACTTGGCGCAAACAGGACTGCGTACACATTATTCCATGCGAGCCCTCAACATTCACTAGTGAATCCTGGGCCTTGTACCATAAGGTATTCCACGTAGAAAAACTTTTTCTTGAAAGTAAACAAGTTACCGTGCGCACTTACTAGGGTAATTCCCATAACCCATACATAATCGAAGTAAACCATCCGTCTTATTAGCGAACACCATTCGATCGGGTTTCTAATTTCCAACAAAGGCATCTAGGGATCCTAACTAACTAATCATGACAGAACCCAAAAGGTTACGCGCTACTTCAAGGGTATTACCAAAGCAAGCCAAGAGTCTAACTACCCTCCTTCTAAAACCGAGAGTGGCACCCCTTACTGGATAACCACTTCATCCCTAGAATCCATCCACAACTCATAAACATAAGCATTATTTCCAAGCTCAACACTCAATATAGACATTCTCAAATCCAAACAAGCCATGAGTAAATGGACCGATCTTCCAACAGGACTTGAGACAAAAACGGGATCCTCTACTACGCTAGTACTAAGGTGCAGAGACTCAACTATCGAAGCGGACTTAAAAGATGCGGTGATCAAAACAAAGTCCCGACAGGATGATAAAGAAGAAAAGCTAAACCTTTAACAAGATCGTTACCCTCCTTCTGAGGTACCCTAGAAATGAGAGCATACTATTGCCCTCCGAATGATCTTGTCCTTGTCCCATAATACTTAACTATCCGCCCCGTTTTACCATGCCAAAGGTACTCTCTCGTCATGGGTTTCATTGTTCATCTCTCTCCCTCCTTTTAGGACTAAGCCATACCAACAAGTTGCTCATCCTTAAGCTCGTATCCTTTATCCTTCTTTTTCACGATCCTTTCTTATAACGCGATCACTGGTCTCTCGAGAACCACCTCCATCGTACGGGAAACACTTACGCAGCTAGAAAGACTAGTGGCAGTCAAAACCACTGTGACTACAGATGGAGGAAAGAAAGGAAAAGAGATTCAATCAAGGAAACAAGTATAATGCTAATGGCCTTTGGGGAATAGCCTTTTTCTTTTAAAAGAAAATTTTCTTGAAAAATGCTTCTTTGTTAACGATTTTCAAATAGTTTTCAGAAGGTCTTTAAAAACTTTTGCCCAGTCTGGTAACCTTCTGCTCTGATACCAAATGTAACACCCCGCCTCCGCTAGGGACACTCGCAAAGGAATGCACTAGCTTTAGAGGGGCATTATTGGTAGACATGCACAGAAATATCACAAGACAGAACATATGAAGTAGCGGAAGTAAAATCAAACTTTCATAAATTCAATAATTAAGGTCTAAAGCCTTTTTACATCAGAGTACATCAAAACCTGTCTTGCAATAGTAAAGAAGCATAAAGACTTTTTAATAAATTATTCCCCAAGTAAAACAGTAAAGTAGCCATAGCCAAGAGAAGTCCATGCCATCCATGATGACCTTCAAGCAGAAGAAGTCCGAACTAAACAGCATTGTTTCCTCCCTGTAACCTGGGGGGGAGGGAAACGGAAGAAAAGAGGCGAAACAAAACGGGTCAGTCAAAAAGACTGAGTAAGTCCTATCTACTTCCAGTATAAAAACAGGTAAAGGTAACATGACATGCATAAACTGAAAGTAAACATAAGGATAACTACAAGATAGATAAACAAAACCAGGGTAGCCGGTTGAACTACTGTGGCAAGGTAAACCAAGGTATCATGATAAACTACAGTGTTATGATAAGTCAAGGTATCACATCGTCAGATTTCTATCGAATACATCATCCCAAGGTATCTGCCCCGTCTAACATCCCAAGGTATCTATTATGTATATTCTTCCTAGTTCTAACATGTATATTTGCTCTGCACCCTTCGTACTAGTATCCCAGCCTTGTTATGTGTTAACCGTAAATGTCCCTTACTCAAAGTCGTGTAATGGTCCATGTCAACCTAATATGTCGCATATATAGGTTACTCAAATAATATGTTTCTTTCCATGTATATAAATTCAGTCCTTTGCCGTACCTCGTACGGCTTCCTCATGTCGTATTATCCTTGAAATCGTTTGGACTGTCACCCTTGCCCTAGCTAGGCTCCTCCATATGAATCATCGTTTGAACTACTAGGACTTACGCCACCTAGCACCACTAGGGATTACGCTTACCTATTGCACGCTTTCGTATTTCGGTTTGGGTTAAACCACCTAGGCCACGAGGGATTACGCTAACCCTCAACCGCGCCCTTTTTCCCACGCATTCATCGTGAATCGTTTTTCTATAACTGTATGCACATGTATCACACCGTGCCATCCAAGTCCTGTCACAGGGCAAACCAAGAAATACAGGACTCGGTCGGGAGCTTTAGATTCATCTGCCGATGCAGATACTAAGGTCTGCTTTTCTACACGTGGCTATGGTCCCACGAGACCCCTCCCTCAACTAGTGAAAGGCAACACAAGAGAAAATCTTGCATGAGAACTACACTCCGGCCAGCCCACATCCTACGGCCTACCTCACCCATAATTAGATAGCAATTATGGTCTGTTGGGTGTTCCCTGCCTTTCCGCACGTACACGCTTGACTCAAGATGGTAGATGATCGACGAACTTGCTATCTCGGGCACCTTATGTATTCGTCGGCTCACTGCTATCCACCCCAGTCTTTAGGTCGCTCGCATAGCAACCAAGGCATATTCTTGGTTCTTCTACCGCAGACCTCAACCTCTCATGAGCCTAGTATAATGACCTGGCAGCTCACAGAGGGATCCCAAGAATATCCTCACGTTCCCCGAAGCCGCTGCTTCGTTACCCCGTTTGTTGGAGCCTTTATCTAAATCAGATAGCCTGCTCCTACACGCATACTTAAACGTTGACCTAACATATCGGGTTACTAATCCATCTAAGAAATGGTCCAAATTTCCTTGACTAAGAATTATTACTTAGTTTCCCTTAACTAAGGTTTACCACTTAGCCTTATTTCCATAATCCTTGTTAACTATGGTTATTTACCTAATCCTCGGAATTAGGGTTTATCTAATGGGTTAAGTGTCACTTAAGTTCATAACTTAGCCCGTCTACAAACCATGTCAAAATTGGCTAAGTATCCAAGTCCAAAATTTAACCCTACAAACCATGTGTCAAGTTGGATAAGTATATTAAGCAATCCATAACTTAACCTCGTCTAATTATCATTTTAGATTGGTTAATTATATAAATTAACTTGACCTTGTCAAATTACCGAGTCATATCGGTCAAGCGCATTCAAACGATTCGTGACTTAGCCTTATCATGTTTTCACGTTAGATTGGTTAAGTATAGGTCAACTTAACCTTATCAAATTATCGTGTTAAATTAGTTAAGAGTTTAACTTAACCCCATTAAATTACCAAGTTGGATTAATTAAGTCTAGGCTAACTTAACCCCATCCGATTACCATGTTTAGAATAGTTAAGTCTAATCTTAACCACATCCATTAACTGTATTATACGGTTAAGTGTCATTAAGAAAATTTACTTAACCTTATCACGTTATCGTGTTGGATTGATTAAGTGTTGTTTAACTTAATCCCGTCCACCATTCGTATAAAAATGGTCAAGTGTCATTAGGCAAATCAAGTTACTTACCCTACCCAAGCTTATCATGTTTTGTTAAGTATCATTAGCCTAATCAAATTACTTAACCCATTTTGTCCATGTCATATTTGGTTAAGCCTCATTACTCAAATTAACTTAACCCTATCATGTGGCATTAATTATTTAATGCACCCCAACCTCTCACATTAGACTTTGTTGTGGTTACTAGTTAAGCCGGGCGGGTCCGGGTAGATTTACACCACAACTTGGTCTAACCTCGGGTTCAAGCACAACATGACCAACTTCTCACATTGAGTCCTATTGTTTGCAACTACTAGTTAGGCCGGTCGGTTCCGGGTAGTTTTACGTTGCAAACTCAACCCAACCTCGAGTTGGCCAATTTCATGTTTAGTCTAGTGTCATATCCTTAGTCAAGTTTTCAAGCAATTGGGTAGACCTAACTTAATAGGTAAATTCCCAATGGGTAGACCTAACTTAATAGGTAAATTCCCAAGCTTATGTTTATGCATATTTACATGTTAACTTACATGCTATATTCAATGTTGCATGTTGTCATGTTATACCCATTTAACCCAAATCATGTTTCACATCATATTTCATGGAACTTCAAGTTAAGTTTCTCATGTATATTCACGCTCGTCTAACCTAACCCCAAAACGTGTTTCCAACGTAAGTATAGACGAGTCAACATAGTAGGAATACTATGACTACAAATTGGCCTCGAACATGCATAGTGTCATAAAAAGGGTTTTGGCCACAAACACACAAAATGTCACAAGGGAATTCGGCCACAACATGCATATTATCAAAAAGGGTTTGGCCATAAGCATGCACAACTTAAAAGAGGGATTGGCCATAAGCATGCATAATCTCATAAAGGATTTGGCCACAAACTTGCATGATAACATAAGGGGTTTGGGTTCATAAACATGCATAAGCCCCAAAATCTTGTCTTAGCCAATGTTTCACACATAAAGTGGTTCCTAAAGGTTCATGCTAGCATTTCATGCATAAAGATCCAAACTTGCAAGTTAAACTAGGCTATGCATAGCATGAGAGGCATGATTAAGTCACTCACACGGCCTAAAATCATAATCATGAACACAAGAGGCAAGGTAAGGTTCATATAGGTTCGCATAATCATGTTTAGCCTCATTTTATCCCATGTCATTATCAAAACTACCGTTTCCATCTAAAAGTAGCTAGAACTTACATAGTTAGGCCTAGGGAAAGAAGCATGAATCATCTTGGCTAAGAAAGGTGCCTTCTTTGTAGAAGAATCGTCATGGAACTCGCATAGCAATGTTGATTTGGCCTTGATTTGGTGTAGCAAGCTTGCACCTTTTGATTTGAACTTGATTTGGATGCATAGGCCCTAGGGATTTGAGATGGAGGCCATGAGAGTAGAAATTTGGCCATAGTTTAGTTACATGAGTGAATAATGAGGGTTTAGGGGTAGGTTTAGGGTCTTTTTATAGAGATTAGGATAGTTTTAGGCCCTTAGATTAACCCTAGGACCAACCTGAACCGTCAGATTTCAAACCAGGCCCAAAAACCTAGCCAAGATAGAAAATAGGTGCACCAGATCAGAATCAGCCGACAGGGCAAGTCGATAGCCCTGTCGACATGCCTGTCGACATGACTGTCGACATGCCTGTCGACTTGTCTGGGCGGGAATTTTCCCGCCTGGCCCCATTTCTACATGTTTCGAAATTCAAATTTCCCGAAAACTTCTTTGGGCCTTAACCGGGTCATACGGACTCCGATTTTCGAAAACTCGGACTCTATTTCGCGTATTTTTCCGAGACGAACGCAATGGCAAAGCCCGTTTTACTTGATTCAGAATTTAAAATTAAATTCTGCCTGCCTTGATTCTCGTTTTAACATGTTATTGAAATACGGGTTGTTACAGCATTCCACGCAGCAACGACTCAGGCATAAATTATTTGCAACGCAACTGATGCCCTACTTAAAATCACGCCATCTTCTATTCTCTTTGATCTCCTCCGTTTTCTTCACAATGCCAAAACAGGAAACAAACCATACGCACACCTTCTTGCTTGAAATATATTTTAAAACAGCTAATGTTTATGAAATAAGCACATGTAAAAATGAATATCCAATCCAACCATGCATGTGGTTTAACCCAAAATACAAACTTGTAACATCTAATAAATTTTCCAAGCATAAACTGAAATTTCAAATCAATTGCCGGACAACCGATTTGATCAGGTTAAATTTCTGTAATGTATTTAAAAATGGAACAATTCAGATTGACTTTTTATATAGAATTTTTATCATTTTGGTCAATGGATAGTGAATTGCGTTTAGCTTTCAACTGTATGCTTGAGTTGGGATGAGGAGAAAAACTGATGCTAGAAAACAGACAACACTGGCAAATCCAAGAGTTGGACGAGGAGTTCCAAATTCAATATGATGTAACATTGTTAATTTGGCATGTTCAAATTTTTTAAGATTCGAAACCAAGGCAAGATCAAGTGCAAACAGTAGCAACAGGAACATGGACATGTAGACAATAAGACCCCCGTTGTACAAGGCATGCATCAATACAAACTAGTCTAACAAACGCTAAGACACCAATAAACGTGGTGCAGCAAATTGACATGGCACCATGATCACATGGACATTAAAGCAATCTCAAGTACAGTGGACATGAACAAGTTCGAGCCATGAATATACATATGCAATGTGTTTCAAGCAAGATATTAGAAAAATACAAATCTACATGAACCATATAATCCTGTCATAAGGCCATAAATTCAAAGTACAAGACAATGGACCAGAGCAACATCAAAATAGTAATGGCATAGACAACACAAAGTCAGCTAAGACAGCAATGAGTCAAGTACACAATGAAGCAAGTTAAACTAAAGAAAAAGCAGAAGATTGAAATTCAAATTCATATATAGCATGAATCAAAAATTTCCCGTTGTCTATTCAAATCAGTGAATCAATTGAGGAATATTTCATGAGAGCAAACATGGCAGTATGGAAACAGTCCCAATCTAATTCGAAATTCAAGTATATTTTGAATTGTATATATGGGAGCAAGTCGTCGTGTAAACAACAACAAGCTACAGGGAGATTCCAATTTTAATCCAAATGTATATTGGGAAATGAATCAAAGCCGCATGAACCAATTCGAAGCAAAAAAAACATGGAAAGGGATCATATCTAAATTAGACTCCTACTCCCGAAGTTGGATTCATGTCTGAAAAGCAACATTCTAGTCTCGCCTTCAATTAATTAAACATAACACTAGAGTTTCAAAATAATAACACATGAAATAACTACAACATGTGTAGTTATAAAACTCTTAATTTCTTTTTCATTATCCGCTTTATCTCTTAATTTCCAAATACTAAAAATTCATACTGTCAGAAAACTTTGACCAGCGTACTCTGTTGGTTTATAAGGTGTAAAATAGTGAATGTAATGGTATGTATAATTTGTTGCTTTCAGCTGAATTTATGCAATTCATTATCAGACAAGTCCACGTTTCACATTCAAGTGGATGGCTGCATTTTGTTTATCTTACCTTTAGATGTAATACATTTGCTGTCTAATAATGCTAAAAATAACAATAGAACTCTGGTTCAATAGGAAGGCATTAAAAAATATTTTCCATCATTGACAATAAGCCTTCGTAGTAAAAAAAATTAAAGATCTACAACTCATAGCAATAACAATTTCTGTTGATAGTTGGGTACACTATGATTATATGGACGACATATCAATCAACATAGCCGAGAAGTTTATGTGCCCATGAATATTACTTGGAGATATTATAATATATAATACAATGCCATGCAACGGTGACATAGCCTATATTTTATGTTCAGAACTGACAGAGTTATGCTCATGCCAACTTAGCAAGAATGAAGTAGACTCAAACATGAACAATAGGGCGCATGAAAGTGCAACAGTCATGCATAACGCAGGGATCCAAGCCACGCATTGGCAATTGCAAACACTACAAGATGAACAGTGAATAGCGACGGCAAATAACCGTTGGCGGCCGACGCAAGCCGTCGCTTTTTGCCGTCTCTATAAATGTGGTTGCGAGCAAAAAAAGTGACGGAAAAAGCAATTCGGTTCCATCACTCATTTAGCAATGGCTTGCAACGTATACTTGCCACGTGGCATCATGAGTGGGCAGGTGGTTTTTTTTGCCGGGAAGCCGTTGCAAGCCGTTGCTAAATCGTTGGTAATGATGTCCAACAAGCCATCACTATTTGTCACTATATGCCGTAGTTAGCTGTCGCTAGTCGACGAAAAATAATGACCAAGTTGACATCGCCAACCATCGCTAGCCGTCGCAAATCTGGAACCCTTTTTCTGCACTGCACGGCCATTACCTTTCCATTAAGCCTCAACAACAAAACCAATGCACTACCAATCCATCAATATCATTCCAAATCATCAATACGCCCTCATACATATAACTACAACACACAATATATCCAAAACATTACTAAATTCATCACAATACCATAACATATCAACGTCATACATCCAAAAAACAATATTATCACCATATATCATCCTCCCATCGTCACAAAACATAAAAATACATCAAACCACAACCTATCATCATCAAATATCATCGTACGTACATAAAACAAATAAAAAAGTAAGTGTGTGTACATACCCAAGCACAAGAACAAACGAACTACTCGTCGTCTTCTTCTTCTTCGCTTGTAGCATCCCCACCATCGTCCTCGTTTGGCATCGATCCATGCTCGTCATAATAGCGTGCAATGCGCTCATCTATCTCCTAAGACAGCTGGCTTCTTCTCCAAACGTTCATCTCTTCCAGTTGCTCCTTCAACTGAGCTATAGCCTCCTGCTCCATGGATTTCCTATATCCTCGCTAAAAATCAATACCCTGCGAAATAATTCAAGTTCACATTTATAAATGGACTTGTAATATATACATGGACTTTGAAGATCAATACACATGTCAATTTAAAGCTTCTATATTTATAATGTCAATTTAACATGTTAATATAAAAAGAAGGTAAAAGAATGCATGTTAATTGAATACACTTTAAATGTAAACTTAAATTAAAAAAGGTACCTCCTGATTGCCGAAGCCGTATCGCCTATTACGACTTGGCGGCTTAATAATAGCATCCCAAATATGATCGCACTCTACAACCGTAAGCTCATCTTGTCCACTGGCCTGAGTCACTCTAGCTGACTCTGCATCATATCTCTCCTACAATACAAATATAATTTCAATACAAATGTCATATAATTTAATAATATAATGTGATACGAGCGAATATGAAATATTTTAATTATTAATAAGTATATTTACCATTACGCCCGCAGCCTTGTTGTCCGCCCAATCATATGTCACGTTCCCTTCGTCATCATTATGCTCCACCACATAAGTATGCCTGAAAACCTCTGCCATCGTAGGCTCCCTTCTATACTTTGTCATCTGAGTATATATACAGTAACAAAATTAATAAAAATAAAAATGAATGATATGCACTCAATTTTTACGTGAACATATGCTAAAAACTATTTCAAATTTATACCAATTCTCTCCTATGTTGCTGGAATGATTTTGAGCCACCGCGATGTAAACCAGGATTCTTAGCTTTATTTTCTTTATTCCTTTTTTCTACTTCCTATTAAATTTGATACATTATTAAATAAAAGAATTCAATCAACATAAATGTTATTATTTTCATTATATCTTACTTTCGCTGCTTAAGTATCCCAATATTCTCGAAATCCAGCCCAAACATCGTCAGCCATCCATCTAGGCTTCTTCTGTGATGCCTTCGCCCTGGAAATTGTTTCTCGGTAATTCTTTCGCATTTTAATATTCCAGTGTGTCAAAAAAACCTGCATGTCCTGCTCCTCTACACGGACAACTGCCTGGAAATTAAATTTATTTTGAATTATTTACAGTATATATTAATTTCCAATAATGAAATAAATAAATACTTACCAGCAAATCGGCTAGAATGACGTTCTTGATGTGGGGTAGGATACTATCCCAATGAGGCCAAGTCCCAGACATCCTACTCGTGTACGACTGCTTCGACACTTTTAAAATGAAATCCACTGGCTCGATTTCAAACCCGGTGCTGTGTACATGTTTACATAGATAAACCATATATTTTTAACTAATTCAAATTGAAATAAATTAGATACTTACCTAGCACTCTTTGGAACAACCTCTGCACGTCGCCGTAGATCTGGCTCAGAGCTGCTGGGACCTACACCTGGCGCAAGAGATGGTGAAGGAGTCCGTTGAGATGAACTCCTCGAGCGGCATCTATCTGACATATGTGTTACAATCATATAATGCATACAAAATAACTTGAATTATTAACATCAGTCATCATTATCATTACATAAATCGTACATGACAAGAACATTGCATAACACATATACATATTCAACCTTAACATTGTTATAACATAGCTCAGAAAGCATACACAACATGATACATAGCTCATAATAGCACATAACATAAATACATAACATTAGTCTTCATCATCTTCAGATGCAGACTCAGTCTCATACTCTATATCATTTTCTTCAGTACTTTCAAATTCATCTACTAACACATTCGCTTCATCATTCAACGACCCGACATCAATGTCATCAGCTATTATAATTTCAGTATTCAGCTCAAGATCCGCTTGATACGCTGCTTCGTCTGGAATATTATTTCCATCAAATATAAATCTTGCCTTTATTTTAAAAACGGACCACCAAACTGCTTTATCTTTTTTTGAGGATGAATACGGAGCAAAATACACTTGTAGTGATTGCTTAGCAAACACGAAAGGATCATACTTATAGTAATCCGACGTATGCCTTATTTTTATTAGCTTGTAATCTTTGTGCACTTTAACTCCAGAACCAGGAACATTGCTAAACCAGGAACATTGCTAAACCCGGAACATTGCTAAACCAGTTACATTTGAATAGATATATTTTCTCTAAGGGATGAACATAATATGTCAACTCTACAACTTGCGTTAAGACACCGTAAAATCTTTTATATGCTCCTCTTGATCATCACTACCTTTGACAAATACACCGCTATTATACGTTAATTTTTCAGCTCCGTAATCATTGGTTTTGAATTTAAATCCATTGGCAAAGTATATTGGATAAGTCTTGACATTTCTTTTTGGTCCAATAGCAAGATGTCGTAATCCTTCGTTAACAACACAGTTTTTGGGATCATGAACATAGTCTGAAAACCATCCAGCAAATTCTTTGCTGAGATCACTAGAATGATGCTGTGATTCATATATAATGCAAATATTTGTTATGTTCCTTTTCTATTAATATAGACAAATAAATATAGATGTATATATAATTGAATTGAACATGAATTTTATTTAACCTGACAAATGGTGCAACTTCCACACAATTTAATAGAACATACGTGTGTGCCACAATGTAGTTTTTATCGCTTAACCATATTTCTATACATTTTCCAGCAGGTCTTCCGTGTTGTCTAAAAATAGATAACATTGTGTGAGAAGACTCCCGTTCAACGGCTTCTTCATTACGAGGAACAGATATGAAAGACAATTTCACATCTTCACTAAAGTAATGAGAGAAAAAAAAAGTAGCTTCTTCTTCAAGGTACGATTTGCAAACCGAACCTTCTACTCGAGCTTTTTGCCTAATTTTTTCCTTCAAATGATTCAAGTACCTATAATAAGAGTAATTTAATTTATATGTTGGTACAAAAATCTAAGTTGTAATCTATCAACAGTATTGAGCATACACAATATTACCTCTCAAATGGATACATCCATCCATATTGCACTGGACCTCGAAGGAGTGCTTCAGACGAAAGATGAATAGGTATATGTTCGATTACATTAAAAAAAAACCCGATGGAAATATTTTCTCAAGTTTGCATAGCAGTACAAGGATTTCTAATTGAAGCTTACGTAAACGATCTATCTTCAACGTCGTTGAATGGAGTTATTTATAAAACATACTTAATTTTGTTATAACACTCCATATTTTTGTGGGCAACAGTTCCTTGAAAATCATAGGTAAAAAGTATTCCATCATTATATGAAAATCATGGCTTTTCATCCCACTCAATTTACTGTTTTTAAAGTCCACACGTCTACGGAGGTTAGAAGAAATCCCATCAGGACATCGTAATGCTTCAACCAACTTTAGCATGAGTTTTACTTGCCTATTGTCTAGCTCATAGCATGCTTTGGGTTTTTTATTCTCGGCATACAAGTGAAGTTCCAGCCGTTTACAGAAGTGTAATATATCACGTCGTGAATTCGCGTCGTACTTGGTTTTCCCCTTTACATTCAAAACTGTATTAAAAACGTTATCAAAAACGTTTTTTTCATTATGCATGACGTCAATATTGTGCCGAAGTTTTAGATTTTTCCTGTAAGGTAACTCCCAAAATATACTTTGTTTGCACCAAATATGAATGTCCGATTTACCTGGAATTTCAACCTGCTTTCCATTTTCGTGTATCTTTGGGTACTCACTTACAATTTCATATATCTCTTCACTTGTCCAAACATTAGGAGGTAGCATATTCTCTACTCTATTAGCTTTTAAGTTCTTTTTATCCATTCTAAATTTATGATTAGGATGTAGAAAGCATAGATGACAATCAAACCAAGATATTTTTTTCCATACTTTAATGAAAATGCTCATGACTCATCCATACAATGAGGCCAAGCTAGACGCCCGGATGTGCTCCAACCTGAAAGCATTCCATACGCAGGAAAATCACTAATAGTCCATAATACAGAAGCAAACATGCGGAAATTCCTTTTTCTCGAAATGTCGTATGTTTCGACCTCTTCATTCCACAGTGTTTTCAACTCTTCAATCAACGGTTGCAGATAAACATCAATTCCTTGTGTCGGATCATCGGGACCAGGGACGACAACCGTTAGAAACATATATGGATTTTTCATACACATCCATGGAGGTAAGTTATATGGAGTAACAATGATACGTCATGGTGAATATTTACTATCAAATTGAGAAAACGGCGAAAATCCATCCGTACATAAACCGAGCCTTACATTATGGATCTCTACAGCAAATTCAGGACAAGTCCTATCAAAGTGTTTACATGCTTCACCATCAGACGGATGTATCAAAGTTCCTTCTTCTGTCGTTCTCACGCTATGCCATCGCATATGACACGCTGTAGCAGAAGATGCATACAGTCGTTGAAGTCTGGGAATTATCGGTAGATAATGCATTCTTTTATATGGAACTTCTTTTCCTTTCTTTTTCCTTAGTTTATATCTATCTTCGTTGCAAAATTTGCATTTTCTAAGATAAGCGTCTTCTTTCCAATACAACATGCAACCATTAACACATGTATCTATCTTCTGATACGGTAGTCCAAAAGTAGACATAAGTTTTTTCACTTTATAATGACTATCGCACATCAAATTATTGGGCGGCATATGACGTTTTGCAGTTTGTACAACTGCTGTAAATGCAGCTTCTGTAAGATTGAATTTTGATTTCATAGTGAGGAATTCAGCAGTTACAGATAATTCGCTTCCGCTTGTACACCCTCCCCACAGTGGCCTCTTAGAAGAATTCAATAAATCATAAACAAAAAATTGCTTTTGTCGTTGGTTCTTCAGCATTTTCATTCTCATCGTTGCCTTGATCAATCGTGGGAAACATTGATCTTGCTACATCTTGCACCAAATTTTCTATCGGATTCGTCGTTGTATTATCGTTCATCATTGTACTATCGTCCTCTACCACTACAGGGTTAGATGTAGGTTGAACAAGCTCTCCATGACGATCCCATAAGTAATAATTCGACACAAAACCAAATTTATACAGATGTACTTCTACTACATCTGGCTTCCAATGCCTCAAATGTTTGCACTTACTACACGGACATCGAATGTCTAGGTTACTCCGATTATTAGATTTAGCCAATCTAATAAATTCTTGGATACTGTTACAAAAATGTTCCTGTATCGACCCTTTCTTACCGGTACGTGGTTGATACATCCAACTACGATCACAAAAATAATCGAACATTTTCCTGATTTGCAACAAATATGTTAGAAAATTCGATCAAACACTTTGTATTAATTGAAATCTTGTAAAATTTCATTTACAACTACTTCATGTTTTTAGTTTTTTTGTTTATTTCTTTCTACTTTGACGGTCGGTCTACCTACTTCCCATTACAAATATAATAACGTAAGCATATTTTATAAATCCTTTCAAGTGCCATCGAAATTTTGTTAACCGTTTAAACTGAAATAATTTATAAAATATGGTTACGTTATTATATTTGTAACTTGTCCAATACAAGGACAAATCCAACGAATATTGTATCAGATGAATATAGATTTCCGTTTTATAGAAAAATGAATATCCATATAACGATCATATACAACACTTGTCGGACGGGGCCAAATTTATCTAAGGGGTTCACATAACTAGTCAAAACACATTCAACCTAAGTTTAAAACAAGAAACACACATCAAATGAAAAAGCACGCCTTTTGCGCTTTGGATCTTTTTGCGCTTTTTTTGCGCTTAAGTAAAAGGTGCGCCTTATACTTCAAAAAAGCGCCTTACTTGCGCCTTACGCCTTTTTGTGCCTAGGTGCGCGCCTTGACTATATAGTGTCTACATAATAATTTTTCATAATTTCAGTTTGTAAACTAACATGACAATTAGTTTTAGTAAGTTTTGATTCATTTTTGTTTAATGTATAAATTATAAAATTAATTTTAGTTAGTTTAAATTTTTGAAAGATAAACTAAGCTTTCAAGTTAATTATTTAATTTCATAAAAAATTCAAAGAGTTGAGTTATATGATTTTCATTACATTTAACAAGATTCTTAACCATCTAAACCTAAATTACGAACCATTTTGAATTAACATTTTTAATCAACATCTGATTAGTACATATTATAGTAACAAAACAAATTTTTTTCAATTGCAAGTGCATTCTTTTAGACCGACCATTCTTGCATCCGATGGGGACATAACAGTGCATGCATGTAGACTATGGACATCATTGCGCCATTTCAATAATAATCAATTTACTACCATTAAACAATTACATTAATTACATTAATTCCATTCATTCTCAAATCATCATACAACACATTCTACATACAACACAATCATCGTAAGTCTAATTAAACACGCGATAATCATTATTTTCAACCTCCTAAATTAATTACATATGTAGTATTCATCGATTTTACCCTCCTAATCAATTACAATTATCCCCAAATCAACTTACAAAACAACCATTATCATAAACATCCCTCGAGACAACCTATTTCATATCCATAAACATTCAATTTTGCAAACTCATATAAATTCGCAACCAAAGCCTCTAATTAACCCTAATTAAGCATAAACTAGAGTTAGAAGATATAGTAGAATGAAATCAATATCTTGGAAGCGAATTTGGAGGCTTGGAACCGGAGCAGCAAGGAGAGGCGACGAGTAGGGTTTATGAAAGTTTTTGGGGGAAAAAATAGAATATGGAAGAGGTTGGTTCGGTCGTTATATTTCTGCAAATCGAGCAAAGGTTTGCAACGGCTAGCGATGACCGCTTTTTTAGCCATCGCAAACCGTTGCCCAACCGCGTCGCAATTTAAGTTACCTTTTGTAGTGAAAACAATAACATAGAATAGACTACTGGAAACAAGCTAGGACATAGCAAGTGTGTGGCTTCAAACAAGAATTAATGTGCAGCAAGAAGGAACAAATTTAAGGTGCTCAAACACAGATAAGAGGAATTGAACAAGACCTCAATCAAGAACTATGATCAGTTAAGTAACAACAAAATAACAGTTCAATATCGACCACCATAATAAAAGAAATTCGAGTTTAAACTGAAACACAATAACTTGAGCAAAACAATCATGAGTTTAAAACTCACCTGCGATTTTCGAGAATGAGAAACGGTGATAGTTGCTGGTCTTTACGATGAGCTGTCTATTCCATTTCAGAAAAAGCAAGAAGGAAAAAAACTACTCAAATCACCGGACGGGTATTGTAGCTCAACTGAGGCGCTGCTGGCCTGACTGACGGATGTTAGCTGTGAACAGTAGTGGAGCTGCTACCGGTTGCTTCTCCTTTCTTCTTTGTCTTCT
This sequence comes from Allium sativum, assembly GCA_030737875.1. NCBI lineage: Eukaryota > Viridiplantae > Streptophyta > Magnoliopsida > Asparagales > Amaryllidaceae > Allium > Allium sativum. The sequence goes on along the minus strand of CM060916.1, from coordinate 1,050,404,194 downwards.
TAAACGAGGGAAGCAAATTCAGGATAACCGGAGTTTTGGGGAAAACGGCGATGGACCTTGAAGGAGCGACCGGAGATGGAAAATGTGTCGCGATGACTCAGGAAAATTATGATAATAGTGAATTCGTATATAAAACCGTCAACAAATGTCCAAAATAAACAATCAAACGCCTCCAACGGATTACAAACAGTTACCAATGTGCAACTCTATTCCACACGCATGGCCACATGAAGGTTGTACAATTTCATTGTTGACACTACTGGTTAAACCAACAACATCTTTCTCCATCGCCATATGTTCTTAGAATTTCATTTTCAAACCATATACTAACACAACAAAAATAAATAAATAAATAAATAATGTATATAGAAAAATAATACATATGTCCCATGATTTTTACCATAGTAATCATCATATACGCCTAATATACCATATAATAATTATAAAAAATCTACTACACACACTCGAGTCAGGGATCCTACGTCTTTTCAGGACTCAATGTCTTGACTCGTGTCTCGTTTTATATATAATGTATTGTTCTAACCTGGGCTCTGATACCATTTTGTAACGCCCCACCCCTATACCCATATTATCCAAGAGTATTACTAAGCAATACCATCAGGTAATATGGAGAATGAGGCTGTAGGGGCATATACATGCAAATTCTCCTAGACTAACACTGGTACGTATTTAAATTTATGGAATACAACTTACCCTTTTGTACACAGTATCAATACAGAACAATTGCACGTATGCCTCCAAGATAGAACAATACAGAATACACATGAATACAGAGATCACAGAGTCAATCGTAGTGATAAAATATAATGTATAATATATTTACCATTTTATACATCTTTTATCTAGTATACAGCAATTCATATACATCAGGCCATTCAATACATTAAAATAAATAGACTACTATGTTATTATACTCCTCTAAGGCCAAGTGAATCTCAGATCAGTCTCAATGTCCCTGCACCTGGAATGTCATGGTCTAACCCGAGTATTTTATAAATAAGATCAATCTCAATGTCCCTGCATCTGGAACGTCACGGTCTAACCTAAGTATTATATAAATAATACACAGATCAATTTATGTCTAATTCCGTTCTAATCCCATTATAGTTAATATAAATGTTTGGGGTATCTAAACAGGAATAATAACATAAAAAGGTACAACATTTTTTAATCCATTATGATCATTCAATTTATAAACATAATCATTAGGTTCACTCAAATATCAACAATAGTGATTCATGCCTCACGACTAAATATTATGGAAGCATTACCATAGATGAACATATGGAAATGACAACATAATCTTATTCAAATGAATCTCACTCAAGAGTTATGGCGCATTATGAAATCGCCAAAATATCACACGACCGCTCACAGGCTGTCAAAATACAATAACATGAAATTACAAACAAGAATCATAAAAATCATATGGATCCATATCAACCTTGGCGAGACTCAGCAACGCCGCACGTGCAATAGAAATATCATATACCATTACTAAACAAAATTGATGCATACAATGGAAGATACTCAGATCTCTATAACTTAGACTCTCAGGTCTATTATATGATAATCACTCAGGACTACTTCAATAGCCACTTAGGACTATACAATGGAAGATACTCAGAACTCCATATATTAGACTCTTAGGTCTAATAAATTATAGTCGCTCGGGACCATCACGATAGCCGCTCGGGACTATCTAGTACTGGTAAGGAGATAGTCGCTTGGGACTTCTCAGTATATACAATGGTTAATATATGCCATCAACTCACAATTAGTAACCCGAAAAGTGGTAACAGTGCATCCCATACCACACATTCTCAACTGCTTGGTTTACTAATCGCTCGTCGACTCCGTACTAGAAAACTCAAAAATCTTTAGCCACAAAAACCTCGTAAATCACTGTAGCCACTCAATAACTTCAATCATATGAAATAGAAAATTAACCAAGCTCATATAATACACTTTCCCTTCGATACTCTATATAATAAATCTAATGAATAATCAGAAAGGCGACACCAAAGGTTCCATACTAATGGTCTCACCAAACCGTTTATTCAAATTTCTCGTTACATAAAATGTAAATATCATAAATGATATAAAATCAACAATCAAATTAAATCAATTATGAATCATTGATAATATAAAATTCATGCAAGAACTTAAAAACAAAAAGTGAAAAAATGATCGAAGAACTAAAGTATTATTCAATAGATACATAAATTTCAATACAACATGTAAACAAAGCTTAAATAAATAAAAATATTACTCAAAAGATAATTCAAATATTTGAAATATATAAATATTTATTTAAATTGGTTTAAATCTAAGACAGTATAATATGTAAAAAAAATACACACGATAACATGTTAATTATTGTCTAACACTATTTCATATTACAATAGCGATGAGAACTTCTTAAGCGACTTGTTTGAAATAATTATAAAATGGTCAAGCAAACCATCTGCGAGCATTCTAAATAAAGATGATTTCATGTCATAATAGAAATATACTTCTCGAATGACTTATACTAAATAACTGCAAATGGATTTTGAGCTTATTTAATATATTAAATAGAATTATTACAATATATTATTACTCCACAATATAAAAATCTCTAACAAAATTATATAATCAAATTTATTGTTCATATTTACATGTCTATCAAATTGAGATTAAACAGTAATGTTGTTCAGCATTTATTATTTAACGAAACAAGCACAATAATATATAGTATATTATTTGGATCGTTTAATATTATAATAAATTATGACTTCTCAACAAGTTAACTTAAAACAAGGTAATTGTAATTTTTATAGCTTAATAAGTAACTTGATTTGTTATGCAATATCACCTTCTAAGGTGTTGAGTAAACATAATGCAATGAAAAAATAAATAAATAAAAAGTTTATTCTTAATCCAATTATAAATTCAAATAATAATATTTACTTCAAATAATTAATTTAAATTAATAAATTCATATATTGAAACTAGAATCAAAATCGATAAAAACATAATCATGTTGTAATTTGTAATTGCAAATTTTAGAACAATACATAAAGCTTCAAACTCGCTTAGTAAAATAATAATCTACATCAGACGTCCAAATTAACAACTAAGGCAGTAATAAAGAGGCAAAGCCATTTAAATAGATGATGCGATTCGAATTGAAATTGAACACTCCATTTATATTTCTAGCATTCAACAAACTCAAAATTGCTCAATCAATCCAAAATTCCCAAACAATCGCACATAATCGAACCAAAGTCCAAAAGCAACCATCTCAATCCAACAACCAATTGAATCATAAGTATAATTTAAATTCAACAATTCAATTACCCAAACAATTCAGTCCTAACCAGATAAGGATATATATATATATATATATATATATATATATAAATATAAATATGCGCAACTATACTCGGTATAAACATAGATATGAGCGAGGAGAAAGACTCACCGAATCAAATTCTGAATTCCCAAATCAATTCATCCTTTCATACTGCCTTTGTCTTCTTCGCGTCCTCCTAATAGAACTCTCCGTCATTGATTTCCAGTTGCACCGCACTTGTAGGAAACCTAGGCTTAACATCAGCATCGCATGGCCTACAGATCAAGTAGGACCCACCACATTTAAGCGACGTCGATATCATCGTTTCTTGCCTGATGATCGCCTCCTGCCTCGCGCGTCTACAGCTCGAGCGACTATTCGTGGGACTCTCTCTCTCTCTCTCTTTTTCCCTTCCTTAGACTGATGATGGCAAGCGAAATTGTCGAGCCACCTTTTTCTTTCAACGTGAAGAAGTCTCCAGAATCCTGTGAGGGATTTTAAATGAAATGGCTTTGGGCTTTGAAAGGGCTTTGGGCCTTATAGATATATGTTTTAAAGTTAATCATAATTAGTTTCTTTTGTGTTCTAACTTAAATCAATACTAATTAAATTAATTTCAATGCATATTACAAACATTTCACACATCCTTCAAGTGACAATAAACAATAACAACTTTGTTATTTTAACGACCGCTTGATTTACTCGAATTCGATATAAAAATAAGATTACTTAATATTACAGACAATCTAATCTAATTTAATTCATTAGTTCAATTAACAAATTTTAACAAATGACTACAGACCAAATTTAATTATTTTATTTTATTTAAATTCACATATAATTTCGATGTAAAAAACAGGGTTGTTACAAGGATCTTAATATAAGGCAACAAAAATGGATGGAGTTCTTAGCATCCTATGAATTTGATATTGCTTATACCCTGGCAAGAGTAATGTGGTGGAAGACGCATTGAGTAGGCAGAGGATGGACTTATGTCCTCTATTTGTGGAGAGGAAAAGCTTGGGGTTTATATCGACTTTTGATTTTAGACTGTCCACTGAGTTTATACCTGGTTTATTGGCATCACTAGAGGTGCGACCTACTTTTTGGATCATATAGGAACTTCACAGCGAGAGGATCCTTATATTTTAGACATCTTGGATAAGCTCAGTAGAGGGGAGACTTCCAATCACCTCAGTGGATATTCCATGGACAATAGAGGGTGGTAGCGACGAGGTGGAAGGCTTTGTGATCCCAGAGTTGGGAGTTTGTTCAAGATAGTCCTTGAAGGAGACCATCATTCTAAGATGACTATTCATCCAGGCGGTGATAAGTTGTATAAAGATATGAAGAGTGTTTTCTTTTGGGCTGGGATAATGAAAGATGTGGCAGAGTTTGTTTCTCGATGTTTGGTTTTCTAGCAAGTCAAAGTTGAGTAAAGGAAGCCCGGTGGTTTACTTTATCCTTTGGATGTCCCATAGTGGAAGTGGGAGAGAGCGTCTCGATGGATTTCGTTGATGGTTCGCCTAGATCGAGTAAGGGCAACACTAGTATTTGGGTTATAGTGGACAGACTTACTAAGAGTGCTTATTTCATTCCCGTTAAGAGTAAGAGGAAAACACCATAGTTTGCAACAGTTTATCTTCATGAAATAGTTCGTCACATGGATTACCTTCCAGTATAGTGAGTGATCGTGACCCCATATTACCCAGTGAGTTTTGGAGGAGCTTGCAAGAAGCATTAGGTACACACTTGTGTTTGAGCACCGCTTATCACCCTCAGACTGATGGACAGACAGAAAAGGTGAATAGAGTTCTTGAGGTTCTTTTAAGGCTATGTATTGGCATGGCACCCTTCAAAGCATTGTATGGATGACCTTGTAGATCATCGACTTGTTGGTGGGAAATAACAGAACGGCTTCTACTTGGACCTGAGATGATTAGAGAAATTTCAGAAAAGATTGATCTTATTCGCAGGCGCATGAAAATAGCTCAGGAAGTCCTAGCAGATAAAAGAAGGACTGACATTGAGTTTGATGTGGGAAACGTGGTTTTCATCAATGTATCACCGTAGAGGAATGTTGTTCATTTTGGATTTGTAGGGAAATTGGCACCAAGGTTTGTGGGGCCATTTCCCATAACAGAAAGGATTGGCCAAATTGCCTATAAACTAAAGCTACCAGAGAGACTATCCGGCGTTAATGATGTTTTCCATGTTTCTCATTTACGAAAATGCTTGCATGATACTACAGAAGTGGTTTAGCCGAGTAGGCTTGAGGAAGTAGAGGTGGAACGGGAGGCGACAGTTAGATGGGTTCCTGCCCGTGTTCTTGGATAAGAAGTTAAGAAGTTATGCAATTGAGAAGTCAAGTTGATTAAATTTCAGTGGGGAGATAATTAAGAGGATGCAACTTGGGAGATTGAAGACAAAATTCGCGCTTCATTCCCTTTTCTTTTCAAGGGTAAGTTCTTAAATTCCTTTCCAAATATTTTATTTATGCTTGTTTCTGTAACAACCCGTATTTTGAATAACAAGTTATAACATAAATCAGGGCAGAATTAAATGATAAAATCTGAATCAAGGGAAACGGTCTGTGTCTTTACGTTTGTCTCGGAAAAATACGCGAAATAGAGTCCGAATTTTCGAAAATCGGAGTCCGTATGACCAAGTTATGGCCCGTCAAAGTTTTCAGAAAATTTCAAGTTCAAATTTGAATTCAGAATTCAAATTCAGCTGAGCAGGATAGGCGGGAAAAGATCCCGCCACCCCCCAAGTCGACTGGGGGGTCGACTTGCGAGTCGACACACCCCAGGCTGTGTTGACTGCCCAGTCGACACCCCTGTCGACTTGGGTGGTCGGCCAGTCTGGCCTGGGTGCACCTGACTTGTTTCTCAAGACATGCTTTAGGGCTGGTGACGGATTTTAAAGGCTCAGATCTGAATTAGGATTAATCCTATGGCCTAAACTAACCAAAATCTTCTATAAAATGACCCTAATACCTAGCTTAAATCAACACAAATCGTTCCTACAACTAAACTATGGCAAAATGCTTCCTCATCATGGCCTCCACCTTCATATCATGGCCTCCATCTTCTTCATGAACGTTTGAGTGTCCTAAGCTAGTAAAAGAGCCACCTTTCTTCATCAAAACAAGGATCTTTCTTCATACAAATCAAAGGGAGCTTCTTGTTTCTCAAGACAACTTGGAGCTTGTATTCATTTGGGGGTTTTTAGAGTTGCTAGTGGCTTCGTCTCAATCTTATTTTATTTTATAAGTCTTTATAGCATTGTAAACCCTATACTACTCTTAGATTCTAACTATGAAGTTAAATATGACATGTTGCAAGTTTGAGTTTGGGCTTAAGTATGATTTGTGCTTTGATTCTATCATGTTATGCATAGATTTATCCTATGCATGTTTGTAAAGCTATCACCTTGACTTTGTGCATAGAAAGCTATGAGCTTTGATTTGAAATGTTGCATAAAGCAACACAGAAACTCTCATAACCCTTATGTTATCTTGCATGTGATATTATATGCGAATCGTTAGCTATCATCCTATGTCATTTATGACCATGTTTCACCTATTTTGCTAAAGTTTGATATCATGCATGTTTTGAGGCCTATAATGTAATATGCAATTTTATGAACACATTTGCCTCATATGCCACCATGTTTAACTTGTGGCCAAATCACCCTTATGCTATTATACATGCTTGTGGCCAAATCCTATGCATGCTTGTGGCCAAATCACCCTTATGCTATTATGCATGCTTGTGGCCAAATCACCCTTATGTTATTATGCATGCTTGTGGCCAAATCACCCTTATGCTATTATGCATGCTTGTGGCCAAATCACCCTTATGCTATTATGCATGCTTGTGGCCAAATCACCCTTATGTTATTTGATATGTTTGAGGCCAAGTCACCCTTTATGCTATCATACATGTGAGGCCATATGCTAGTATGTTGAACCCCTTTTTGCCTCAAATATCACCATGTTTAACTTGTGATAGACTTTGCCACCTTATGCCCACCTTGTCATATTGTTATGTTCCCTCTTTGATCTATTTGCGTTGATGCGAATTTACGTGCGATGGGAATACGTTATGGGTAGTTGGGCAAATTTAAATAACATGAAAGCATGACTTGAAAATATGACAAGAAAGTTTGACATGTGTTTATGCTTGAAAACATGAACGTGGACATGGCATGTAGAAAACATGGAAGTGACCAACTCGAGGTTGGGTTGAGTTTGTAGCATAAATCTACCCGGAACCGACCGGCTTAACTAGTGGCTACAAACAATAGGACCCAATGTGAGTAGTTGGTCATATCGCACTTAAAACCCGAGGTTAGACTAGGTTGTGGTGTAAAGCTACCCGGACCCGCCCGGCTTAACTAGTAACCACAACAAAGTCTAATGTGAGAGGTTGGGGTGCATTAAGTTAATTAATGCCACATGATAGGGTTAAGTCATGGACCGCTTGAATACTTAACCAATTAAACACGATGGGTTGGTAGGGTTAAGTCATGAACTACTTGAATACTTAACCAATTAAACACGATGTATTGATAGGGTTAAGTCATGAACTACTTGGATACACTTGACCGACTCAATACATTGTTAGGATAGGGTTAACCACACTTAACCTGCTTGAAATCCTAGTTACGAGGTCCTTTTCAGCCGTAACCCACTTGGGAGTATCTGGATACCCTGGACTAGGCTAGGGTGGGGCACGATTACTGGACTGATTGTAAGAGACCAAAAGAGACGGCTGAATGGTGCACCGGTTGTTCAGGCGGACCATGGTCGTGCACATTAAGTCTGGAGTTGAACATGGGCACCAGTAGGTTTAGACTGTGCGTGCTTGGATTGTGTCTGTGGTTTACACCTTAGGGCTGGATACACCCTGGGGTGGACCTTGCACAGTTAACTACATTCCATGATTAAGCCGTATGACACCGATACACGACGAGTTAGGCTTATAGGGAGTCGATCGACTAGACCGAGTAGTTGGACCTTGATTTAGGTCACTTCATGATGTTGGGCCAACTTTGGGCCAAGGGATCATTTCTTGTTTATACTTGACATGGATTAGAATACTAGTACACCTGGTGCAACTTAACCTTGTATATGCGACGCCACATTTGATCTATCTTGTTAACTTTTCACCATACCAGTTATCACCCTATGTTTCATCTCTGTTTTACATGTCCAGTTAACTTTATTAGTTTTTATACTAATAGTAGGTAGGACTTACCAGTCTTTTTGACTGACCCGTTTTCTTTCGCCTCTTTTCTTCTGTTCCCCCCCCAGGTTCTCAGGGTGGGAACACTAGCATCTAGCTGGATCTTTAGCTTGCTTACTGGATAGCTCATGTACGGTTTGGACTTTAGCTCGCTATGGCTTACCACATCTACTTTGGGGATAGTTTACTTTATGTTATTTCAAGTTTTCAGTTTATGTTTTCTAGACTTTTTTTTGTTGCAAAATGATGACTAAGTACTTTGATGTAACTTGACTATGGTTTTGAAATAGAAATTTTATCCGCTGCTTTACTCACTCTGTTTTACTTATATGTTCTGTCTTGTGATATCTCATGCATGTTTACCTCGTTTAACGCCCCTCCAAAGCTAGTGCGCTTGCAAGAGTGACATTGGCGGAGGTGGGGTGTTACATTTGGTATCAGGGCATAAGGTTTACAAGATTTGAGCAAAAGGGCTTTTAAAACTTACCTTTTGGAAAACTATTTTCAAAACCAATTAAGTATTTTCCAAGAAAAGTCTAGTTTATTTTAAAAGGCTATTCCCCAAAAGCCATTAGCACTGTCCTTTGTTTCCTCGTTCTCAATCTATCTTTTTCTTCGTTTCAGTATGGCCGATAATTTTGCCATTCTGGAGGGCGTACCAGTACCTATTTGGTTTAGAAGGTACATGGAGGCAAGGGCGAATGAAGCCGGCCCGGCGGACATTCCTCCTCTTCCTCCGCATCCACAAGCTGATTTCGCGAAGATTTGCAAGGACTTTAAGGCGATGGGTGGCAAGAATTTTATTGGGACTGAGACTTATGTTGAGGCAAGAAACTGGTTAAAAGAAACTGAAGACCTCTTTGCTATCTTTGATGTGGAAGACCGTAGAAAAGTTCTGTTGGCAGTATGGCTATTAAAAGAGGAAGCTGCATATTGGTGGGTAGTCACCACCACTACTAGGCCAATTCAGACTTCGGATGACTTTAGGAGAAGGTTTGGACTGAGGTTTCTATCATCGACAGAAGAGAACCTTCAGATGGAGAGGTTCCTATCACTAAAGCAAGGGGACATGACCGTGAGGGAATACGTGGATAAGTTTAATCAGCTTTCTCGGTTCGGTTTAGACTTGGTTAACACAGCTCAGAAGGAGGCCCTACACTTTGCTCTAGGATTGAACGAGCCATTGTACGGTTTGTCCATGTCTCACATACCCATGGGGGCGACCTTCGAGAGTTTGGTGAATATGGCCCTGCTTCAAGAGGAAGATAAAAGTGGCAAGAAGGAGGTCAAGGCAAATGAGTCTCAAGGCGAGAAGGTAGATTCCGGAAAAGGAGGCAAGACCAACAACAGCAAGGACAAAAAGTCAAGAGAAAGGAGGAAGTGTAACTTCTGTGGGATTACTGGGCACATAGCCAAAGACTGTAGGAAGAAGAAAAGGAAGTTGGGAGAATGCTTTCATTGTGGAGAGTCTGGACACTATAGTAAGGATTTCCCAAAAAAGCGAGGACAAGGGAAAAGGCAAATTCAGCAAGCAGGACCCTCTGGAGGGCAGTTGCAGGCTCCCCACGCTCTTCCAGCTTTTGATTCGAGGTAGTGTTTCTATAGAAAGTCATGTTTACAATTCTGATTTCCCTGTTCATACCTTATTTGATTCTAGCGCATCGCATAGTTTTATTTCTGATCTTGTTGAAAGTTTGCACCTAAGTACTAGTCTAGTTGAAAATCCCGTTAGTATTTCAAATCCGATTGGGGGTTCCGCCCATCTATCTGAGATTTGTATGGATTTGAAAATCTCTATCTTGAGCGTAGAATTCATGTGTAATGCTATGTTCTCGGGTTTATGGGACACGGGTTGATTTTGGGCATGGATTGGTTGTCCAATTATGGAGCCATTCTTGATTTTGAACATAGGGTTGCGAGGCTCATGACTCGCCTCGGTAATACCCTCGAAATCTCGTGTGACCTTTAGGGTTTCGTCATAATTAGTTACCTAGAATCCCTTGGCACTTTTATTGGAAATTTGTAATCCAATCGAGTAGTGTTCGCCACTAAGGCGGATAGTCCATTTCGCTTAAGCATGGGTTATAGAAATCACCCTAGTAAGAACATTTGGCAACGTGGAGTGGCATTAGTTTTCAAGATATAGTTCTTCTGCGTGGAATACCGTATGGTATGTAAACGAGATCCAGGATTCACTAACGAATTTTGAAAAGCTTGCATGAAACCATAAGCACGCAGTTACATGGAATCCGAGTATTTTTAGGAGAAGAATAAGTGGATGTGGAACGAGAGGCAATGGTGAAATGAGTTCTAACTCATATTTTGGAAATAAGAATTAAGAGCTACGAAATTGTGAAGTTAAAAGACGGTCAAGGCATGATAGGATTAAGCTCAAGAAAATGCGGCTTAGAAGATTGAAGAGTAGATACACGCGTTATATCTCTTTCTAAGAGTATATCCTTGATTCCTATTATTCTGTAGAGCTTACTCACATGCTATCTTTTAAGTATATCCTCTCGGTCCTATTCTCAATCTTAGTTCTATTGCAAACCTCATAAGGAGTATGACTCGCCTATATAACTGGGTGAGGATGTCCATTAAGTTGACCAAACTATTTGGGCTTTATGAGATATGGGTCATAGTTGATAGACTTACGTAGAGTGCTCACTTTGTTCTGTTGAAGAGCAAGAGGACCACATCATGGCTAGCATATGTTCATCTTCGAGAGATAGTGCGATTGCATGGATTTCCTTCTAACATAGTTAGCGATCGTGACCCAATTCTCGCTAGCCAGTTCTGGAATAGTTTGCAAGAAGCGATGGGTACGCGATTGAATCTAAGTACGGCCTATCACCCCCAGACGGATGGCCAGACCGAAAGGGTGAATAGGGTACTAGAAGATCTGTTGAGGCTATGCATCCTTGACTTTGATGGCACTTAGGAAGATCATCTTCCTCTCGTAAAGTTTGCTTATTATAACAGCTATCAGGCAAGCATAGGAATGGCACCATTAGAAGCTTTGTATGGGAGGCCGTGCAAGTCACTAACATGTTAGTGGGAGACGACGGATAAGCTTATACTTGGGCCCGATATGATACGAGACACCTCCGAGAAGGTTGAATTGGTGAGAAGACGGATGAAAACGGCCCAAGACAGGCAGAAATCCTATGCTGACAAGCGAAGGACAGATTTGGAATTCGAGGTTGGAGATATAGTTTTCGTGAAGGTTTCTCCTTTGCGTAATGTGGTTCGTTTTGGAGCATTTGGGAAGCTGGCACCAAGGTTCGTAGGACCCTTCCCTATCATAGAGAGAATTGGGAAGATGGCTTATAAAGTGGAATTGCCCGAGAAGCTGGCCGGAGTGCATAATTTCTTTCATGTCTCGCATCTCCGAAAGTGCCTACATGAGTCCGCTGAGGTGGTTGAACCTAGTATTCTTGAAGACATGGAGGTAGAGAAAGAGGCAACCTTGAGGCGAGCTCCGATTCGTACCTTGGGAACGGAGATCAAGAAGCTAAGAAATCGAGAAGTCAAATTGGTGAAGGTTCAGTGGAGTGAGGCCGAAGAGGATGCAACTTGGGAAACCGAGGAGAAGATGCGTGGGCTTTATCCATTCCTTTTTGAGGGTACATTCTCAATCTCTTTTCCTAGTTAGCATATCTTTCTTTCATTATCCATGTTTATCTTGTTATCTCGTTAACCTTGTCATGAGAACCTTAGGTAGAAACCCTTTGAATGGAACATGTTATGCTTGATGTTTGCAAGTGGTTGCAAGTGTTTGCAAGTGGATACTCGTGGATGCATGATACACATTATGCACTAAGATCGGCTCAAACACTTTCATATTGCATATGCATGAGTGCTTATAATTATTCATGGCTGAAACTTGTTATGCTATCACGTGGATGTTGCATATGGATGAATGTTCTATGCACTCATGTAGAGATTATGAATTATGTTAGGAATTTGCATACATATGGACTCATTTCACTAACATACTTTGCATTAAGGAGGTTTACTGAATCAGTAACTGGTTGATTTTCGCATTAGATAAGTACATATACACACACCTTTGCATATGTTCATACAGCATTTAGAATCTTTTAAGGACATTGACTGCACGTGGATGATGTTTTGAGTATATGGATGATGGATGGTAGGATACGTTCTTCCTTACTTAGAGATTTCGGGGACAAAATCCTTGGAAACGGGCTATGCCTTTACGTTCGTCTCGGAAAAATACGCGAAATAGAGTCCGAGTTTTCGAAAATCGGAGTCCGTATGACCAAGTTATAGCCCGTCAAAATTTTCAGAAAATTTCAAGTTCAAATTTGAATTCAGAATTCAAATTCAGCTGAGCAGGTTAGACGGGAAAAGATCCCGCCACCCCCCAAGTCGACTGGGGAGTCGAATTGGGAGTCGACACACCCCAGGCTGTGTCGACTGCCCAGTCGACACCCCTGTCGACTTGGGTGGTCGGCCAGTCTGGCCTGGGTGCACCTGACTTGTTTCTCAAGACATGCTTTAGGGCTGGTGACGGATTTTAAAGGCTCAGATCTGAATTAGGGTTAATCCTATGGCCTAAACTAACCTAAATCTTCTATAAAAAGACCCTAATACCTAGCCTAAATCAACACAAATCATTCCTACAACTAAACTATGCCAAAATGCTTCCTCATCATGGCCTCCACCTTCATATCATGGCCTCCATCTTCTTCATGAAAGTTTGAGTGTCCTAAGCTAGTAAAAGAGCCACCTTTCTTCATCAAAACAAGGATCTTTCTTCATACAAATCAAAGGGAGCTTCTTGTTTCTCAAGACAACTTGGAGCTTGTATTCATTTGGGGTTTTTTAGAGTTGCTAGTGGCTTCGTCTCAATCTTATTTTATTTTATAAGTCTTCATAGCATTGTAAGCCCTATACTACTCTTAGATTCTAACTATGAAGTTAAATATGACATGATGCAAGTTTGAGTTGGGCTTAAGTATGATTTGTGCTTTGATTCTATCACGTTATGCATAGATTTATCCTATGCATGTTTGTAAAGCTATCAACTTGACTTTGTGCATAGAAAGCTATGAGCTTTGATTTGAAATGTTGCATAAAGCAACATAGAAACTCTCATAACCCTTATGTTATCTTGCATATGATGTTATATGCGAATCGTTAGCTATCATTCTATGTCATTTATGACCATGTTTCACGTATTTTGCTAAAGTTTGATATCATGCATGTTTTGAGGCCTATAATGTAATATGCAAGTTTATGAACACATTTGCCTCATATGCCACCATGTTTAACTTGTGGCCAAATCACCCTTATGCTATTATACATGCTTGTGGCCAAATCACCCTTATGCTATTATGCATGCTTGTGGCCAAATCACCCTTATGCTATTATGCATGCTTGTGGCCAAATCACCCTTATGTTATTATGCATGCTTGTGGCCAAATCACCCTTATGCTATTATGCATGCTTGTGGACAAATCACCCTTATGCTATTATGCATGCTTGTGGACAAATCACCCTTATGTTATTTGATATGTTTGAGGCCAAGTCACCCTTTATGCTATCATACATGTGAGGCCATATGCTAGTATGTTGAACCCCTTTTTGCCTCAAATATCACCATGTTTAACTTGTGATAGACTTTGCCACCTTATGCCCACCTTGTCATATTGTTATGTTCCCTCTTTGATCTATTTGCGTTGATGCGAATTTACGTGCGATGGGAATACGTTATGGGTAGTTGGGCAAATATAAATAACATGAAAGCATGTCTTGAAAATATGACAAGAAAGTTTGACATGTGTTTATGCTTGAAAACATGAACGTGGACATGACATGTAGAAAACATGGAAGTGGCCAACTCAAAGTTGGGTTGAGTTTGTAGCATAAATCTACCCGGAACTGACCGGCTTAACTAGTGGCTACAAACAATAGGACCCAATGTGAGTAGTTGGTCACATCACACTTAAAACCCGAGGTTAGACTAGGTTGTGGTGTAAAGCTACCCGGACCCACCCGGCTTAACTAGTAACCACAACAAAGTCTAATGTGAGAGGTTGGGGTGCATTAATTAATTAATGCCACATGATAGGGTTAAGTAATGAACCGCTTGAATACTTAACCAATTAAACACGATGGGTTGGTAGGGTTAAGTCATGAACTACTTGAATACTTAACCAATTAAACACGATGTATTGATAGGGTTAAGTCATGAACTGCTTGGATACTCTTGACCGACTCAATACATGGTTAGGATAGGGTTAACCACACTTAACCCGCTTGAAATCCAAGTTACGATGTCCTTTTCAGCCGTAACTCACTTGGGAGTATCTGGATACCCTGGACTAGGCTAGGGTGGGGCACGATTACTGGACTGATTGTAGTAGACCAAAAGAGACGGCTGAATGGTGCACCGGTTGTTCAGGCGGACCATGGTCGTGCACATTAAGTCCGGAGTTGAAATGGGCACCAGTTGGTTTAGACTGTGCGTGCTTGGATTGTGTCTGTGGTTTACACCTTAGGGCTGGATACACCCTGGGTTGGACCTTGCACAGTTAACTACATTCCATGATTAAGCCGTATGACACCGATACACGACGAGTTAGGCTTATAGGGAGCCGATCGACTAGACCGAGTAGTTGGACCTTGATTTAGGTCACTTCATGATGTTGGGCCAACTTTGGGCCAAGGGATCATTTCTTGTTTATACTTTACATGGATTAGAATACTAGTACACCTGGTGCAACTTAACCTTGTATATGCGATGCCACATTTGATCTATCTTGTTAACTTTTCACCATACCAGTTATCACCCTATGTTTCATCTCTGTTTTACATGTCCAGTTAACTTTATTAGTTTTTATACTAATAGTAGGTAGGACTTACAAGTCTTTTTGACTGACCCGTTTTCTTTCGCCTCTTTTCTTCCGTTCCCCCCCTCCCCCCAGGTTCTCAGGGTGGGAACACTAGCATCTAGCTGGATCTTTAGCTTGCTTACTGGATAGCTCATGTACGGTTTGGACTTGAGCTCGCTATGGCTTACCACATCTACTTTGGGGATAGTTTACTTTATGTTATTTCCAGTTTTCAGTTTATGTTTTCTAGACTTTGTTTTGTTGCAAAATGATGACTAAGTACTTTGATGTAACTTGACTATGGTTTTGAAATAGAAATTTTATCCGCTGCTTTACTCACTCTGTTTTACTTATATGTTCTGTCTTGTGATATCTCATTCATGTTTACCTCGTTTAACGCCCCTCCAAAGCTAGTGCGCTTGCAAGAGTGACATTGGCGGAGGTGGGGTGTTACAGTTTCTATCATTTAAGTATATCCTATCGATCGAATCTTCGGCCTTTAGGTAGGAAAACCATGGATGTAAACATGTGTTTGACACACGTTATGTTTGATGGATGCAAGTGGAAGCAAGTGTTTGCTAGTGGTTACTCGTGGATGCATATACACACACATTAGGCACTAGATTGACTCAATCACTCTCATACTGCATATGGATGTGTATGCATTTTTTCTTCTTTTAATCGATGAAAGTGGGTGTATCATCATATGGATGTTGCATTTGGATGAATGATTGCGCACGCATATATAACTTACATGTTATAATAGGATTATTTGCAAACATGTTGGATTCATGACACTAACATACATTGCACTAAGGAGGTCAACTGAATCAGTAGACCGTCTGATCTTTCGCATTAGTATAGGGACATATACACACACCTTTGCATATGTTCATATAAGCATTAGAAACCTTTTAAGGACAGTAGATGAGTAGATGGATGTTAGGATATACATTCTTCTTAACTTGGAGATTTCGGGGACGAAATCCTTTAAGTAAGGGAGAATGTAACACCCCGTAATTTTATAGAACATTAAAATGACAAATTTATGAATACTTAATTAAACATTGAGAATTAAGTAAAACGGACCATGCCATTACGTTCCCCTCGGAATTCTGCTTAAGAAAGAGCCTGAGTCTGCTTAAAACGGACATCGTATGAAGATAATATTAAGGTTTGATGTTTGTATATGCACAAGAGAATTAAATATAAAAAAAACCAATCAAAACAGTTCGAAATCTAAGACATGGGACAGGGCAGGAGTTTGGACCGTTAGGGATCAACCCCACCCTAGGGGTGTCGATCCAAGGATCTACACCACAATAGAGGTGTCGACACCCATGTCAACACCCCCCAATCCGAGGCAAATTCAGTTCTGCGTATGTGGACTTGTTTTCTGACTAGATTCGTTGACCCTAGGCTATAAATAGGACCTTAATCCCATTTTTTTATTCATCTAAATCAATGGCGACAACGAGGTGCTACCCCAACATAGTTTGATCTAGCCAACTTCTTCTTCAATAACAAGTTATTCATATTCAAATATTTGTGATTCAACATCTGCGATTAATTCTCTATTCTTTAAGATCCAATCACTGTGAGTCTATGTTATTTTTAGATGTAAACACTTAAAGGTTTTCTTGACATGTCTATGAATTGGATCTAAACCTGTGACTATTTGAATCATATCTTATCTACCATAACTTGTGTATCTAATTTACTATTTAAATCTCATATGTCTATTCATGATATCCCTATTTTGCTAGTTTGCCTAATCATGTCACCTTATGGCTATTATGCTATTTTGCCTAATTATGTCATCTTATGCCAGTTTTTATTTGTTATGCATATTCTTGTTCTCTTCTTCCCCTTTTTCCCTTTTTGTTTTTATAGCCAGGCACCTTCAAGCCTAAGACTATCGCTGAAATATGCGAATGCAGGAAATTGGGAACGATTGGGAATGGTTAATTTGGAGCCTAATTCATATTGTAAAACATGATTGGGAATTTCGGGCATAATTTGAACCTTGAGCCAAAATTTGGGGTTTTGAGGCATAATCTAGATCTTGATCTAAACTTGGTGCATAACTTGTATCGTAGATCGGACGGGGAATTGGGACATAATAAACATGAAAATTGGTTAACAATGAAAATCCCTAGACTTACAGTAATTAGAAACTGTAACCGCGTTTAGACACGAGGTTAGATTACACTTAGAAGCCAGCTCAGAACCGATTGACATATCCAACATCCACAAGTGGTTAATCCAATATGAGGGGTCTAAGTGCATAAACACGTAACGTGCTAAGATACGAGGTTAAGTCCGACTTGTGGAAGAAGTCTGGCCGGACCCAACTGGCATATCCAACATACACAAGTGGTAGGCTTATTGCGGGAGGTCTAGCGCATTATAACCATAAATGAATAAATGGTAATGAACTTGTAATACACAACCTATTAGAATCCATAGGGATTACATGAACATGTTAACTTGAGTATGGGTTAAGCAAACTTGCTTGAATCAGTTGGAAGGTTAAGTAAATCTTGGGGCGATGGGTAATATTTGTATATATAGGACCACAAACTTAACCTGTTGAGGGTTATGCAGTCTTGTTACACTGGTAGGCATAACCTGTGGAAATCCTAGTAGTGGGGATGCAAGCATAGGGGGAAGCTTGTATCATCTGTTATGTGGGATCTGTTTCAATCAGTAACCAATATAGATATTAAACGAGTACTTCGAACTAGCTTGGAGTTAGGGCACGCTTACAGAGCTGATTATAAGAGGCCACTTGGGAAAAGGTGTTTGACGACGCGTTCCATCGGGGCCATGTGCGTGCATGAGTCCGCCTTCTCGGGAAAATAAGACATTGTGACATCAAAAGATATGGTTGTGCACATCTTGTTAACAACGGGTTGCCACTTTAGGAAGTGTTACATCCTACTGTTGGGCCAGCACAGGGTACCTACGGAGTTAGGGAGCCGATCGATTGGGGTAGTAATTAGGGTACATCTAGTCTCGCTTATTTAGAAGCCAATTATTATTCATAGGGGTAACACCAGTAAGTTCAGTTGGGCTACCTATTCTTATATGGGGTAAAACCTCTCACTAGAAGTACACCTAAGTCAACCATCTTGTACTTGTTGGGGATCATCATGTTCTTGTTATACTAGTAATGGTGCAGAGAAAAGTATTAGAGAAGTGCAAAACATGTTATGTTATGTTTATCTTGTTTACCTTGTAATACATGCCTTATGACTCTATTATCTCTCTCCAACTTATATGCCTGTCATGATGCTTTTACTTATTTATATTCTAAAAGTAACTGGACTCGCTAGACTTTATGTCTGATCCATTTTGTTTCTTCTTCTTTCTCTTCCGTTCCCCCCTCCCCAAAGTTCTTAGGGTAGGAATACTCAAGGTTGATCAGGGTTCTTCTTTCCTTTTGCTTGGAGCCGCTTAGATGTACTGCTTGATTTCATATCTTCTCTACTATGGCTATATTTTGGGGATTATGATCTTTTATGTATTATTGTACTCTGATGATGAATTTTGTACAAGGCAGAAGTTTTATGTTTTCATTATTTCAGATTTATGATGTAACCATGTTTTGGGCCATGATGTTTTCTGTTCAACAAAGTTTCAAATTCCACTGTTATTTTATATCTATCTTGCAATGTTTCTGTTTCTGTTTACCTATAATGTTTCACGAAACATAATGCATTCTGATAAAGAGTGACATTAATGGACGTGGGATATCACACCGTCCGAGCGACCAAACCGAACTGGGCCAGGTACGGGTTGCGGGTCCGATACAATAACAATATTTTGGATGGATTTTATAAATGGTAACGGGCCGGATTTCAGTCCGTTACAGACCTGAATTAAATTAAATTGAGGCGGGATTTGTCACGTTTTATGAACATTACAAAATAGCGCTGCGATGTTTCTAAATTGAAACAGATATGACCATTATAAGGTCATAGTTTTTCATTGATAGACACTTCAATTCGCCGCCTATAAATAGCCATGCCCAAAAGCGTTTCAAAACAACTTGAAATTTACCTTCTTCTTCCTCTGAAAACTACGACGCCATTAAAGCATTTCAAAAGCTGTGAATTTGTTTATCCCCAAAAAGCATGTATATAATTGGTGTATTAAATCTTCATAAGAACTACGGGACGACCACAACAGGACTTAGATGTGCACGCACGATCCAGGACACTCAGATCGTTCGTACAAGGTTAAGGCCAACCCCATATAACCAAGGCCAAACGCATCAATAAGGTTTGAGCATGGCAAAGAAGACACATACATCTAAGCTGATAGGTCATGCGCCAGTTGTACAGCATGGTTCGACCATACAAAGAGACAATATGGCCCAAGCGAGCTTAGAAGACTCGCATTTGACATAGGAGTCGCTCGTTCCAATATCAAACGGTCGTTTGCACATAAACAGGAATAAATCATAAACTGAAAAACAAGAACAGCTCAAGGAACCGGCCGTTCATATCCGAAGAGGTCGGTCTCTCATATCAGGGAAGGTTATTCACCTCTACGACGAGAGAAGGCGTTCGAACGCCGGGAAACCCGGGCGCGACACGACTTAAAAAATCTGAGAGAATGCTCGCATATAAAGAAGACTTAATAAGAACAGTTAGTTTAACCGCTCAACAAAATGGGTCGAACATAACAGATTAGCTCGACCATGAGGAAAGGTCATACTTTACAAGACAAGGAAAAGAATTGGTTCTGGCCACACGTCCTACTCTGCAGTCATCCGTTCATACTACCCTGATCAATCACACATAACAAGGAACACAAAGAGGCCAGAGTTCACATATGCATCCCATGTCTGGTCACGGATGGCAACTCCAGTCGCTTTCCCATTCCTCAATCAGTCACTAACACTTTAATCATATGCTACCTACTGGTTTAACAGATGCCAGCTCCAGGGTGATCACAGTTATATCTGCTCAACAAGCCTTTGTTGGTCGCCCATTCATCTGCAATCAAACGTTGATGCTTCAACCAGATAGTGTCTGCCAGTCAATTTTAAAAGGCTTAACATGATGATCCGGTCTGTCGTTCTTATACTAACTAAGAAGCTTTGACGAGTCACATATACACTCATTGCCTATCCGCTCATTCAATGTGCTCAGACCTATGCAGTCACTCGTTCCTACGAAACCGCTCGCTCCCATGAAGTCGCTCCAGGATAACTAAATACAACTATCAACAGTTGGCTATAGCCAGGCTACGGCATTTTCGTAATTAAAGAGATAAGTGATCCACAGCCGTCATATATGGACTTATGCACGTTCCTTCAAGGAGGATCATCTATAAAAAGGCCATGGCTTCCACCAAAAAGGGGGGACGACTGGCTACCACGAAGTGCTGCTAAATTCTTTCCTCCACCAGTCCTTAAGCATTCTCAACCATTATCATCATCTCCACTCGAAGGTTCTTCATCCATTTGGCCATGGCATCCATTAAGATCTTATTAGTGAAAAAGGTCAGAGACACCCTCCTTCTCCGTCGCTCAATCATCCTTCTCCTCCACGGATTCCACCATCCCTCCATTGAACTCCGTGAATTCAAGCAAGATTTGTATGTGAGGGTAGGAATGTGCTGAGAGGATGAGAAGATTTATGAAAAAAGAGAATTTATATGCTTTGTAGTCATTGTCATGATAATGCAAAAATACCTCCATAGTGGATGTAGGCCTGGCTTAGGGCCGAAACTCTCTAAAAAACTTGTCTCCTTTTTACTTTTCCTACATTTTTATTTTCAAATTTTGTTGAGTGCGGCTCCATTTACTTACTAACTGTAGTGGTGAAGTACAATCCTCGTACCTGGTGTTTGAACCATTTTTTGGCGAAAACATTTGGCACCCACCATGGGGCCATATTTGTGCCTCCTTCCTTTACACCCCCTCCAATTCCAATAGCCTACCCTTGAAGTCCTAAACAGTTTCCTTCCTCGAAGTCATGGCCAATTCGAAGAAAAACAACAAGTCGGTTGGAGCCACTACGAATACTGAGAATGCTCATAATAATGAAGCTATACCACAAACTTTGAACCTAGGAATTGGAGACTCTTCCAACCCATTTATAATTCGATATGAGTCGAAAATGTTTGTAATTGGCTTGAATCAAGAAATGGATGTTATGACACAAGTGATGATGTATAAGCTTGATGTTTTTCTTAAATGTACGAGCTAGTCCCTTGTCTCCAAATATCATGAACAATGTTGACGGAAAAGAGGACCCCTCTGCCTCAGACCCCAGTCGATCCCACTTCCCAGTGGAAGAATAGATGGGGGCCGATGTTAAAGGCTCTAAAGTCAAAACATCATTGCATAATGAGAAACGTGTAACTCTAGGGACCATAAGTCCCATCAAAGGGACACCTCCCAACAGTGGTACATGTCCTTGGAACTTGAACCGCAATCGTATCAGTAAAAGGACTGATGTCTGTCATGTCGTGCAAGCTAGTAATGAGAAGCGAGTTACGAGTCTGATCCAATGAGTAATAGATAAATACACTGCCTACCAGGATGATGAAAAACAATGATAGTTTTCATCTAGCAAGAACCCATTCACAAAAAATATCTGCCAGGCAAAATTCCCTAAGAAGTTCACACCACCGACCATAGCATCATATAGTGGGACGGGAGATCCAAACATCTTCCCGTTCAAATATGATCAACACATGAACGAAATTAGGGCCACCAACGAGATAAGATGCTTATGCTTCCTCGAGCGATCGAAAGGTGTGACTTCATTATGGTTCGCTAGAATCCTGCCCGAATGAGTCGATCAATTTGCTGGTTTGGCAAGAAGATTCCGAGACTAGTCCCGTCTACAAACTGCAAAAGTAAGCGATATAATGTTGCTTAGCAAAATGGGACAAAGGCCCGGACAAACCATCGAGGCTTTTCTCACAAATTTTTACACCGTGGTACCAGGAGTCATAAGACCAGAACCTTGGTACTTATTAGCAGCCAGGAAAGGTGCTATTGTCAAGATATCAGAATTTGGGAGTTGATCCACCCGCTGCTCGGAGGGCTTACAAGATAATGAGATCCAAATCGAGCAAAACAACGGCTCTGAGCATAAAAGGGAAAATGAAGGAAAGGATAGCAGAACTAATAAGAAGTCATGACTCTACAAACATTCAGAGTTGACTCTCCTAAGCAAAACCCCATAAAGGATTTACTCTATTACAAAGGACTCAGGCATTTTTTTCCCTAGGATAAGCCGTAGAGGATTACGGAGCAGCAAGCCAACTCTGGAAAATTCCACCGATCAACTGCACCATAGCACTAACGAATGTCGACACCTGAAAAGTTTGATTGAAGAACTTACCAGAAATGATAAACTTCAACAGTATGTGAAGAGTCCTCAAAACGTTCCAATTTCCTAAGGGCAAGCCGACACAACTGATCACTCCGGCCTAGGAGAGAAGGCTCAAACGATTGTTGATCCGAGACCAGTAATCAACATGATTTTCGGGGGGTCCCACCCAGTTGGAAGCAGTTGGGCAGATATGGAAAGATATGCTAACAAACTGAAGGGTATCCTAAACAACAAACTTCCAATGAAGATGCCTGGAGCTTCATCCAATGATGTGATATTCAGAAACACAGATTCTGATGGATTACTCATAACAACTATTGATGTTGTAATGATCACAATTGGTCTTGGCCCTGCAGTTGTGAAAAGTGTATTAATTGACATGGGGGCATCCGTTAATGTGATCTTCATAAGTACATTTCATATAGTGAACCTCTCTATGACAAAAGTGTGAGCCTATTCAGACAAGATCCATGGATTCACTGGACAATGTAAACAACTCATCGGTACACTTACTCGTATATTCAGCAGAAGGAGCCCAGGCTCCTCAAGCTTGGAGAAGCTAGCGCATCCACCATTACTTCCTATAACGCATTGTTCAAATTTATTGAAAGAGTTGTAAATTTTTGCAAACTTTACATTAAAACTATGTGCATATAAAAGTTATGAGTAAAAAGCCATGTTAACCCGCACAAATCTTGCATTCGCAAACTTTTGCTAAAAGTTGAATTCTTCATGTGGGTAAAACAAGAACAATCACTCTTTCAGAATCCAACCATAGCCGGAAGCTTCCTAAGCATACCCCAATTGGAACAACTCAAGCGTTGGATGCTAGAAGCATCATGCAAGCTAAGCAAAATGATTAAAACGCACCACCTAGCTGATCTCAAAAGGATGATCTACTCTGGGACAAATGGTGAAAAGCGCAGCAAATGAACACCGAACCTTTGGCGAGCATCCAGCAAAAGGATTGATACCAAGCCTTGAGAATGACGTAAGGGATAAAGCAAACCAACGTTTCCCAATTAGAAGATTGCCCGACCCAAAAGAGGCACCTTGTTTGCTATAGGACATGAATTCTTTGAATCGAGATAAAGCTGTATAAGAGGAACTAGTGTCCACCTCCTGGGATAAAGCATGAAATCGAGAGGACCGATAAGACCTTGGATGGAAGCACCAGTCCTAGTGCCGGAAGGACCAGCGCAAACAGAAATCCTAGCCAAAAAGGGGTATTCAATGTAGGCCTTTTTTGATTTCAAAATAACTAGATCAAATAGAACCGATATTAGATCGAAAACTTGAAACCCAAGTCCTCCCCTGGGGGCACATACTTAAAACCAGTCTCCGAAGGACTTGGGTCACCGAGTTAGTGAGATATGGGGTTGAATACATTCTAATAAAAAACAATAATATGTATATATATATATATATGTATGTATATAAGAATACGCATTTAATCGAGTCTTCGAAGGGCTTAGGAGGCCAGGTTAGTAAGAAACAAGACTAAATACATTATAAGGTATATGAGCCTCTGCATGGGGGCATGCATTCAAGTATAAGCTTTGCGGGGCTTGAATTACTAAGTGATTGAAAACACGAGTAAATGCATGGTAAAAATAAAACCCCTTGAAAGGGAGCAATGAGAGTGAGATTCTTAGATTACGATGAACTCTGATACGGTCTAACCGTAGCGATAAAGCGAACCAATAATACTAACTTTACACACCATATGTCGGTCAAAATCGTACGATTGAAAAAGTGAATTATGATAAAGATGTAACATACGGCGCACCGGCAAGAAGGTAGCCAAGGTGAATAAAAAGCTGCAATACAATAAACCAGGTCGCAAATGAGACATAAAGTCGCCAACATAAACATATGGTAATAAGCGTGGGCTGGCACCGAAATATACAAACCAGTCTAAACATAGCACGATAAAAGGAACAACAGAAATAATGAAAGGTGAAGCTAGCCAATCATAGCCTTCTAGTATGAAGGCAGTTGCCTTATCTCGGGATTTAAGTGCCTTGATAAGCTCAAACTTGTCTTTCTCCAAAGCATGGATTCGATCGATGGCCTCTCTATTCAACCTCTGAAGATCACTGGAAAAGTATGCCAAGTACCCAACGAATTTCAAAACCAAACAATCACACACAAAAGAGTAACCATGACTCGGTAAAACTAGACCACGACAAAACATACAAAGACTAGAAGGAACCCCTACTAGATTAGTCATGACTAATTGTCTATCAACAATCTCAGGTTTTAAACCTAACATGAAAACAAGTTCATCACACATAAAAGAATGTGATGATCTAGTATCAAACAAAAGTCAAAGTGAAATACCTCTGAT
The DNA here is from genome assembly GCA_030737875.1 of Allium sativum. Lineage (NCBI taxonomy): Eukaryota > Viridiplantae > Streptophyta > Magnoliopsida > Asparagales > Amaryllidaceae > Allium > Allium sativum. Next base: position 1,050,379,010 of record CM060916.1, on the reverse strand, counting down.
AGAAATCGTACCTTTCACAACAATGCTCTTTCTCTTATCCTTTGTAGTCAGACACATCGAGGAAGATGGCACAACATCCAAAGCATACGCTCTCACAACCTGCTTATCCTTCAGCGGTTCGGGGCAATTCTTCTTCATGTGCCCAGGACTGTCACAATTTAAGTGCTTTTTTTCATCTTCGCGTTCTTATAATCCTTGGAAAGATGTCCCTCCTATTGATAGTTATAGTAAATAACCTCACCGTTCGGCTTCTTCTAGCCATTCTTCCCTTGTGTTTATGTTTTTGTTTACCATTCCACTTTTTTATTACTGTCAACTTTTTGTGGTTTTGAATCCTCATTATTCTCGACAACAATCTCGACCTTTTGCGAAAACAAGCTTTCCTTTTTCAGAGCCTTCTCAACTAACTTCTCATAAGAATCATCAATATAGCCGATTAATTTCTTTCCAAGATTCTCACCTAATCCCAAGATAAAATTCTTTTTCTTCTAGTAAGGAGTCTCAATATATAAATGAGCATACTCAGATAAAGCATCAAACTCAGCCAAATACTCAAACGATACTCGACCTCCTTGATTAAGCTCAGCAAACTTCTTAAAAAGGTATCGACTTCTGGACAATAGAAATGAACTTCTCTTCGAATTTAGTTCTAAACTGGTCCCAGGTGATCTGGTCCTCCAGAGTCTCTAAAGTAATAAACTTCCACCAATTCATTGCTCGACCTTGCAGCCATCTCGATGCAAGCTTCCGCTTTGTTGCATTGTCAATCCTCAAATCTCCAAAAATCCGAAAATAAATATTCAACCAATTCTGAATCTCAATAGTAAGTTTCGTAAGAACAAACGGTTCTCCACTCAGAGAAGTATAGGCCTTAGAGAGCTTCGCAAAATAAACAATCCTAGGTTCCTGCATAGGAACACCATGCTCCACTAGCACTTCTGGAGTCGGAATACTTTTCATAGTCGTTGTCATCATGGCCTCGAACAAAGCAGGATAATCAGGCATAGCAGTTGTAGCTCCCGATTGGCTATCCTAGCCTACCTCTCCAGTAGCAGGAGCCTAGCAGCATCTCTTGAAATTCGTCGACTCATTCTCTATCTGAAGCAAGAACGATCAATCCACATTAGAGAAAGGCTACATTGGTGTTCAAGTGCTTACCAACCTAATAGTAGTCATCCAATAAAAATTACAAATACATCACTCATATGCTTTTACGCTCATGGAATTTAGGTAAAATCGATTAACTAAAGCTCTAATACCGAATGTGACGACCGCCTCATGCCTCCTGCACAAAACAAAATAAAAGTGCGTTTTATGAAGTGTGAGGATGACATGGGATGATCGTCAAGGAAGAATAATTTGAAATAAATATGTTGTATAGCTCACAACGCATGGATAATATATAATAATAAAATATACGGCAGGGTATAGTAGTAAAGCATAACTGAATATAAAATCAAACCTCGATAAAATCATAGAATCTCAAATACAACTCGTCTCAGTACATGAATATATGAATACAATATGCCTCATTATATCCCTTAGAGTGTCTATAATCAACAACAAACAACAGAAATAACCAGACATAAATATAGCAGGTAGTAGTAATACGTCAACGTTTTTCTCGTCGTCGCACAACATCATCGGCAAAAAAAGCCTATTACCTACTGTCTTAGTCTGCTCATCAACACAATTGATGAACTACCCAAGGTAATAAGAGGAAAACATAAAACCTTGAGTCATACAACAATATTAGTAAGCGATAAAATACCTAACAATAGTTACACAAGGTAATTTTAATAAAGGCGGAACAAACCTCTAATCTGCCAAGGGCCATTAAGTTAATACATGAAGACCATACATAACATTCCAATTCAAAATAGGAAGGGACAACCCACAAATCCCACTTCTCTTCGACATCCAACATTGATTGCCTATCCAGATAAAATAGAGAAGAAAGCACACAATCATCCATAACATCCAATATCCCAGCTACCACTAACTACAGCCTTGAATCTATCGATAATTAAATTTACTTTCAGCGGTTGTTAACACGCTTTTTGGTAAAGCTATCACATATCAAGATTCTGGTAATAACGCTCCCAAGCTGTGAGAACATCGTCAAAAAAAAAACAGAATGATTTCATCGAAGTCGCGATGTGTTCGAAATAGTTTGGAAATAGCGTCGATTTGCAAAATCAACGTTAGTGGATTTAGGAAAAAATGCATGGTAAAGATACATGATCAACTTGGTCCGATCAGCTCAAAATTCTTAAACATGACGGTCCAATCTCATGGAAAAACTCATCGTGGAAAAATATGTGGATTTTGGTAAAAAGCAGTGTCGCGCACTCAAAAATAGTTGATCGGCATGGCACCATCATGAAAAATGGCTTGCGTGACTCACGACATCAAAATATAGCACCTGGCAAAACTTTAGTTTGGTGCGTTCAGAAACTGGTGATCGACACATAAAAATCATCAACTTTCATGTGTTCGTGCGTAGCTGATCAGTTTCGGTAAAGTGGTCTATCATTTGGCTTGCCATGAAAAAATGGTGTGATCGGCATGGGAAAATGGTTGAAAATCACATCTCTAACTTAGGCAGCACACGCTCGGAAAATTTGGCTTGGCACTCGGGGATTTCGAATCCCACTTGGGTTTCGAAATCCCCATGCACGACCTTGGCTCAGCTCCATTTTTCTTGACTTCGACACGTGGTTCTAGGGATTCGAAATCTTGCTTGTGCAAGCCAATTTTGGCATAGTGGTTTTTGCATGCGGATTAGGTTATCTCGTGAGATCAACACGGGTTTTCCACCTTATTTGGGATCCAAAATACAAGAAGTTGCCAAAATTGCAGATCACCTTGACCACTTAATTTTATCGGGTAGATCGACATTTTTGGCTGCACAACACGCATTTTCACTAGTTTTTCAGGAATTTGAGATTTTTTTAATTTTCTTTGGTTTTTAAACTTCGATTTTGGGTACAAGTTTCGTATCTCCTAAGGATACGAAATTCGAGCTGACACTTACAAAAATCACTTATAAAAACACCTAGCTTGGTAGTCAAAGTGGTTGGTTCATTATCACTCTTCCTACACTTTGGCACGCACGATTGAAGCTCTCAAGCACCATTATTGTCTGCCTTCATCATCTTCCTATATTTTTGGCTTCTTTTGGACTTCTAAACGTTGCACAAACGTTTCCCTATAGCATTTGGACATTTTCTTGGATATTATCCTGTGTAACCGTTGATAGTTATTTTATCGCTTACTAAGACTGTTTTCTGACTCAAGGTTTTATGTCTCCTCTTATAACCTTAGGATGCTCATTGATATTGTCGATGAGTAGACTGAGTAGCATGGCGTTGATGTTGTATGGTAACGAGAAGGAGAATGGCGTACTATTTTCCTATGTCGTATTACTAATCCTTTTTTTGTTGAGACGCTATGACGGATGTAGTGAGCATATTGTATTCAAATATTCATATACTATGATGTACTATACCTGAAATTCTATGGTTTTAATAGGTATGAGATCTTCTTCTTTGTTATGCTTCACTACTATATCATGTTGTATATTTTACTATTATGTGTTGTCTATGGATTGTGAGGTACACGATAGATTCCATTTCATCATTACTTCCCTTGATGATTGTCCTAACACAATGGATTAGTGTAGGAGGTGTGGGGCATTCATCATATATGGTATAAGAGCTTTGGTTAATCTATTTTACCCAAAGTTTGTGAACGTAAAAGCATATGAGAGACGTACTTGTAATTTTTAATGGGTGATTACTATATTATAATCTGTATAGTAGGTTAGTAAGCACTTGAGCACTATTGTGGCCTTTCTATGATTTGGACTAATCATTCTCGTTTGATAGTGAGAATGAGTCGTCGAACTTTGAAAAATACTGCTATGGACAAGCCTGCTACTGGAGGGGCAGGCGTGGTAATCAGTCGGGAGCTGCAGCTGCTACGCCTGATTATCCTGCTATGTTCGAGGCCATGGTGGAAATAATCATAAGGAGGATGCTCACTCCAGAATCGGCAGTAAAGGTTGGTTCTCCTGTGTAGGCAACTAGGGTTGTTGATTTCGCCAAGCTGTGCAGGAATTATACTTCTTTGGGTGGTAATCTGTCTATTGGTACGGAACCTACTGTCGAGATTCACAACTGGTTGGATACTTATGTTTGTACCTTCAAGGACTCGAGAATCGATGATGCCACTAAGACCAAGCTTGCATAGAGGCAGCTACAAGGGAGAGCTATGAATTTGTGGAATTCCATTACTCGTGACACTATATAGGACCAGATCAATTAGGATCGGTTTAGAACTATATTCGAGGAGACGATCATTTCTACGATTCAGAAGTCGATAATCTTTAGGAATTTTGTTGAGATAAGGCAAGGTGGAAGACCTATCTCTAAGTACGTGACAGAGTTCGAAGTTTTGTCAAAGTACGCTCATTTGTATGTTGAGACTCCACATCATAAGAATGAGAAATTTATCATGGGTTTGTACGAGTGTCTTAGAAAGCAGCTAGTAGATCATATTGAGGATCTGTATGAGAAACTAGTCAATAAGGCTTTAAGGAAGGAGAGTTTGTTCCTTAGTAAGGAAGACGTTGTTGTTCAAGACAAGGAGGAGTCAAAACTGCAACAATGTGGTGGGTGTAAGAATAAGTGGAATGGAGAGAGAAAGCGATAGCTATAAGGGAATAATGGCCAGAAGAAACCTAAGGGTGAGGTTATATGCTTTAACTGTCACGAGAATGTTCATTATTCCAAGTATTGTAAGGTTCTTAAGGTAGAGAGGAAGTGTTATAATTGTGATAAGCCTAGGCATTTGAAAAAAACTGTCTAGATCTGCCGAAAGATAAGAAGGTGGTAAATGCGTATGCGTTGGGTCTTGTGCCATCTTCCTCGAAGGGTCTGACTTCTACGGAGAAAGGGAGGAGTACTGTTGTACAAGGTACGCTTTCTATTAGAGGTGTTTCAGTTCAATTTTTGTTTAATACTGGAGCATCGCATTCATTTATCGGTAATGAGCTTGTTTCCTAGTTAGGTTTAGAACATGAGATTGTTGATAGGCTAATTGGTGTGATTAACCCAGTAGGGGGTTCACGTAGTCTTTGTATTCTTTATTGTGGTATAGTCTTGTCGAGTCACCATTTCTCTTTTTGTGTGATTGTGTTTTGAACTTCGATGGGTTTGGGATGGACTGGCTTAAGAGGTATGCAATTGTAGTGGATTGCGAGAGGCTTGAGGTGACAATCGGGAACATGGAAGGGCGAAAGGTGGTGATACGCTGCTTACGAGTGGACAGGGTCGTAGTCAGCTTTTTATATTCGCTCGTGATTCCATAGGAACGATTTTTGTCGGTGCTAATCGTTTTTGAGTTTTCAGAACTCTTTGACAAGATCAAAGGCCTACCCCAGGGTTCACATTTTTGGGGAATTTCCTCATTCCACAATCTTGCTCTCATTTCTAAGAGAGCTAACTCTAATATGTAAATCAATTTGGGGATTTATTCTGTAACCTCCTCCATGAATAAAATCATCAAAGCTCTTAAAGTGAGCGTAGGTTCAACTCGAACTGAATCACTATAAATTGTTGTGTTCTCAACTGTTCTGCATATTATATTTTATATTGTGGTGCTTTTGTATATCTACACTCCTCACCCCAACTTTTCCAATAATTACAAGCACTACGCCATAAATGGCCTAGTGCAACGATTTTGCAAGATGTTGCCAGCCAAAATGTGATGATAGCTATGATATTTTGGTCCTAGTGCAACGTTCTCCTTTTTATGTTACATTAGCCATAAAAATATGTTGGCCTAGCTTAACAAGTCCAACACAAAGCAACATTTTATATACTATTATTATAGCATACCTTTCCATGTATTAAGTGGCGATCCACGTGAATCAAATCCTATGTTGGATAATGTGGCACCTCATCAATCCTGATCGCTTCTTCTACAAACAACAATTTTTCTTTAGCGCGAGTCAATTCTTTCCATCTTTTCATTCCCCACCGTCTTATTTTCACTTTCCCTCTTTCCCGTTCCGTTAAGCAAATAACATCTTCTTTTGCAAAAAAAATTTTTATTCTTCTCTGTTTTCGTGTAAAGGTTCAAGCAAACATTCGTAAGTTGGGGTTCAACGATTTCGGTTCAATTAGGGCTTCGATTTGGGGGTTTAAGATTTGTTGAATGATTTCAGTTCAATTAGGGCTTCGATTTGGAGGTTCAAGCATTGTTTACATCGCTTTAGGGATTCAATTTCGATTTTGAGGTATAACATTTTCTCACGTCACTTTAGGGTTTCGATTTAAACTACTTATAAATTCTTAGGTCAGCCTAAATTAACAATTCGACTTGTCTTAGGTTTCCTCTTGTTGGACACATGCACACGTTTTATCTTTTTATGTTAAATCTTCCTGTTCATAAATGTAGTGATGGACAATGAAAACATCTTGAAAGAACTTACAAAGTTTAGTGAAAGATATATTAGTGGGATAAAGCCTTTATACCAAATGATTTTTCTAAATTCATCTTCGGTGATGAAATGAAGTTCCCTCGAAAGAATTGTAATAATAGCAAGTGGCATCGTCAAGATATAATTTATGATTATCTCATCTGCAATGATCCATCTCCATTGTATATGAAATGGATATATGAGGTTTGACTGTGAAGCTGTTGATTTTGGAGATAATCTTTGTGAAATGTTGGACCGTACTCACGGACATATGCACAACTATGAGGATGAGAATTCAGATGAACTGAATGCCAATGCTAGAAGATTTTATCACCTTGTCAAAGATGATAAGCATCCATTACATCCTGGTTGTTAAAACTTTTTGAGATTAATTTTTACCATCATGCTTTATTACTTAAAATGTGTACATGGAATTACAGAGTCTGCATTTAAGGATATGCTAGAGTTGATGAGAGATGCTTTTCAACAGGCCCACATACCTTTATATGTCAGATCCGCGAAGAATATCATTAAAGATTTAGGTCTTGAATACAAAAAAATACATGCATGTCCAAATGATTGCATGTTGTATTAGGCAGAAAATAAAGATAAAGATGTCTGTGAAATTTGTGGTGCTTCAAGGTGGGAACCATTGAAAAAGGAAGATCAATGACAATGATTCAGCGAAGTTGAGTCGCAAAGTCCCGTCGAAAGCGATGCGTTACTTTCCACTAAACCCAAGGCTGCAAAGGCTGTTTATATGCAAGGAGTTCGCACAACTTATGACATGGCATTCTGTAGGATGAAAAAAAGACGGAAAACCTAGACATCCAGCTGATAGGGTGTCTTAGAAGGCAATGGATGCTATGTATCCTGATTTTTCATTTGTAGTGCTTCAACATGGGAACCGGTGAAAAAGTAAGACACCAATGACAATGATTCAGCGAAGTTGAGTCGCAAAGTCTCGTCGAAAGTGATGCCTTACTTTCCGCTAAAACCAAGGCTACAAAGGCTGTTTATATGCAAGGAGTTTGCACAACTTATGACATGGCATTATATGGGATGAAAAAAAGACGGAAAACTTAGACATCCAGCTGATAGCGTGTCTTGGAAGGCAATGGATGCTATGTACCCTGATTTTTCATCAGAAAATAGAAATATTAGATTGGGTGTAGCCTCTGATGGATTTAATTTTTTTCATACAATGAGTACAGCTTCCAGTACATGGCAAACTATATTACTTAACTACAATCTTCCAACTTGGTTGTGCATGAAGCCCGAAAGTTTAATTCTTTCAAAATTCATCTCCGGTCCAGAGTCTCTAAAGAATAAAATTGATGTATATATGCAGCCTCTAATTAAAGAGTTGAAAGAACTATGGGATATAGGCATGGAAACTTATGAAGCCTTTACTGATCAAAATTTCATGTTACGTGCAAGCATGTTGTGGACCATTAGTGATTTTCCGGGATATGCAATGTTATCCGATTGGAGCACAAAGGGTAAATTGGGTTGTCCCCTATGCCATTATGAGACTTCTTCAATGTATTTGAAGCATAGTGAAAAAATGTGCTACATGAATCATAGAAAATTTATGGATCCCTAACACAACTGGAGGTTTGATAAAAGGAGGTTCAATGGTGAAGCTGAAATAGGACAGATTCCGGGAAATTTATCAGGAACGGACATTGAAGAACTATTATATGGCTTTGAAAATAATTTTGGGAAGAAAAAGGATTCTCCTTTCAAAAAGATATCAATATTTTTTAATTTACCGTATTGGAGCCGCAATTTATTACGACATAGCCTTGATGTTATGCATATAGAGAAAAACATATGCGACAACGTACTCAGTACTCTGCTAAATATTAGTGGCAAGTCAAAAGACCATTTGAATGCTCATTTGGATTTAGAAGAAACGAGCATTAGGAAGGTTCTGCATCCTACTTTATCTACTGACAGTGAACACTTTGAGATTAGGGATGCCATATTTGACATGACGAAGAAAGAAAAAGAATTATTTTGCTCAGTAAGGGAGAATGCTAAATTGACATACGGTTGTGCAACCAATATAAATCGGTATGTTCACACGAAAGAAACGACTATCTCAGGGTACAAGACCTACAATGCTCATTTTTTACATCATTACTTGTTGCAATTTGCTGTGAGAACAACACTGAAACCTGAAGTTGCATTGCCATTGATAAGATTTGGTGCATTCTTAAAAGGTATTTGGGGGCAAAGTACTTGACTTGGAAGATGTGAAGAGGAAATAACAAGAAATAGTTGAAATTCTTTGCCAGTTTGAGATGATATTTCTGCTGACTTTCTTTGACATAATGGTTCACTTGACGGTTCACTTGTGCAGGGAAGTTGTGTACGGTGGACCTGTGCACATTCGATGTATGTTTCCGATTGAGCGTTATTTCGGTAAGCTCAAATCTTATGTGCGCAACAGATTTAAACCGGAAGGTTCCATCGCTGAAGGTTAGCTGGCTGAAGAATGCTTGACCTTCTGCTCAAGGTTCTTAAGTGGTGATGTAGTACCTAAATTTGAAAGTTGTCCACAAAATATGGAATATGGTATTGGTACAAGAAGAAATAAAGACAGAAAAGCTATTCATCTAAAAGAATCTAAGTCGATGACATGTCATCGGTACATTCAATTCAATTGTGATAACGGGGAAATAGAGAAATTAAAGGAGTAAGTTTTTAGGTTGTAATTTTAATCTAGCTAGTACTAAAGAATTAGAATATTTCTTTATCGATATTAATATCATCATGTTTATTCCAGGGAACATCAAGATTTCATTAATGGTCATGCAATATCGAGAAGATATAAAAGAGAGAGGACACATATCGAAGAATTCTGGAAATGGCTGAAGGGTGAGGTTGGTAAAAAAGAGGACATTTCGAAAGAGCTACAAGTGCTTGCAATGGGCCCTAATCGGGCATCTAGGAAATTTAGTGGATATGTTATTAATGGATACAGATTCCATACAAAATACAGATATGCTAAGTGCAAATCACTGAATAAGTGTATTCTTGACTGCCATGACCACTTGTTTTGCAAGTTCAAAAGATCAATACATTGGTTACCAATGTCAGCTACTACAGAGCAATTGAAGAAATAACAGAAATTGATTATTAGGGAGAAATTTCAGTGGTTTTATTTAAGTGTTGCTGGTACCAAGAAGAGAAAGATTTGTATGGGATGACTCGAGTTAATTTTAACAGATTGTGCCTGAAATATGATTCGTATGTTATGCCTTTACAAGTACAACAAGTGCTTTAGTTACAAGATCCAACTTATAAGTCACTTTATAATGTTATCAAGAAACTGCCGAAGGACTGGTGTGATGTTGAAAAGAAAAAGGGAAATGAAGATGATCCAGGTTTACATGAATTCAATGTGGTTATGGAATAGGAAATCAAGCTAGTGATGTTATTGGTATAGAGATGATGTCCCGACAACACAAACCTCATCCCACCTAGCACGATAGAGCAAACTGCCTCTTGATTCCTATGTTGCAAATTTGGTCAAGCGACTTTTGTTTATGTATTGGTTCCTAATTAAGTGATGATTTCCGTATCTATTGATTTTCATAATTAATTTAGTACTTTTTAACTGCTTGACTGCTTGTAAATTATTCTGATTTTCATAATTTATTTATTTTTATATACCATTTTGTGTAGAATGGGGGAGAGGGAACAAGCGTCGCTTAAAAACAGCTTATTATAAAGCTTAAGAGACTGATGAGGAGAGGCTAGAAAACAAGTCGTTGGTCCAAAGTCATTCGCCCAAATTCGTTATAAGATTTAGGTATACGTACATTTGTTTATTAATTACAGTTTTCAAGTAATGAAGTACAATTTTGTTTTTTAATAGTTTTGTATGTTTTTAAACATGCTGCACATTGTTTATGTCTTCCTCATGTGCATATATGTGTGCTCATATGCACTATGTTGAACCTATTATTGGCCATGAACTTTGTTGAAATACTTGTTGAACCTGAGTTTTGCACCAGTAACCTTGTGCACTTGTGCTCTGTGCATGCACTTGTGACATTTGTGCACTTGAAACTGTTTCCATGACATTTGTGCACTTGACATCGAGATAGGCATGTAAAACCATAGCTTGATTATACATGTAGCATTCTAATAGAAACACGCTGCTCTTAAATCTGTTTTTTTTTTGGTAAAAATATTATGGTTACCGATAAAGACGTCCTTTCGTTACTTCCATGTTTTAATACGGACAGAGAAATTATGCGCTTTGAACATTTCTACTAAACTGACTTTTCAACATTTTTTGTACTCATTCTACACTTTAGCTTATGTGCTTTCCTTTTACTATCCTGCAGCCGGTTCATTTACTTCTGTATACTTACATCTCCAAGTGCATTCGGTCTTATTTTCAAATTAAGGCAATTATTTTATGATTTTAATTTTCTATTTCTAGGTCAATGATATGTTGTGAGGTAATTCCGCTATTCTAATTCAACTTGGAAGTCCATATTAAATGGCGCCTGAAGTTCTGGAAAGAAATTATGGACCTTAAGTAGATGTATGGAGTGCTGGGGTGATACTGTACATACTATTGTGTGTCGTTCCTCCATTTTGGGTAGGTGACTTCTATAAATCATACTGGTCAAAAAGAAAGCACTGTGAGCAATTAGATCTGAACCTTTCACAGCATTATGAAAGATTAGAGCCTTAATATCACAGCTGATATATTCTCTTGTATAGGTTTTATAAAAGAGCATTTACCTGTAGACGAAATAGAAGGATTGAAGGAGAAGCTGATGTTCATATGTTAATGGCAACAGTAAGTGAAACAGAATGTTATGAAGTTCTTTTTTTGATGTTATGCAAAAATTAGTTCATATTTTGATGTTATGATATTCTTGTTGTTTGGATTTTTGTCAAGATAATCAAATATTTATGCGGACATTTTGATAATTTAACATTATTCTAAAGTTGTTTAAGTATCCCTGTAACAATGTGAAGATGCATGTTTTTGCAGGCAATTGACAAGCTTCTTTTGATTTCTGATTTTCAAGTCCTCCTTTGGTACATGTTTTTCAAGGTGACAGGTAAATCAAGTATTATTCTTTTGTTGTTGTAATTTTTGTTATGTTTCCTGAAATATTCGTTATAAATGCCCCCTCCCCCTTTAACAAGATCCTAGCTTCATCCCTGTATAATATGGACAGGGAAATCCTTGCACCCCCCCCTCCATGTACATTTATTACCTTTTCGGATAACTTCTTCAGATTGTTTGGACAGTGCTCTGAGAAAAAAATGTGCATCAGGCTCCATATTTTCCAGCTTCCTTAATATGGCTAAGCTTTCATTAACCTTGTTTAGAATTGAACACGATCATGCAAAACTTATTACATTCACCAAAATGTCTTAATGTTCATATAACTTTCAATACACTTAGTAGATAAGTCAGATACGAAGCATTGGAATCAGTCCCCTCCAAACATGACTCCTGATAAGTTCTTCAGATTGTTTGGACAGTGCTCTGAGAAAACATTATGCATCAGAATCCATATTTTCCAGCTTCCTTAATATGGCTAAGCTTTCATTAACCTTGTTTAGAATTGAACACAATCATGCAAAACTTATTACATTCACCAAAATGTCTTAATGTGCATATAACTTTCACTACACTTAGTAGATATGTCAGATATAAAGAGTCCCCTCCAAACGTGACTCCTGGTGTCTTAATTATAGAGAATATAGGGGTCCCTACTGCAGTTGGGCTACTAGGCCTGCAAGGGCCTCTATCGACCATCTTTTCCCCTGGTTTCAAATGTTTGGCTTCAAGTTGCTTTTTTAGTGTTAATTATCGCCTCTGAATTGAGATTGAAATGGGCTTGTCATCGTGGAAACTTTTGGATGGTATTTGAACTTCCGGTAGTAGCACTCGGACGTAGGTTTTCGGTTGTAATCTTCCAGATGTAGGCCTTTGACTTTCTCGTGAATACTTAAAGGAGATAGTCCTAATGTTTGTGGATATCTGCAGGTTCGAAACCGCTTCCGGTGTTGGGACTAAGTAGATCAGTATTGATAGCCTGCATCTCCGCTAGGATCCTGGTCAGCCTTCTGGTGGAGCTTTTGGGATGGTCCGGTCTTCCAAAAGGTACCTCCCGGTGATGTGTTATTGTCTACCAATGTGACCTTTCAGCACTTGAGTAGCATATGTTTCGAAAGATGGTTCCAAACACATATTGCTGGTGTGATTCTTTTGATGTCTTCGCTTCTTAATGCACTGGCATTAAGTGAGTTTGCACCAATAGCTTTTTTGGGTTACAATTAGAAGAGCTCTTATCTCTCTCTTTCTTGGTTTCCGGTTTAGACAACCTTTCGTCATGGAATTCCCTGTTGGATAGATCCCGTCAAGTTAACCTGGTCAGGCAAGCACTACCGGATACACTTTGCTGGCACGTTGAAGGCTTTGGGCTCTTTTCCTCTTGGAGGGCATCGTCTTATGCTTCTCTCTGATCATTCTTTCCCATTTTTCAGCTCTTCCAATTATTTGGTTTTCTACTTATGGAAGGTTTTTCCGTGTTTGTGTTCTTTCAATACCCCTTCACCATCAGTTGGTTTCAGAATCTATTTCGGTAGTAACATTTGCCCCTTAGTGAAGGGGTGTTTTCGACTTTTCAAGTCAATCTTTTTGTCTTTTCCGGAGTGTCATTTCTGTGTCTTCTGATCTTCCTCAATCGGGAGCGTTGACTAATCCCTGTACGTGTGGTCCAGATTGACGTTGGATTCTGAATGCAGATTCTTCTTTTTTTATTTTTTACCTCTGGCAAACATTTCTGCTTTCTCAACATATATGTTGTTCATTAATCCAATTTTGTATGTACAACTAAGAGGAAAAAGGTGAATCTCTTTTTCCTAAGAAGGAATCTTCTTTTTCTCTTTCGTCCATCTTCCTATATAACGTTTTACTCAAGCATGATTACTGTTCATCGAAATTTGTCACATTATTTCCCAGGTTTTTGGATCTTACAAGTCATTAGTTTTCTTGTTTAAACCTCGTTTACTGATTTGTATTATGCTTTAAATTGGGGACTGATGGTCCTAGCATAGATTAAACTCTTAGTAATCACCCAAGAAGACAATTAATGGTGACCTTTAATAATTTTTACTTATCCCGGTTCATTGTTGCGGTTCTGAGAAATAGGATTTGTACAAATAAATAACCCATAATAGAAGGTAATTGAACCTATTGACATTGATCATTTTAGTTAAGATCGTTGTCTAATGGGATAACAATATTAGGTGTCGCCTGTTCGTCCGTGTGTTGATTGTGTGCAAGCATCGAATAGAAATTAAATTAAAACATATGTTTATGTTATGACATTACTTGGCACGGTTATGTCTGAGATTCCGCAATTGGGCGACTCCAGGTTGAGCAAGCCTTCTAGGTTTTATTCAAAAAAGGAGCAGCTTGGAGCGAAGGAGCTTCAGTCTGTTGGTGCAGTGGGTGAAGTTCCTTCTTTCTAGCGTTCAATGCTTCTTGGGGATGATTCATGTTAGTCTCCCACTGCCTCTTCTCATCTCTGGTTCTTATCCCGGAAGAGAACATCTTCAGATATCAGCGGTGGTTCTTTCAGGAGACAAAGGACGGAAAATTTGGTATATTGTCTTTTGGGTAATGATACAGTTGAGACACCTGGACATTGGTTGTTTCCCAGCTCCCTTTCCCCACTTCTTGGATATTCTTCTAATATGCGCCCTACTTCAGTGGATTCAGCAGGAAGCACTTTTGTTGTTGGTTTTCTGAAGATCTGATTCTCAAGGAATTTCGGGCTTGAGAGGCTACAGACCACCTTCCCATCAGTTATGCGGTACTTTAAATCCTCTTTCACTGACTTCGGACTTTGATAGTATCATTAGATTTGTCTTATCTTCTATTGACGAGTCCTATATTTCAGGGTTCGCTTTCATAGATTGGTCTAGTTTAGTCTCCATCTCATTAAGCGGAAGATCCTGGTTGATACTATCGTTTTCCTAATTTGTTTATTCGTTTACCTTATGCATGTGTTAACATCACATCGTTCCTTTCTACATATCTAGTGGTTGGTGCACCGCCGAGACGAAGATGGCTTCATTATCTCGTGACACAAGAGAGCTGAAGGAAAAGAAGTCCGCGTTAGAATATAAAATTCGTGATTAAGCTTCAGCAAAGAGCCATAACAAGGATGCATGTAGTCAGCTGAGAGTGTTTCTTGAGAGGGAAAAGACCGGTAACCATATCTTAGCCGCCAAAGTTTGGACCCTTAAGCGCGAGCAGTCAGATATGTTGGCAGAGCATGCAAGGGAACTACAAGTAAAAAAGGTAACTCACTCCGATGCTAAATGGATAATTTATGAAACTCAAGACAAAATTTCTTCTTTTCTTAGGGTACATCATCCAAACGTTGCAGCTGAATATTATGAAAAGGCCCTTTCTTTGGTTTATCGCGATAATTGTGGTAAGTTTCCGGATATGGGTTTTCCTTCTCTCCCTCCATATCTTCAAAGCAAGATCACTGGGAAAATTAGGATGTTTAGACAGAATGTCGAAATTTCTGAAGGGAACAAGGAGAGGGTTGAGGATCTTTTATTTGTTGAGGAGCTTCTTGATTATCCAATGCCTGGACATGGCAAGAACCCTGCTTCAACTATTGATAGTGATGACATAGACAATCACAATAATGACTTTAGCTCCCCGCGTGGACAAGATAAGGATGGAAGGAAGGCATGTTTCCATGTCTATGGGTGACTACGTGGATTTATCAAGTGCTAATTCATCCCCTATTTCAGTTACTCCCTGTAGAGATGGTGGGATTGCTGAAGAGATTGATCTCCAAGAGCCTAGCGAGAAAGATCAGCAGTACATACGTTCTCTTCTATCCCTTAGGTATGAACCTTCATTCTTGAATTTCTTCTTTACAGATGGGCCTTGGCCCTTAATGACTCATTCTTATGGTGATGAAGATTCTTTTTCCATTTATACTTCCAAGGATGGTCTACACTCTCTCTAGGTTGAGGAGGGAATTTCTCAAAAAACATTCCCATAGATCCAGCAGAGAACGTGTTTACACCAAAATTTGGCAAAATAACCAAAGTATTGCTTAACGCGTCACCTAATTGGAGGCGGGATGCTTAGGAAGCATGCCACCTTTTCATAGGCAAGGCGTAAGAATACCTTTTTTATTATGTGAGGCCATATCTAATATATCAAAACACCAAAATACGAAAAGAAGGCAAGGGTTTAAAGTGGTTCGACTCTTATTCGAGTCTACATCCACTTTGAAGATAGAATCTCATTATTCACCAAGACTTTTACAACATTTTCTCACTTATACATCAATAAGAGCTCTTTTGACATGCATTCATCTTTACATTCCTTTGAGAATGGTAGAAAGCTTGAAACACTTATGCTTTTTCCTCCATGGAAGCCATGATCATATGCTTGATAGATCTTCGATAAAGCATGAAGAAGAGATGTTGAAATGTTTAAAGAAATCCAAGAACAAATTTGGCAGCACCTACTCTTGTTTCCGGAAAAGTCCCCCGCCAAAAAATGATGGAGGTAGGGTGCTATTTATAGACGAAGGACTGGCTGAAATCTTGTACTCAGGGTTCTGGTCGGTATTTTTAGTATTTACGGAAATGCCACTGCCAGTTGTCTCCAGCTATCAAGCCATTTTGGATGCTACGACCGACCAAAGGCCTTTATTGAAGGGAAAGACGACCAGGAGGCTTAGATGCGGAGCGGACCGACCAGATGCGAACGAACGACCAGGAAGTTGAAACCAAAAAGCGGACCGACCAGAGTAGGAGGAGCAAGATGGCGGTGTCTTCTGGAAATGCGCGACCAGGATCGAGAAAACATCAGAATTGGCTTCTTCAAATATGGGGTCGTCCTTGAGAGAAGAACGACCAGTTGACTTCCGCATTTGGAGCGACCAGAGGTTTCGCCCACAATGACCGACCCTTCCTTCGCTGTCTCAGGACCGACCCCTTCTTCAAATGCACAGAACCGACCCATACAAACTTGTTGATATCCCATCGATCGATTTAGGTGGATAACATTTTGCCCTTCGGAGTTCCATAATTTTTTACCAAAAACTATGGACTTCGAAATATTAGACGATACACCAATGGATTGATCGGGTTTAACTTGGGTTGGTTTTAAAATTTATTCGCAGGGGTCGGTTTTCTCTCTTCAGGTTGATTTGGTCCAGTGGGTAACGAGACGGGCTGGTCGTCCAAGCTATATAACTTCTCCTTGACCCTTGGTGTTCCTCATTTCTCTCAACCCTGAGCTAATTCATTTTAATGGCGGCGTGCTCTTGAAGAAAATTTCCCAATCTCATTTCGCTCCACCGATTCAATCCAATAATCTGATCCATTCACGGCTGCTTTCCTCGAATCTTTGACAAGTGTTCGAATCCCAGTCGCTCGAATTCACTTTTCACTAAAACCTGGAAGTCCGATCCAAACTTCTTCATCTAGTTGATCTAATCGCAGGTATATGTCTCTATTTCTTTGTTAATTCGAGTATGATCAATGTTGACTTGAATTTGAAATGGATCCCGCCTTGGGTTGAGCTGTATTCGAACTGGTTTCGACGTATAATTGTGATTTGCAGTAGAGTCCTTGAATCTTAAACCATTTGTGTATTGAAATATATTTGACAGTAATGTAGTATTCAACTTGAGTTTGTGGATCATGATTTTGAGATGAGAATCCTTGTAGTTTTTCTTTGTTGCGATGATGATCACAATATGTTTGAATGGATGACGCATGCATAATTTTCTGCTTAAACCATTATTTCATGATATTTTCAATATGTATTCACACTGAATAATCAGGCTAACAACACATTTGTATAAATGTTTGATTTGATGAAGCTATGGTAACGTCTTGTGATGACGTCTGATTTTCCTTCTAAAATCATCCCTTTATACTATTTGTATCTCATATTTGTAATAGTGACCACGTTTGCTTTTAAAGTACGACCGACTCAGGTCGATTTTTGCGTGTATTGCCTCTAAAACCGACCAGCTTCGAACCGATTAGGGCTTTGTTTGATCGACCTGAGGTGAAGTTTGATACAAACCGACCCAGGCAAGTTTTGAGCGACCAGAGCTTTAATTTTTGAATTATTTTTACGACCAAGAAACGGTCCGTTTCATGTGACCGGAACTTTACTGGTCATGAGCGACCAGTCCCTGTTTTGGCTTCGAACCGACCTGACCTTTAGCTTGCAGCACCAATGACACTTGAATTTGATTGTTGACCACAAGTTTGTTAAATTCTTGTGCAGGATGGATATGTCTCGAGAGATGTTTGTAAAGAAATATTTTGATAGGGACGCCGACACGACCGTCCAGCCTTCCGGGAACACCCCTCCACTTATTCGGCCTTCTTATCCTGAACTCCAAGCTGTTATAAACAGGCCCCGTTATGCCCCAGGAGTATGTGATGCTAAATTTGCTCGACGCCTTCCCGATTGGAATTTACAAGGAGTTACTTCCAATGTAGATGTCTCTTCTTCTGATCGTCAGATTATATCCAGTGATATGAATGTTGTTAAATCAAGATTACTGAGCCGAATGGAGGATGCTTTGGAGCAGTTTAATAGACAAATGGTCATGCTGAAGGATCAAACCGCTCAGAAACTTCAAGATTGGTACACTCTGGCCGGAGATTTGGATAAACTTCATAGGGAAAATCTTGAGCAAATTGCTATCTTGGAAGGGGACAAGATGAAATTGATTCAAGCTTTACGAGCTTGGGATACCATCATTGCTACTTTCGCAAAAGGTGATATTGAACTAGCAGGTTCCTTTGACAAGAGGCATGCTTCTGGTGCTTCCTCCTCAGGTTCTGTCGCAGCGAAGAGGAAGGTCGGGAGGCCTAAGAAGCGCCCGATTGTATAACCCTCTTTGTTTGATGATCATTTCCTTCTGAACTTTTAATTTAGACTGGTTTGTAGTAAGCGAGTGCCAGCCCTCGCCTTTGACTTCTAGACTGTTTTTTGTTAGTACTCTATGTATGTACATATGATGCTGGTGGTTTCGCTTTGGTATGTGTATGTGATGTTCTTATGTGTTACGCCTTTGTACTTTTAACCTTGCTACTACGTTTTTTCCGTATATTATGGTCTGTACACCACACTTGCACATCTTTCTTTACACATTCCGATTGTCCATGGATTTTTCAATTGTATATGGTTCTAATGATCCTTTGGCACGTGAAGAATCAAACAGTCACTTTTTGTGATATGATATGCCCCCGTACCAATGGAATATTTCAACCCTGATATATTGAAAACGGTCTTAAGAATTGGATGCTTTAAGTTGTAATCAGAATTTAAAAAGCGTCTGTCATCGCACCTTGACATTTGGAGCTTTTTGTTCTTCATACAAACTTTACATGTATTATTTGGAATTCTCCATTTTTTTGCATCTGGGCGGAGTAGGTATTGAGAAATGAGTGGACACCTCTTGAAGAGGGTTTTTGGCCAATTTGTGACGTTATTTCGTCAGATATTTACTGACCTTTGTAGTCGATCGGGTGCCCCCGGGGAGATCTTGGGTTAAAGACTCAGTTTGGCAATAACGTGGTCAGTTTTTTGTTGACTTTAAGTTATTTGACTGAGTACCCCTGGAGAGGTTTGGGGTTAAAGACTCTGTTTGGTAATAACGTGGTCAGATTTGTACTGACTTTAAGTTATTCGACCGAGCACCCCCGGATAGGTTTTGGGTTAAAGACTCAGTTTGGTAATAACGTGGTCAGATTTGTACTGACTTTAAGTTATTTGACTGAGCACCCCCGGAGAGGTTTTGGGTTAAAGACTCAGTTTGGTAATAACGTGGTCAGATTTGTACTGACTTTAAGTTATTTGACTGAGCACCCCTGGAGATTTTGGGTTAAAGACTGAGTTTGGTAATAACGTGGTCAGATTTGTACTGACTTTAAGTTATTTTACTGAGCACTCCCGGAGAGGTTTTGGGTTAAAGACTCAGTTTGGTAATAACGTGGTCAGATTTGTACTGACTTTAAGTTATTTGACTGAGCACCCCCGGAGAGGTTTTGGGTTAAAGCCTCAATTTGGTAATAACGTGGTCAGATTTTTACTGACTTTAAGTTATTTGACTGAGCACCCCCGGAGAGGTTTTGGTTTAAAGACTCAGTTTGGTAATAACGTGGTCAGATTTGTACTGATTTTAAGTTATTGGACTGAGTACCCCCGAAGAGGTTTTGGGTTAAAGACTCAGTTTGGTAATAACGTGGTCAGATTTGTACTGACTTTAAGTTATTTGACTGAGTACCCCTGGAGAG
Source organism: Allium sativum (assembly GCA_030737875.1). Classification (NCBI taxonomy): domain Eukaryota; kingdom Viridiplantae; phylum Streptophyta; class Magnoliopsida; order Asparagales; family Amaryllidaceae; genus Allium; species Allium sativum. Next base: position 1,050,359,164 of record CM060916.1, on the reverse strand, counting down.
GTTTTGGGTTAAAGACTGTGTCTGTCTAGTTCCACGGAGTGGGTATTGATTTTGTTGGACATTTGAGTTGATCAAGATGCCTTGGTTATAAATCCATAACCCTAGGTCGATCCTCTCGAATGATACTCCTTTGGTGGAATTTTAGCGAGTCTTCTTTGACTTTACTCCGTTGGTATCTCCCGCTGGTTGGCCTTGGTGTTGTGTCCTTCTTTTTTTTATCTTATGGAGACATTTCTCACTTACCGTATTTCGATGGGAGTGCTTTATGGATTCATGTGCTTAATTTGTCCTTTTGGACTATGCTATGAACTAACACCAGGCTTTCATCGGGGAATGAACCAGCGAATTTTTCTTTTAATTATGTCCTATAATCAGAAATCATAACTGAGCATCTTTGAGTATATAATCAAAGGTATGCGATGTATAATTTAGAAAGGAGTCAAAAGAGCTGCTTTATTCATATTCATGTAATTTCATACAAAGTATCTATTATATTCATAGAAAAACACAAAGGAATATGAGCTAAAAGAGTTATTTGAAATAACGCCAGAGGTGATCACTGTTCCAGGCCCTTGGGACTTCTACTCCGTCTATAGTCTTGAGCTTAAAGGTACCGTCGAGGAGCTTTTGGTCGATGACAAATGGACCTTCCCAATAGGGGCCAAAGACACCTGTTGCGGTCATGATCTTCTTTAACACTAAGTCTCCCACTTCGAATGTTCTATGCCTGACCTTTTGATTGAAGTGTCGAGCAACTCTCCTTTGATGGGCGACTATCCTAAGCTCCGATTCAGTCCTTTTTTCTTCGAGTAAATCGAGGGCTTCAAGTTGCAGCTTTTCATTCTCTTTCTAGTTAAAGTGAATTATGCGGTGAGTAGGAACCTCTAATTCCACAGGTATCATTGCTTCCGATCCAAATGCCAGGGAGAATGGAGTATGCCCTGTCGCAGTTTTATGAGTCGTACGGTAAGCCCAAAGTGCAAGTGGCAGTTCTTCAATCCAGTTACCCTTAGCTTTCTCGAGACGTTTCTTAATGGTAGATTTCAGGATTTTTTTGACTGCTTCAACTTGCCCGTTGGCCTGTGGGTGGGCAAATGGTGCAAAGCTTTTCTGAATGTGATATTTGTCGCAAAAGTCTTTGAACTCATCGCTTTCAAATTGTGTGCCATTGTCGGTGATGATCTTCTACGGAATTCCAAATCTGCATATGATATTTTTTAAAACAAAATTGATCACTTTTCTTGATGTGATGGTTGCCAGTGGCTCAGCTTCCGCCCATTTAGTAAAATAGTCCACCACAACTATGGCGTACTTGAAGCCGGATTTTGCAGTAGGTAGTACTCCAATCAAGTCTATGCCCCAGACAGCGAATGGCCAAGGACTCAACATTTGTGTCAACTCAGTCGATGGAGCTCTTGGAATCTTTGCAAATTTCTGGCATTGGTCACATTTTTTTGCGAAGATCATAGAGTCGAGATTTACCTCTGGCCAGAAGTACCCATATCGAAGAACTTTTTTGGCTAGAGTTTGTCCACCTACATGTCCGCCACAATCTCCTTCATGTAGTTCTGCCAGGATTTCTTTGGATTCCTCCTTTGTTACACATCGTAGCAAAGGTGTTGAATATCCTCTCCTATATAAGTGACCATCCTGAACAAGATACAAACGGGACTTTCGGAGCAACTTCTTGCGATCCTTCAGGTTTTCAGGAAGTGTCCCATGGAGTATATAATTCTTAATGGGGGTCATCCACGAGTTTGGCTCGTCAGTTGTCTCCATAACCCAAACTATATCAGATTCTTCAACACTGGAACTAGATAAAACTTCAACTGGAACTAGACCGAAGATTTGAGGATCTCCGGTACTAGCCAACTTTGATAAAGAATCAGCTTTCCAATTTTCTCCTCTAGGGATATGAGAGATAGAATAGTACTCTAGATTGTCAAGAAACTCTTTGACTTTGTGTAGATACGTCGGGGGATTTCCGCTCTTGGTCTCAAATTCACCTTTGATTTGAGAAACCATCAACTGTGAATCGCTGAAGATCAACAAACTTCTCAGGCTTAATTCTTTCGCAACTCTCAGTCCCCCAAGCAAAGCTTAATACTCGGCCTCGTAGTTTGTGACTGGGAATTCGAATCGTAGAGCACAACATATTTGTCGTCCTTCTGGAGTATCAAACACTATTCCTGCCCCAGCACAGTATTCATTCCTAGCACTATCAACGAAAAGATTCCATTTGGTGACCAATTCATTGGTTTCTTCCATTTCCTCTCCTCTATCAGTGAACTCGGCAATAAAATCAGCTAGGGCATGCCCATTTATTGCTTTCCTGGGGTAATAAGTGATATCATACTGACTGAGCTCAATATTCCATTTTAGTAATCTCCCTGAGGTTTCTGGACGGAACAACACTTGTTTCAAAGGTTGATCTGTAAGGACCTTGACAGAGTGAGATTGGAAATAAGGCCTGAGCTTCTGTGAGGCGACAAGCAAAGCATATGCAAGCTTTTCTATCTTCGGATAGTTCATCTCCGCCCCGGTAAACCTTTTGCTGATGTAGTATACCAGCCATTGAACTTTATCTTCTTCCCTGATGAAGGCTGCGCTTAGAGCATGGGATGATACTGCAAGATATAGGAACAGACTTTCTCCATCCTTTGGTTTTGACAGCATCGGAGGTGATTCCATATGCTTGATAAGATCCTCAAATGCTTGCTGGCATTCAGGAGTCCACTGGAAATTCTTTCTTTCCTTTTTCAATGAATCCAAGAGGGGAATACACCTGTCTGTTGCCTTTGAAATGAAACGGCTTAGAGCTGATACCTTGCCATTCAAGCTTTGAAGTTCCTTCTTAGTCCGCGGAGCTCGCATTTTCGCAATGCGACCACCTGTGCTGGGTTTGCTTCAATGCCCCGGGCATTGACCATGAAGCCAAGAAACTTCCCTAAAGCTACACCATATGAACATTTGAGTGGATTCAGCTTCATGCGGTATCTCCTTAGGATCTGAAACATCTCGTCAAGGTCTTCCATATGACTTTTTGCTTCCTTGGATTTCACCAACATAACATCAACATAGACTTCCATGGTTTTTCCAATTTGCCCTTTGAACATTTAATTCACCAGACGTTGATATGTGGCACCTGCATTTTTCAAACCAAACGGCATTACCTTATAACAATACAAACCACGATTAGTTATGAAACTAGTACTGTCCTGGTCCGGCTCGTGCATCATGATCTGATTGTAGCATGAATATGCGTCCATGAAAGACAACCGTTCATGCCCCGCCGTTGCATCGACAAGCTGATCAATTCGAGGCAGGGGGAAACTGTCTTTTGGGCATGCTTTGTTTAGATCAGAATAGTCAACACACACCCGCCATTTTGCCGTTTGACTTTTTCACAAGAACAGGGTTGGACACCCATTTAGGATAGGTGGACTCGCGAATGAAGTTGTTCTTTAATAGCCTATCCACTTCATCCTCCAAAGCCTCAGATCTCTCAGGGCCTTGCATCAGTCTTTTCTGTTTCACAGGATGTATGCTAGGATCAATGTTCAGCTTATGCACAATCACTTCCGGAGATATTCCACACATATCTGAATGGTTCCAAGCAAAGACATCCAAATTCGTCTTTAGAAAAACAATCAATTCTTTTTGCAGCAAAGGATCCAACTGAGAGCCTATCTTTACCACCTTATCTGGATCGTTATCATGGACCTGTATAGAAATGGTAGCTTCAGCTGGTGCTGCCCTTTCCTCCCCTGCACTGGTTTTTCGCGGATCCATATCTTCTTGCATGTCATTGTATTCTCCAGCACAGGGGGAGGTCATTAATTGCTATAAGGGGGCTTCATGGATGCAGAGAGGAGCCTCCACATCCTTCTTGATGTCATACTTGCGAGCTTCAATCAACTCTGCCATATAGCAGTCTCTTGAGTCTTGAGGATCTCCTTTGATTACTCCCACTCCGTTTGCAGTTGGGAACTTCATCGTCAAACACCATGGAGCAAGAGCTATCTTGAAAGAAGCTAGCGCTGGTCTTCCCAAAAATGCATTATACCCTGAAAGCGAGTCTGTTATCACAAAAGACTGCATCATGGAAACTTGCTTCTTCCCCTCACCAAGCTCTACGAGGAGATCCACCACACCAATAGGCTGAGTTGGTACACCAGTGAAACCGTGTATTTTATTTTTACTTGCTCGCACATTATCCATGGACAACCCCATTTTAGAGAAAGTATTGTAAAACAGGACATTTACAGATGCCCCATTATCAATCAGTACCTTCTTCACTATTGCTGGACCCAAACCAATAGTGATCACCATTGGATCAATGGTTGGAGTCAGTATTCCACTAGAATCCCGTTCTCAGAATACCACATCTTCCCAGTATGTTTTTGGTATTTTGCAACGAAGTGAGTTACTGCAGACTTCGAATCCATCTTCTTTTGAAGTGTTGCTTAGTTCATTTGTATACCTGACAATATCCTCCCAGGTATCTCCTATCGGATGAGGTCCACCACTGGTCGTGTTGATAACAGGTCGAGAACCATTTGCAGATGTTCTTCCGTCTTGATCGGGATTAACCTACTGCCCTTGAGTAGGCTCAGTATCTGACGAACGTTTTACATACTCCTGAAGACGGTTTTTCCTTATCAACTCTTCAATCAGATTCCTCAAGTGCCGACACTCATTCGTGACATGATCCGATCGATTATGATATCGGCAAAACCTTCCTGAATTTGCAGCTTCTTCGGACACCTTTATTGGTTTCGGGCTCGGATAATCCTCCGTAGCTTTAGTTGCCATGTATATGTGCTCAAGTGTATCATTCAACGGAGTAAGGTCCGTAGGCTTGAAGAAGCGCCATTTTTTAAAATCCTTATCGTTCTTGGCATCATTACCGTTTCCTCTTTTTTGCCTCCCACCTGTATTTATTTGATTGGTTTTTGTAGAAGCTTCTTTTTTCTCCAGAACCACATTAGTTTTGGTCTTGCCAACGGAATAAATGGGATCATCTTCAAGACACATGTATTCCTCGGCTTTGTCGTAGAATTTCTCTAATGTGTTGGGCTTCTTTCTCTTTAACCACCTATCAAATTCAAAATGTTTATCTATGCCCCCCTTCAAGGCCATTAGAATTAGCCTTGGCTCGTGGTTCCCTACTTCAGCGGTGGCAGCATTAAAACGACTTAGAAAAGATCTAATCGTTTCACCCGGGGCTTGTTCCAACTCGTTGAGTGACATAATATCTCTAACTTTCGTTGTCTGGAGGCGGAATTGATCTTGAAAGCATCTTGCTAGTGTGAAAAAATTATCAATAGACCTGGGAGGCAATTTAGTGAACCATAATGATGCTACTCCTTCCAAGTACACTGGGAAGTACAAGCACTTAAGCTCGTCAGTTGCTTGGGCCCCATCCATGTGTTGGTCGTATCGAAACAAAAACACATTGGGGTCGCCTGTCCCATTGTAGGCTTGGATTGTAGGTGGCTTGAATTTCCGCGGGAAGGTTGCCTTTTTGATTCTTTCAGTGAGAGGGGTTTTTGATGGCACGAACTCCCATTCAGCCTCCCTGTCGTTTCGAGATTTGCTTTCTTTCATAAGCTGTTGGACCATTTTCAGGAGGCATTCCTTCTCGTGGAGGCTATCTGCGGGGCAGACGCTTTTGTCTTGACCGATAGCTTGCTTAAGCAAACCATCATGGTCGTGACTCCGGGGTCCTGGTCTTTCATCATTAGAAAGTGCCCCTTTGGCAGAATTGGCCGCTTGACGAGAAGTGATCCCCGCGTTATGGTTCCGATCAACATTCTTCGAATTCTCGTGCTTTCCTTTATTAGGATCAGAGATCTGTTGGATAGATTTTTCTCGGTTCGGACTAGAGGAAGAAGAACCGGTACCCTCTGCATGAGCAGGCTTTGTGGCTAACTTTGTCGTAGCGGCTTGAAGAGCAAAGAGTGAATCTAGCCTTGCCATTATGGCCTTGTTAGCTATTTCCTGCTGTTGTGTTAGACCAGCGACAGCTTGATCAAGCTCGCCTCTTGTGACATTCACGCCTCCTTTTGATGTTTCGCCTACTTCAAACCGGTTAACAGCGTGGGTTTCCTCATTAGATGCTCTAGCCCTTGCTTCCTTATTTGCTTTTGGCGGCATTATTTCAGAAAGTAGCTTGAACTTTGAGGAGAGTTCGTCAGAAGGCCCAGCTCGTAGATTCGAGCAGCCTATTTTGAGACTAGGCTTAAAAACTCCAAGATCTTCACAATATATTTGATGTCAGAAAGTAGATCGGCCCCACGGTGGGCGCCTAATTGTTTACACCAAAATTTGGCAAAACAACCAAAGTATTGCTTAACGCATCACCTAATTGGAGGCGGAATGCTTAGGAAGCATGTCACCTTTTCATAGGCAAGGCATAAGAATACCTTTTTTATTATGTGAGGCCATATCTAATATATCAAAATACCAAAATACGAAAAGAAGACAAGGGTTTATAGTGGTTCGACTCTTATTCGAATCTACATCCACTTTGAAGATAGAATCTCATTATTTACCAAGAGTTTTACAACATTTTCTCACTTATACATTCATAAGAGCTCTTTTGACATGCATTCATCTTTACATTCCTTTGAGAATGGTAGAAAGCTTGAAACACTTATGCTTTTTCCTCCATGGAAGCCATGATCATATGCTTGATAGATCTTCGATAAAGCATAAAGAAGAGATGTTGAAATGTTTGAAGAAATCCAAGAACCAATTTGGCAGCACCTCCTCTTGTTTCCGGAAAAGTCCCCCACCAAAAAATGATGGAGGTAGGGTGATATTTATAGACAAAGGAGTGGCTGAAATCTTGTATTCAGGGTTCTGGTCGGTATTTTTGGTATTTACGGAAATGCCACTGCCAGTTGTCTCCAGCTGTCAAGCCATTTTGGATGCTACGACCGACCAAAGTACTTTATTGAAGGGAAAGACGACCAGGAGGCTTAGATGCGGAGCGGACCAACCAGATGCGAACGAACGACTAGGAAGTTGAAACCAATAAGCGGACCGACCGGAGTAGGAGGAGCAAGATGGCGCTGTCTTCTGGAAATGCGCGACCAGGATCGAGAAAACATCAGAATTGGCTTCTTCAAATATGGGGTCGTCCTTGAGAGAAGAACGACAAGTTGACTTCCGCATTTGGAGTGACCAGAGGTTTCGCCCACAATGACCGACCCTTCCTTCGCTGTCTCAGGACCGACCCCTTCTTCAAATGCACAGAACCGACCCATACAAACTTGTTGATATCCCATCGATCGATTTGGGTGGATAATAGAATGTTTTTTTAGAGAGCTCAAGCAGATTTATATGAAGTATCCCCAACTATCTTTCAATTTTTTGGGGAATGAAAGGGAGGTGATATTAAAGAATCTTAGGGCCCACCATGCTAGATTAATATGTAATATGAAGGAAAGGGGTATTGGAGAGAAAATTAATTTGTTAAACCCCTCGTAGTTGACGTTAATTTGCACGGATATGAGTTGTGCTTCTTTTCGTTTTCTTTCTTTCATAGGATGTTCTGTGGTTTGAACATTGATGTTCATTATCTGAAAAATGATCTTGTAAGTGGTAGCATATTTTTTTACATAAATAGGAATGTTTTCCTGAAGACATTTCCTTTTTCATTGATGAGGGTGTCCAGATTACTCCATACCCCGGAGATTTTGTGGGGAACTTTCTTAGCGATACTGAAGATAGGTTTGACCCGCTCGGGGAGCTACTTGCGCAGCGCTTGAAGGAGCAAATAGGTATATTTGAAGCTCGGATAAAACAAAAGGGAAAATTCATCTTGGAAGTGAAGTGGGATATAAAGAAAATTCCTTCTATCGATTTTGATGGAGAAAAGGATGAACTTCAACGTCAAGCCATTGACTTAGAGGCTGGACGCTGCGATGTGTTGACAAAATGTAAAGAATGGGAATCTATTTTTGGATGTACTCTTGAAGCTTCCACTCCTGTTGTCTTGCAGATTCCGATGGGGTTTGAATCTTCCGAGCTTGAGATAAGGGACTTTCCCTTTAGAATGGATCATTCTCTTGCCGCTAGGTGGCATAGACAGGTTAAGGCCAACATGAAAGGTTTTAATGATAGGAAAAGCATTGAGGACAAGTCTCGTCATGCTGACTTTTACACTTCCAAAATTAGGCAATTACAAAAGGAGAAACAATCTTTACACAAAGACGCTTTTGACTTGAAGAAGGAAAATAGAAATATTCCTGAAATGGGAAAATCTTTCAACCGAGCTTTACAGTGGCAGACTAAACCCTTAGATGATTTGTGTGTGGTGACAGAAAAGATACGAAAGTTTGAGGGACTTTTGCAAATTGCGATTAATCATTCTGCAACTTCTTTCTTGTCTAATGAATGAAAGGCACTTCACTGGGAACTAGAGTATTGTTTATACCAAAGCTTTAGTATCAGAATATGGGTGTTCTTTTCCAAAGGAAATGCGTTTGTCTTGCAACCTTTTCTGTAAATAACTATGTAAGATATAAAGTGCCTAGTATATCATCTGTCGCATGCAATATTTTACGATGATGGTGTTTATGAACAGAGGCAAGACATACAACGTTACTACTCAACACGTGATGACGCATCTTAACTTAAACATTTTTCTCTCACTATTGTCATGACGGGGCACATGTTTTCAGTATACTTCTTTAAGAGTTTTCCTTATAGACTTTCTTGGAGTGTCATTAGTATTCAGTAGGGCTAATAGTAATGAGATGCAGAAGGAGCGAAATATCTATAGTTCTTACTTGCATGGTGTGTGCTAGTGCAAATATTTGATATACTTGGGTGAACAATTGATGAGGGCATAGGTTAAAGACACTTCCCTGAGCAAGTGAGAAGACCATAAGTTTACAACTAGTAATGGAGGAAATGCGATTCCAAGCTGGGTTCATGTTGGCGAGAGGGTTGATAAATTATTTATTCAACTTTGACAATTTGTAAATATCCAGATTTGGATATATTGTAATGAGACCGGAACTCTATGTCTGGATGTGGCTCGCACCTGAGTCGACCTAGATTTTGGCATTAAGATGGAAGGCCGAGGGCTCGCTTTTGGCTTTTTGTCGAGAATTGGATCAACCTGGATTCGGTATTGAGATAAGATCAGGATTCCCCTCTCGAGCTATTTGTAAAAATCAGCTCTAACCCAGATTCGGGTTATAAGGATAAAAGACCGGAGGCCCACTTTCGGTATTTACGCGAGACTAATCCACCCAGATTCGGGTGTTAATATGAGGGACCTAGACCAACCCTTGTTCAGGTAGTTAAAGATTGAAGACCGATAGCTCCCTTTCGTCACTAACAGAAGTAACGAACCACCCCCTATCTGGGTAATTCAGGATTGAAGACCGGGAGTCCTCTTCGGCATTTGTGAAGAGCCGAATCAACCCTGATTCAGGTGTTTGAAGATAAAAGACTGGAAACCCCTTCCGGCATTATTGTTTTGTGTACTCCATTGGACATAGCATGTGAAGCAGAGGTTGTACGTGCTTCCTGAGCTACTCTCTGGGCTTTTGATGTCAAAAAAGAGGATGTATGAGCTTTATTGGCCACTCTCTTGGCCTGTGCATCCGGTGCGCTTGGGTAGATTATCCATAAGCAGGGCCCAAGGACTTACCCGACCTCCCTCCAGGACTGACCATCGTACGTGATGATAAGTTCTTAAAAACATAGACGGGGCCATCGTACGCACATAAATAAGGCTTACTCTTTTGATGCTCTATACTGACCATCGTAGGTGCTTGTAAAGAATTACATGCCACCCCCTTCTAGGGTGCCCTATCCTGACCATTGTAGGTGATGATAGGGTTGGCGTTCCATTCTGCGGGTAATGCGAAACATAAGCAGAGGTAGGAACTGCTTTTCTACGAGCATATGTAGGACGTGCTTAGTTCTAGCAGAGGTAGGGCATGCTCTTCTACGAGTAGAGGCGGGGCGTGCTAATGTTAGATGCACCGCCACGACCATTTCTGGTGTGAAACGGAGGCTTACACTTTTGATGCTTTAACCCAGCCCCCTATGATTTGGGCATGGAGAAGGACTAATACACCATCCTCCTCCAGGGGATGCCTTGCCCTGACCACTTTAGTGGTGACAAGGGATTTGATCCATTTACAGTTTGATCCCTTTTGTGTTTTTTTAAACTTCGAATGGAGGGTTTTCCATACCCTCGGTCGTGTTTGATAATCCTTTTCCGAAGGATTTTTACTGAACCTAAACTGATCTTGCAATTGGCCTTGGCTGATGAATTTGATGATCCTTTCCTCAAGGATTCTGTAGTGATTAGTGTCATGTCCATTCTTCATGTGGTAAGGACAATAGGGCCCTCCTGGTTTTCATTTGTATTTGGGACTTTTCTTCGTGGACGGCCAATAGTTGAGTTCGTGTCTGGTTAGGAAATAGATATTCTCCATTGAGGTAGTAAAGTAATATTCCTTGAGTAGTATTGTTATGAACTTCTTTTCTTGTCGTTGGGACTTAACCATCTCGTGATCCAACCCTGTTGTTTTACCTACATCTCCATTCCTACTTCCCAAAGTATTCTGAGATTGAGATGTTATTCATTCGGACCATTTGTTGGCGAAGTGGCCAAAATCATCCATTATTTCTTATTCAAACGCCGTTCCTCTGATCTGTTTGTAGAGTGTTTTCTTTAGGTGAGAGAAAACACTAGTATCTTCTGATGCGAAGCCATTTAAGGAAGGTGTTGACGCTGGTTTTATGTGGAAAAGGTTATAATCCTCTGTATCGGAGGCATATTGTTCTACTTCTCTTTTCCGCTTTATTATCCGTAAGGCCTCCGCTCTCAACCTTCACTCTTCTATCACTCCATGGTCAGTAATTTTTGACTTATCCATTCGAGATCCCGAAGACTTTCGTTGGGGACTTTTACCCAAAATTTTGCTTCTTTAAAGCTTTAGTCTAACCCGGGACGAAACAGCACAGATAGATATGTGGCTGTTAACCATAAGGTCGGAGGTTCAGGCCATCCTTCTAGAGCTAAAATGTTAAAAATATTTTTTGTCAACACCGGAGATAGGCCAATGGGAATGGATCTAAGGAGAAAATGAGCTGTTAGCTTTTGCATGCTTCGGTCAGGTTACTGCTTCTAGTTATCAAAGCCTTGAGGAGGAGGATCGCCAAATGCCGCTCTTCGACAAAAGAGGCTTAATGGATGTCAGAATGGGATTCCAAACCAAGCTTGTGGAAAGATCTAAGCTCATAAAAAGGGAAATCTAGGCGTATAGGATGGATTTAATCCTACTGAAAGAGGTGTTTCATCGAACCTGTTGAATGGCTTAGACAGGGATCCACATATATATAGGAAGCAAACTGTAATTATAACAACAACAGTTAAGAAATAATATCATAAACTCACAGAGTAATACTCTAAGTATGGATTTACTCTTTGTTAATCTTCGATTTGTACTACGTGAATAGTATGGAAAAAATTCTAAATCTGATCTGTGTAACATGTTTTTTATAAAGAAGTAGTACAACAATTGGAATCAGTCCCCTGCAAATGTGACCCCTGGGATCTTATTTATGGAAAATTCGGGGTCCCTTATGCTTTTGGGCTATTGGGCCTGCAAGGGCCTCTATCGGCAGTCTTTTCCCCTAGTTCCGAATGTTTGGCTTCCGGCTGCTTTTGTAGTGTTAATTATCGCCTCCGAAGCGAAGGTCTCGGCTAAGTAGGGCTTCTTTGAGATTGAGATGGACTTGTCATCATGGAAACTTTTGGATGGTATTTTAACTTCCGGTCGTAGCTTTCGGACGTAGGCTTTCGGATGTAAGCTTCTAAATGTAGGCTTCTGGCTTTCTCGCGAATACTTAGAGGAGCTAGTCTTCCAGATGTATGTTGATAGCTACAGGTTCGAAACCACTTCCGGAGTTGGCACTAAGTAGATTAGTATTAATTGTCTGCATCTCCGCTAGAATCCCAGTTAGCCTTCCGGTGGAGCTTTTGGGATGGTCCTGTCTTCCGAAAGGTATCTCCCGGTGATGTATGGTTGTCTACCAATGTGACCTTTCGACACTTGTGCAGCAGATGTCCGGAAGCTGGTTCCGAACATATATTGTTGGTGTGTTTCTTTTGACGTCTTCGCTTCTTGATGCACCAGTATTAAGTGAATTTATACCGATAGCTTTTTCGGGTCTCAATTAGCAGAGCTCTTATCTCCCTTTTTCCTTGTTTCTGGTTTAGACAACCTTTCGTCATGGAATTCCCTGTCGGATAGATCCCGCAAGATGAACCCTGTCGTGTAGGCCCTGCCGAATAGACTTTGCTGGAACTTTGAAGGCTTTGGGCTCTTTTCCTCTTGAAGGGCATCGGCTTATGCTACTCTCAGATCATTCTTTCCCATTTTCAGCTCTTCCCATTATTCGGTTTTCTGCTTGTGGAAGGTTTTTCCGCGTTTGTGTTCTTTCGATGCTCATTCATCGTCAATTGGTTTCGAAGTTTATTTCAGTAGTAACAATTTGCATAACATTCTAATAAATCTAACAAGATTTCAAAAAATTAATAAAATCCATAAAACACTATTCACCTCCTCTAGTGCTTAGTTTACCTTAAGAATCTTAATCTACATCGCTAACAAGCTTTAGGCGGGAATTTTTCCTACATAGATGTGACTTCAACAGATAGTAGCATCGTTTGTGGAATGATAGTGGTGAAAAGCAAGCGGGTGCAAACACATTAGACACAGCAATGAAAGGCAAGCGGACGTGGCCTGTTATATCGGCAACGACGAAAACCAATGGGTGAAACCCAGCAGACACGACTATTTGAAAATGTGACTGACGAATATAAATAGAGGAGGATACTGATCACATTCTCCATTTGACTTTTCTGTCTTCTTCCTTCTCTCTTCTTTGCTCTCACTACTACCTCCATTGTCAAATGCAGAGTTGACATACTCATTACAATCTCGTGTAGAAATATTTTGTTATATCTTTGGAAATCTTGCAATTAAAAGCTTTAAGGACATCGTTAAGGCAAGCCTTAAATTCCCCTTTATTTAATTTTCTTCGAAAAATCGCTGCGATTTGTTCGTTATGTAATGCAGTTTTTATATTTGCACTTGTATTGTTTCCCTGTTTGTAATATAGTATAGCCGACTTAGATGAGTCGTGTTGAAGCCATACTCGATGGAGATGGGTCATAGTAAAGTAATACTCAAAGGTGACAGGTTGTAGTGAAATCATACTCGACCAAGACGGATCGTGGTAAAGACATTAGACGAAGATGAGTCACACAGTGATTATACTAGACAAGAACAGGCTCGGCGGGTCATAATGAAGATGTACATGTACTTGACAAAGATGGATTGAATTATATCCTACTTGATATAGGCAGACTGCAGTAGAATTATATTAAAACGTAGGTCATATTGCTACTTTACTTGACCGAGACGGATTATAGTAATTGATGCTTAGATACGTATATAGTATGCAAAATAGCTTTCTTGTTGATATATGTGCAATTTGGTAGTTTAGATCTAATTTATGGTTTTTTGTTGATTTAGTGGTTATTTGATGTTCCGAATCCAATTTTATGTTGGCTTGTCGATTTTTATAGCACTAGAGCCATTTTGATGCTGTATAAAGATAGCATTCACTTATACTTAATTAAACTCATATACGAGCTTATATGGTGTCTTTTGGTGGAGTTTTGTTTATTTCTTTGTGTAGTACCTTTGTTCTTAGTTTGATGCTAACACATTTCAGTGGAAATAAAATTCTTCCTTATGATTAATTATGTTGTTCTTAAGATCTCATAGGTTGCTTCAACCTTAATTATTTCATGTATTAACTGTTTTCATGGACTATATAATTCCTTTTGTTTCAGTAAAGAATTTTTACCTATATGATTTCATATTTCACTTGTCATATTATAACTGATATGTAAACTTGACCGATCCATGTATTTAATACTCGAGTCAAACCAAGTTATTTCAGGGTGTAACATGATGTTGATTCATGGTTAGCTAATCTATCATAGACTGTTAGTTTGAATCTATACTACCCTAGTTGAGTATTCGTGCATTTGAGACATTTATATGCTTATTTATTTGAGATTATTATTATTACATGCATACATGTACACACACACAGAGAGAGAGAGAGAGAGCGAGCTTATGTATAGCCAGTCGAAGATAACGTGAATATTAACAGGGTTGGATATTAAGATCATAGGCGATTACCATTCATATACACCCGTAGAGAGCAATATTATTCATATATGTATGAGTTGGAGAAAATAAGGTGATTGATTAATGATCAAGGCTTATGAGGTTTGAGATGAGCTTGCTCCTCAGGTACTTCATCAAGAGCCTTGCCGCATCCCCTGCACCTACCAATGTTTATGGGTTTGGGAACGCAACATTCATAGGCACAGCCTGGTCTTTTCCCAGAAATTGACCCTGGATGCAAAGCTGGATACCCAATTGTCCTCGTCGCACCTGCAAAATTAGTGATATGTATCTCATTTTTGTTACATGCCATCCTATAAGGCCTCGATCAGCTATGCCTTATTTTTACCATTCTTAAATTCAAGTACTTACCGGCTACAGTCTCAGAATTGAAAAGGACAGTAGTAGCAGCCAAAAGAAGCCAAAATATAACCAAAGTTTTCACTGAAAAGGCCATGATCGTATTTCTTGTTTATGGTGGTGCAGTAAGATGAAGAGAAAGTAATGAAAATGCTGCTTTATTTATAAGCACAAAAATAAACCAGGAAAATATCTATGTGGATGACATGCATTTAATTCACAGGGACAGTGGGCCTTGTTTACTCGTTATATGGCAGCCAGTCACATTGCTGTTTAATATAAAGTTAGATTTTTAATTTATTTAATGGCATTTTGAATTAGATCAACGTACGTCTACTTAAATTTTCTTGATTATTTTTATTGATTGACCATCGTATGCATATAACTAATATTGGAAATGAAATTCTTAATGTTCTTTCTTCTTTTAGAAAAGCTATATTACATTCTTTTATTTCATAACAACTTATATGGTTTTATAACTAAAATTAGTTTTAGTTTTCAATTTCTCTGTAATTCAAGTTACTGCACAATTCTAAAATAATATAAAATATGTTGTCCATACGAACATCAAACTAAATACTGTTTGCATCTATAGAATTTTTTTATGCTTTCCAATACAAGGACGTTTTGGACCACGGTCTTTTTCAGGACCGACTTTCTGTGCTATTTCCTAATGATTATTTAGTGCGAATGACTTTCTCTTCCTTCATTGACTTAAGACTTCATTTTCCCTTAAGTTCTTTCCATAATCATTTAGGATCCATCTCGCAGTGAAAATTGACACGTTACTGTTGCGTTCACGTTCGACGCGTCAAACGCATGCAACAGCCATAAACAACCAAACTCCACGCTTGCGAACATTAGAAATTAGACCATCGGTGTCCAACGCATCGGACACCAATGGTCCAATTTATAACATTCTGATCCATCCCCTATATTACAACTTCCCCCTTCTTCTACCCCTTCACTTACAAACTACACAATCCCCTTCTTCTTCTATTTTCTTCCAATCGATTCTGAGCATCAAATCAAGTTTTTTTTTATTAATTTTGTTTTTGTTATTTTTAGTAACTCAACATAGTTTTTTATCTTGTTTTTTGATTCAATTTGCATTTTATTTCCCAGTATGGTCAACCGAGAATCTGCATATCACTGCCGTTCAATGCAACTCAGATTATGATGTAATGTGATGTTGAAGCATATGGTGCTTGCGGCAGTAACAAAAAAGGTGTGCACAAAACAGTTGCAAAAAGTTCAACAACGCCGTACAGAACGATCTGTACATTGCATCGATATACGAAAGCAAAATCCGAAATAAATATGATAGCCTTCGACAAAAGTGACTCAAATTGGATGCACTGCTAAACAAGACTGGTGCTGGTTGGGAACCTTGTAAGAGAACGATTTCTGAAAGCGACGAATGGTGGGAAGATCGTGTAAAGGTCTGTGAAATTTAATTTTTATCGTTTATTTATAGATAGTTACTTACAATTTATTTTTTATTTTTAGGAATTTGGACCGGATATTATAAAATATAGGAAACGTCCACTAAAATACTTAGAGACGATGCAACAATTATTTCATCGGACGAATGCTACTGGTATTTCATCGTACATGCCTACTGCTACCGTATAACCGTCACAGACTAGTACGCTGCCTTTAAAACAGAACTGTTGTGAAAAAAACGAATAGGAATGAATTGATGGTGAGGCAAAACAAATAACAGGCAGTCACCAGCAAAGCAATCACAGATCTAGCAATAAAAGAAATAACACAAGAGGTTTATAGTGGTTCCACTAACGTCTTGTTCGTGTACGTCCACTTGGGGAGAGGAGATTTTATTACTTTTCTCAATAAGAAAATTTACAAGACTAATAATAGGGAAGAAGAAGAACTTTTAGAGATGATACACCACACATTTTTTAGATGATAATACATTCACTAATCCCTATCCTTATATGAGGATTAATGCTTGGGTTTGAAGTAATTGATTTATGATACAAATCAATGACCAATTAATTCTCCTGATAGGCTTCCTTGTTTAACCAACCAATTAGGGAATTAATTCCTTATTTCACTATCCCAAAAAATAACCTTCTTCAAAATCTTCCACTTATGCAGGTAATTTATTGCCCTATCTAATTTTGCAAAAGATGCAAAAAAATTCAAATATCGTCCAAATCTTTTGCAGTTGAAAATATTATATTACTAAAATTAACAATATTTCCCAAATCTTCTCTAATTGGAAATATTCTATCACCGTAATCAATAATGTCTTTCAAATCTTCTGCAAATGGAAATATTATATCACAAATTCTAACAATCTCCATCTTGATACTATATTTCCTTGAAAGCATACCAACTCCACCCGCATCCTCTTACTCTAAGCATCTTCTCAGATAAGACAACATGGTTACTTCCCCCAATGAGTTTCGGCATTGCCATCACCCATTGCACTTTGTTAACAAACTCCGGCTACGCCACTGCCTGCCAACAAAGTGTACAAAGTTACCCCTTCAAGTAAAACCTATCAATCTTCACCATGAAAACAAACGTTTCCATGAACCATCTCAACCCTCTCCCTACACCATGCAACCACTTGGCACCTAGCATTTCAATAAGCGATTCCAATTCGAGCAACGCCCGAGCTTAGCAGTCTGCAAAGACTTATGCATGTCCACTGCTTTCTCCTTTGATCTATGACCAACTTCAGACGATCCCTTCTCCCGCTTATCAAGCACATCCTCTTGGCAAAATCCCACCTTGTTGAAGCTTTCCCTTTTGATCATATTCTGCTTATGTAGAAACTCAAAGTCCATTCTCATATGCCTAGCTTTGACATCTTTCCACGAGAAATGTAGGCTCCAACCCTTGACTCTCCAAGTACAGTGCTTCCCATCTCTTGACTTTATTTTCTTCTTCTTCTCCCCTCTCTCCATACCAATTAATAAGCCTTCTGTACTACTTCCTCATCGACCTTCACTTAACCCCTTCATTTGATCCTTCAAATCCTCAAATAGAAGACCTCTCTTCACATCAAGATGTGCCTTCACTGAAGTACCCTCTCTCATCCGCATGGTGAAAAACGTCTTCAGCAAAATCAGACGATTGGTTAGTGACATCTTTAAATAGAGTTTTTCCATCTTGGTCCAAATGTCCTTAGCAGTGGTCTCACCGCTAATCTCTGAAATGACATTTTCTCCCATTGCTATTTGTAAAGTAATAAATGCCCATTGTTCCATCTCCTTCCTTTGCACGGCTGAAATATCATTCGTTAACTCCTCAGGAGCAAACACCACAGGATGAACATTATTCCTCATCAAAACAACTTTCATCCTCCATTGCCACTTCTCGAAGTCATTATCCCCATTCCATCTTTCTACTGCTAACTGAGATCCAGCTGCCATATATGTCCCTTTGATATATGGCCTTGATACAATTGCTGAATTCTCCTCATCTCTTGCCATAATGCCTAACACCCTTTCTCAATCAAACTCGCTTCGATACCAATTTTTGTGGAAACAAAACGGATAGGAACGGATTGATGGTAAGGTAAAACAAACAACAAATAGTCACCAGCAAAGCGATCATAGATCTTGCAATAAAAGAAATAACATAAGAGGTTTATAGTGGTTCCACTAATGTCTTGTTAGTGTACATCCACTTGGGGAGAGGAGATTTTATTACCTTTCTTAATAAGAAAAATTACAAGACTGATAGTAGGGAAGAAGAAGAACTTTTAGAGATGATACACCTCACATTTTTTAGAAGATAACATTCATCTAATTCCTATCCTTATATAAAGATTAATGTTTGGGGTTGAAGTAACTGATTTATGATATAAATAAATGCCTAATTAATTCTCCAATTCTCCTGATAGGCTTCCTTGTTTAACCAACCAATTAGGGAATTAATTCCTTACAACAGTATCCCAAAAAAACCTTCTTCAAATCCTTCCACTTATGTAGGTAATTTATTGCCCTGCCTAATTTTGCAAAAGATGCCAAAAATTTATGATATCTTTTAAATCTTCTACAGTGAAAATATTATATTACTCAAATTAACAATATTTCCCAAATCTTCTCTAATTGGAAATATTATATTACCATAATCCATAATATCTTCCAAATCTTCTGCAAATGGAAATATTTTATCATAAATTCTAACAATGCTAGAAAACCCCGAATTATCACAAAACCAATTGGCAATGCGAAGGGTGAACTCATTATAGTTATACAAGATTCATTTTATGAATTCCCCAATGTGGGACTTGTCTCAACACGTCCCGAACGTGTAGCATATCATGAGCCTAACACATGGACCTTTATTGGGTGATGTGGATAAGTGTGGCATTGTGCACACGAATTAAACCTGCTCTGATATCATGATAGAGAATCTCAAATTATCACAAAATCAATTGGCAATGTAAAGGGTGAACTCGTTATAGTTATACAAGATTCATTTTATGAATTCCCCAATGTAGGACTTGTCTCAACAAATTTAACACAGAATACATTTGACAGGACAAGAGCTTTTGATGGGCTTTTTAATCCATTGGATGAAACGCAAAATGAACATATCCCAAATTTGAATTCACCATCAAATCCTCCATTGCAACAAACTCCAATGAATCCTTCATTTCACGAAACTCCAATTAACCCTCCTTCGCACCAAACTCTAATGAATTCTCCTTCGCAACCAACTTCATGTAAATGTTCAAGAAGACGACGTGGTGAAAATGAAGACAAGATGGCTGAACTTATTGGAATAATACATGAGACGCATTCTGATATTCCGAATACCGGTACCAGGGAAGAATAAAGGAAAGCTCTACAAACTATGCAAATATGGTTGCACGCATTCAACGTCTTATAGAAGGAGATGAATTTGATAAGCAATATTATTTCTTATGGAACCCAACAAAAAAGAGGTATTCACTGTTCTTCCCGAAGATATAGCGAAAAGTTGGTTGATATCGAGTCTTGCAGTTCGACGTCACACAAAAGAATTCCATACTTATCTGATAAAACATTGTGGTGCCAACAAGTAGGATGTTCATGTCAGTTTATTCTTTTATTTCTATTGTATTTTCTTTTTTATGAAATGTTGTAGCTTTTTTATATGCAATCAGTATTTAATTTTCAAACAAAAAAAAAACAAAATGAAAATACCACACTTAAATACCTCGTTCGCAGCAAAAAGATGCAATCCTCGTTCACTAACGTGTCACGCTCAAATGCTACACTCTAATACCCAGTGACCGTTCGTTGAAAACACACCCTTAGCAATACTTATAAGATGTTAAAGTATTGCACTTAACACTAGAGTCAAAGATTTTAACAAAGTTCACATAATATCATGATACAATGCTCATTTCAAATTTGTTTTAGTTTTTAGTATCGATTGCATTAGCAAAACTGAAACCTGTGACAACTCAAAATCTTAGCACCGGCGATGCCGAAACCAAATAATACACTCTCGATACTAAAATCTTACCCGTACCAAAGAAACTTAAGGCTCGTTGCCAATGAGATCGAAACCAAGAATACCTCAGTATCGATTATACCAGCACTAGAACTTCAAGCTTCTCTGATACCAAAATAAAGAAATTAAGACTTCGATGTCAACTGAACACAAATTCGGTATCGATTAACTCGAAACCAAATGAAATAATGAATTCTTGTATTCGTAAAACCGAAGTCGCAAGAAGCTAGCAATAGTTAATCTTGATTTCATTGGTGTCGAAGAGGATTTCATCCTTTCAGCAGAAATTAAAGTCCCTCATCTCTGACACAACAAATTTTGCACTTAAGCCCAAGAAAATATCTAATTTTTGATTATCGGGAATGATAGCTGATAAATCTTTCTGATTCACCATTAATGTCTATTTAAGCTAATTGCAGTTTACTCGATTTTATTCTAATGAGAAATCAGAGTTTATTTAACCTCGATTGAATTCATAATCGAGCTCAGGAGATAAACGATTTTCGGACCTTAACTAATCGATTCATAAAATAATCAAAGAAAGGATTGGATCTCTAGCTCTGAAAAGCTTATGGAATTTCAAAGAACAATGATTTTGTTTGAGTGTAATTTCCTGCAGGAGAAGAATAAAGAAAGAAGAAATGGAATCTTTATACTAAAGCACATCTTATCCTGAACGTACAAAAAATTATAGGCCAATGGTCCAAATCAATCGTGGAAGGCCAAAAGGAAGGAAAATCGTGTACTTTCAAGAAAGTGCAGAGAAAAAGCCGAAGCTATTGACTTTGAAAGTCGAAACTACTCCTTCACTAAGGGGAAAATATGAGTACCAGATTTTGACACCGAAACCAAATTAAGGTGAAGGGGTATCGGAGTGAAACCAGCACCAGAATAGAGGCTTAGGTGACCTTCAGCCGACACCGGAGTGCCATGAAGGACCGATACTGGAAGCTTAAGGACTAAAAGACTAAACATCACCCGCATAAGGACTTGGCATGTGTGCTATCGACACCAACAAAGGGAAGAAATAGCCTGGTGTCAATACCAGGAAGATAACATATATCTATACCAACATGAGAAAGCAGTTAGCCTGAGTTCGATATTGGACAATGGAGACAGATACGTAAGAGTCGGTACCGAGGAAGGTAAGACTAAAGAACGAAGTAGATACCGAGAAACGGTGTCCCAAGCAGCAAAGTGGAAGCCAAGAACAAGAGGTAAAGGTAATCAGTTCGACACCGAACATACTAGCTTAATTATAATACCAGACCAAAGCCAAAAGCATGAATGAAAAGCACAATACCAATACGGGAGTAATGCTATCGGTACCAATTGACTTGGTATCGATATTAATGCAAAGACAACACCCAGAAGCTACTAAAGCAGGCCGATGCTCAGGGCTTGCCACCTGCACCAAGGTTTGCCACTGAAACAGAAGTATAAGCTTTGAAAAAGTTTCACTTTGATTGCTTAAGCGTGATAATTGTGAGAGATGATAGGTAATATCATTGAGAAGAGGCAACGGGTAGCTGAACTATGATGGTACAAAGGACGAAGAAATGAAGTTCCATGGACACAACCTTTAGGGATTTGGTACTAAGGTATAGGGTGAGGCTATATGGTAGGAGTAAGTGTTGTACATGGATCAAGAACAAGAATGATATAGGACATTTTGTGATTGGTTATCAATGATACATTTTGGCTGGCTATTAGTGCAAAAAATGTAAGCCACAAACGTTATTAAAAACGATTGCCACTGAAATGTAAATATCAATTACCATTTCAAGAATAATAATACAACATATGTAATCATATCAGCTGTATTTGTTAATAGCTTTGATTATTTAATTATGTATGTAAATAATTGTTTTAATCAAGTGTTCATAATGTTTGTGAAATGTTGTATAAAAAGTACAAGCTACACTTACTGAATATTGTACATACTAAATAGCTCAAGAAATCATTCGAAGTGTACTAACAAAGATAATAAAGTGTGATCGAAACAATAAATAGGACACTTAAAAGAAGTTGCATAGAACTTATTTACAATATTTTGAAATCCCTGTACAGAATAAAAATATAACTTTTTTCATTAATGTACATGTTACTTTTTGAACATTTTTTTATTGTTTTGGAACTATATTTACGATGAATAGAAAACATTGAAAAATAAATATAAAATATTTTATTAACTTCCTAAAAGAAGTTTCATCAATGCTTAAACTGCATTGTTGAAATTATATTTCACAATTTTTAGGAATTATTGCGATTTTTTTTGTAAATCAACTGATGTAATGGTCTATACAACATTAAATACGCATTGTTAATAACATTTATTTTATGCAACTATGGATACAACAATGGCAATTGAAATATTGGTAAAGTGTTTAATTTAGCTATGTTGGTCCATTATTATAGAAGTGCATTTTTCTTGCAATGGTTTCTTTTATATAATTGTGGAGACTACAACCATTGCAGCCAAGCAAATAAAATGATATATAATTATATATATGGTGTTACTATCAACACCGCGGTTTACACTTCGGCCACCTTTTGAAATTTAATACAAACGATTATTTTTTATATACTTCTGGCTACCATACATTGTTCTTTCACTCAGTTATTCTCCACTGTACTTCTTCTAGGAAAAACACGTACTTCTCACGATTTCAAAGTCTAAACTCTAACAAAAGCAGATATTCTTTTGTGTCTAGTAGAGATGGAAGATTAAGATAAAAAAAGAGGATAAATTGCTTGATTTTTATTAATTTCTATTATGTTATAGAACATGTTGTTTGGTTTTTTTTAACGGTTTAGGGTTACCATTGCGTTTTAGGAAATTTTTTCCGCTGTGTTCGAAATTTCAAGCTTGGAGGATATTAAATTTGACGACGTTATAATAGAGAATAATAATGTAAATTTTGATTTATAGAATTTTTATCCGTATAACGTACGTATCTTCTTTTACAAGTTGATACATTAACTTTTTTGTCATTTCATAGATGGAGTATTTAAATGATGATAAATTGGACGATAAACATAATGATTTTGATAATATTATGCAGGATGGTCGAACAAATGACTTAAAAACATAAATGCATGATGTAAGCGAGGAAAGAAGCGTTCGTGTAGAGGAAGGTGCTGGTGGCCTCTCCATTTTTAGATTATTAATTTAGACGGTGGCCAGTAAAGAAAATATAAAATATTTGGGGTGTTTTTAGTTTTGGTGGCCAGAAGAAGTGTAAATCGGGTTGTGAACAGTAGCACCCTATATATAATAATCGTATTTTTATATATTGTAGAAAAACTCTATAGACATTAAACTCACAAAGGGAATAAAAAAATTCACTTTTGTTGGCACCACTATAACAAGATCTGCTTCTGTTGGATTTAGACTGAACATACAGATGTAGAAACATACTCGTTATAATCATACAAATAAAACGATAGGATAATATAAGCAAAGGTTAATAACTTGCAGTTACACAGTAGAAGATAATGTCAATATTAACAAGGGGGTTATTAAGAGCATAGGCAACCATTTATTCATATTAGAATTAACATATGACGACAAGCAAGCAAACTGAACATGATCGGATACGAATTGTTTCAAAAGGAACAAACATATAGCAGTGCGTAGCTCCATACACCCCCAGAGAGCAATATTATTCATATAAATGAGTTTGATAAAAAAGGTGATTGATCATCAGAGCGTATGAGGTTTGAGATTGTTGAAAAATTAAACTTGACTTGGGCCATGAGATTGGGCTATAAATAATTTAAAGAGGAAGAGTTAAAAGAGAAGCCTAGAACAAGAAATATCTTGATACGTGTTGATGTGGAAGGAGTCTAGAATTATCCTTTTTCATGTTGTAATAAAATAATTAGTATCTATCGATTTCTACTCTTTAATCATGTATAAAAGGGCCTAGATATTTTGTAGGAGAGTTATAGAAAACTCTAGAGAAAAGCTATGTACGTAGGATTAAAAACATCTCCACCATTCATTTGAGATGTGAACTAGTATAAATAGGAGAAGTATGTCTCACTTGTAACCAAGAAAAAAAATTGTAAGTAAAGTTGCAATAAAGTATCACTTCATCTTTTGAAAACAATCTCTCATTTTCACTTGTTATCCAATTCAACATCAACTTAAGAATTTTACTAACATTGGTATCAGAGCCAGGTCGTTGGTTAAAAAATTATGGCGATTCCATTTCAAGTTCCATTGCTAAAGAAGGAGTACTATGATAATTGGAATATTCACATGAAGGCGTTGCTTAGATCACAAGATGTGTGGGATATCGTTGAAAATGGGTATGTTGAACCCGCCGACATCACCACTTTATCCCAAAATCAAAGGGATAAATTGATTGATACAAGAAAGAAGGACCGAAAGGCTCTTACTCTCATTCATCAAGGTTTGGATGAATCAATGTTTGAGAAGGTGGCAAGTGCAAAAAGTATAAGGAAGCATGGGAGTTTTGGAGAATGCATTCAAGGGCATTTATAAAGTGAAGAAGATAAGACTACAAACTATGCGAGGTGAGTTTGAAGATTTACATAAGAAATCAACCGAATCGATTAATGATTATTTTTCACGAGTTTTATCTTTAGTAAATCAAATGAAAAGATATGTCGAAAAAATGGAAGACTCAAGAGTGGTTGAGAAAATTCTACGATCTTTAGATTCAAAATTCGATTATATAGTAGTAGCTATTGAAGAATCTAAAGATCTAGAATCCATGACCGTTGATTAACTCATGGGATCGCTTCAAGCCCGTGAAGAAAAATTAAAGAAAAGGGTTAAGGAAGAGCCATTAGAGCAAGCTCCTCAAACCAAACACACCTTATTCAAGAATGAAAGAATTATAAGAGGTCATAGCTAAAGAGGAAGAGGTCGAGGCCAAAGTTATCGAAGAGGTGGTTACAAATCTTTCAATAAAGAGGAGAGAGGCCAAAACACATATGCTACAAGAGGTCAAGGAAGAGGAGGAAACATGAAACAGATTGGAAGGCCAAGGTATGATAAATTGCAAATTAAATGTTGTAATTTTGATAAATTTTGGCATTTTTCTTCCGAATGTAGATCTACTTCTAATAAAGTTCCTGAGAGATCTAACTTTGCTAAAGAAGAGGAAGAATATTCTACACTACTCTTGGCACATAAAGGAGATTAAAGTGGTAATACTAACACGTGGTATTTAGGTAAGGGGGCAAGCAATCATATGTGTGGAAGAAGGAATATGTTCACGGAGCTTGATAAATCGGTAAGTGGAAACATTGATTTTGGTGATGAATCCAAAATTCCCATTAAGGGAAAAGGAAAAATACCAATCTGCTTGAAAAATGGAAAACATGACTTTATTTCTAATGTATATTATGTGCCTAATATGAAAAGTAACATTCTAAGCTTGGGGCAACTTTTAGAAAAAGGATATGATATTCATATGAAAAATCATAGCCTTTCCATGAAAGATGCTAAAGGAAATTTTGTTGCTAAAGTAGAGATGTCGAAAAATAGAATGTTTCCACTTCATACTTCAAACCGTATTGTGAAATGCTTAAAATCATGCTATAAAGATTCATCATGGCTTTGGCACTTAAGATTTGGACATCTTAATTTTTGGGGTTTGAAGTTGTTAAAGAATAAAAACATGGTAAAAGGCTTACCACGAATTGACAATATGAATCAACTATGTGAAGGGTGCTTATTTGGAAAACAATCAAGGAAAAGTTTTCCAAAAGAGTCCAACACAAGGGCTAGAGAACCAGTAGAGTTAATTCACACTGATATTTGTGGTCCAATAAAACCATGTTCACTTGGGAAAAGTAATTACTTTGCTTCATTTATTGATGATTATAGTTGGGCCTATTTCCTTAAACAAAAGTCCGATGTATTTGATGCTTTTAAGAAATTCAAAGCTTTTGTAGAAAATGAAAATGGTTATAAGATAAAAGCTATGAGGTCCGACCGAGATGGGGAATTTACCTCCAAAGAATTTGAGAAATTTTGTGAAGAAAATGGAATTCATCGTCCCTTAACCATCCCGTATACTCCACAACAAAATAGGGTTGTGGAAAGGAAGAATAGATCTCTTCTCAACATGGCACGAAGTATGTTAAAGAGCAAAAATGTTCCTAAAGAGTTTTGAGCCGAAGCCATCGAATGCGTGGAATATTTAGCAAATCGCTCTCCAACTCGGAGTGTGTGGAACAAAACCCCCGAAGAAACATGGAGTGGTAGAAAACCATGTATATCTCACTTGAAAGTTTTCGGAAGCATTGCATATGCCCATGTGTCGGACCAATGAAGCTCCAAGTTAGATGATAAAAGCGAAAAATATATTTTCATTGGCTATGACCCGCAGGAAAAAGGGTATAAGTTATATAATCCAGTAAATGGAAAAGTTGTTATTAGTCAAGATGTGGAGTTTGATGAAGAAAATACTTGGAATTGGAGCATACAAGAAGATGATTATAATTTCCTCCCCTTTTACGAAGAAGAAGAAATCAATGATGTGCACGAAGAGCAAACTAGTCCAACACCGTCATCTCCATCATGCACTCAAGAGGAATCTCCACAAGAAGAAAGCTCAAGTGAAAGGGTCTCGCGTATGAGATCATTACAAGAACTATATGAGGTAACACCACTTTCTGATATTATTACTTTATTTTGTCTTTTTGCAAATTGTGAGCCAATAGATTTTGAAGAAGCAAAAGAAGACAAAAGATGGAGAAGTGCTATGGATGAAGAAATCAAAGCCATTGTTAAGAATGATACATGGGAGCTAGCTAATTTACCAAAAGGACACAAAGCTATTAGAGTAAAATGGGTGTACAAAGTAAAGAAGAACGCTAAAGGAGAAGTTGAAAGATATAAAGCTAGATTGGTAGCCAAGGGATACAAGCAAAGATCAGGTATAGATTATGAATAGGTATTTGCTCCCATTGCCCGCTTAGAAACAATAAGATTACTAATCTCTTTAGCAGCCCAAAACAAATGGAAAATATATCAAATGGATGTAAAATTAGCTTTCTTAAATAGCAAATAGAAGGAGAAGTTTATGTGGAGCAACCACCTAGCTATAAAATTAAAGGTCACGAAGGAAAAGTTTTAAAATTGAAAAAATTACTTTATGGTTAGAAACAAGCCCGTAGAGCATGGAATACTAGAATTGATAAATATTTTCTGAAAAATAACTTTATAAATAGCCCCCATGAACATGCTCTTTACGTGAAAATAAATCAAAGTGGAGATATCTTGATTGTATGTTTGTATGTGGATGATTTGATTTTTACTGGCAATAATCCAAAAGCATTTGAGGATTTTAAGAAGGAGATGAGTTTAGAATTTGAAATGACAGATATCAGACTCATGTCATATTATCTTGGCATCCAAGTAACTCAAAGTGAACACGGCATATTTATTTCACAAGAAACATATGCAAAGAAATATTGAAGAAATTTAAGATGGATGGAAGTAAGCCAGTAAGTACCCCAATAGAATGTGGGACAAAGCTTTCGAAATACGCTAATGAAGAAGAAGTAGAACCTACGTTATTCAAGAGTCTGGTTGGTAGCTTGAGATATCTCACATGCAAAAGGCCCGATATACTTTAAGGTGTTGGACTCATTAGCCGCCACATGGAAGCTCCTACGACATCACACTTGAAGACTGCAAAAAGGATTCTTCGATACATCAAAGGTACCATTGATTTTGGTTTGTTATATTCAAAGTCTAGCAATTTCAAGTTGATTGGTTACAGTGATAGCAGTTGGGCTGGAGATGTTGATGATCGTAAAAGAACAACTGGATTTTTCTTCTTTATAGGAGATAAAGCTTTCACCTGGAGTTTAAAGAAGCAACCGATTGTGACGCTTTCCAGTTGTGAAGCTGAATATGTTGCTGCTTCAACTTGTGTTCGTCATGCTATTTGGCTTCGAGATTTGTTGAAGGAGTTACACATGCCATAGCTAAATGCAACAGAAATCCACATGGATAATAAGTCAGCTATCGCTTTAGCCAAGAATCCTGTCTTTCGTGAATGGAGTTCACACATTGATACACGTTATCACTTTATTCGAGAGCGAATTGCAACAAAGGAAGTACAAGCAAGGTATATCAACTCAAAAGAACAAGTAGCAGATATCTTTACAAAGGCATTGAAGCATGAAGACTTTCAAAGACTACAAGAGATGCTTGGAGTAACCAAGTCAAGTTTACAGGGGGATGTTGAAAAATTAAACTTGACTTGGGCCATGAGATTGGGCAACAAATAATTTGAAGAGGAAGAGTTAAAAGAGAATCCTAGAACAAGAAATATCTAGATAGAAATATCAAGACACATGTTGATGTGGAAGGAGCCTAGAATTATCCTTTTTCATGTTGTAATAAAATAATTAGTATCTAGAGTTTTCTACTCTTTAAGTATGTATAAAAGGGCCTAGATATTTTGCAGGAGAGTTATAGAAAACTCTAGAGAAAAGCTATGTAATGTAGGATTAAAAACATCTCAACCATTCATTTGAGATGTGAACTAGTATAAATAGGAGAAGTATGCTTCATTTGTAACCAAGCAAAAAATTTGTAAGTAAAGTTGCAATAAAGTATCACTTCCTCTTTTGAAAACAATCTCTCATTTTTCACTTGCTATCCAATTCAACATCAACTTGAGAATTTTACTAACAGAGATGAGCATGCTCAGGTACTTCATCAGGAAGGGAATGCAACATGCATAAGCACAGCCTCGTCTTGTCCCAATAATTGGTCCCAGGTGCAATGCTCGATACCTAGTTGTCCTTGTTGCACCTGTAAAACCAGTGATATGCATCTCATTTTTGTTACATGCCATCCTATACGGCCTGGATCGACTATGCCTTATTTTTACTATTCTTAAATTCAATTACTCACCGGCTGTGGTCTCAGAATTGAAAAGGACAGTAGCAGCCAAAAGAAGACAAAATATAGCCAAAGTTTTCACTGAAAAGGCCATGATCGTATTGCTTGATATATTGGTGCAGTAAGACGAAGAATTGTAACGAAAATGCTGCTTTATTTATAGGTAAAAAATAAACCAATAAGCCATCAATATATAGTTGTCATGCATTTATTTTGGTGGGACATGTTGACTCGTTATATTAAACTCAGCAAATTTCCTAAACATCAACTTAGCCATATATGATATATCAATATGGCTTCCAGTCATATAACTGTTTAATGTACTCATATTTGTAATTTATTTAATAGCATTTTGAAAAGATCAGCGTACTTCTAGTTAAAGCTTTCAGATTATTTTTACTGATTAACCATCATATGCAAATAAATGATATTAGACATGAAATTCATAGTGTTCTTTTTTCTTTTTGAGAATGGTATATAACTATATATACATAGTGGCGGACCAAGCTTTTAATACCAGGTAGGGCCAGAAAGTATAAGAAAAGAAACAATTTTTTTTACCTTTTTATTCATGTAAACCGCCAAAAATATATTGCTCTTTGTCTTGCAGGCTACAACAATGATATAGTATTATTTAGTTGCTTTAATAGGCTGAGTGGGCTAAATAGTGTGTTGAGATAGGGCAACACGGTGGTTTGAGGTAGGGCACAAGATAAAAACTTAACTTTTTATCATTGAATTCAAATATGTGGTTGGGCTTCTCCCCTATCTGAGCTAGGGGTAGATCCGCCCCTGTATATACATGCTTATATTTTACATATGACAACTTATATATATAGTTTTTTAATTAAAATTAGATTAAGTTTTCACATTGTTTGTAATTTAAGTTACTGAGCGATTTTAAAATACTATAAAATGTTGAAAAAGTAAACTTGGTTTTAAATGGAAACAAACAAATTTGGTTTTATAAGTAAATACCAATTATGTAATAAATTTTATCCTTATTTTAGGAAAGGCCAAAATCAAATAAATGATAATAAATTTTGGTTTATTAAAATATGCAATAGAATTAT
This sequence comes from Allium sativum, assembly GCA_030737875.1. Taxonomy (NCBI): domain Eukaryota; kingdom Viridiplantae; phylum Streptophyta; class Magnoliopsida; order Asparagales; family Amaryllidaceae; genus Allium; species Allium sativum. The sequence continues at coordinate 1,050,329,099 of CM060916.1, read as the reverse complement.
CTATAGAGAGAAGAGTGTAGAACACTGTGATGTTATATACAGATACTCTCTCATATGTTGTACCAATCAATAATCAAGCAAGAAAAAAGAATCAAGCAATAAAAGTTTTTTTTTCCTCTCTTAAAAAATATTCTACTTTCTTCTAATTTGTTTCTCTTCCTCCACATAAATTTTTAACGAAGTGGTATCAGAGCATCACAAATTTTCCAACAAAGTGGTATCAGAGCTTGGTTGAAATTATGGCATTTCTATTTCTTTCGACGTTTGTTCTCACAAAAGAGAATTTTGAGGAATGGTGTTGAAAAAGTAAACTTGGTTTCAAATGGAAACAAACAAATTTGGTTTTATAAGTAAATGTCAATTAGGTAATAAATTCTATCCTTGTTTTAGGAAAGGCCAAAATCAAATAAATGATAATAAATTTTGGTCTATCAAAATATGCAATACAATTATCTAGATAGAGAAGAGTGTAGAACACTGTCATGTTATATACAGATACTCTCTCATATGTTGTACCAATCAATAATCAAGCAAGAAAAAAGAATTAAACAATAAAAGTTTTTTTTTTCCTCCCTTAAAAAATATTATACTTTCTTCTAATTTGTTTCTCTTCCTCCACATAAATTTTTAACAAAAATTTGTTGCCCATATTTAGGCCAAAACTAATTACTGTTTGCATTTGGAGATTCGAAGTGCTTTCCTGCTGAATAGTTGTAATACAAGGCCGTTTTGGAGCTCGGTCTTTTTCAAGGCTGGCTTTTTTGCTATTTCCTAATTAATTATTTTGTGCTACTGACTTCCTCCTCCTGCATTGACTTAAGACTTCATTTTTCCTCAAGTAAGAGTAAAAAATACGTTGCTATGTAAAAATAAGAGAAAAAATAGCTAATATGGTTACAAATGGAACAAGCAAGGGTACAAACTTTGGATTACTGTGGAAACATGTTTATGAGCGAAAAGAAATATCCTCTTCTGCTGGATTTAGAGTGAAGATACAGATGTAGAACCATGTTCATTATAATCATACAAATAAAACGATAGATAGTATAGCATAAGCAACAAGGGTACAGACTTTCCATTACTGTGGAAGACAAAGTTAACGTTAGGATTAGCAACCAAACTGAACATGAGCGGATACATATGGTTACAAATGGAACAAGCACCTCTCCCAACCCAACCACCACACACCACCACACACGCTAAGGCGATTGATCAGGGCGTATGAGGTTTGAGATGAGCATTCTCAGATACTTCATCAGGAGGCGCGCAGCATCCCCTGCAGCTACTCAAGCGTATGAGTTTGGCAGCCCAAGGGTGCCTAATGACCTATATACTAGGCAATATTCCCATATTTTATGGTATGGGACATATCATTTCACCGCTCTTCGAAAGTCCAACGTCCGCGTCGGCCTACTCTATCGACACTGACCCGACGGTAGCCCTTTTCTCTTTGGACGACTTTCACTCGCCTATCAGTATTTTAATCCAGCCTATAGGTCGCCCCTTCTCACGGCTCGAACTTTCCGTCGAGCGGCTCTCAATGAAAGCACCAAATAATATGGCTCATTAGGTAGAACTCACCCCCAAAAGCTAGCTTGTAAGGGGAGGGTGCCTAATGACCTATATACTAGGCAATATTCCCATATTTTATGGTATGGGACATATCAGATCGTATTGCTTGTTTATGGTGCACTATGATGAAGATATTGTAATAAAAATGATGTTTTATTTATAAACAAAAAATAAGCCAGCAAAATATCTATATGGCGGCTATCATGCATTTTGGACCTCGGTCATTTTTGAAGGCTGGCTTTCTTTGCTATTTCCTAATTAATTATTTAGTGCTACTGACTTCCTCCTCCTGCATTGACTTAAGACTTCATTTTTTCCCTCAAGCTCTTATTATATAAAAGTCAGTTATGGCAGTGGTGTTAGTGGGTCTGTGGCTATACGTTATGCACACAAGTTTTATTCGTACACTTGCAGATGAAGACGCACCACTTGGCTGTGATAAGACATTTCACGCAACAGCAGAAAACCCACATGCATATATGAGCTCTTGTTAACCATAAATTGGCCGGCAAATCCGTTTTCCCTTCCAACGTTTTAAATAGCTCTACTGATATTATGTTTTCTAAAATATATAGGTTAACATGTATTTTATTAATATAGTAAGTTATAGCATAAATGAAATGATTTTGTCTTAAAATTGCAAATATGCGAATAAACTGTTTGTTGGAGATTTAAAATAAATTTCTAAAAGAATAGATGGCAGAACATGGAAGCCAAAAATATCAGTTAGTCAACTGATAATTTTCTCTTCGTTGGCATCCAATATATCACATCTGATACGTTTGACTTACATGGTAAATTTTTTAAATCTAGTCCCTCCCCTTCCATTTCACCACCGTCAACCCAAAATTTCATTCTACTCCACAATTTTTTTTCCAATCTTGAAAACGTTATTTTTAGATAAATTTCGACATTGCTATGCTTATTTTTTGACTGTCTATAACACACACACATGGATGAAGCCAGGAAACTGATTAAGGAGGGGGGGGGGAGGATGTTTGAAGGGGGGTAATTTTATTTTTATATCGATTTACCCTGAATTTGTTTTAATTTCAACCTAAAATGTCTTAAATTTTAAGGTTTTAGACAAAAACATTGTATAAATATTGATAAAAATGCCTTAAAAGTAGTAATTTTTACATTAAGAGGGGTTGAACCTAAAAAAAAATTTGTAATAATATTTTCAAATCGGGGGGCCACCCGCCCCCACCCCACCCGACCTTCGTCCTTGCGCGCGCGCACACACACACACACACACACACACACATATATATATATATATATACATACATACATATTTTATGTTTCACTTTTTGTCTTTTCAGAATGGCAAATCGTCAAAAACATCATTTGTCTTCGAAATGTACTCAACTTCTACTGAAAATAGTCACTGCTTATGTGAAATGCAGTGCGAACAAGGAGGGTATGCATAAAGTGACTATTAGCGTCACGTCCCTAGAATTGTTCCAAATGTAAACAGCGTCCCCCTGTAAAATATGTCGCAAAGCGGGTCCTTATTTTAGCACTTTTGTGTTATTCAAAGAAAAAATGCGCTGCTATGAAAAAAAAACATCACAAATATTCGAAAAATTCATCTAAAAAAAACATTAATACTAAATATATGCATACATGTATGCATATACTCATCCGCAGTTTATATTGAAAAATCTGGATGAATATATGCATACATGTATGCATATATTAGTTATACTTGCTAAGATGCATGTATATAAAGATGAACTAATATACATGGGCTACAAATTGTTGCTAAAATATATGTATTTATTTTGTATTATATGCTAAAATGTATGCATAAAAGTTAAAACGGATGACGGCTTATGAAAATTGCTGACATGTATGCATTTATTGATTTTTAATTTTGAAAATGATATGGAAACTAATATACTGAAACTACAATCTTTTCCTTTGAGATAACGATTATTATTATATAACAACAACATGCGTTGAAAATAGAATATATATTGTTAAAATAAAACATCAGATAGGAATTAGTTTTATTTTTGTCATAACACTACCAGTGTAGGTATGCGGTTCGGTTCAGTTTAATAATGTTTGATCAACTGTTCAAACAACAACCGAATCGTATTGTTGTGAGTCGGTTCAGTTTGTGGTATTTGCTTTAGAGAGAGAATTCGGTTCGGTCTTCCGCACCATATTTATGGTCCGGTCTAACTGGTTTCCGCATTGCAGTGCGGTTTATGCTCATCCATAATATATATGTTTAGGTAAAAAAATGATTTTTATGCAAATAATGATATTATAACTCAAATTTGCTTGCTTGTGTAGAAAATTAATTGGAGAGGAAGAGATGGAGAAGTTTTGGGGAAGTCAAATTTTATTGATTTTTGATTACTTTTTTTTTTTTTTTTGCTTAATTGCCTTTTTTTTTTCTTGCTCACTTGCTCGATTTCATGCATTGTAAATACATATCCTTAATTATACATGTTTTTCTTTACCTAAAGGATAATTCTAGATAAGATCATAATAATGCATTATCAAATATAACCAAATAAGCAAATCAGGAAATTATGTTGCATTTAACACATGCAAAATTTAATGCAAATTTAATTTATTTCCAACAATGTCTCCCCTAAATTAACTTGCTTCTCACTCCCAATCTTTCTGCATTTCTCCTGAAACTTTGTCCGGTAAGTGGCTTCGTGAAGATATCCGCCATTTGTTCTCCTGTTTTGCAATATTCAACATGGACATCACCTTTATTCGCTAGATCCCTCAAGAAATGATATCGAATGCGGATATGTTTGGTTCTTCCATGAAGAACGGGATCCTTCGTGACTGAAATAATTGAGCTATTATCACAAAACAAAATCGTTGGCTTCTCTTGCTTATGATAGAGACTTTCCAAAATTGCACGCAGCCAAATCAATTGACATCTTGCAAATGACGCAGCGACATATTCAACTTCCGTTTTAGAGAGCGCAACATTTTGTTGTTTCTTTGAGCTCCATGAGACAGCTCCACTTCCAAGGTGAAAGACATAACCAGACGTGCTTCTGCTATCATCAATACTCACTGCTAAGTCACTATCTGTGTAACCAATAAGGTTAGCTGGAGTAGTAGCTTCATAAAAAATTCCATGATCAACGGTTCCTTTCACATATCTCAGTATTCTTTTGGCAACCTCCCAATGGTTAGAATAAGGTTTCACTATGAATCTGCTCATAAGGCTAACAGCGTACATAATGTCAGGCCTTGTGGCTGTTAGATACATTAGATTTCCAACAATGCTTTCCCTTTTTTCTTGTCTTTCTTCTCCTTTGCATCTCCGTCTTCATTATCATCTTCATCATGTTTTCCTTTCTTCTCTGTTCGTTTCAGCTTCCCGGCCTCTCTGCCTTCATCCCCATTTTCTTCATTTTGTCCTTTATTTCTTTTCCTTTTTTCTTCTCTTTTTTTCCTTTGTGTCATTGTCCTCGCTATCGTCTTCTTCTTGATCTTCATCAACAATCTTCTTTTCCTTTTCTTCTTCCACTTTTTTATTTTCTTCTCCTATGAAAGAGCTTTGCAAAATCTTCCAAGCTTGCTTTGCAGAAGTGACATGATATATTTTGTCAAAAGCATCATCATATGTATCTACTCCCTGATAGATATAAAACAAAGCTTGTTTGTCTATCATTTTCAGTCTTCTTAATTTATCCTTTTCAGCTTGTGTTAATCCTTATCTTTAACTTCAGTATACCCGCTTTCAGCAGTCTCCCATACTTCTTGAGATCCAAGAAGAAATTTCATTTAAACACTCCATTTACCATAATATTCTTTGGTTAATTGAGGTACAAAAGAAACAGATAAAGTGTTGTTCATTTTAATCGAACAAGGCTCCGATACCATTTTTGTAGAAAATTGAAGAAGCTATGATGCCAATTTGTAGAAAATTAATTGGAGAGGAAGAGATGATGAAGTTTTAGGGAAGACAAATTTTATTGATTTTTGATTACTTGATTGTTTTGCTTAATTTTTTTTTTTTTTTTTTTTTTTTGCTCACGTGCTTGATTTCATGCATTGCAATTACATATACTTATTTATACATGTTTGTCTTTATCTAAAGGATAATTCTAGATAAGATCACAATAATACATTACCTAATATAACCAAATAAGAAAATCAGGAAATTATATTGCAATCAACAAATGCAATATTTAACGAAAATTTAATTTATTTCCAACAGCTTAAAAGGTCGGAATTGAAGTCGGGGAGATTGAACGCGAAGAAATCGATATTTAGAGGTGAAAAAATCGAATTTGGGGCAGGTAGAATTGAAAACCCGTATGCTGGAAATTATGGAGGAAGAGAGAAATGGGAAAGAAAGGGATCGATTGGCGGTATAATTCGATAATTTTAGCCGTTGGCTGTGCAGTTAAAGCGCTTAGTAGATCCAATGCGGCGGAGTTTCAAAAAGTCATAGCGTGGATAAAGCGAGGCAATAGCAAGATATAGCGGATAACTCTAAACATAGCACATGCAACTCATTCGTAATGTTTTTACGAATGTAAAACTGTTAATTAAATGAAAAACTAGAACACAGTTTTACTATAATCAGTTTATCCTTAATTTTAAATAAAAACATGTGCAAAAATCTATAAATAAACTTAAAATGCTATTTAACTTAATTAAACTTTTATTGGAATATAGAGCAATTTTTTTTCTAAAAATACATAAGAAAATTTTCAATTAAAAAACCTAACTCTATAGTTTTTATAATGCATTGATGTCATCTACCAACTCATTTCTTTCATCAAAGATATAGCGTGAATGGTGTAATATAGTGGAAATAACTGGATATAGCAGGAATAGCGGAATATTGCGAGGCTCAAAGCGGAAGGTTATATCAGAGACTATTTGGAAAAAAACGCAATGATGGTAACCCGATATTGGATATAGAGAGGTTAACTCGGGGTAATAAAGGGGCATTAATTGCACAGACCGTCACTACTACAAATCTGCAGTTTTCTGACCCATTTTTGGCGTCGTTAAGGCATCACTAATTTTTTTAATGACTCCATAACGACGTCAAATACGCATCAGAAAAACAGGCATCACTAAATTACTAGGTTTCGTTATGGCGTCACAGAAATATTGTCACTACGGCGTCACTAAACTTTTTCCATGCCATAGCGACACAAATGATTTGGCAGAATATTACGTCGCGATGGCATCAGTAAATATTACCGATACTCTTGTGACACAACTATAATATCAAAATATTGAAGTCGCAACATTGTCACTAAAATATAGTGATGCGGTTGTGACGTCTTAGCTCTAATAGATAGCATCTGTCGTTATGGGGTCATCAAATTTTGTGAATCCATAGCAACGCAAATGATTTGCCAAAATATTGCATCACAATGCATGGCACCGGTAAATGTAACTGACGCATTTTGTGATGCTTATCAAAACACATCATAAATCAAATGGAAGAGCAAAAGGCTTTATTATAACACATCATTAATCAGCAAATGTTCGAACTAACAGTCTGCCGCATCATATACATATATGACTGCAAATTTCACATGAAAATAAACCGATATAAATAAATATGCCTTCACTCATACATCAAAGTGGAATGACTTGTACCATACTATACGTATAATTCAAATAAATCAATCCCAGCCCTAAACGGCTTACGAACGTCAAACTATCAGTCAAATGCAAGCATCAAGAATTGCAACAAAATTTTCGTATTACCATATAAATGTAAATTTATACATATTCGGTACATATCACAAGAAATACAAGAAATACCATCCGACCACTTGTCACTTTCAACTGTACTCTACATACATATTAAACCTCACCTCAAATAATTCTTTACGAAGCTTCATAGATTATGCATGTCACTTTGCCAGCAGCCCTTCAAAACTGAAACTGTCATCATACACAATAAGAACCTATCAGCAAAAATTATATCAACCATTACTCCATAGACATTTAAAACTATTTGCAAATTAATTTTATACGAATTTTTTCCCCTGCATTCGAAAAGTCTGTACACGAAAAATTGGAAGAATTGAAATAATAAGAATAAACATATTACAGCACTACTGAAGGTGAACATTGATGTTGGATTCTATTAACAGTAATGTCTTGCATTTGAACTACGTATTGTCACACAATGCATTTGAGGAATCTAACAAAATTTAGTTTTCATTCCAATGATCTATTTCAGTGCTTACTAGAACAAGTATAAGGAAAGTAGGACATCATACAGTGCAAGGCTCCACCTAAAATAGGAAACCATAGACCGGTATGGGTAGCATGACCGAAGCATAGCTCCAATGGGGGTTAAGCATGGGATGCTCGTCAAGGTGGAGATACGTTTATAAGCAGTCTGTCTCCCCCACTGCTTATAAGAACTCGGGGTAGCAGCCTAACCAACTGTGAAGAGTACTCAAGGTGTAACTCCAAAGGTAACTTGAGCAAATGCTCGCCAAGGTGGAGATTGTTAGGTGTGGCTCGCATTGGAATGGAGTGGGTGCGTGGATTGAACGGGTTAATTGTCTCAAATTGCAAGATATTAAGAAAGATTGTGGTATATATATGTTATTGGTGGCATGTAACAGTGAGGATTACTTTTGTTACAATAAGTGCATGTCAACACCAAATTATATGCTCGATGAGAGGCGATGGGGAGGTTTAATCGGGGCGCTGGCATGAGAGACTTCGACCGTTGACTCTGATAGACACGGTGAAGCGCGTACGGTACAGAGGGAGTGCCAAAACTCAACAGCATAATGTAAAAGAAATCAGAAAGTAGTGAAAGAACCGAGTAAGTTGCATGTCATGGAATTTTTTTGGAGTTAAAATGAAGTCTTATAACCATTTCATGAGTATGTTACCAGTTTGTGTACTGGATACTTGTAACAACCCGTATTTTCAACAACCTGTTATAACATAAATCGAGGCAGAATTTAATTCTAAAATCTGAATCAAGGGAAATGGGCTATGCCATTGCGTTCGACTCGGAAAAATACGCGAAATAGAGTCCGAGTTTTCGAAAAACGGAGTCCGTATGGCCCAGATATGGCCCGTCAAAGTTTTCAGAAAATTCAAGGTTTAAAATCAGATTCAAATTCTAAGAATTGGGCCAGCTGGGCCAAGGCGGGAAAAATCCCGCCAGGACCCGCATGTCGACAGGCCTGTCGACAGGGTCCCTAGGGTGTCGACTGCCCTGTCGACAGCCCTGTCGACAAGGGGTGCCCGGGCTGTTTAGCCTGGTGCACCATTTCTGATTAGGGTTGGGTCTTGTGGCCTGTTTCTAGAGAGTTCCGGGATCTAATGGACCTAATTGAATCTAGGGTTAATCCTATGGTCCAAATCACTAGCCTAATCTATAAATAAGACCCTAACCTACCCTAAATCACTCATTATTCAATCTAGTAACTAAACTATGCCAAAATCAAAACTCTCATGGCCTCCACCCTCTTCATGAATCATTCCTATGAAGATTTTGATGTTCATACAATCATTTCTAAGTTGTATGAATGATCATTAGCTTGCATACATCACCAAGTTGCAAGTTTTATTTGCTAAGCTAGTGTTTTTGGGTGTTTTCTTATTGGAGCTTTGTTTTGGGGTTTTATGCTTGCATAAAAAGGGCTTCTCAATCTTTATTAGGAGATTTGTGTCTTCATAATAGTAGTAAGCCCTCTTACCTTCATTTTAGAAACTCTAAAGTTAATATGTGATGCAAGTTGGGATTTATGCATGTTTATTGAGTTATGCATGTTTATGCAAGTTTGCTAAGCCATGATTTGCAAGTTTATTGAGTTATGCATGTTTATGCAAGTTCACCATGCCATGATTTGCAAGTTTGATAAGTTATGAATGTTTTGCAAGTTCACTATGACATGATTTGTAAGTTTGATAAGTTATGCATGTTTTGCAAGTTCACTATGACATGATTTGCAAGTTTGATAAGTTATGCATGTTTTGCAAGTTCACTATGCCATGATTTGCAAGTTAAATAAGTTATGCATGTTTATGCGAGTCCACTATGCCATGATTTGCAAGTTAAATGAGTTATGCATGTTCATGCAAGTTCATTATGCCATGTTATGCATGTTTGACAAGTTGTGCATGTTTGACAAATTATGCATGCTCATGCAAGTTTAAAATGACAAGTTGTGCATGTTTGACAAGTTATGCATGTTTATGGTAATATGCAAGTTCACTATGCTAAGTTATGCAAGTTTAACATGTTATGCATGTTTATGGTAATATGCAAGTTCACTATGCTAAGTTGTATAAGTCTAACACGTTATGCATGATTGTTGTGCAAGTTTATCATGTATGTTGTGCCAAGTTCCCTCTTCCTATCCTTTATGCGTTATTACGAATATGTAAGCGATAAAATGACGTTGGGGGTTTGGGTAAAACTTAAAATACATGAAAATATAAGGTTGGGAATTTACCTATTAAGTTAGGTCTACCCGTTGGGAATTTACCTATTAAGTTAGGTCTACCCAAGCATTTGTTGACTTGTAATTATGTTTTGAAATAAAGTGGACATGACACTTAGAAAACATAAGTGTGGCCAACTCGAGGTTGGGTTGAGTTTGTAGCATAATTCTACCCGGAACCGACCGGCTTAACTAGTGGCTACAAACAATAGGACCCAATGTGAGAAGTTGGTCATGTGGTGCCAAGACCCGAGGTTAGACCTAGTTGTGGTGTAAAGCTACCCGGACCCGCCCGGCTTAACTAGTAACCGCAACAAAGTCTAATGTGAGAGGTTAAGGTGCATTAAATTAATTAATGCCTCATGATTAGGGTTAAGTCAGGGTCCACTAATACTTAACCAATTTGGGGATTCAAGGGATTGGAATGTGGTTAAGTTGTGAATCGTTGGTTACACTTAACTAGCTTAATCCATTTGGGAGTTCGAGGGATTGAAATGAGGTTAAGCCACACTTAACCAGTTTAATCCAGGATTAGTGAAGGGTTAAATCACACTTAACCCTCTTAGGAAACCCTAGCAGCGGGTCTGTTCCGGCAGTAATCCCAGTTTGGTATCATCACAACCCTAGAGACTAGGCTAGGGCGGGGCACGATTACTGGACGGATGTAAGCGACCAAAGGGCGATGGCTGAGTGGTACAGCGGTGCGGGTTCAGGCGGGCTACGGACGTGCACGTAGTCCGGTGTTGGACAAACTCGAGGCACGGGTACCAGTAGGTTAGGGCTGTGCGTTATTGCTTAAGTGTCCGGGGTTGACACCCGAGGGCTTGATACACCCAAAGGTGGACCCAGCACAGACTAACTACAACCATATGTGGGCCATATGGACACCAACACTTGACGTGTTAGGTTTATAGGGAGCCGATCGACTAGACCGTTGGGCTGGACCTTATATTAAGGTCACTTCATGTTATTGGGTCAAAGCTTGGGCCAAGGGATCAATACCTGTTATGTTGGTTTGCTAGTACACCGTGGTGCAAAACTTAACCTCGTTTTATGCGATGACACCTCTATCTATCTTGTAGTTGATTTATCATGCCAGTATGTTGTTATTTATGATCATCTCAGTTTCCATCATGATGTTAACTTTATTAGTTTATAGACTGATCGTAGCAGGGCTTACTCAGTCTTTTTGACTGACCTGTTTTTCTTTCGCCTCTTTTCTTCCGTTCCCCGCCCCCCCCCCCCCCCAGGTTCTCAGGGAGGGAATACTAGAGCCTAGCTTGGATTTTAGCCGCTTCCTTGGATAGCTCAGGTATGCTTTGGACTTGAGCCCGCTATGGTTTATTACTCTTATTTGGGGATAGCACTTATGTATTTTCAGTTTATCAGATGATGTATTTATCTAGACTTGTAATTCTGGGAAATTGACATTTTGATGTACCAGACTTGTGTTTTGAAATGGTTTAAAAATCTTCCGCTGTTTTATTTACTTACTCTGTTTATTTACATATATGTATGTCATGTCCTGCCTTGCTATATCATTATGCATGTTTACCAATAATGCCCCTCTAAAGCTAGTGCATTCCTTTGCGAGTGACCCTAGTGGAGGCGGGGTGTTACATTTGGTATCAGAGCATGTGGTTTACGAGAAGGGATAAAAAGGTTTTTAAAACTCTTTGAAAAACTATTTTCAAAACCAAGTATTAAGTATTTTCCAAAAGAAAAGTCTAGTTTATTTTAAAGGCTATTCCCCAAAAAGCCATTAGCAAAATTCCTTCGTTTTTCTCCATTCTGAATCTATCTTTTTCTTCGTTCCCAGTATGGCCGACAACTTTGCCATTCCGGAGGGAGTACACGTACCTGTTTGGTATAGGAGACTTTTGGAGGCTATGGCGACCGAAGCCGGCCCCGCAAATATTACTCCTCCTTCGGTAGTTGATGTTCCTCTTCCTCCTTCCCCTCAGCATCCTCAAACTGACTTCGCCGAGATTTGCCAAGATTTTAGGGCGATGGGTTGCAAGAATTTCTTTGGAACCGAGACTTTAGTAGAGGCAAGGAATTGGTTGAAAGAGACCGAAGATCTTTTAGCCACCTTTGATATAGGTGACCGCAGGAAGGTTTTATTGGCAGTATGGTTGCTAAAGGAAGAAGCTGCACGTTGGTGGGTAGTCACCACCGCTACTAGGCCAATTGAGACTTGGGATGGCTTTAGAGGAAGGTTTGGACTAAGGTTCTTATCACTGAAGCAAGGGGACATGACTATTAGGGAATACATAGATAAGTTTAATCAACTGGCTCGGGTCAATTTAGACTTAGTTAATACAGCTCAGAAGAAGGCCCTACACTTTGCTCTAGAATTAAACGAGCCATTACATGGTTTGGCCATGTCTCATATACCCTTGGGGGCGACTTTCGAGAATTTGGTGAATATGGCCCTACTTCAAGAAGAAGATAACAATGACAAGAAAGAGGTCAAGGCGAATGAGTCTCAAGACAAGAGAGTAAATTCCGGGAAACGGGGCAAGAATAACCACAACCGCAAGGACAAGCCAAGAGGGAATATGAAATGTAACTTCTGTGGTAAGGTTGGACATATAGCCAGGGAATGTAGGAAGAAGAAGAGAAAGCGGGGCGAATGCTTTCATTGTGGTGAGTTTGGACATCTCAACAAGGATTGCCCGAGGAAACAAGGGCAAGGTCAGACTCAGTGTGCAGGACTATCTGGAGGGCGAGTTCATCCCCTCAACACCGTTCTTCCAGCTTATGATAGAGGTAGTGTTTCTGTTGAAAATCTTGTTTGCATTTTCTGATTTTCCCTGTTCGAACTTTGTTCGATTCTGGCACATCGCATAGTTTTATTTCATCTGATCTAGTGGAAAGTTTTGCACCTAAGTACTAGTCTGGTTGATGATCCCGTATATGTTTCAAATCCAATTGGGGGTTCTGCCCGTTCGTCTGTGGTTTGAGTGGATTTGGAAATTTCTAGCTTGAGTATAGAATCCTCGTAGGATGTTTATATTCTCGGTTTCCGGGGATATGGGTTGGTTTTGGGCATGGAATGGTTGTCCTGTTTTGGGGCCATTCTTGGTTTTTGTGTATAGGGTTGTGAGGCTCATGACTCGCCTCGGTAATACCCTAGAAATTTCTAACAACCCTATGGGTCCCGTTATGTTATGTTATCTTGAATCCCTCAACTCGTCTATCGATAGTTTGCAATCTGTGAGGGTGGTCCGAGAATATCCTGATATCTTGGGGAAAAGTGAAGGGGTTACCCTTAGACGTGGGATGAATTTTCGCATTATCGGGTTGGTAATACCAAGCCAATTTCATGGCCGGTTAGGCACAAGACCTCACGAGATGAGAGTTAAGAAAGTAAGTCAAGGAGTTGCTTGAGAAGAACTTCCTGAGACGAGGCATTTCCGAGTAGGGTGCTCCAGGAGTATTTGTTACTAATGTGGACAGTTTGCTTCGCTTACATGTTGAAAAGAATAGACAACCGTTACCAAGGATCGATGATTTGTTTGATCAGCTGGTAGGAGCATCTGTTTTCTTTTGACCTAGCTACCGGATTCCATCAGCTTAGGATGGATGAGGATGGAATTGACAAGACTGCGTTTAGGACTCTAGATGGATTTTTAGAATGGCTAGTCATGCTATTTGGTTTGGCTAATGCACCCGCATATTACGTAAACTTGATGGGTAGGGTGTTTAGGGAGTCCTTGAACAAGTTTGTCGTGATCGTCGTAGACGATATTTTGATCTCCTCAAAAGAGCGAGGAAGAGCATGCTAGGCATCTCAAGGAGGTGATGGATACGCTTAGAGCCACCAGTGGAAGGTCAAGTTCTCCAAATGTCACTTTGGAGGAAAGAAGTGGGATTTCTTGGGCGCATAGTTCCTAAGTAAGGCTTAGCGGTAGATTCCGCTAAAATGGTTGCGGTTTAAGACCGGAAAACTCTGAGGAGGGCAATTGAAGTAAGAAGCTTTCTCCGTTTGGCTAGTTAGTTAGCATTCCCGGAGCTTAGGCTTACTCTTCTGGATCAAGAAGGGGGTTTCACAGGAAGAAGACCCGCAGTTAGTCAAGAACATGGACCAGATGATTTGAGGCGTGATGTTAAGTCACCTCACTAGATATATTATAGATGACAAGGGATGACTAAGGCACGATGAGAGATTATGTGTTCCTCAAGTAAAGAAGGTTCTTGAAAATGCGCATCACTCGAGGAGGTGGCCGAGTTGGTCTCGGGATGCATGTTGTGCCACCAAGTTAAGGCCAAGTCATAGAAGCCCAGTGGGCCATTACCTCCATTGGAGGTTTCGCCAAGGAAGTGAGAAAACATCTCGATAGATTATGTGGATGGACTACCTAGACCAAAGAAAGGGAACACGGGTATGTGGGTCATAATAGGTAGACTCACGAAGAGTGCTCATTTCAGTCCGGTGAAGAGCAAGAGGACTGCGTCATGGTTAGCAACGGTTTACCCTCAAGAAGTTGGCCAGTTTTGAAATAGCCTACAGGAAGCCATGGTAGGCAGTTGAATCTAGGTATGGCCTATCACTCATAGGCGGATGGTTCATTTCGATTAAGCATGAGTTATAGAAAAATCACGTTTATAAGGGCAATTGGCAACGTGGATTGGTATTTTCAAGAAAGGTTCTGTTGCATGGAATACTTTATAGTAAGTAGACGAGATCCAGGATTCACTGGTGAATTTTGGAGAGCTGGCATGAGATCATGAGGTTATAGTATGTTTAAGCCAGGTATACAGAAGGAAGAATAAGTGGAAAAGAAAGACGAGAGGCGATAATGAAATAAGTTCCAACTCGAATTTGGGAGCCAAGGAATCATGAAGTGAAAGATAGTCAAAGCACAGTGGAGTTAAGCTCAAAGAAACGTGACTAAGAAGAGTGAAGACTAGATACGCGCATCATATCTCTTTTTAAGAGTGCATCCTTGATCCTTGTTTTCCTGTGGAGCTTGCTGGCAAGTTATCTTTTGTATATATCCTCTCGGTCCCATTCTCGATCTTATTTCTGTTTTAAACTCCATAAGGGGGTTAAGACTCATCGGTGGGTACTATATGTCAAAGTTTGGATGGATTTCTTGTAATCCAAAAAGGAGTTTATCTAGTTTATCTAATTTATCGTGTCTATCTTGTCATGAGAACCTTAGGTAAAAACCCTTTGGATGAAACATGTATTTGAAACATGTTATGCTTGATGTTTGCAAGTGGTTGCAAGTGTTTGCAAGTGGTTACTCGTGGATGCATTATACACATTAGGCACTAGATCGGCTCACACACTCTTCATGTTGCATATGCATGAGTGTTTATGCTTATTCATGATTGAAACTTGTTGTGCCACCACATGGATGTTGCATATGGATGAATGTTATGTGCACTCATATAGATGCTATGAATTTAGGAATCTGCATACATATGGATTCATTTCACTGACATACATATGCATTAAGGAGGTTTACTGTATCAGTAACCGCCTGATTTACATACATATGCATTAAGGAGGTTTACTGTATCAGTAACCGCCTGATTTTTGCATTAGGTAAGTACATATACACACACTTTTGCATATGTTCATCCAGCATTTAGAATCTTGTAAGGACAATGATTGCTCGTGGATGATGCTTTGAGTAGATGGATGATTGGATGGTAGGATACGTTTTTCCTAACTTGAAGATTTCGGGGACGAAATCCTTTAAGGAGGGGAGAATGTAACAACCCGTATTTTCAACAACCTGTTATAACATAAATCGAGGCAGAATTTTATTCTAAAATCTGAATCAAGGGAAACGGGCTATGCCATTGCGTTCGTCTCGGAAAAATACGCGAAATAGAGTCCGAGTTTTCGAAAAACGGAGTCCGTATGGCCCAGATATGGCCCGTCAAAGTTTTCAGAAAATTCAAGGTTTAAAATCAGATTCAAATTCTAAGAATTGGGCCAGCTGGGCCAAGGCGGGAAAAATCCCGCCAGGACCCGCATGTCGACAGGCCTGTCGACAGGGTCCCTAGGGTGTCGACTGCCCTATCGACAGCCCTGTCGACAGGGGGTGCCCGGGCTGTTTAGCCTGGTGCACCATTTCTGATTAGGGTTGGGTCTTGTGGCCTGTTTCTAGAGAGTTCCGGGATCTAATGGACCTAATTGAATCTAGGGTTAATCCTATGGTCCAAATCACTAGCCTAATCTATAAATAAGACCCTAACCTACCCTAAATCACTCATTATTCAATCTAGTAACTAAACTATGCCAAAATCAAAACTCTCATGGCCTCCACCCTCTTCATGAATCATTCCTATGAAGATTTTGATGTTCATACAATCATTTCTAAGTTGTATGAATGATCATTAGCTTGCATACATCACCAAGTTGCAAGTTTTATTTGCTAAGCTAGTGTTTTTGGGTGTTTTCTTATTGGAGCTTTGTTTTGGGGTTTTATGCTTGCATAAAAAGGGCTTCTCAATCTTTATTAGGAGATTTGTGTCTTCATAATAGTAGTAAGCCCTCTTACCTTCATTTTAGAAACTCTAAAGTTAATATGTGATGCAAGTTGGGATTTATGCATGTTTATTGAGTTATGCATGTTTATGCAAGTTTGCTAAGCCATGATTTGCAAGTTTATTGAGTTATGCATGTTTATGCAAGTTCACCATGCCATGATTTGCAAGTTTGATAAGTTATGCATGTTTTGCAAGTTCACTATGACATGATTTGTAAGTTTGATAAGTTATGCATGTTTTGCAAGTTCACTATGACATGATTTGCAAGTTTGATAAGTTATGCATGTTTTGCAAGTTCACTATGCCATGATTTGCAAGTTAAATAAGTTATGCATGTTTATGCGAGTCCACTATGCCATGATTTGCAAGTTAAATGAGTTATGCATGTTCATGCAAGTTCATTATGCCATGTTATGCATGTTTGACAAGTTGTGCATGTTTGACAAATTATGCATGCTCATGCAAGTTTAAAATGACAAGTTGTGCATGTTTGACAAGTTATGCATGTTTATGGTAATATGCAAGTTCACTATGCTAAGTTATGCAAGTTTAACATGTTATGCATGTTTATGGTAATATGCAAGTTCACTATGCTAAGTTGTATAAGTCTAACACGTTATGCATGATTGTTGTGCAAGTTTATCATGTATGTTGTGCCAAGTTCCCTCTTCCTATCCTTTATGCGTTATTACGAATATGTAAGCGATAAAATGACGTTGGGGGTTTGGGTAAAACTTAAAATACATGAAAATATAAGGTTGGGAATTTACCTATTAAGTTAGGTCTACCCGTTGGGAATTTACCTATTAAGTTAGGTCTACCCAAGCATTTGTTGACTTGTAATTATGTTTTGAAATAAAGTGGACATGACACTTAGAAAACATAAGTGTGGCCAACTCGAGGTTGGGTTGAGTTTGTAGCATAATTCTACCCGGAACCGACCGGCTTAACTAGTGGCTACAAACAATAGGACCCAATGTGAGAAGTTGGTCATGTGGTGCCAAGACCCGAGGTTAGACCTAGTTGTGGTGTAAAGCTACCCGGACCCGCCCGGCTTAACTAGTAACCGCAACAAAGTCTAATGTGAGAGGTTAAGGTGCATTAAATTAATTAATGCCTCATGATTAGGGTTAAGTCAGGGTCCACTAATACTTAACCAATTTGGGGATTCAAGGGATTGGAATGTGGTTAAGTTGTGAACCGTTGGTTACACTTAACTAGCTTAATCCATTTGGGAGTTCGAGGGATTGAAATGAGGTGAAGCCACACTTAACCAGTTTAATCCAGGATTAGTGAAGGGTTAAATCACACTTAACCCTCTTAGGAAACCCTAGCAGCGAGTCTGTTCCGGCAGTAATCCCAGTTTGGTATCATCACAACCCTAGAGACTAGGCTAGGGCGGGGCACGATTACTGGACGGATGTAAGCGACCAAAGGGCGATGGCTGAGTGGTACAGCGGTGCGGGTTCAGGCGGGCTACGGACGTGCACGTAGTCCGGTGTTGGACAAACTCGAGGCACGGGTACCAGTAGGTTAGGGCTGTGCGTTATTGCTTAAGTGTCCGGGGTTGACACCCGAGGGCTTGATACACCCAAAGGTGGACCCAGCGCAGACTAACTACAACCATATGTGGGCCATATGGACACCAACACTTGACGTGTTAGGTTTATAGGGAGCCGATCGACTAGACCGTTGGGCTGGACCTTATATTAAGGTCACTTCATGTTATTGGGTCAAAGCTTGGGCCAAGGGATCAATACCTGTTATGTTGGTTTGCTAGTACACCGTGGTGCAAAACTTAACCTTGTTTTATGCGATGACACCTCTATCTATCTTGTAGTTGATTTATCATGCCAGTATGTTGTTATTTATGATCATCTCAGTTTCCATCATGATGTTAACTTTATTAGTTTATAGACTGATCGTAGCAGGGCTTACTCAGTCTTTTTGACTGACCTGTTTTTCTTTCGCCTCTTTTCTTCCGTTCCCCCCCCCCCCCTCCCCCAGGTTCTCAGGGAGGGAATACTAGAGCCTAGCTTGGATTTTAGCCGCTTCCTTGGATAGCTCATGTATGCTTTGGACTTGAGCCCGCTATGGTTTATTACTCTTATTTGGGGATAGCACTTATGTATTTTCAGTTTATCAGATGATGTATTTATCTAGACTTGTAATTCTGGGAAATTGACATTTTGATGTACCAGACTTGTGTTTTGAAATGGTTTAAAAATCTTCCGCTGTTTTATTTACTTACTCTGTTTATTTACATATATGTATGTCATGTCCTGCCTTGCTATATCATTATGCATGTTTACCAATAATGCCCCTCTAAAGCTAGTGCATTCCTTTGCGAGTGACCCTAGTGGAGGCGGGGTGTTACAATACTCTTACACTTATGTGCTGTAAGTTGAAATCAGTTCTGACTGGATAGTAATCACCGGATGCAAGCAGATTAGAGTTACGCGAACAAATATGCGTAGAGAATCAAATTTTATAACATTATTGCTACTTTTATCAGGGCTAAAAGTTATAGATGAAAATTGATCTTCCAAAACATTTTGAAATGCAGGTACAGTTAACGTTGTTCAGTGTATCCTTAAACATGAGTTACACCTAAAGGAGAAAAAACAGAATTAATAGAATATAAGTGGATAGTCAGATATGAATGCTATGATAATAAGTAGGCAAGTAATTAATGAGTATATCCTCGAAAATAGAAATAAACTACGTACACTTGCTGAAATATGAAATTAATATCGAATGAATGTACTTGGTGGAAAATCATTCATTAAAGTTGTAATTTGATTGTACACATTTAGCAAAATAAATAGCCTATTAGCTAAAACACATACTAAGAAACGTGATACATAGATGAAACCAAAAGGTAATACATAGATATATTGCATGTAAATCTTAGAAGCCGATAAAGAAACGTGATCATCACTATAAAATAATTATCTACAGCGATGAATAAAAGTGCAAAAGAAAACCATACCGAGCTTTACTGGAGAACATATTGTTCACATGCTGAGAAGAAGGGAAACAAAAAGTGGATTTCATAAATGAAAATCTAATACTCAAATAATGCAACAATCACAATCCAATACCCAAATAATCTAATACTCTTCATTTTGGACGTGTCCAACATGTCAGAAGCACTATTACATTGGATTCTAATATTTCCAATCACTGGGTCCTGAAACTAAGATGGGAAACCTTCGTAGTGAGAAGGAAGGGGAAAAAAACACTACAGAAGCACCACAAACATTATATTCATTAGTTTCAAAGCTGAATAATAAAAACTCGCCAATTTCCAATACTATCCCATCAAGCCCAAACTCCACAGACATGTATTCAGCGAAAGGCAAATTCTATTTCAACCCAACTAATTGCTGGATAGCCCCCCAAAGTACATTAAAATCGAGTAAACCCATCATTTTGCTAAGTAGTCCCCCCTTTTACTTTAAAAAATCCAATAATACCCTTTCTCGAAGTGTCTCTATGTGGTTTTATAGTGAACCTCGTAGGGCCACTGCATGGTAAGTAATGATACCATGTAGAGCCTCTACGTGGTATCATTAGTTACCACGCAGTTCCCCTACGAGGTTCGCTACAAAATCACGTAGAGGCACTACGAGGTAGACTGAAAACTGTAAAAAAAAAAAAAAAAAAAAGTTGAAAAGGGGCAGCTTCGTCCTCGAATTTTTTTATAAAACTGGGGTGCTACTCAGCAAATTGGTGGATTGAAATTGAATTTGCCTCAGTGAAATATGTCCTTCATGTGTAAAATCATATTTTGTTTTATGTTTTTTTTCCAATATAAAAGGGTGTATTCTGATGTCTTGATCAACATAAATAAACATGAAACGACCCGAAATCCCCCTTAAGGGAAATCACGGATTGAGTTAAGGACAAGACGAATCGGAATGCAAACAGAAGGACATTTCATTGCTTATTACAACAATTCATCAGAATACAAGAATATACAAAGTATTAGCAAATAATATACATTATAAAATATCAGAGATTACGATATATTACACAGCAGCGGAAAATAATACAATATACAACTAGAAGAGATATACGGATACAAAGCTTTCCGGATATCATTCCAGCTGTACACCAGGTTCCTGTGAATATAAATCTGCAAAACCAAAACTACTAGTTGCCCATGTCAAAATAAGGGCACCCAGAGTTTAGGTTAAAAAAATAAGCTCCAGGTCAGTCATGGGACTGGTGTGAGAACTAAAACAGTTATTTATCTTTATTTTAAAGTGAGGTAAATCAAGGGACCACGCCGTATAACACGGAATGGGTTTCCTCTAAAGAATACCAGTGCATAAAACAACAGCGCAATGCTAAATAAAGAACAATGAAGCTATTATAAGACCCGGGTCCTATCACACAGTGCAACGCAAGCCGGAGGATATGATTTTTTCCTTATAATAGCCAAGAATGCTTGGTACGTGAAATTTCATGTTTTATTATTACTATAAGTGTATAGTGTCAAAATAATTTCAAATCATAAGTATCAATCATAGATGCCCCATACCACTATATCACCATATATAGGTTATACAATCAAAACCGCAAAGTCACGTATTGAAAGTTTGATTTCCATCTGTGAACCGAGGCAAAAGATAGTCCTCACCAATTCGAGACTGTCTAGCCCGAGCCTCAGGATCAGAGCTCGAGTGACCCTTGGATCGTCAGGGCCGGTCCACTGATGTGGATTAAAATGCCTGAACACTGCGTTTCCCTGCCCTTTGGGGCGTAAATGAGCCAAATGACTCCATCGGCTCCACACAGTCACCGATATATCCGAGGCGCCTCGCAACAGCAACAACCACACAGGTGAAAATAATATAAATGTCAGGGCTGGTAGGTCACTGACACCACCCTAGCTAGAAGAAAACGCATGTCCT
This sequence comes from Allium sativum, assembly GCA_030737875.1. Lineage (NCBI taxonomy): Eukaryota > Viridiplantae > Streptophyta > Magnoliopsida > Asparagales > Amaryllidaceae > Allium > Allium sativum. The sequence continues at coordinate 1,050,307,654 of CM060916.1, read as the reverse complement.
CCCTGAGGTCCTCTCCCGTTTTTGGTTCACAACCGGGGTGTGTGGCTCGCGAATCAACACTACACAAAGGTATGCCACACAGACCGTGCTTTGATCATCAACCACAAGACTTTGCTTTTCAATAGAAGCCTTGATCAATTGCCACTTAGGCATGCCACATAGGCGATTCACTCCATGCGATTGATATCCATCAATATATAACCCCTGAGCTCGTACGTCTCAGAGAAGGGCGTTAAGCAAGAGAATAAATTCTCCGCCGCCAAACAGATATATATTTAATAGAAATCAATCACACAGAATAAAATCCAATGTCAGACACACAGCCCATTTACAAGTTCGCTCTGGCTCTGAAAGAAACCGGAGGCACCTTGTACCTCGCATATCCATCGATCTCCAAGTACGTCTGGACGATCACCAACTGATTCCCCCCTCTTGGGCGTACAACCCAATCAAGATCATCAGTAATCACCCAATCGATGTGAAGACCTCCGGTCTTCATCCACCGTCTTCATCCTTGACACCACGTCGAATCAGTTATTCAGAATGGGATAAACCTGGTCTTTCTGAATAACTCGCATATGTAATAAACACTACAACAAAAAACACTTTTTGCAACAGGCCATATCTGTTGCAGTAGACCTATTGCAACAGGCCAGCGCCCGTCTATATAGCCGAAGTTGCAAAAGATCGGTCCCTTTTCGCAACAGTTTTTGCCCGTTGCAATAAGATGTTGCAGTATACTTTTTTGCAACGGACTTTTGTTGTTGCAATAGATACTTTTGCAACAGTATATGCCCGTTGCAATAGATTCATAAATCATTATGAAAAATACAGTTTATAGATATTCCATATTAAATGTATTCGTTAAATAATAGTGTACATCAGAAAATGAAACAAACAAATAAAAAAAATTATTTTAACAAAGTTTTAATACTACAAACAATTATAACAAAAATTTCTATAATTTTCATACATCATTCATGTACAACAATTTCTACTCCCATGCACACATTTTTTTCAAATATAATATTTTATACCATTTTCCAAACACGCTATTTCTACTCTCATACACTAATACAATAGTTCAAACACTTTAATGAGCTTGCCCCTCTTCTTGAAAAGCTTTTCATTCTAAACCTTAGCACCATGCTCAGTCGCAAGGAAAGCCATCGTTCTTGCAGTCTTTACTAACCGGACATGCACAACATCATTTGCTAAAAAATATAAAATGCAATTATAGCAAGGTAAAATTATGCCTACACTAAAATCATTTGCCTAGAACGTAGCTAAGAATATATTTTTATAAGTCAAGACACATGTGGAAGCTAAACAAATTAGAGAGCCCTAGTTCATTATAGCCACGAGATCACTTTGTATTACATAAATAACTGATTGCTACATTTAAATTGTACATCATACCATAAGTAATTTGAGCAATATAGACTCAACATCTTCTCCTACATAGCCTACCTGTATAACTCATTATATAAAAAAAGTGTTAGCCAAAGTTTGACAGCATGCAACCTACAACAGAAAAAAGAATCATGATGTATAAGTAGTATATAACCTCAATACTAATTAGACTGTACCAAATATCCACATGCATTTTTATACAAACAACATATACGTACGACTTTCCACTATCAAGTATCATCTGGTTGTTAAGAAACCCAATTGATCATAAATTGTATTATTTTAAATTTTTAATATGCGGTAGGAATCTACTGTAGGACTTGAGTAAGAACATAAATAATGAGCTTACTTGTGTTAAGGTTGTTGCATCCGCAGTAACAAATGGTACATTCACAAATCGAGCTGATGTCTTGGCAATAAGTGTTTTCCCTGCACTTGGAAATAACATAATTGGAACCTAATAAATTGATCAGTAACATTTAGGATTGAGGGAAATCTTACCAGAGCCTGTGGGACCCATCAAGTGTACATTACTTTTTTCCAACTCAATTTCCTCCATGTCTTTGCTTTTGGTGAAAAGTTCACCAAGGGACCTGAAAATTATGCTAGAATATTCAACCCAAAAAAGTGAATAGAAGGTTTATGTTTGAAATTAGTGAACTTCACAAACAGCTCGAGCAGCTTGCATAAATATAGAAGGATTCCTTTGGATGATGAAGGACATACTATGGACAAAAATTCTAGGCGTGACCCCAACATTCACATTTCTATTTGCAGCTGTGACAAGGCAGTGACGTACTTCTAGCTCCATAATTTGTTGTAATGTATGAGCATCTTCTAGGATGTGACGAATAATTGTAGCAACAGAATTGTTAAAACCAGAAAACATGCTACTAGTTGGTAAGCTAAACAAAGCAAGAAGGCCCCCTGCTTCGAAGAAACTGACTGCGACAGAGTGAACTTTGGTCAGTGATGCACATAACTGAATCACAGCGTGCATAGTTTCAGAAGGCAGCTGGTTTTGTATACATCTACAAGATATCTCTGTTAAAATCTTTTGATCATCTATATCAATAATTCCAGACAAGGGCTCTAACTGTTTTGAATCCTTCTTCTGATTTGTATCATCAATTACTACAGAAGTTTGGGTACCCATATCCTCCTTTTTCAACCGATCAAATTCAAACATTTCAGGAGTTAGCTTAGGGTCTACTAGCAACTGTCGATCAATTGAAAGAAAACATATTTGAAATTAGTTTTAGAACCTTATAAAGTACAAACTTATATGACAGGGTTATATAGTTATCCGACTATGGTAATATGGTGCACCTTACAAACTTACTCAACATTAACTAGGTAGAAGAGTCATGCACAAAACTAACCCTTCCTGTTGGTATCCATGGTAGATTCTCTTGTAGTGGTTATAAACAGCAACAGATAACCCTGCAAATATATAAATATTTTTAGTGCACCACATCAAATAGTAGCGTTAACAAACAAATCTAAGGTGAATTACTAAACAGTACAGCTACGAATGGTGCTTTCATTCTGATGGCAAAAAATTCATTTGTCTCAAGCAAAGATAAATCATACACAGAAGAATATACACATATATAATCATATTAAACCAGTAATGAGATTTCAAGTAAACAAATACAAAACTAAATTGCCTAAATTAAGAATAAAATGAAGAATGTGATGTCATTTCTAGAAAGGGGAGAATAGGACAAGGAAGAGGGGAAAAAAAGATGGAGGGGGTGCTGAAGGGGGAAAAGATAATAAACGACATATGATCTGAACTAGGTAGAGGAAACCTATTTGTACGTTGTTTAATATTCAATACCATGCTTACTTTCATGTTTCTGTGTTGCAATTTGCAAGGGAAATGAATTCATCATGCTTTCGGTTTAAATCCTGATGGCTGAATAATGTAAAATACTATAGATTTACTATAAAAGTATTGAAGACAGGGGCAATTATCGACTTTTGTTTCTTGCGATCTTAACCAAATCTTTATTATGTTTGGTCATAGTAAATCACACTAGTTTTTGCCTACACTAAAATCATTGGCCAAACTGCAAATTCAAGAATATTAGTGTCACATTCACACATGTGCGCGCACGCACATCCATTGGAACATGAATTGATGACACTGTTTGGTTTAATAATTTCACATAAATCAAAGGACTGCTGTGACGCTGTTTGGTTTCATTCTAAGTTTACAGCTTACTAGAATGTAAATTATAACATAGGTTTTTTTTCTTTACTACAAGGATGGACAGGTCCACGCACTTTACTCAACTCTTTTATTTACACAGATGCAAAACATGCTGCCAATGAGTCTTGGCCTCTCAAGACAGATGACTTCTTCCCGTGAGTTTAATGTTTGAATAGGTTGGGTCCTATTCACTGTTATTACGGCGCTCGACTAGTCGCGACTAGTCGTCGACTAGTCGGCTAGTCGAGATGGGGACCTCGACATGAAACGTCGACTGGCCAAACGTCGACTGGAATTGAAACCCTAGAAATCGGAACCCTAAATCGAAGTCTCGATGTCGATTTGGAACCCTAACTCGAACTCGAACTCGATTTGGAACCCTAACTCGAACTCGAAATCGAACCCTAACTCGATTTGGAACCCTAACTCGAACTCGATTTGGAACCCTAAATCGAAGTCTCGATCAAGGTTCGAACTTCCGTTTCAGGATCTAAGGCACACAAAAAATGAAGCAGAAGAAAACGAAGGAGAAGAAGAAGAAAACGAAGAAGAAAACGAAGGATAAGGTTCGAACTCGATTTGGCCTGATGTTTTGTAAGTTAATAACAATGGACTTCAAAGTTTTGTTACTGTAATTAACTAATTAAGTAATTATGGACCATATAAATTTGAAATTATTGGTCATATAAATTTTGTTTACATTTACCAACTACTTAAAAATACAAAATTTGACTACATAAATATATATATTTATTTATCGACTAGTCCGACTAGTCTATGACTAGTCCACTAGTCGACTAATTGAACCTCCATCGACTCAACTCGACTTGCCGCCGTGATAACCATGGTCCTATTAAAAATTCACTCAATGATGTTATGCAAATAGTATTTATTCATTATATTAGATATGCTGATCGAGCAAATGGTTATTGGACAGGCTATTTCAAAAGCATTTGCAGTTTTGTAAGTTAAACAACATGTTTATTGTGTAATAAAATAAAGATGCTTAGTTTTAGTTTTGATGGATTTTCACACTAACCATGGTTGAGTAATTGGATTTCACTGCATGTGCAAGAACAGACTGTAGTTTATGCATTTATTAATTGAAAATGGACATGGAAATTTTAAAATGAAAAGCTAAAAATGGAAACAGACAGGACCAAATTGTCTTGGTTTATAGACATATATTTCCAGGGGTTGAAAGTAAAACTTAAATTTCATTTGTCATGTTTCATAGTTACATCTTACAGAGCATTTAGAAGAGGCGTTTATGCATGGATGAAAGAACAAACTGTTAAAATACATTGTACCACTTTTGTTTTCCTTCTTTTCCCAGTTTCTCTTACCTTTGGTCTTGATATACTTACTGACCATTTGATTTCTATGCACAGGAGCCAACTAATGAAAAGATAATACGGGTGGTCTATATGTTCCCCCTTGATTTTTTTTCTTTAGTTTTCTATCAGATTTAAAAATACTCATCACTTCTTTGAGTGCACAATCTACAAGTGAATATAATACTATACCTATTGGTTCAGTTCATCATGAAGATGTGCAGTTAAACTTAGAAGCAGAGATAACTCAAGTATTCACCATGTATCTACAAGTGAATATATGTAACAATTCACTGTCCAAACAATTACAAGCTTAAAGCCAATCAGGATATACCCGAACCCACTCAGGTGTATGTATTAATTCGAACCCCCAAATAACTCTAGCGACAATCAAAGCCAAAACAAGAACTTTGCAGCAACAAATGCAGCCAATATTTAATAAGGATTGACTAATATATTCTAGTTCACTTCAAAGTTAAAACACTTAGGGCGAGGTAAATCGTGAGTTTAAAAACTCACCAGCAGCAGGTGACGAGCGAGAAGCGGGGCTCGGCAATACGAAAACGAGGCAGCTCGGGCTTCGATAGAGGAGCTGTTGCGACGTCTTTGATGGAGGAAAAGGCGATTTAGGTTTAGGAAAAGGCGATTTAGGGATTTTTCAATTTGGCGGCTGGTATGGGACGAGGGAGGTAGGAATACGGTTTTCTAATATGAAGTTTCTAGAAATCGAAACGGGTTGGATATTGAAGCTGTTGCACTCGCACTGTTTGATGACCAAGGAAGTTGTTACATATATAAATTATAATTATTATCAAGTATAATAAATCGTTGAACATTGTAGATATAAATTATAATATTATAATTATTATCAAGTATAATAAATCATTGAACATTATAGCAGGCATACGCTATTATCATAATGTACTGCTATACTAATAATTATTAAATATAATAATTATTAATTACTGGTTTCAATATTACTTATTAAATATTAAATATTTATTAATAAATAGTAATTATTAATCATTAAAAATTTAACTTCTTATTTTTTAATTATTGTTTGTTGTTTAATATCTATAATTGAATATTAGTTATTAAATGTTAATTATACCCATATGTTACTGCTTATTAATATTAATTATTACACATTTAGTACGTATTAATTATTAAAATATAACTATTTTTTGACTAATTATTACCGATTACTTATTATTTCGTGAATATAATTAAATGTTAATCATACATATATATTGCTTAACTACTATTAAGAATTATTAGTTACTGCATATTTATTATTAATCATTAGACGTTATATTAATTATTAAATAATTACTTCATTTTTATTTATTATTAAAGTATTAATTCATAGTATTTAATTATCAGTTATAAATATCACTTTATAATACTTAAAATTTATTATTAATTAATAATTATTAAATGTTAATCTTAATTATTATATAATTACTATTATTTAATCATTTAATAGTAACTATTTAAAATTAATTAGTAAAAGTTAATCATTAAAAGCTAATGCTGATTTTTAATAATATGTTTTTCGCAACAGGCTTTATCAGTTGTAAAAAATACAGTTATTGCAAGTGGCGAAAACAGTTGCTAAAGATATTTATTCGCAACTGGCTTGGAAGCATAGTTGCAAATAATATGTTTATTGCAACTGTTACGGAAGCACAGTTGCTAAAAGTTTGTTTTTGCAACAGGAAGGAAAGCACAGTTGCTAAAAATATGTTTTTTCGCAACAGGAAAAAAAGGCATGTTGCTAAATCTCATCTATTGCAACTGCTATAATAGGTCTGTTGCTAAATATCATTTACTACAACGATCATTTGTCGCCTGTTGCAAATAGCTAGTTGCAATAGGGTATTTTTCTTGTAGTGAAACAAGTGTCACACAAACACAACATACGCCTCATTCCAATTCAGAATATTCTTTTATTCAAATATTCTCATACTTTGGGAAAGGTTCCCATTAATTTTATCAAAGGTAAATTCTTTAAATTTATTCTTTAATCTTCTTTGAATATCAATTCAAACTAGTAGGGATTAGCGAACTACACCGAAGTAATCATTTATTTTATTTCCCAATCTCAACCTATTCATCCCATGAACTAAAACTGACCATACTTCATATCTAACACCATGGTGTTATCGGTAAATTCAATTACCATTTCACGGTCAAATCTAATTAAAGATTTATCTACTGCATGTAGCAAAACTGGTGACACTCCATTTTCGATCATTTCAATCTAATTAAAGATTCATTAAAACTCCACTTAGTTTTGATCTTCCCAATAATCACTATCAATGATTATTTTACTTGGGAAATCACATCCTGTCTTTAACTGGGTTAAAGAACCAATGTCCTTTAAAACACGGTTCACTATAAACCCAAAATCACATTACATTAATTGCCGGGTTAAAGAACAAGTGTTATTTAAAACACCATTCACGGTAAACCCAAAAATCAATCCAAATTCAATTCCAATTAAATATCATTTAATTGGTACACTTCATTAAATCTAAATAAAAAGATTTAATCTTTCTCTCAACTGGGATTAAGAACAGTGTTAATGAAGACACCATTGACGACAAGCCCAAATCACATTTGATATTAAATACAAGGCTCTGAATAGAAAATATATCGGCTTATATTCAATATCAAATTCTACGACCAACAAATATCGTATTAGAAATAACGACATAAATATATCTTTCAAATTTCCATACCTATATCTGTATAATCAAAAAATCTAACATCGAAATATTCCAAGGACAATTTAGAGTCACATCCCTTCCAATTCAATTATTGGAAATTCTGGTTATTTTCAAAATCATTTCAAATCCACTTTATTTATTTTAAAAATAAATGGGATTATAATTCTAGTTCAGAACTAGTCCATTTCGATAAAAATCTACTTTTATCTTTTCAAATATTGAATTTTTCATCCCAATTCTTCATAGATCATTTCTTATGATTTTACACAAATTATTATTATTTTTAATAATTTTATCAAGGTCCGTACAGTCGATTTCCATCAACGGCCATCGAACTGCTACAGCGACCTTTTTCAAATTTGATTTGGGCATAATTCCAAATCCAACTGTTAGATTTCAAATCTCTATTATTCGTTAGAAAGCACTTTTCGATACGAACCCAACGGTTCCGGTTTTAGGAGAATCCGACAGTCGGATCTCCCGCAACGTCAATTCGAAGTCAATGGTTGAAATTCGCGAACTGTCGCGGCGCGTTCTATTCAGGCCATTATATATAATATATATATATATAATATATTTCGTCGATTCCCTTTTAAAACGTATTTTATAAATCGTTTTAAATTCGTTTTCAAAACGATTTCAACTTCATATTCAATTTCTAATCAAAATTGAATATTTCGTATCATTAACCTATAAATGATAATATTTTCAAAACGTTATATTTTGAAATCACTTCCATTTCTATATTCATTATAAAAACGAATATAATCGATATAAATATCGTTCACGTCAAAATGGCTTCAATCTAACCAACACGTCTTTTATTCAACACATGAATGTTTTCTTCTATTCAACACATGAATATTTGTTTTATTTTATTCAACACATGAATTTTTGTTTTATATTCAACACATGAATTAATTTCTATTCAACACATGAATTTTCTTTCTACTCAACACTTGAATTTTCTTTCTATTCAACACAAGAATTTTCGATTCCTTTTATAATTTAAAATAAATATTTATATTCTAACGACGATTCAAATAAATATATACGTTCTAATTATATTTAAAATAAATTTCTCATCGCTATTAGTTAAAATAATTCATTTTAAATATTCAAAATTCATTAAAATTGCAAAAATAAAAATTTTAAATTGGCTCGGATTTCAGGGTTATTACAAAACATGTCTATTTCAGCAACATAAAAGAAAGTAAAATCATAAAGACAACAAAATCTCGATATAGTTACCCAAGCAGAATCTTCCACTTTGATGACACGAGTTTCACCAACATAAATCACAAACCATTGTTGGCCTCATCAAAAATCAATAATAGTTCCAAACCCAAATCCACCTTTACCGCCGAAAACAGATCTAACAAACCCAAGCCAACCACTAACAAGTCGCACCACAAGAAATCCGATTCTCACCACTATTCTATTCGGAGAAGACTTTGCTCTGATTGGCCGGAGAAGGCATGTAGGCATGTAGTGGCCGGAACAAGCATGCGAACCTCATGACTGTTCCTGCCAATTACCACTGGTCGCGATTGTTCCCAACCGATTAACTGAAGCCTGCTTGCTAATTGCTTCCTTATGCTTTTGGCTTCAGTCGATCCAGACGGTTTGATTTGTACGTGGCATTAGAAAATTACGAAATTAGGGTTTTCCTGTATTTGGGAATGATGATTTAGGAGTAGCGAGCATATGATAAGTTGAGACAGATTTTGATATGACCATATTGTACGCAGATCACCGTTATGGGCAATTGGATTAGGATGAATCAATGGTAGATGTTAAGAAAACCTGGATTGCAAAAGTATGAAGGTAAATTTTAGTATGACACAATAATATTTTTTTATATGTTTATGATGCACTAGTGACAATAATTTTTTATATCTTCATAACAATCAAAGCATCACTAGGGAATAGTGAATTGATGATGTTTTTACGATGCATTAGCGATAGTAATGAATTTAGCGATGCTGCTATGTCACTGGATCGCTAAGGCGTCGCTAATCGACGTCAGAAAATTACCCTTTTTCTTGTAGTGCGTCGGAAATCAGCCGACTCAAACCATCGTCCCTCTCGTCAAAATTTTCAATGTTTCTTGCAGTGTATATAATGTCATATTTATATCCAATTTTGAAATCAACATCAAATATTTACATTCGCGTAGATATAGATATTTGATAATTGTCATGTTAACTATCGATATATCAAGAAATATAAAAAAATTGATTTGTTGTAAACTTTTTTCAGTTCCTTTGATAATAAAAATATGAAAAATAAACATATAAATCGATAATAAGTATTTTGCTACAACTAATATGCAACAAGTTTATGTAATACAAATTACTAGCTTAATAAAAATCTAACAACATGTCTATAGTTGTATCAGAGTGCACAAAATCTAAACAAAAGTGGAATGTGTACTTCTTAAAAGTGAATATTTTAATGTACATATGTTTTTATCTGTTTTTTAATACCGGATAGTCATCTATTTTTCAAACATGAATGTAAACGAATATCGTACATTTAAAGTATATCAATTCCTTAAATCGACTAGTTAACTCCATGCCAAATATTTAAATACTGTAAACAATGTAAAACAAATAAACTATTCACTTCCAGAATTGAAAAAAAAAGAATAAAAAATCTACAAATAAAGAAACGCTTCTATTAGTACCTCATAAGAAGATCTGCTTTGATCAGTTGGATTTAGATAGAAAATAAAGATGTAGAAATGATATTAACAGAGTACTAATTTACTTGCAATATTATTTCGTATATTTTGGATATATCCATTAATCATATAGATAAAATGATACGATAACATAAGCAAGGGTACTAATTAACCTGCAGTTACAAAGTAGAAGATAACGTAAATATAAACAGGGGTGGATATTAAGATCATAGACAATCATTCACATATATAGAATTAACACCCCAGAGAGCAATATTATTCATATATATGAGTTGGATAAAATAAGGTGATTGATCATCAAGGCGTATGAGGTTCGAGATGAGCTTGCTCAGGTACTTCATCAGGACCCTTGCAGCAACCTGGTCTCGAAAATTGATACCCAGATAGATCCAGGGGGCCTCCTGTAAATTCAGTGATATGCATCTCATTTTTGCTACATTTATTCAATATGGCAAGCATCAGCTATACCTTATTCTTAAATTCAACTACGTACCGGCTGTAGTCTCAAAATTGAAAAGTGCAGTAGCAGCCAAAAGAAGACAAAATATAACCAAAGTTTTCAGTGAAAAGGCCACGATCGTATTGCTTGTTTATGGTGGTGCAGTAAGATGAAGAGAAAGTAATGAAAATGCTGCTTTATTTATAAGTACAAAAATAAACCAGTAAGCCATCAATATATAGTTGTCATGCATTTATTTTGGTGGGACATGTTGACTCGTTATAATAAGCTCAGCAAATTTCCTAAACATCAGCTTAGCCATATATCATATATGATATATGCATCCAGTCATATGACTGTTTAATGTAGTCATTTTTGTAATTTATTTAATATCACTTTGAAAAGATCGGCATACTTCTACTTAAATCTTCCAGATTATTTTTACTGGTTAACCATCATATGCAAATAAAAATATTAGAAATGAAATTCATAATGTTCTTTTTTTATTTTAAAAGATGGTATATATGCTTATATTTTATGTTAATTTATATAGTTTTCTAATTAAAAACAGATTTAGTTTTTAAGATCAAAACTAATTACTGTTTGCATTTAGAGATATTTAAGTGCTTTCCTATTGAATAATTGTTTTACGAGGACGTCATGGACCTCGGACTTTTTCAGGGCTGGCTTTCAATGCTATTTCCGAATTAATTATTTAGTGCTTCCATCTTCCTTCTCCGGCAGTTAGATGAAGAGAAAGTAATGAAAATGTTGCTTTATTTATAAGCAGAAAATAAACCAGCAAAATATCAATGTGGCTGTCATGCATTTAATTTACAGGGCTACGTTGAGTAGTTTTCTTACACCTAATCTGATAACTATCAATCAGCTGGGCAAAGGAACTATATTAAAAATAAAATTCTTAATGTTCTTTTTTTTAGAAAAGGTATATATGCTTATATTTTATAACAACTTACATAGTTTTATAACTAAAATTAGTTTTATTTTTCAAATTTTTAATTTAAGTTACTGCACGATTCTAAAATAACATAAAATATGTTGTCCATACGAACATCAAACTAAATATTGTTTGCATCTGGAGAATTTTTTGTTCTTTCCTATTGAATGATCATGATACAAGGACGTTTTGGACCGCGGTCTTTTCGATCAAGATCGACTTTCCGAGCTATTTCCTAATTATTATTTAGTGCAACTGACTTCCTCCTCCTGCATTGACTTAAGATTTCATTTTTCCTCAAATTCTTATCATACTTTATTATCAGAAATAAGATAACAAAATAATGTATTACAGCAGTATACCTGCAATATTATTTCAACAAATATACGATTGATGATTATTACGAAATGGACATTAGTGCCGAACCACTACAAAAAATAAATGTGTTCTTCCGTATTACTTTACTATATCATTGGATTACTGTGTTCATATTACACTTGCACTCAAGGGTTGGCGTGTGTTGAATCGATAACAATTCCCCACGTCAATCGTTGGTAAGTGTACCAAATTTTCGTAACTCTTTCCAACGTATTCACAGGGTGTTTTCAATAGTAACCAATGGCATATTAGAATATGTGACATATCTTGTTTACGAAATAGTCATTGAAAACAGTTAGAAGTTATTGGCAATTGTTGTTAATAATTATGCTTTTCAGACATGTGATGTTGACTCTAAACTGTTCCAAAAATCTGATGATCAAAGCATTTCAAGAAGTAAAGGAGTCCGCCTCCACCTACCTGAGCCACATTGCAGCTATATCTATTAAGAAAAGCCAAAAACACCTTGCCATGATATTTTATGAGGTATAGAGGACTTTCATATGTTAGATATATCTCATTAAGTGGGCAATCGGATGCTTCCGACCTTCATATGGTTCCAACACTAGTAGCTTGAAATCTGATGGGTTGCGAGAATTTCTGATATCTAGAGAAAATCGACTACGAGTCATATTTTCCAATTCCGTGGAAGAGGCACCACAACATGTGAATCGATGGATGACATCTGCGATCTAAGATCCATTACCAAAAGCAAAAGATAGATTGAGATTATCCAAAGCGACGTTGATGCCCCTAGTGTTTAATTCCATATGAGGGATCAGTTGATTATGGAGAAGAAATTTCGGTTGAATTCCTACTTGAGAGACTACATCGGGAACAATCCTGACTTCCAGAACCGTGGGAGCACTCATATCCAAAGCTGCGCGCACCGACGCTTGAACAACATTTCCAACAGCAGACCCTACGATTTGACTAACCAAAGCATTATGGGAAGAAGGGACATCAGGATTAGGGTGCCCTCGAGTGTAGCGGGGCTGGCACCGTTCCGGGAAGTGGAGTTGTCATGTTGATTGGTTTGTTTGGTAGCCCTCATTTCCTGAGCCATAGGTGGAGAAACATTGGTACTATATCCGATAATGTCCCCCTTGCTAGTCGGCCTTAAAGTACTCCTTATCATGTCCTCAATCTGGGCATGAAAGGTGTTAAAAGCATCTTCTTATCGCTCATGTGAAGACCCGTACTTCCACCAACTTCAAACCGACCAAAAACCGAAACCCACGTTGATTCAAGGTAAGCAAAAAGTTCGTTTCGTTAGGGTTTATCGAAGCAAACACAGCGGAATACAAAGTTCACATCGGAATAGATAAAATAAAATAAGAATATAGTATTACAACAGAAGCAATTTTGAACACAAATATGATTTTACATACCATTCCTCCATAAAGACTTAACATAATATACCAATAATAGAGTACGTCCGATCTTCATATGAAACTTCAGCTCCCACTAGAACTCCAAGTCTTCAAGCTTGAGCTCGACCTCGAAAACTGAAAACAAATTAACAGACTGCCCGTGAGGAAATTATGGGCACTTGCAGTTTGCAAAGGAAAAACAAACTACGAGTCAATCATGGGACTGTTGTGAGAAAAATTTATTGACTAATCTTGTACTTAGCCTTATTTTGAATAAGGTATCTTGGGACCTCGCCGCATGTCACGTAACAGGTTTCCTCCCAAGGATACGTGCACTACCAACTTCCGAAAATAGAATTATGAAGCTAACAATGCAATAAACAATATTTAGTTCCTCAAACTACCCACTAGGGTTCAATTCCCTAACTTAGATTTTCGAAAATCCAATTAACTTTTCAGAAGTTATTTCTTTGGACTTTATACCCTATTTCTTATTTTCAAATCATTTGAAATACATATATAACTTTCGTACAAAATTAGCTTTCACTTCAGGATCACAAACCAAAACATATTTGAAAACCTCAAATACCTACTATACAAGCATATTAAAATATATGCCACCTGATCGGGAGATCCTCTTGATGACCAGGATCTAGGTACGCCTTACCATTATGATAATAATCCAGGTATGTCCTCTCTCCACCTCGAGAGCGAACCATACCATACATCCCTGACTTTTCATCACAAGCGCCATTACCCGATCATTGGTTACACATAGATATCATTTTTATATCCCGAAGTGGGGAAAACCATGTCGCAGTAATAATAATCACTAGTACTTTCAAATCATACAACTTCACATCAGCAATTCACGCATATGATTGGTCACTACTAATTATATAACCTTTGAGCTTGTACGTCTCAAAGAAGGGTGTTAAGCAAGAGAATAAATTCTCTGCCACCAAACAAATATATCATTAATAGCAATTAATCGATTATGTAATGAACTACAATGTCAAACACGTAATACATTTCTAAATCATTTCGAAAACATCGGGTTTAGCCCTCCAAATCCTTTCTATGTTATAAAACATTTTTATAAAACATTCCAGTCCAAAATCAGGAAAACATTTCTTTTCACTTAACAAAATCACATTTTAAAACATTCATTAAATTGAAATGAACCCAAAAGCATCCCTAAACACCTCATAGTCCAATCGTGAAGTATTCCACAAGGTGTTAGCATACAGTATTATCTACACAACCCCATGCTAAATGTAAAAGGAATTATTTGCTCATAAACAGGTCGAGCACAATCCAAACAATCGATCAATCACAATAATTAACTTGTATTATCAACCAAATAAAATCATATAAGTTCACTAACAATTATGGATATTAAACTAGCCCTTAATCGGTTGATAGCTTCTCACATACTTGAGTGACTGCCCAAATTCTACTTAAAGATCGAATCTTCAAGGGTTTAATTTACTTTACCACTTCAAATCACTTACTAATAACCCAAACATAATACCAAAATCAAATCAAGGCATTTATATTTATGATATTCCATAAAGGTGTAACTTTGTGAACCTAACTTAAAGTTTTTCGCTCAAAACTCTAAACAAATTGCCATTTTTACTTCATGAACCTATTTAGGATTTTTTAGCAATCATATACCATCAAATCATCCATGAATTCACCACTAAAACTCTAAGAAACATTTCAACAAACACCTTATATGCAATAATTAAATCAAGCAACAAAACCCTTAAAAATGTTTAGTTTTTCTCACTGTTAATGCTCCAAAATATTCATTACCAAGACGAACAAGCCAACGAACACTACAACCGATACTCGTACAGCTTTCAATCCTATTTCTATTAGCAGCTGGTGATTGCTCTGTTAATTTTTGTATGAAAAATAATTAATAACGATATTCGTTATATATATATATATACATATATAAGGACCTTTTTTTATTATTATTCTAATTTAAACTTACTAAAATTATCAAAATTATATATCAATGGGTTCTATATTTCGATATGATTCTAACGCCTCCAACGACAAGCTAATCGAATTTAAATTGAGTGAGATATTAGCTTTTAAAGTTTAACTAAATTAAATTTAAACAAAAAATTAAACCACACTAATCTGGCACAAGCCCAATAGCTTTACCACGTTTAAAACCCCGGCCCCGCTCCCTCTTCTTCTTCCACCGTCGCGCCCCTCTCCTATTTCACGCACCTGGAAGAAAAAATGCACACACCGTGCACAGTGCACACACCATAACTCAATCATGCTCAAATCTGAGACCATCAACAAATTTATCTTCACCTCCTCGTCTTAATGCACCCACACGCCTGAACCCCGGCCCCTTCGTTTGAAATCCGATCATCACGTCGACAGGAAAAATTACGAGACCCCTTAATGTCACACCCTTCATTCGTACACCGTACTCCGTCAAATTTTGTCGTAGCGAAGCCCACTCCTTCCTCATCGTCATGCCACACTCCGCTTTGCCTATCGTTGCATGTTTCTCCGATGAACCCAAAAACTAGTTTTCAACATTTCCAATCATTGACATGGAATCATGCCATTTTCACATCAAAAATACTACATCTCCTACTAATTGTAACAGAGCAGATGGCGTTGAATGATTCTTCCTGGATTGGGAGGTATGATTTTCTGAAATTTCAAACCCATTTCTTCTATTCTCAGATTTTGATTTATAACTCCCTCCACTCTCAATGAAAACTCGATCCGTTAATTTCTAAAATTCAGAAACAATGATCCGAACAACTTTCACGTTGATTATTTAGCCAAAAACGAAGGGATTAGGAGATATGGATTTTAGATTGAGTGGGAGTGGTATTTTTTCACTATTGGAATTGAAAAAAGGAAGAAACGTAACGTACAGATCATAGAAATGGATTGATGGAGGAGAGTATGTCTACATGTTTGTTTATATAGAGATTGGAAAGGACATATTAGTCATTTAATCATGGAACACTTGGCTACATCCTGAGGTTTCTTGCATGCATGGTGATAGATAAAAAGACACATCTTCCTTTATCCTTATCTTAAGGGTTAATTAATTCATTCAAATTAGCAACACTTTTGTGATACTTATAAATGTGTCTAATTTAGCCATATTCATTAATGTAGCATTTACGGGTCTTAAATGTCAAAACTATGGATTATCAAAATTAAATAAATAATATTTCAAAAACTTATCCTTTTACCAAATCATATTTGTACTATTTTAAATCCAAATTCATTCCTATTGGACTATTTCAATTTTATTCCTGCCCAAATCAGAATTTTTGGGTCGTTACATTCTCCCTCAGTTAAAATGATTTCGTCCTTGAAATCGAAGTCGAAACTAATGGTCATATATCTAACCAATACCTTGACCACCCAAATAGTCGAGAATTCAAATTTCTTAATTATCATCTCTAGCAATCAATTAGTGGATTAAATTTTCCAAAACTTTGCTTTCATCAAAACACATATTCCTTTCTATGAAAATATACTTTGGACAAAACTATTTCATAAAAAATGAGTTAGACTACTCTGTTCAAGTGGTTAGAAACACCTATCGATACAATGGATCCTTACTGTACCGACCAATGTTCATAATACACTCAACAAATTAATCCAACAAAAAAACCATTTGTTTACCAAATTACAAATACGCCCCTCGTATATATACATTCACTCACAACTCATTCTAGGGTATTACTAACCCTATCTCTAATGAGTTACTTGTCCTAAGATACCACTGATCCTATCTCTGACAAGTCTGTATCCCGCGGAGCCAAGATTTATCTAACCTAAGCTCTGATACCAAGTGTGACGACCCGCACTTCCACCTACTTCAAACCGACCAAAAACCGAAACCCGCATCAATTCAAGGTAAGTAAAAGTACGTTTTGTTAGGGTTTATCAGAGCAAACGCAACAGAATACAAAGTTCACAGCGGAACAGATAAATTATAATAAGAATATATTATTGCAGTGGAAACATTTTCAAATACAAATCTAATTTTACATACCATTACTCCATGAGGACTTAACATAATATACCGATAATAGAGTACGTCCGACCTTCATATGAAACTTCAGCTCCGTTTAGAACTCCAAGTCTTAAAGCTTGAGCTCGATGTAATGACCCATATTTTAGCAAGATAATAAGTATTGATTGAGAGAATTAAGTGGTCATTTAATTAAATTATAAAGAATATTTAATTAATATATTAAATAAATGATATATAAAATTCTGAAATAATCAGAATTAGCGGAAAGGGCAATTTGTGTTAATTGGGCAAATTCAAATTATATATTTCAGTTTGGAATTGAATTAGAATAATGAATATCTCTAAATAATGAAGTTTAAACGTATAATTTATATTATAATTATAATCGAGCTCGAAATGGCGTGACAGTTTGCTATTTGGCGATTCGAACTTCAACTGAATATACAGAAGCCGTTTTAAATCGGATTTCTGTGAAAGGAGAAATGTTAGAAGCTGGTGAAGTATTTTTTTCTCGTGGAAGAGAAAAATCGGGATTTCATCGTGTAGATTTTGATTTGTGTTCAAATCAAATTTTAAAATAGTCGCTATGAATTCTTTATGAGCCATAACGGTTTATTTAGTAAAAATTAAATATCGGTAGTGAATTTGGACAAATCCTTGTAGACGTAGGTATAATTTAATTTTTAGAATTTTACTGTAATTTTTATTTCGTAAAAAAAGCACATTTTATTTTGGAGTATTTTACACCCTATATCAACATTTCGGGGTTTCACAGAATAAGTTAACAGACCTATATTACTATATTTCTGGAGTCGGGACACCTCGCTCATCACGATGGTGTTTTTATTTCTGTCTGTAGCGGTACGAAACTACATAAATTAATAAAATAAAGTTGTAACTTATTTATGGACCTAAACTAGGCCTCGTCCCTTCTTCCACAAATGAAATGAAAAGAAACCGACCACGTCTTGACAAAAACAAACCACTCGATATTCTGAAAATCTGAAAACGTGGATGCCAGTTCCCCACAAATCCTTTCTAAAACCTAAATAAAAGCCACGACACCTAAATTCTTTGAGCCGCCAGCTTATGTCCTCCCAAGCAAAACATGTGGCAAACCAAAGAAAAAGAGAAAAAAAGGGCGTAATGAAGCGGATGATTGTGGAAGGAGGAGCATATTTGTGAGAAGGAGGTTCAAAGATGCAGTATAGAAATGGGAAAGTATCGGATCTTATGTTTGCTGTGGGATGAAACCATATGGTAACGTGAGCAGTTTTTGGCGAATAAGGGAAGCATGCGGGCTGTTACTTGCGGGTATGAAGGACTGAAAGCTGCGAACGTGGATTGGGAGAACATTTATTTGTTT
Source organism: Allium sativum (assembly GCA_030737875.1). Classification (NCBI taxonomy): domain Eukaryota; kingdom Viridiplantae; phylum Streptophyta; class Magnoliopsida; order Asparagales; family Amaryllidaceae; genus Allium; species Allium sativum. The sequence continues at coordinate 1,050,288,694 of CM060916.1, read as the reverse complement.
AGCTGGTTATGTTGTGAAGGGAGGTCTCGAAAGGGTGCGACTATGATTGCTAATGTTCCAAAGTTACATAGCAGCCGAGGTCTGTGTTCAAGTGAGAAGGCGTGAAGGAGGAGTTCGAACTCCAGAAGATGATGCCAAGGAAGGAGCATCAGTGTGTGCCCTCTTTTGAGTTGGCGGTTGCTTGAGTTAACAAAGAAGAGGAGGAGTTGACTGGTATTGGGATCAGACCATTTCAAAGCCGGTTAAAGGAGCTGTCAATGGTGAAGAAGTATTCACGGGTCTGAGAAAGGTATAGGTGTAACGACCCGGATTTTCGGCGACTTTGGTTATCGACATAAGCACGATGTCGATAACCAAAACGTCGAAAAATCCTGGTAATTAGTGAAAGAACTTAGAGGGTGAGGAAAGATAAGATAGAAAATTAGAATAGAAGAAGAAGAAGAACACAACATCAGAGTAACACGAATCTCACAGCTGAACGAATAAATATATTTCATAACATAACTTTGAAATACAAATCAGTACTTGAATATACATATCATTATCAAAGTACAGCACTTACAACACAGCGGAAATAACTATAGCTATATGATCCTGAAGCCTCCTGCTCCAAGCTCTTCCAGTATATCTGTAAATCCCGACTACTTGACTGCCCGTACAAATTTAGGCACCCAAGAGTTTAGGGAAAACAACAAAGTAAACTCCGGGTCAGTCATGGGACTGGTATGAGTAAAACAGTTTAAAAACAGTTCGAACAAGTAAACGATATCTCATAAGACCACGCCGCATAACGGAACGGGTTTTTCCCTTATGAGAATCCAAAATATCTTTATATCAAAAACCTTTTGATATTATAATAATGTCTATCAACCACAGTATATATATAATCATCTAGTAGAAACGCTTTCATCTCACGTTCTACATATATAGTATACAATCAAAACCGCAAGCACGTATTGGGTAATGGATTTCCAACTATGACAAGGTGTGGAATCACCTTTCGCTCGTGTACCTCTAGAGAGGAATACACTGGGTTCAACAAGAACATCTTGCAACCCGGCCACACATGACCGACCACTCATTTCGCTTGAGTGTATCGAATGTATATCACCAACAGTTGGGATCAACAACCGTTTCCCGAATGGGACAGCATCAACAATAGATTTTTAGAAGTAAATGAAACTCTAGATCAGGTGATTATACACCCTACTTCGGTGCGACCGACTTAGCCATGCTACCTGCCCGATTTCTGTCATTTACCGGATGATGAGGCTAGAAGCTACGCTTTATCATCATACCAGATTCACTTTGAATGCCACATCGTCAAATCCATTAAATCACCGATTGACGTCCTCAACAATACATTATGTGTTAGCTAAAAGAAGTTTCCTTCTCCGCTTCCACTCTTGGTACAGTTGGAGAAATCGATATATGTGATCGTCAGGAAATACTCTGTCGGACATCCGTCCATACAAGTCATCCCGGAACAGGATGAACCGAAGGCACTATTCTGTAAACAGGATAGCCCTTGCATAACTCCGTCTTCAATTTCCTTTGGCATATATGATTCGCAACGCTTATGCTAATACAGAGTGGTTCTTTGGATAATAATCCAACCGGTCTCTCCATATTAACAACGTTAAAATGGTCAAAACTTTGATAGTCTGTGATTTAACTATCGAATAAAAACAGGTGTGCAAACAACGATATTATTTCCCGGAGGAAATTTATATCAATCAACATCATTCAACATTTATCTCTTTATTCCATTAATTTACTTATCTCCTGTTTCCCTATATTCAATATTTCTTATTTTCTAAATTGGGAAAATATACGTTATTAACAATGGAAAACATTTCCATTTCTTTGTTTCTTTATTAGAAAACATTTCTGGTTTCTTATTTGGAAAACATTTCCAAAGCTTCTTCATTGGACTTAGACAGATGTTTAAACAAACCATCGCGATGCCAACTCAAACAATTTCCTTTACTGCCGAACCTTAACTATTCCTTAGTTAAAAACGAAGCCAATCAAGTTGGGGTAGAACTACCTCTCAGACCTTAACTGAACAACATTTCTAACTTTGAAATTAGCAAAGTTCACTTTATTCCTTTTTCTAACTTCCTTACTTAACCCTCCTTCTAATAAATCTCTATTCGATTAACCCTTATCAATTAACTCTATTGGACTAACACTATTGGATTAAATCTATTTGACTAACACTATTGATTTACTCATTTAACTTAACTCCTTTCGAATAAACTATATTCGATAACTCCTTTTACTTTCTTCGAATAAACTATATTCGATTATCTCATTCTACTTTCTATTCGAATAACCATATTCGATTAACTTATTTTACTTTCTATTCGAATAACCATATTCGATTAACTCATTCTACTTTCTATTCGAATAACCATATTCGATTAACTCATTTTACTTTCTATTCGAATAATCATATTCGATTAACTCATTTGCTTCTATTCGAATAACCATATTCGATTAACTCATTTTCATCTCTTCGAATAACTATATTCGATTAACTCATTTTCTTTAACTCTAATCGATTAACTAACATCGATTATCTCCTTTTACTTTAACACTAATCGATTAAACTAACATCGATTATCTCCTTTTACTTTAACACTAATCGATTAAACTAACATCGATTATCTCCTTTTACTTTAACACTAATCGATTAAACTAACATCGATTATCTCCTTTTACTTTAACACTAATCGATTAAACTAACATCGATTAACTTCTTTTTAACTTTATTCTCCAATCGATTAACTAACATCGATTAACTTCTTTTTAACTTTATTCTCTAATCGATTAACTAACATCGATTAACTTCTTTTGATAAACTACGTTTTCCATTACAACTATTTCCTTTTTATAACGTTTACTTACCGTTACAAATATATCCTATCTATAACTTCTATTTATTTTCTAAATAAATATTCCTTTTCTATTTCTATTTATTTTCTAAATAAATATCCATTTTATAAACCCATGTTCGTTTTATAAATAATTCCTATTATAAAATCCTGTGATTTTATAAAATTCCTTTATTTCAATATACATTGAAATACTTCTTTTTACATCCCAGGGTCTTTTATGATATTTACAATATCGAATAAAAATGATCAACATCATTCCAACACCCATAATCCATAACAGATTATATAACACATCATATATCACAATATATGAAAACAGTAAAATAAATGTTGAGGAATCCAGTTGGATTCCTCCAACCTGTTTCCCTGCATCACAGATGTTAAACAATATAGATAACATCACTTTCAGTTCTATATGATATATTCTGTTAAACAGAATCAATATAGAAAATTTAACTAACTGACTAGCAGTTCAATCAAACAGTCAACATACAGTATCAGCCAATATCTAACAGTTCTAAAAATATAACATGAAATTATAAACTGTTCAGAGTTAGTGAGATTTACTCACATTGGCGCGTTAACCATTTAATAACGGTTTGCGTTATTTGATTCAGTTGGACAATTTATTTCGCCATAAATTGTAACAAGCTCGGATTCACTCCCAGTCAACTTCATGGTGTAGCCATTGTCCGTACGATCCCGTCGAATCTTGTTTCACAATTTCATACAGCCCATCCTCCTTTTCAAATACCCAGACCTGATAAATCCATCTTTCCCATAACTGTCGAACTCCAGGAACAAAGAACCACAGCCATTTCCTCCCCTTCTGGAAACATTCGATCCATTTGCCCCCATATAACCCAAAAAGAAAACCACTAATCCATGCTTTACTTAAGCCGCCTGCTTAGTACGTATCCCTCTTTGAGGCAAGACTCACGAACTTCTTCCAGTAAACATGCCTCATTATTTGCTCAAATCCCTACTTCGTTGCTCATTGAAAACCAGTTTTCGGCTTCATTGCCGTACCCCATACCCTGTCCTTATTTTCCTCCACACCTTTTTCCTCAACCCGTCGCCTCCTTGTAACCGTAGTTTACAGTACCACCGCAGGCACTCATAAGCAATCTCCCTCCTTTTTCTTGTTTACTATTATTATTGAAGCCATCAGCTTACATTTTGGTTCCTGTCGCAAGCAGTCTTCTTTATGTCTATTTACAGAGGGGGTTTTAATTCACAGAGAACCAAAAGAGAAGGAGAAAACAGGCTACTGGGTTGCGTGTGTATATATATATTTTTAGTTGGATGAGGTAGGTAGAGATATAGGTTGGTAGACTTACAAGTTTTCTTCTATTGGCCTTACATGTGGGTGGTCTGTTTGTAGTCTACACGCTCCTTTTTATTTAAGTTACAAAGCTTAGGACACACGTTATATAAAATTACGTTCACATACAGACTGTCGTCAACAGAAATAAAGGTGTCTTTGTGTTGAGCAAGGTGTCACGATTCAAAAAATATAATAATACCGGTAGGTTAACTCATATTGTGAAACCTCAAAATATTGGTTACAGGGTGCAAAATACTGCAAATAAAAAGTCGCTTATTTAATTAATTAAAAATTACAATAAAATTCTAAAAATTAAAATATCACTATTTCCCAAAAGAACCTTGTCTAAATTCAAACCCGATCTCTAGTTATATCGAATAAACCGTTACGGTCAATAAACGATTCTATAGCGACTATTTTAAAATTTGATTTGGACATATCTCAAAATCCACAAGACGAAATCCTGATTTTTCTCTTCCACTAGAAAGATATACTCCACTAGCTCCACACGTTTCTTGTTTCACAGAAATCCGGCTTAAAACGAATCCTGTACATTCAGTTGAAGTTCGAATCGCCAATTTACGAACTGCAGCGTCATTTCAAGCTCGTTTATAATTATATTATAAATTATACGTTCAACTGTCGACGATTGAATATATTCGTTATTCAAATTCAATTCCAAGCTGAATTAAATATCACAGATGATCCGGTTCACACCATATCGTCATTTCAGCCAATTCTGATTATTTCAGAATTAAATATATTATTTAATTTATTATTTTAAATTAAATATTCACCATTATTTAATTCCACGATCATTAAATTCTCTAAACCACAATTTCAATATTTAAATAAATTAATTATAATACCTCTGCCAATGCGGGTCATTACAATCTTCCCCACTTAAAATAATTTCGTCCTCGAAATTGCTAAAAGGTAGAGTACGACCTTATCGACTAGTTAGGACATATTTGTTCACTTCTTATCTTCATTTTTCAACTGAACCCATTTAATTTCAATTAAATTATTAATAAATTCTTATCAATGAAAATTTTCAAAAATCCAGAAAATTTTCAAACACCTTAACTCTTCGAATTTTTTTGCCAGCACCTCCTTTGTACTAGTCAATCGGTCAAACTCCAACTCGCCTCTCTGGGCCATCTCCATCCCAAAAGAAAATCAAACAGCCAAGCGGCTTGCCAATTCGGCTCATAAATCTTATATCCAATAGAAATATAAACGTGTACCTTTTGTCGGCATATCAACTCTATCACTCCCATAAGCTATCAACTCAGCATATACCAATGTTATCCCAATCAAATTCTGAAATCACTTTCATCTCCAACAAACCATTCCCTTATATCCGAGCCAAATATCACTTCAAATCGAGTTTCTTCTCGATTCCCAACTCTTAACTTGATTATCACATTACACTTCAAATTTGAATCTCACAATCCAATTTGTCTTGATATCATTCTATTTCAACCTTAGTTACCACTTTACTGGCTTTACTTTAATTCAAATTTTGCTTTCACAAATTTCTGTTAAATTTGTTTTTAATTCAAACTGTCTTTCCCTAGGAGTTTTTAAACAGTTTACTCTTTTCAAAAATCAAAATTTCCTTTTTGAAATTCAACTGAGCCCCTAATCAATATTCCATTAGTTAAATCACTTCTCTATTTCTTTATCAATATTTGTTAACCAAATATTTTCAATAAACTGTAACGACCCGGATTTTCGGCGACTTTGGTTATCGACATAAGCACGATGTCGATAACCAAAACGTCGAAAAATCCTGGTAATTAGTGAAAGAAATTAGAGGGTGAGGAAAGATAAGATAGAAAATTAGAATAGAAGAAGAAGAAGAACACAACATCAGAGTAACACGAATCTCACAGCGGAACGAATAAATATATTTCATAACATAACTTTGAAATACAAATCGGTACTTGAATATACATATCATTATCAAAGTACAGCACTTACAACACAGCGGAAATAACTATAGCTATATGATCCTGAAGCCTCCTGCTCCAAGCTCTTCCAGTATATCTGTAAATCCCGACTACTTGACTGCCCGTACAAATTTAGGCACCCAAGAGTTTAGGGAAAACAACAAAGTAAACTCCGGGTCAGTCATGGGACTGGTATGAGTAAAACAGTTTAAAAACAGTTCGAACAAGTAAACGATATCTCATAAGACCACGCCGCATAACGGAACGGGTTTTTCCCTTATGAGAATCCAAAATATCTTTATATCAAAAACCTTTTGATATTATAATAATGTCTATCAACCACAGTATATATATAATCATCTAGCAGAAACGCTTTCATCTCACGTTCTACATATATAGTATACAATCAAAACCGCAAGCACGTATTGGGTAATGGATTTCCAACTATGACAAGGTATGGAATCACCTTTCGCTCGTGTACCTCTAGAGAGGAATACACTGGGTTCAACAAGAACATCTTGCAACCCGGCCACACATGACCGACCACTCATTTCGCTTGAGTGTATCGAATGTATATCACCAACAGTTGGGATCAACAACCGTTTCCCGAATGGGACAACATCAACAATAGATTTTTAGAAGTAAATGAAACTCTAGATCAGGTGATTATACACCCTACTTCGGTGCGACCGACTTAGCCATGCTGCCTGCCCGATTTCTGTCATTTTCCGGATGATGAGGCTAGAAGCTACGCTTTATCATCATACCAGATTCACTTTGAATGCCACATCGTCAAATCCATTAAATCACCGATTGACGTCCTCAACAATACATTATGTGTTAGCTAGAAGAAGTTTCCTTCTCCGCTTCCACTCTTGGTACAGTTCGAGAAATCGATATATGTGATCGTCAGGAAATACTCTGTCGGACATCCGTCCATACAAGTCATCCCGGAACAGGATGAACCGAAGGCACTATTCTGTAAACAGGATAGCCCTTGCATAACTCCGTCTTCAATTTCCTTTGGCATATATGATTCGCAACGCTTATGCCAATACAGAGTGGTTCTTTGGATAATAATCCAACTGGTCTCTCCATATTAACAACGTTAAAATGGTCAAAACTTTGATAGTCTGTGATTTAACTATCGAATAAAAACAGGTGTGCAAACAACGATATTATTTCCCGGAGGAAATTTATATCAATCAACATCATTCAACATTTATCTCTTTATTCCATTAATTTACTTATCTCCTGTTTCCCTATATTCAATATTTCTTATATTCTAAATTGGGAAAATATACGTTATTAACAATGGAAAACATTTCCATTTCTTTGTTTCTTTATTAGAAAACATTTCTGGTTTCTTATTTGGAAAACATTTCCAAAGCTTCTTCATTGGACTTAGACAGATGTTTAAACAAACCATCGCGATGCCAACTCAAACAGTTTCCTTTACTGCCGATCCTTAACTATTCCTTAGTTAAAAACGAAGCCAATCAAGTTGGGGTAGAACTACCTCTCAGACCTTAACTGAACAACATTTCTAACTTTGAAATTAGCAAAGTTCACTTTATTCCTTTTTCTAACTTCCTTACTTAACCCTCCTTCTAATAAATCTCTATTCGATTAACCCTTATCAATTAACTCTATTGGACTAACACTATTGGATTAACTCTATTTGACTAACACTATTGATTTACTCATTTCACTTAACTCCTTTCGAATAAACAATATTCGATAACTCCTTTTACTTTCTTCGAATAAACTATATTCGATTAACTCATTCTACTTTCTATTCGAATAACCATATTCGATTAACTTATTTTACTTTCTATTCGAATAACCATATTCGATTAACTCATTCTACTTTCTATTCGAATAACCATATTCGATTAACTCATTTTACTTTCTATTCGAATAATCATATTCGATTAACTCATTTGCTTCTATTCGAATAACCATATTCGATTAACTCATTTTCTTCTCTTCGAATAACTATATTCGATTAACTCATTTTCTTTAACTCTAATCGATTAACTAACATCGATTATCTCCTTTTACTTTAACACTAATCGATTAAACTAACATCGATTATCTCCTTTTATTTTAACACTAATCGATTAAACTAACATCGATTATCTCCTTTTACTTTAACACTAATCGATTAAACTAACATCGATTATCTACTTTTACTTTAACACTAATCGATTAAACTAACATCGATTATCTCCTTTTACTTTAACACTAATCGATTAAACTAACATCGATTAACTTCTTTTTAACTTTATTCTCTAATCGATTAACTAACATCGATTAACTTCTTTTTAACTTTATTCTCTAATCGATTAACTAACATCGATTAACTTCTTTTGATAAACTACGTTTTCCGTTACAACTATTTCCTTTTTATAACGTTTACTTACCGTTACAAATATATCCTATTTATAACTTCTATTTATTTTCTAAATAAATATTCCTTTTCTATTTCTATTTATTTTCTAAATAAATATCCCTTTTATAAAACCGTGTTCGTTTTATAAATAATTCCTTTTATAAAATCCTGTGATTTTATAAAATTCCTTTATTTCAATATACATTGAAATACTTCTTTTTACATCCCAGGGTCTTTTATGATATTTACAATATCGAATAAAAATGATCAACATCATTCCAACACCCATAATCCATAACAGATTATATAACACATCATATATCACAATATATGGAAACAGTAAAATAAATGTTGAGGAATCCAGTTGGATTCCTCCAACCTGTTTCCCTGCATCACAGATGTTAAACAATATAGATAACATCACTTTCAGTTCTATATGATATATTCTGTTAAACAGAATCAATATAGAAAATTTAACTAACTGACTAGCAGTTCAATCAAACAGTCAACATACAATATCAGCCAATATCTAACAGTTCTAAAAATATAACATGAAATTATAAACTGTTCAGAGTTAGTGAGATTTACTCACATTGGCGCGTTAACCATTTAATAACGGTTTGCGTTATTTGATTCAGTTGGACAATTTATTTCGCCATAAATTGTAACGAACTCGGATTCACTCCCAGTCAACTTCATGGTGTAGCCATTGTCCGTACGATCCCGTCGAATCTTGTTTCACAATTTCATACAGCCCATCCTCCTTTTCAAATACCCAGACCTGATAAATCCATCTTTCCCATAACTGTCGAACTACAGGAACAAAGAACAACGGCCATTTCCTCCCCTTCTGGAAACATTCGATCCATTTGCCCCCATATAACCCAAAAAGAAAACCACTAATCCATGCTTTACTTAAGCCGCCTGCTTAATACGTCTCCCTCTTCGAGGCAAGACTCACGAACTTCTTCCAGTAAACATGCCTCATTATTTTCTCAAATCCCTACTTCGTTGCTCATTGAAAACCAGTTTTCGGCTTCATTGCCGTACCCCATACCCTGTCCTTATTTTCCTCCACACCTTTTTCCTCAACCCGTCGCCTCCTTGTCACCGTAGTTTACAGTACCACCGCAGGCACTCATAAGCAATCTCCCTCCTTTTTCTTGTTTACTATTATTATTGAAGCCATCAGCTTACATTTTGGTTCCTGTCGCAAGCAGTCTTCTTTATGTCTATTTACAGAGTGGGTTTTAATTCACAGAGAACCAAAAGAGAAGGAGAAAACAGGCTACTGGGTTGCGTGTGTATATATATATTTTTAGTTGGATGAGGTAGGTAGAGATATAGGTTGGTAGACTTACAAGTTTTCTTCTATTGGCCTTACATGTGGGTGGTCTGTTTGTAGTCTACACGCTCCTTTTTTTTAAGTTACAAAGCTTAGGACACACGTTATATAAAATTACGTTCACATACAGACTGTCGTCAACAGAAATAAAAGTGTCTTTGTGTTGAGCAAGGTGTCATGATTCAAAAAATATAATAATACCGGTAGGTTAACTCATATTGTGAAACCTCAAAATATTGATTACAGGGTGCAAAATACTGCAAATAAAAAGTCGCTTATTTAATTAATTAAAAATTACAATAAAATTCTAAAAATTAAAATATCACTATTTCCCAAAAGAACCTTGTCTAAATTCAAACCCGATCTCTAGTTATATCGAATAAACCGTTATGGTCGATAAACGATTCTATAGCGACTATTTTAAAATTTGATTTGGACATATCTCAAAATCCACAAGACGAAATCCTGATTTTTCTCTTCCACTAGAAAGATATACTCCACTAGCTCCACACGTTTCTTGTTTCACAGAAATCCGGCTTAAAACGAATCCTGTACATTCAGTTGAAGTTCGAATCGCCAATTTACGAACTGCAGCGTCATTTCAAGCTCGTTTATAATTATATTATAAATTATACGTTCAACTGTCGACGATTGAATATATTCGTTATTCAAATTCAATTCCAAGCTGAATTAAATATCACAGATTATCTGGTTCACGCCATATCGTCATTTCAGCCAATTCTGATTATTTCAGAATTAAATATATTATTTTATTTATTATTTTAAATTAAATATTCACCATTATTTAATTCCACGATCATTAAATTCTCTAAACCACCATTTCAATATTTAAATAAATTAATTATAATACCTCTGCCAATGCGGGTCATTACAATAGGGATCGAAACAAATGGAAAGTGGGAAGAGATGTAAGCAAATATAGTATGTTGCTGTAATGAAATGTATTCCACACTTCATTATTTAACAGAAACGTTGGTTCATGGAGCATGGATGCACATGTCTCAATGGAGGAATTTTCTGTTTAAAAAGGTTACGTTGGGGGTGTAACATTATGTAATGGGAGGATGGCCGTGAAAATTTGAATACAGGAGCATCATATTTTTCTTTACTTTCTGGAAGAAGAAGTATAGGTCAGAGCGGATGGGTTTGAACTGGGTGATAGGCTGACTCTATTCTAGAATTCTGAACGATCAGGTCCATTGGGATCGTATGGACGAGCGCAACACACTGGAACTGACTAGGAGTGAATTGAAGTCGGTTACAATTTATAGCGAAATAAATTGTCCGTCTGAATCAAGTGATGGTTATCGTTATTAATGATGATCGTCCACTGTGAGTAAATCTGACTAACTCTGAACAGTTTATAACTTCATGTTGCATTTTTACACCTGTTAAATATTGGCTGATTGACTATGTGTTGACTGTTTGATTGAACTGCTAGTCAGTTAGTTGAATTTCTATATTGATTCTGTTTAACAGAATATATCATATAGAACTGAAGGTGATGTTGATTTTATTGTGTAACATCTGTGGATGCAGGGAAACAGGTTGGAGGAATCCGACTGGATTTCTCAACATTTATTTTACTGTTTTTTCATATATTTTGATATATGATGTGATACATAAACAGTTATGGATTTTGTGTGTTAGAATGATGTTGATCATTGTTATTCGATATTTTTAATATCATAAGAAATCCTGGGATGTAAAAGGGAATATTTCAACGTATATTGGAATAAAGGAATTTCATAAAATCAACCGATTTTATAGAAGGAAATAATTGGATAATATTTATTTAGAAAATAAATAGGAGATTATAAAGGAGAATATTTATTTAAAAAATAAATAGGAAAAAGGAATATTTGTTTAGGAAATGAATTGAGTTAATCGATTAGAGTAAATCAAATAGAGTAAATTGATTAGAGTAAATCAGACATAGTTATTTAGATAAGTTACCATTTAGCACGACTGCTAGCGTAATTCGCAGGGCTGCAGATAGCCTACAGCGGTCGGATGTTTCCTGAGGGAATCATGCGTAACCATTGTGATCGCTGCGATCTAGAGTTAAGCGAATGGAGTTAAATCGAACATAGTTATTCAAAAGGAGTCAAATTGAACATAGTTATTCAAAAGGAGTTAATCGAACATAGAAATTAAGAAATAGAGTTAAACAAGATTTAGAAACTGAGTAGAGATTAGTTAAGTTGAATAGTTTTCTGAGTATCGATCTGATGTTGGTTTCGGCCTTCGGGGTTTATACTTAGAGAATTGTTCTCCTACTAGTTAACAGTCAGGGACCGATAGTTGTGAAATGATAATGATATGTAAATAACAATGGAAATGTTATCCAATGTTAATAACGTATATTTTCTAAACATAGAAATAAGGAAATATGAATATATATATATATATATATATATGATTGATGATTGATTGATAGTATTTCCATTTGGAAATAATATCGTTGTTTGCACACGTGTTTGCATTTGATAGTTAATGCACCGACTATCAAAGTTTTGACCATTTTAACATTGTTAATATGGAGAGACCGGTTGGATTATTATCCAAAGAACCACTCTATATTGGCATAAGCGTTGCGAATCATATATGCCAAAGAAAATTGAAGACGGAGTAAAGTGCAAGGGTTATTGTATAAGTCTTAGATAACAGTGCCTAAGATAGATGTACTGAATAGTGCCTTCGGTTCATCCTATTCCTGGGTGACTTGTATGTATGAATGTCTGATAGAGTATTTCTAGAAAGGTCACGTACATTGATTTCTTGAACCGTACCAAGAGTGGAAGCGGAGAAGGAAACTTCTTTTAGCGAACACATAATGTATTGTTGTAGAAGTCAATTAATGATTTTTGATGGATCTGACAATGTGGCATTCGAAGTGAATTTGATGTGATGATAAAGCATAACCTCAAGCCTCATCAACCGGTAAATGACAGAAATCGGGCAGGCAGCATGGCTAAGTCGGTCGCTCCGAAGTAGGGTGTATAATCACCTGATCTAGAGTTTCATTTACTTCTAAAAATATATCGTTGATGCTGTCCCATTCGGGAAACGGTTGCTGATCCCAACCGTTGGTGATATACATTTGATACACTCAAGCGAAATGAGTGGTCGGTCATGTGTGGCCGGGTTGCAAGATGTTCTTGTTGAACCCACTGTACTCCTTTCTAGAGATACACTAGTGAAAGGTGGTTCCATACCTTGTCATAGTTGGAAATCCATTACCCAATACGTGCTTGCGGTTTTGATTGTATACTATATATGTAGAACGTGAGATGAAAACGTTTCTGCTAGATGATTATTATATTGTGGTTGATAGACATTATTATAATACCAAAAGGTTTTTGATATAAAGATATTTTGGATTTCTCATAAGGGAAAAACCCGTTCCGTTATACGGCGTGGTCTTATGAGATATCATTTACCTGCTTGAACTGTTTTAAATTGTTTTACTCATTTCAGTTCCATGACTGACCCAGAGTTTATTTTGTTTTGTTTTCCCTAAACTCTTGGGTGCCCGCTTTTGTATGGGCAGTCAAGTAGTCGTGATTTACAGATATACCTGAAGAGCTGGAGCAGGAGGCTTCAGGATCATATAGCTTTAGTGTATTTCCGCTGTGTTGTAAGTGCTGTACTTTGATAATGATATGTATATTCAAATACAGAAGATATGTTATCTATTATATGTTATTCGTTCCGCTATGAGGTTTGTGTTACTCTGATGTTGTGTTCTTTTTCTTCTTCTTCTATTCTAAGTTTCTATCTTATCTTTCCTCACCCTCTAATTTCTTTCATTAATCATCCGGTATTTTTCAATGTTTGGTTAGTCATCATTGAGTTTATGGCGATAACCAAGGTCGACAGAAACCCGGGTCGTTACAGTTGGTATCAGAGCTTAAGTTTAGTGAATTACCTTGGCTCTATGGCATGACTCGGTAGAGATGGGGTTAGTAATACCCTTGTAACAACCCGTATTTCGATAACATGATTAAAGACGAGAATCAAGACAGAATTTAATTTTAAATTCTGAATCAAGTGAAACGGGCTATGCCATTGCGTTCGTCTCGGAAAAATACGCGAAATAGAGTCCGAGTTTTCGAAAATCGGAGTCCGTATGACCCGGTTAAGGCCCAACGAAGTTTTCAGAAAATTTCTAAGTAAAAACAGATTTCAAGTTCAAACTTGAATTTGGAAAATTGGGCCAGTTGGGCCAGGCGGGAAAAGTTCACGCCACAGTACCAAAGTCGACAGCCCTGTCGACTTGGGAGTCGACTTGGTCTGACCAAGTCGACAGCCCTGTCGACTAGGCTGTCGACTTGGCTCAGACGAGCATTCCTGGCTTGGTGCACCTGCACTGGTCCCTGGTCTTGTTCTGGAAGCTTCTGACGTGGTTTGATGGTTCAGATCTATCCTAGGGTTAATCTAAGGGCCTAAAACTATCCTAATCTCTATAAAAAGACCCTAAACCTAACCTAAATCCCTAAAAATCAAACCTAGCAACTAAGTGCTGCCAAAATCAATTTTGATCATGGCCTCCATCTCCAATCCCTAGAGCCTATGCATTCAAATCGGGTTCAAATCAAAAGGTGCAAGCTTGCTACACCAAATAGAGGCCAAATCAACGTTGCTATGCGAGTTTCATGACGGATCTTCATCAAAGGGGCCACCTTTCTTCGTCAAAACAATGCATGCTCCTAGTCCTCTTGCCACGCTATGTAAGCTCTAGCAAATTGTAGATTTAAACGATGATCTTGATGTGACATGGGATAAAATGCAAAGTAACATGAGTATGTTAGCCTATGGGAACCTAGTTTGCCTCTTTAACATGAACATATGACTTTGGGTGATGTTGTAGCGACTAAACCATGCTATGCATGTTGCATTGGACTTAGTTTGCCATGCAAGATTGGACCTTTGCTTGTGGTATGTTAGCGTGCACACTTGAAACCACTTTGACTCATGAAACATGTGCATGAATGTGACTTTGAGGCTATGCAAGTATATGAACCCGAAATCCCTTATGATAATATGTAAGTTTACCTTTTTATCACATGAGGAACGTGGGCATGTTCATCCCTTCATGATAGGTTTATGACATGAACACTTATGCAAGTAATCCCCTTTTATGCTATGCATGTTTGTGGCCAAATCACCTTATGACACTATGCATGTTTTTCGCCAAGGTTGTGCATGTGGAAGCCAATCCCTTTTTGGCATCATGCATGTTTTGAGGCCAATATGTGACGTAGTATCCCTACTATGTTGACTCGCTTTTGCTTGCGTTGGAAAACACGACTTTGGGGTAGTTAGATAAACATGAACATGACGCGAAATCTTGACTTGAATATGACATGAAAACTTGACTTGAGGTTACATGTGAACACGACATGTAAGTTGAACCAAAATGGGGGGCATGACACGTGGGGTAAACTTGGGACTTGAAATTAGACACGTATGGGTTGTAAGTGTAATATAACACTAGACCAAACATGGAAGTGGCCAACTCGAGGTTGGGTTGAGTTTGTAGCATAAATCTACCCGGACCCGCCCGGCTTAACTAGTAGCTACAAACAATAGGATCCAATGTGAGAAGTTGGTCATGTCGCGCTTAAGACCCGAGGTTAGACTAGGTTGTGGTGTAAATCTACCCGGACCCGCCCGGCTTAACTAGTAACCACAACAAGGTCTAATGTGAGAGGTTGAGGGTGCATTAATTAAATTAATGCCACATGATAAGGTTAAGTAAATTTGACTAATGACACTTAACCGATATGACACGAATGGGTAGGTTAAGTGAGACCGGACTTGATTTCTTAATGACACTTAACCATGCAAGATGATTAGGGGATGAGGTTAAGTAATTTACACTTAACTAATCTAAACACGGTAATTAGATGGGGTTAAGTAATTGACGCTTAACTAATCTAACCACGGTAATTAGATGGGGTCAAGTAATCCACACTTAACTAATCTAAACACGGTAATTAGATGGGGTTAAGTAATTGACGCTTAACTAATCTAACCACGGTAATTAGATGGGGTCAAGTAATCCACACTTAACTAATCTAAACACGGTAATTCGATGGGGTTAAGTTAAACACTTAACCAACTTAAACTTGGCAATTCAATGGGGTTAAGTAACCAATACTTAACCAACTTAACGTGATAATTTAATGGGGTTAAGCAACTTATACTTAACCAATTATACATGATGATTTGATGGGGTTAAGTAACTTACACTTAACCAATCTAATACGCGGACCTGATAAGGTTAAGTCACAAGACCTTTTTAGAATATACTTAACCATTGTAGTACGATTAGAGGATGGGGTTAAGCCAATCTATACTTAACCAATCCGACTCGATAATTTGATGGGATTAAGATAATCTATGCTTAATCGATCTAGCAAGATAATCCGACAGGATTAAGGTGAGCTAGTACTTGACCAATTTGACTTGATAGGGTTAAGTCATGAGCCTCTGGGTACACTTAACCAACTTGTGGGACTAAGTCTTGAACTTAAATACTTAGCCAATCTTTGACGTGATTCGTGGGTGGGTTAAGTCATGGACTTGAATGATAACACTTAACCCAATAGACAAACCCTAGCTAGAAGAACTAGGTAGAAAACCGTGGTTAATCAAGGATAACGGGAAAGGAAGCTAAGTGGTAAACCTTAGTTAAGGGTAACTAAGTAATAATTCTTAGCTAAGGACATAGGACTAATTCTCAAAACGATGAGTAACCTGATACGGTAGGTCATCGCTTAGTATACGAGGGGGAGCAAGTTATCTGACTTGGATAAAAGCTCCAGCGCACTGGGTACCGAAGTGGAAGCTTCGGGGGACGTGAGGATATTCTTGGGATCCCTCTTTGGGCTGCCAAGTAATTATACTAGGCCCATGAGAGGTTAAGGTCTGCGGTAGAAGAACCAAGAGTTTGCCTTGGTTGCTATGCGAGCGACCTAAAGACTGGGGTGGATTAGCGTGGAGTCGGCGATACTTGGTTTTGCCCTGGATCGCACGTCGTCGACTACCTACCATCTTTAGTCAATCGTGTACGAACGGAAAGGCAGGGAACCCCCAACAGACCATGTTCTTGCTATCAAGTCATGGGTGAGGTAGGCCCGTAGGAAAGTGGGGCTATAGTGGGGCTGGGATGTGGTTCTCATACATGATTTTTCTTGGGTTGCCTTTCAGTAGTTGAGGGAGGGGTCACGTGGGACCATAGCCACGGGTACAAAAACAGACCTTGATATCTGCATCAGCAGACGACTTAAAGCTCCCGACCGAGTTCCGTATTTCTTGGTTTGCCCTGGCACGGAACTCGGATGGCACATTGGGGAACATGTGCGTCTAGACATGGGAAACGATTCACGATACACACGTGGGATGAAGGGCGCGGTTGACGGGTGGCATAATCCCTAGTGTTCCTAGGTGGCCAAAACCCAAACCGAGACACGGGAACGTTCATTAGGTAGCATAATCCCTAGCGGTCCTAGGTGGCATAAATCCTAAGTGGACGTGCGATAGTTCATGGTAGGGAAACACAACTAGATCAAGGGTTGCAGTCCAAAACAACTTCAAGGATAAAATGTTTACATGGGAAAACCCGTATGGCCTATGGCAAAGGACAGAACTTATACATGGAGGGAAACGTACGGGTTGGGAAAAACCTACATATGCTATATATTAGGTTGACATGGACCATTTCATGACATGGGGCAAGGGACATTCATGGTTAACACATGACGCGGGTAGGGATACTAGTACGAGAGGTGCAGAGAAAATATACATGTTAGAACCAGGAAAAATATACATAATAGACACCGGGGGATGTTAGACAGGATAGATACCTTGGGATGGTATACTTGATAGAAACCTGACGATGTGATACCTTGATTTATCACGACACCGTAGTTTATCACGATATCTTACTTTACCTTGCTACAGTAGTTCAGCCAGTTACCCTGGTTTAGTTTATCTATCTTGTAGTCATCCTTATGTTACTTTCAGTTTATGCATGTCATGTTACCTTTACCTGTTTTTGTACTGGGAGTAGATAGGACTTACCAGTCTTTATGACTGACCCCGTTTTCTTTTGCCTCTTTGTCTTCCGTTTCCCCCCCAGTTTCCAGGGAGGAAATGATGTTGTTTAGTTCGGGCCTCTTATGCTTGAAGGTCATCATGTATAGCTTGATGTATAGCTTGGTCTTTTCTTGGCTATGGCTGCTTCACCGCTTTATTTTGGGGAATAATTTATGAAAAGGTTTTTATGCTTCTTTATTATTGCAAGACAGGTTTTGATGTACTCTGATGTAAAAGGCTTTAGACCTTAATCATTAATGTTTACGAAAGTTCGATTTTACTTCCGCTATTTTATATGTTCTGTCTTGTGATACTTCTGTGCATGTTTACCAATAATGCCCCTCTAAAGCTAGTGCATTCCTTTGCGAGTGACCCTAGCGGAGGCGGGGTGTTACATTTGGTGTTAGAGCAGAAGGTTACCAGACTGGGCAAAAGTTTTTAAAGACCTTCTGAAAACTACTTGAAAAACCGTTTATAAAGAAGCATTTTTCAAGAAAAGTTTGTTTTAAAGGCTATTCCCCAAAAGCCATTAGCACCATCCTTTGATTCCTTGAGTAAATCTCGTTTCCTTTCTTTTCTCCATCCATGGTCACAGTAGTTCTCACTGTGACTAATCTTGGTCTAGCCACGTAGGTGTTTCCCGTACGATGGAGGTGGTTCTCGAGAGACCCATTGCCGTGTTACAAGAAAGGATAAATGATACCAGCTTAAGGATAAGCAACTGTTGATAGGGCTTGGTCCATCAAGGAGGACAAGGACAAGATCAGCGGAGAGGGAAATAGTACGCTCCCACTTCTGGGGTGCCTAAAAGAAATGGTACCGTTTCTATTAGAGGTTCAGCCTTCCTTTTCTATCATCCCGTCCAGACTTTGTTTTGATCATCATATCACTTAAGTCTGCTTAGATAGTTGAGTCTCTGCACCTTAGTACTAGCATGGTAGAGGATCCCAGTTTTGTCCCAAAAATCTGGTTGGAGAGTTGGTCCATTCCTTCATGACTTGTTGGATTTGAGAATGACATGTCTCAACTAAGGATAGATTCTAAGGATAAAGTGGTCACCCAATAAGGGGTGCCATTCTCGGTTTTGGAAAGAGGGTAGTTAGACTCTCGACTCATCTTAGTGATACCCTCAAAGTCTCGTGTAACCTTCTTGGGTTCTGTCATGGTTAGTTACCTAGAATCCCGGGATGCAGTTGTTGGTAATCCGTTCAAATAGGATTCGCCGCTAAGGTGGATGGTTCGTTCCGATTATGCATGGGTTATGGCAATCACCCTAGTAAGAACCCTTGGCAACATGGATCGGCATCGGAAAACGAGATCCAGAATTCACTAGTGAATTTTGGAGAGCTTGCATGAGTACGCAGACATATTTGAGCCGAGCATACTAGGGAAAGAATAAGTGAAAGTGAAACGGGAGGCGACAGTGAGATGAGTTCCACTCACACCTTGGAAATAGGAATCAAGAAGCTACAAAATCATGAAGTCAAAGGCGGTCAAGGCATGATGGAATTAAGCTCATGGAAATGCGGCTTAGACGAGCGCATCACGTCTCTTTTTAAGAGCATATCTTTGATCCTTGGTTCACCTGTAAAACTTACTTGCATGCTATCGCTTGGTGGATATCCTCTCGGTCCTGTTTCCATTACAAACCCCATAAGGAGTTTGTCTTGTTATCTTCTCGATCTTATCTTGGGAACCTTAGGTAGAACGCTATGGATGTAAACATGTATTTGAGACATGTTATGATTGATATGGTTGCAAGTGGTTGTAAGTGGTTGCTCGTGGATGCGCGAATACACATTAGATGCTAGCTCGACTCGGTCACATTTCATATTGCGTATGCACGAGTATTTATACTTGTTTATGGA
The DNA here is from genome assembly GCA_030737875.1 of Allium sativum. Lineage (NCBI taxonomy): Eukaryota > Viridiplantae > Streptophyta > Magnoliopsida > Asparagales > Amaryllidaceae > Allium > Allium sativum. The sequence goes on along the minus strand of CM060916.1, from coordinate 1,050,268,774 downwards.
TGAAATTGAATGTGTTATCATGCGGTTGTTGCATATGAATGAATGATTGTGCACGCATATAGTATCTATATGACTAGGACTATTTGCATACATGTTGGATTCATGGCACTATACATATTTTTGCATTAGAAAGATTATTCAGGCCTGATCATTAGCATTAGCTAAGGAACATGTACACACACGTTTTGCATATATTCATATAGCATTAGAAATCATCTAAGGACAATGGTTGCTTGTGGATGATGTTTTGACTAGATGGATGATGGATGGTAGGATAGGTTCTTCCTAACTTGGAGATTTCGGGGACGAAATCCTAAAAGGTGGGGAGAATGTAACAACCCGTATTTCGATAACATGATTAAAGACGAGAATCAAGACAGAATTTAATTTTAAATTCTGAATCAAGTTAAACGGGCTATGCCATTGCGTTCGTCTCGGAAAAATACGCGAAATAGAGTCTGAGTTTTTGAAAATCGGAGTCCGTATGACCCGGTTAAGGCCCAACGAAGTTTTCAGAAAATTTCTAAGTAAAAACAGATTTCAAATTCAAACTTGAATTTGGAAAATTGGGCCAGTTGGGCCAGGCGGGAAAAGTTCCCGCCACAGTACCCAAGTCGACAGCCCTGTCGACTTGGGAGTCGACTTGGTCTGACCAAGTCGACAGCCCTGTCGACTTGGCTCAGACGAGCATTCCTGGCTTGGTGCACCTGCACTGGTCCCTGGTCTTGTTCTGGAAGCTTCTGACGTGGTTTGATGGTTCAGATCTATCCTAGGGTTAATCTAAGGGCCTAAAACTATCCTAATCTCTATAAAAAGACCCTAAACCTAACCTAAATCCCTAAAAATCAAATCTAGCAACTAAGTGCTGCCAAAATCAATTTTGATCATGGCCTCCATCTCCAATCCCTAGAGCCTATGCATTCAAATCGGGTTCAAATCAAAAGGTGCAAGCTTGCTACACCAAATAGAGGCCAAATCAACGTTGCAATGCGAGTTTCATGACGGATCTTCATCAAAGGGGCCACCTTTCTTCGTCAAAACGATGCATGCTCCTAGTCCTCTTGCCACGCTATGTAAGTTCTAGCTACTTGTAGATTTAAACGATGATCTTGATGTGACATGGGATAAAATGCAAAGTAACATGAGTATGTTAGCCTATGGGAACCTAGTTTGCCTCTTTAACATGAACATATGACTTTGGGTGATGTTGTAGCGACTAAACCATGCTATGCATGTTGCATTGGACTTAGTTTGCCATGCAAGATTGGACCTTTGCTTGTGGTATGTTAGCATGCACACTTGAAACCACTTTGACTCATGAAACATGTGCATGAATGTGACTTTGAGGCTATGCAAGTATATGAACCCGAAATCCCTTATGATAATATGTAAGTTTACCTTTTTATCACATGAGGAACATGGGCATGTTCGTCCCTTCATGATAGGTTTATGACATGAACACTTATGCAAGTAATCCCCTTTTATGCTATGCATGTTTGTGGCCAAATCACCTTATGACACTATGCATGTTTTTGGCCAAGGTTGTGCATGTGGAAGCCAATCCCTTTTTGGCATCATGCATGTTTTGAGGCCAATATGTGACGTAGTATCCTTACTATGTTGACTCGCTTTTGCTTGCGTTGGAAAACACGACTTTGGGGTAGTTAGATAAACATGAACATGACGCGAAATCTTGACTTGAATATGACATGAAAACTTGACTTGAGGTTACATGTGAACACGACATGTAAGTTGAACCAAAATGGGGGGCATGACACGTGGGGTAAACTTGGGACTTGAAATTAGACACGTATGGGTTGTAAGTGTAATATAACACTAGACCAAACATGGAAGTGGCCAACTCGAGGTTGGGTTGAGTTTGTAGCATAAATCTACCCGGACCCGCCCGGCTTAACTAGTAGCTACAAACAATAGGATCCAATGTGAGAAGTTGGTCATGTCACGCTTAAGACCCGAGGTTAGACTAGGTTGTGGTGTAAATCTACCCGGACCCGCCCGGCTTAACTAGTAACCACAACAAGGTCTAATGTGAGAGGTTGAGGGTGCATTAATTAAATTAATGCCACATGATAAGGTTAAGTAAATTTGACTAATGACACTTAACCGATATGACACGAATGGGTAGGTTAAGTGGGACCGGACTTGATTTCTTAATGACACTTAACCATGCAAGATGATTAGGGGATGAGGTTAAGTAATTTACACTTAACTAATCTAAACACGGTAATTAGATGGGGTTAAGTAATTGACGCTTAACTAATCTAACCACGGTAATTAGATGGGGTCAAGTAATCCACACTTAACTAATCTAAACACGGTAATTAGATGGGGTTAAGTAATTGACGCTTAACTAATCTAACCACGGTAATTAGATGGGGTCAAGTAATTCACACTTAACTAATCTAAACACGGTAATTCGATGGGGTTAAGTTAAACACTTAACCAACTTAAACTTGGCAATTCAATGGGGTTAAGTAACCAATACTTAACCAACTTAACGTGATAATTTAATGGGGTTAAGCAACTTATACTTAACCAATTATACATGATGATTTGATGGGCTTAAGTAACTTACACTTAACCAATCTAATACGCGGACCTGATAAGGTTAAGTCACAAGACCTTTTTAGAATATACTTAACCATTGTAGTACGATTAGAGGATGGGGTTAAGCCAATCTATACTTAACCAATCCGACTCGATAATTTGATGGGATTAAGATAATCTATGCTTAATCGATCTAGCAAGATAATCCGATAGGATTAAGGTGAGCTAGTACTTGACCAATTTGACTTGATAGGGTTAAGTCATGAGCCTCTGGGTACACTTAACCAACTTGTGGGACTAAGTCTTGAACTTAAATACTTAGCCAATCTTTGACGTGATTCGTGGGCGGGTTAAGTCATGGACTTGAATGATAACACTTAACCCAATAGACAAAGCCTGGCTAGAAGAACTAGGTAGAAAACCTTGGTTAATCAAGGATAACGGGAAAGGAAGCTAAGTGGTAAACCTTAGTTAAGGGTAACTAAGTAATAATTCTTAGCTAAGGACATAGGACTAATTCTGAAAATGATGAGTAACCTGATACGGTAGGTCATCGCTTAGTATACGAGGGGGAGCAAGTTATCTGACTTGGATAAAAGCTCCAGCGCACTGGGTACCGAAGTGGAAGCTTCGGGGGACGTGAGGATATTCTTGGGATCCCTCTGTGGGCTGCCAAGTAATTATACTAGGCCCATGAGAGGTTAAGGTCTGCGGTAGAAGAACCAAGAGTATGCGTTGGTTGCTATGCGAGCGACCTAAAGACTGGGGTGGATTAGCGTGGAGTCGGCGATACTTGGTTTTGCCCTGGATAGCACGTCGTCGACTACCTACCATCTTTAGTCAATCGTGTACGAACGGAAAGGCAGGGAACCCCCAACAGACCATGTTCTTGCTATCAAGTCATGGGTGAGGTAGGCCCGTAGGAAAGTGGGGCTATAGTGGGGCCGGGATGTGGTTCTCATACATGATTTTTCTTGGGTTGCCTTTCAGTAGTTGAGGGAGGGGTCACGTGGGACCATAGCCACGGGTACAAAAACAAACCTTGATATCTGCATCAGCAAACAACTTAAAGCTCCCGACCGAGTTCCGTATTTCTTGGTTTGCCCTGGTACGGAACTCGGATGGCACATTGGGGAACATGTGCGTCTAGACATGGGAAACGATTCACGATACACACGTGGGATGAAGGGCGCGGTTGACGGGTGGCATAATCCCTAGTGTTCCTAGGTGGCCAAAACCCAAACCGAGACACGGAAACGTTCATTAGGTAGCATAATCCCTAGCGGTCCTAGGTGGCATAAATCGTAAGTGGACGTGCGATAGTTCATGGTAGGGAAACACAACTAGATCAAGGGTTGCAGTCCAAAACAACTTCAAGGATAAAACGTTTACATGGGAAAGCCCGTATGGCCTATGGCAAAGGACTGAACTTATACATGGAGAGAAACATACGGGTTGGGAAAAACCTACATATGCTATATATTAGGTTGACATGGACCATTTCATGACATGGGGCAAGGGACATTCATGGTTAACACATGACGCGGGTAGGGATACTAGTACGAGAGGTGCAGAGCAAATATACATGTTAGAACCAGGAAAAATATACATAATAGACACCGGGGGATGTTAGACAGGATAGATACCTTGGGATGGTATACTTGATAGAAACCTGACGATGTGATACCTTGATTTATCACGACACCGTAGTTTATCACGATATCTTACTTTACCTTGCTACAGTAGTTCAGCCAGTTACCCTGGTTTAGTTTATCTATCTTGTAGTCATCCTTATGTTTACTTTCAGTTATGCATGTCATGTTACCTTTACCTGTTTTTATACTGGGAGTAGATAGGACTTACCAGTCTTTATGACTGACCCCGTTTTCTTTCGCCTCTTTGTCTTCCGTTTCCCCCCCAGGTTCCAGGGAGGAAATGATGTTGTTTAGTTCGGGCCTCTTATGCTTGAAGGTCATCATGTATAGCTTGATGTATAGCTTGGTCTTTTCTTGGCTATGGCTGCTTCACCGCTTTATTTTGGGGAATAATTTATGAAAAGGTTTTTATGCTTATTTATTATTGCAAGACAGGTTTTGATGTACTCTGATGTAAAAGGCTTTAGACCTTAATCATTAATGTTTATGAAAGCTCGATTTTACTTCCGCTATTTTATATGTTCTGTCTTGTGATACTTCTGTGCATGTTTACCAATAATGCCCCTCTAAAGCTAGTGCATTCCTTTGCGAGTGACCCTAGCGGAGGCGGGGTGTTACAACCCTAGATTGAGTTGAGTGTATATATACGAGTGAACGTATTTGTATTTGATATAAAAATTTGTTTTATATTGTGGAGATTTATTGGTTGAGTTGTTTATGAGTTCTAGTCGATCAGTTTGGTCCACTGTATCGGTAGGAGTTTATAAACACTCGAATACTATGAACCGTCATGGTATGTTTTGGAAAGAGGGTAAACGAAATAATTTTACCCAAATTATATTTTGATATAAAGGATTTATATTGGAATGATTATAATATATTGGATATATTGGTTGTGATTATAATCGAGTAAGATTATAAAAGTAAAATGGTTATATATATATCCAGGTAGAATTCATACAAGTGTTACGAAATGAATTAAATCTGAAATTTAAACTAGAAATTGAATTAAAATTCTGTAGAATTGGATAAGTGTTTGTAAACGGATTTGGATTAAAAATAAGGAAAATTTAAGATCCCGGGAGATTTTAAATTGTTTTACAAGCAATGTGAATTACATTTTGAAATGAATTTCAAAGTGGAAATGTTTAGAAATGGTTTTATAGTATTGAACTCACTTCGATCGCTGGAAAATAGATTCCGATGATGACAGATGCATCATCAGTATTCATTTTTGAGTTGTAAGTGACTAATTACTACCAGAGATACTGTTTTGAATTTGTTTTGGGAAAGACAAGTTGTGTTGAATTTCAAAATGGGATTTATAATATAGAATTTGAATATAGAAATTCAAATGGGATTTATAATATAAAATTTGAATATAGAAATTCAAATGGGATTTATAATATAGAATTTGAATAGAATTTGATATATAGATTTGAATAATAGAAGTGATATATAATTTGAATAGAAACCGAATAGAATTAACTAAGTCGAAGAGGAATTAGTAATCAAGTTTTGAAGCTGAAGTTGAACTTTGAAAGGTGAATTGGATTTGTAAATGGATATTCGAAATCGAATATAGAACTTAAATTTGAAATTTGGATTCAAATTAGTTATTAAGAAAGTTAAAATATATTTGAACATGTCATGTTCAAATATAAAAGTGAAATAGACTAAGAGTTAATTAACAAATTAATTAACGAATTGATTTAAAACGATCAGGCATAGTTAAAATAGATTGGGTAGGTATAAATATACATGAGACAGGTATGGATAAGGTATGAAGGTATATAAATAGAATGCTCGACGAAAAGTTATGTATTTAATTCATATATGAGATTTTATGCGCCGTATCGGCTAGCCGCTTGGCTTTTTCTTTTTCTTATGGATTGGTGAGGGCCATGGGAGGCTATTTGAAATATCCCGATGCTCCTAGTACAAAGAAGGTTATGGCGAATTTTTCAGGGAATTTAAGAAGTTAGAATATTTTTAAGATAATTTGATAGTTAGAAATCAACGTATCGATATATATATATAGAAGTCGATAAGAAAACAAACTTAGAAATAGAATAGTAAAATCAAAAAGGAAGAGTAAGAATAAAATCTAGTAAGAATAGAAAGAGGAAGCGTATACGTGTTTAAAAGTGAATAAGTAGTTGTATGGTATTGATTATTCGAGTAAGTATTCATATCTGTTTTGACGTTATAAATGTTATTCAGTCAAGGTCTGAGAGGTAGTTATATCCCAACTTGATTGATTTCATTATTAACAAATAAATAGTATGATTTCAGGCTCGAAGGTCAATGTTGAATAAGAGTTAGTTGAATATAGTATTTGGGTTGTCATAACGATGTTTTACACAACATCCGTTTTAACCCAAATAAGTGTAAGCTTGGAAATATAATAAAGAATATTTCCTAAGTATAGAAATAAACGAGATCGGAAAAGAGATAAGCAATTGGAATATTTTCCAATTATAAATAGCATATATTTTCTAAAGTTTAGAAAATAAAGGAAGATGATATTCGGAAATGTTTTCCAAATAACATAAAAGGCCAATATGGTTATTGAAAATAATTTGTTAACAAATATTGATGAAGAAATAGAGAAGTGATTTAACTAATGGAATATTGATTAAGGGCTCAATGACATGTTCAAAAGGAAAATTTGTTTTTTGAAAAGAGTATACTGTTTAAAAACTCCCAGGGAAAGACTGTTTGAATTAAAAACAAATTTAACAGAAATTTGTGAAAGAAAAATTGAATTAAAGTAAAGCCAGTAAAGTGGTGACTGAGATTAAATTAGAATGATATCAAGACAAATTGGATTGTGAGATTCAAATTTGAAGTGTAATGTGATAATCAAGTTAAGAGTTGGGAATCGAGAAGAAACTCGAGTTGAAATGATATTTGGCTCGGATATAAGCAAATGGTTATGTTGTGGATAAAAGCAGATTGGAATTTGATTGGGATGGCCCTTGTATCTGCTGAATTGATAACAGGTGGAAAGGATATAATGATATGCCGACAAAAGGTACAAGTTTATATTTCTATTGGATTTAAGATTTATGAGCCGAATTGGCAAGCCGCTTGGCTGTTTAATTTTTTTTTGGGTTGGAGATGGCCCAAAGATGCGAGTTGGAGTTTGAGCTATTGACCAGTACAATGGAGGTGCTGGCGAAATTTTTCGAAAATTTAAGGTGTTAGAAAAGTTTCAGGATTTTTGAAAATTTTCTTTGATAAGAATTAATTAAAAATTTAGTTGGAATTAATAGGTTCAGTTGAAACTGAAGTTAATAAGTAAACCAGAAGTATTTTGATCTAGTTGGTGGAGTTGATAGCATTCCTCTAGCTTAGCAATTTCGAGGACGAAATTATTTTAAGTGGGGAAGAATGTAATGACCCGTATTTTAGCGAGATAATAATTAGTGATTGAGAGAATTAAATGGTCATTTAATTAAATTATAAAGAATATTTAATTAATATATTAATTAAATGATATATAAAATTCTGAAATAATCAGAATTAGTTGAAATGGCAATTTGTGTGAATTGGGCAAATTCAAATTATATATTTCAGTTTGGAATTGAATTAGAATAACGAATATATTTAAATAACGAAGTTTGAATGTATAATTTATATTATAATAATAATCGAGCTTGAAATGGCGTGGCAGTTCGCTATTTGGCGATTCGAACTTCAACTGAATATACAGAAGCCGTTTTAAATCGGATTTCTGTGAAACGAGAAACGTTAGGAGCTGGTGAAGTATATTTTTCTAGTGGAAGAGAAAAATCGGGATTTCATCGTGTAGATTTTGATTTGTGTTCAAATCAAATTTTAAAATAGTCGCTATGAAATCTTTATGAGCCATAACAGTTTATTTAGTAAAAATTAAATATCGGTAGTGAATTTGGACAAATCCTTGTAGACGTAGGTATAATTTAATTTTTAGAATTTTACTGTAATTTTTATTTCGTAAAATAAGCACTTTTTATTTTGGAGTATTTTACACCCTATATCAACATTTCGGGGTTTCACAGAATAAGTAAACAGACCTATATTACTATATTTCTGGAGTCGTGACACCTTGCTCATCACGATGGTGTTTTTATTTCTGTCTGTAGCGGAACGTAACTACATAAATTAATAAAATAAAGTTGTAACTTATTTACGGACCTAAAGTAGGCCTCGTCCCTTCTTCCACAAATGAAAGGAAAAGAAAATGACCACGTCTTGACAAAAACAAACCACTCGATATTCTAAAAATCTGAAAACGTGGATGCCAGTTCCCCACAAATCCTTTCTAAAACCTAAATAAAAGCCACGACACCTAAATTCTTTGTGCCGCCAACTTATGTCCTCCCAAGCAAAACATGAGGCAAACCAAAGAAAAAGAGAAAAAAAGGGCGTAATGAAGCGGATGAATTCTGGAAGGAGGAGCATATTTGTGAGAAGAAGGTTCAAACATGCAGTATAGAAATGGGAAAGTATCGGATCTTATGTTTGCTGTGGGATGAAACCATATGATGACGTGAGCAGCTTTTGGCGAATAAGGGAAGCATGCGGGCTGTTACTTGCTGGTATGAAGGACTGAAACCTGTGAACGTGGATTGGGAGAACAATTATTTGTTTGGCTGGTTATGTCATGAAGGGAGGTCTCGAAAGGGTGCCACTATGATTGCTAATGTTCCAAAGTTACATAGCAGCCCAGGTCTATGGTCAAGTGAGAAGGCGTGAAGGAGGAGTTCGAACTCCAGAAGATGATGCAAAGGAAGGAGCATCAGTGTGTGCCCTCTTTTGAGTTGGCGGTTGCTTGAGTTCACAAAGAAGAGGAGGAGTTGTCTGGTATTGGGATCAGACCATTTCAAAGCCGGTTAAAGGAGTTATCAATGGTGAAGAAGTATTCACGGGTCTGAGAAAGGTATAGGGATTGAAACAAATGGAAAGTGGGAAGAGATGTAAGTAAATATAGTATGCTGCTGTAATGAAATGTATTCCACACTTCATAATTTAACAAAAGCGTTGGTTCATGGAGCATGGATGCGCATGTCTCAATGGAGGAATTTTCTGTTTAAAAAGGTTACGTTGGGGGTGTAATGTTATGTAATGGGAGGATGGCCGTGAAAATTTGAATACAGGAGGAGCATATTTTTCTTTACTTCCCGGAAGAAGAAGTACAGGTTGGAGCGGATGGGTTTGAACTGGGTGATAGGCTGACTTTATTCTATAATTACAAATGATAAGGTCCGTTGGGATCGTATGGACGAGCGCAACACAATGGAACTGACTGGGAATAAATGGAAGCCGATTACAATTTATAACGAAATAAATTGTCCGTCTGAATCAAGCGATTGTTGTCGTTATTAATGATGATCGTCCAATGTGAGTAAATCCCACTAACTCTGAACAGTTTATAATTTCATGTTGTATTTTTGGATCTATTAAATATTGGCTGATTGACTATGTGTTGAGTATTTGATTGAACTGCTAGTCAGTTAGTTGAATTTCTATATTGATTCTGTTTAACATAATAAATCATATGGAACTGAAAATGATGTTGATTTTATTGTGTAACATCTGTGGATGCAGGGAAACATGTTGGAGGAATCCGACTGGATTCCTTAACTGTTTCTTTCATATATTTTGATATATGATGTGATACATAATCAGTTATGGATTTTGTGTGTTAGAATGATGTTGATCATTGTTATTCGATATTTTTAATATCATAAGAGACCCTGGGATGTAAAAGGGAATATTTCAACGTATATTGGAATAAAGGAATTTCATAAAATCAACCGATTTTATAAAAGGAAATAATTAGAGAATATTTATTTAGAAAATAAATAGGAGATTATAAAGGAGAATATTTATTTAAAAAATAAATAGGATAAAGGAATAATTGTTTAGGAAATGAATAGAGTTAATCGATTATAGTAAATCAAATAGAGTAAATCGATTAGAGTAAATCAGACATAGTTATTTAGATAAGTTACCATTTAGCACGACTACTAGCGTAATTCGTAGGGCTGCAGATAGCCTACGGCAGTCGGATGTTTCCTGAGGGAATCGGGCGTAACCATTGTGATCGCTGCGATCTAGAGTTAAGCGAATGGAGTTAAATCGAACATAGTTATTCAAAAGGAGTCAAATTGAACATAGTTATTCAAAAGGAGTTAATCGAACATAGAAATTAAGAAATAGAGTTAAACAAGATTTAGAAACTGAGTAGAGATTAGTTAAGTTGAATAGTTTTCTGAGTATCGATCTGATGTTGGTTTCGGCCTTCGAGGTTTTTACTTAGAGAATTGTTCTCCTACTAGTTTACATTCAGGGACTGATAGTTGTGAAATGATAGTGATATGTAAATAACAATGGAAATGTTTTCCAATGTTAATAACGTATATTTTCTAAACATAGAAATAAGGAAATATGAATATATATATATATATATATATATAAATATATATATATATGATTAATGATTGATTGATAATATTTCCATTTGGAAATAATATCGTTGTTTGCACATGTGTTTGCATTTGATAGTTAACTCACCGACTATCAAAGTTTTGACCATTTTAACATTGTTAATATGGAGAGACCGGTTGGATTATTATCCAAAGAACCACTTTGTATTGGCATAAGCATTGCGAATCATATATGCCAAAGGAAATTGAAGACGGAGTAAAGTGCAAGGGCTATTGTATAAGTCTTAGATAACAGTGGCTAAGATAGATGTACTGAATAGTGCCTTCGGTTCATCCTGTTCCTGGGTGACTTATATGGATGAATGTTTGACAGAGTATTTCCAGAAAGGTCACGTACATTGATTTCTTCAACCGTACCAAGAGTTGAAGCGGAGAAGGAAACTTCTTTTAGCTAACACATAATGTATTGTTGTAGACGTCAATTAGTGATTTTCGATTGATCTGACAATGTGGCATTCGAAGTGAATTTGATGTGATGATAAAGCGTAACCTCAAGCCTCATCAACCAGTAAATGAGAGAAATCGGGCTGGCAGCATGGCTAAGTCGATCGCTCCGAAGTAGGGTGTATAATCATCTGATCTAGAGTTTCATTTACTTCCAAAAATCTATCGTTGATGCTGTCCCATTTGGGAAACGGTTGCTGATCCCAACCATTGGTGATATACATTCGATACACTCAAGCGAAATGAGTGGTCGGTCATGTGTGGCCGGGTTGCAAGATGTTCTTGTTGAACCCAGTGTATTCCTTTCTAGAGATACACTAGCGAAAGGTGGTTCCATACCTTGTCATAGTTGGAAATCCATTACCCAATACGTTCTTGCAGTTTTGATTGTATACTATATATGTAGAACGTGAGATGAAAGCGTTTCTGCTAGATGATTATTATATTGTAGTTGATAGACATTATTATAGTATCAAAAGGTTTTTGTTATAAAGATATTTTGGATTTCTCATAAGGGAAAAACCTGTTCCGTTATACGGCGTGGTCTTATGAGATATCATTTATCTGCTTGAACTGTTTTAAACTGTTTTACTCATACCAGTCCCATGACTGACCGGGAGTTTATTTTGTTTTGTTTTCCCTAAACTCTTGGGTGCCCTCTTTTGCATGGGCAGTCAAGTAGTCGGGATTTAAAGATATACCTGAAGAGCTGGAGCAGGAGGCTTCAGGATCATATAGCTATAGTGTATTTCCGCTGTGTTGTAAGTGCTGTACTTTGATAATGATATGAATATTCAAATACAGAAGATATGTTATCATTTATATGTTATTCGTTCCGCTGTGAGGTTCGTGTTACTCTGATGTTGTGTTCTTCTTCTTCTTCTTCTATTCTAAGTTTCTATCTTATCTTTCCTCACCCTCTAATTTCTTTCATTAATCATCCGGTATTTTTCGATGTTTGGTTAGTCGTCATTGAGTTTATGGCGATAAACAAGGTCGACAAAAACCCGGGTCGTTACACTCGATCTCGAAGCTGAATAACAAACTAGCAGACTGTCCGTGTGGAAACTATAGGCACCTGCAGTTTGCAAGGGAAAAACAAACTACGAGTCATTCATGGGACTGGTGTGAGAAAACTTTACTAACTAGTCTTATACTTAGCCTTATTTTGAATAAGGTATCTCGGGACCACGCCGCATGTCGTGGAACTGGTTTCCTTCCAAGGATACGTGCACCACCAACTACCAAAAATAGACTTATGAAGCTAACAATGCAACAAACAATATGTAGTTTCTCAAACTACCCACTTGGGTTTAATTCCCTAGCTTACATTTTCAAAAATCCAATTAACTTTTTAGCAGTTATTTCTTTGGACATTATACCCGATTTCTTATTTTCAAAACATTTGAAATACATATATAGCTTTCATATCAAATTAGCTTTCACTTCGGGATCTCAAACCAAAACATGTTCGAAAACCTCAAATATCTACTATACAAGCAAATTAAAATATATGCCACCTGATCGAGAGATCCTCATGATGACCAGGCTCCAGGTACACCATACCATGACGATAATAATCCAGGTACGTCCTCTCTCCACCTTGAGAGCAAACCATACCATACATACCCGACTTTTCATCACCAGCGCCGTTACCCAATCATTGGTAACACATAGAAATCATTTTTATATCCCGAAGTGGTGAAAACAATTTCGTAATAATAATAATCACAAGTACTTTCAAATCATAATACTTCACGTCAACAATTCACACATATGATCAGTCACTATTAATCATATAACCTTTGAGCTCGTACTTCTTAAAGAAGGTTGTTAAGCAAGAGAATAAATTCTCCGCCACCAAATAGATATATCATTAATAACAACTAATAGGTTATGTGATGAAGTAAAATGTCAAACACGTAATACATTTCTAAATCATTTTGGAAACATCAGGTTTAGCCCTTGAAATCCTTTCTGTTTTATAAAACATTTTTATACAACATTCCTGTCCAAAATCAGGAAAACATTTCTTTTCACTTAAGAAAATCACATTTCAAAACATTCATTAAGTTAAAATGAACCCAAAAGCATTGCTAAACACCTCATAGTCCAATCGTGAAGTGTTTCACAAGGTGTTTGCATACAAGTATTATCTGCACAACCCCATGCCAAATGTAAAAGCAATTATTTGCTCATAAACTGGTCGAGCACAATCCAAATAATCAATCAATCACAATAATGAAATTGTATTATCAACCACATATAATCATATAAGTTCACTAACAAATATGGATATTAAACTAGCCCTTAATCAGTTGATAGCTTCTCACATACTTGAGTGACTACCCAAATTCTATTTAAAGATCGAATCATTAAGGGTTTAATTTACTTTACCACATCAAATCACTTACTAATAAGCCAAACATAGTACCAAAATTAAATCAGGGCATGTATATTTATGATATTCCATAAAGGTGCAACTTTGTGAACCTAACATAAAGGTTTTCACTCAAAACAGTAAACAAATTGCCATTTTTTACTTCATAAACCTATTTAGAATTCTTAAGCAATCATATACCATCAAATCATCCATGAATACACCACTAAAACTCTAAGAAACATTTCAATAAACACCTTATATGCAATAATTAAATCAAGCAACAAAACCCTTTAAAAAGTTAAGTTTTTCTCACCATTAAAGCGTAGTCTTTCTCACCATTAAAGCTCCAAAATCTACATTACCAAGACTGCTACCGCTACTCGTACTGCTTTCAATTCCATTTCTATTAGCAACTGGTGATTGCTCTGCTATTTTTTGTATGAAAATAAATTAATAACGATATTCGTTATATATATTCATGTATAAGGACCTTTTATTTTATTATTGTTATCATTTATACTTATTAAAATTATCAAAATTATATATCAGTGGATTTTATATTTCGATATGCTTCTAATGCCTCCAATGGTGAGTTAATCGGATTTAAATTGAGTGAGATATTTTCTTTTAAACAATACCAATCTGGCCTAAGCCCAATAGCTTTACCATGTTCAAAACCCCGGCCCATCCCCCTCTTCTTCTTCCACCCCCGCACTCCTCTTTCAATTCATGCACCGGGATGAAACAAATGCAAGCACCGTGCACTATGCACACACCAAAACTCCATCATGCCAAATCCGAGACCATCAACAAATTTCTCTTCACATCCTCATCTCAACGCACCCACACGCCTGAACCTCGACCCCTTCGTTTGGAATCCGAGCATCATGCCGGCAGGAAAAATTACGAGACCCCTTAATGTCACACCCTTCATTAGTACACCGAACTCCGTCAAATTTTGTCAAAGAAAAACCCACTCCTTCCTCATCGTCATGCCACAGTCCACTTCACCTATCGTTGCCTGATTCTCCGATGAACCCCGAACTTAGTTTTCAACATTTCCGATCATCGATACTGAATAACTCCATTCTCGCATCAAAAATATGATATCTCCTACTAATCGTAATGGCGCAGACGGCGCTGAATGATTCTTCTCAGATTTGGAGATATGATTTTCCGAAATTTCAAACCCTTTTCTTCTATTCTCAGATTTTGATTGATAACTCTCTCCACTCTCAACGAAAACTCGATCTTTTAATTTCTAAAAATCGGAAATGATGATCCAGACAACTTTCACGTTGATTGTTTTAGCCTAAAACGAAGGGATTAGGAGATACGGATTTTAGATTGAGTGGAAGTGGTATTTTTCCATTGCTGGAATTTTAAACAGGAAGAAGCGTAACATACAGATCGTAGAAATGGACTGATGGAGGAGAGTATGTCTGTTTATATAGAGGTTGGAAAGGGGGTATTAATCATTTAATCATGGAACACTTGGCTACATCCTAAGGTATCTTGCATGCACGGTGACAGATACAAAGACACATCACCCTTTATCCTTGTCTTAAGGGTTAATTAATTAATTAATTTAAATTGGCAATACTTTTGTGACACTTGTAAATGTGTCTAGTTTAGCCATACTCATTAATGTAGCATTTATAAGTGTAAAATGTCGAAACTATGGATTATCAAAATTAAATAAATGATATTTCAATAACTTGTCCTTTTACTAAATCATATTTGCCTTTTACTAAATCATATTTACACAATTTTTAATCCAATATTCATTCGTTTTGAACTATTTCAATTTTATTCCTACCCAAATCCAAATTAATTCTGATCTTTACGAAATTTGGTAATTTTAAATTGGTTCCAGATTTCTAGGTCGTTACAACACAAGTCTAGCATTCAAATCCTTCGCTAAGTTCTTAGTCATTCCATCGACGTCTTCTCGAGTGACGTAGTTAGATGGAACTCCAGTCGAAGAAAGTTCTTGACCTCCTCCCCCTTTTGTGCCTTGAGCTTCAGCAATAGCGTCGTGCTTCTTGTGCTTAACCATGATGAAAAGCAAGTAACAAAGTCGAAAATTAAAAATGAAGATGAAATCTAAAGACAAACCCGAGAATCTAATATGAAGCAGAAGTCAAAGTTGTGCTTCCCTGTTCCTGGCACGCCAAAGAGTTAATGTGGGGAATTGTCTCCGATTCAACACACACCAACCTTCGACTGTAAGTGTAATATGAACATAGTAATCCAAAAATATAGTAAAGTAATGCAAAAGAACACAACTTTTTATAGTGATTCGGCACTAACGACTACGTCCACTTCATAATAATTATTTATCATATATTTGTCGATTACAATGATTGTACAAGTTCGGACAATTTCTGTGTACAAAGTTGCATAATAGAACAACAAATAGTTTTTTAATTCTAAACTTTGTCCGAAAGAGTCCTTCTTCTTCGTTCGCTGGAAAGCGTGCTGGCTTGGTCAACAACGTCTAAGAAATTCAAAAATATCCAAGAATGTCCAAAACAGTCCAAAAGTAGTGGAAAAGACCTTGTGAATGTCTAAGAGTTGAAGGAAAGCGTTTGTGCAATGTTTTACCGGTCCAAGCTATGTCCCATGGCCATAGAGAAGAAGTTGTAAACTAGTAATGGTGCTTGAGAGCTTCAAAGGTGATAAAAATTCAACCCATTTGAATGCCAAGCTTGGGGGTATTTATAAGAGCGAGTTGGTAGTGGAGTGGTTGAGATAGGGGACCACACACCAAAAATCATATCCCAGAAAGAGCCATACCTCGAAAATTGTATCCCTTTGATAAGGGATTCAAAATTTTGTATCCTCTAAGGGATACGAGAAACAGGGGGAGATCTATACTTGCCAAATCTGAGGCATGCCGTGCTGAGTTGATCTGAGGATTTTGAGTGATCAATGCGTGTTCATGAAAATAGGTGTAACTTTCAAACCGTAAGGTCATTTGGGCTAAACAAAATTTATACCTGAAGCTAACTCAGAGGGATGAAATGGTTTTTTTTTTGAGGAAGACGGGTGTGTAGTGTGGAGCTACACAGTCGGTTACACGTAAAAATAAGTAATTAGAAGTATAACAGTTTGACAGGCCCAAACAATGGCATAAAAGTCCAGGCCAAGGAGGCCAATATAACTAATACAAGCTTAATAAAAAGCAAAAATATGCATCAGATAGTTTAGAACATAGCACATAGCAAGAGACTACAAGCCAAAATAGAGCAAAGCCGGCAATACTAGACCATAGCAGTAATCAGAGCAGGATTTGGGTGCTACTTTCTTGCGATCCAGGCGACTGAGGCATAGGAAGAGATAGCCTAAAGCGAGCGGGTCTGTCAATCCTGTCCATGAATCGAAAAGATGCAAGATGTGATGACAAATACCCATCAGGAGTTTCTTGGGTCTGCCGAAGATGTGAGCGTTGCGTTCTAGCCAAATACTCAAGACAAAGAAAGCCATTAAAGAATCCAGTATAGGGTCTGGGGGGTTTGCTGCCAATACTCGAAAAAAAAGAGTGAATCGAAGGGATGAAGCCAAGAAGAAAGGAGCTGATTGCAGCCCAAACAGTGTAGTAAAAATCACATTAAAAGAAAAGATGAGTGAGGGATTAATTATGATGGTTACAAAGGACGCAAGAAGGGTCAATATTGTTGTTAAAGTGATGAAGGCGGTCTTTGGTGCTGATGCGATTGTGGATGAGATGGCATTGGAAGAAGACGACACAAGGAAGAAGGCTACAATGGTTACAGTGCAAAGTGCCGTAAACCATGTTTTCGTTCGCAAAAGAGGTCATCTAAAGGGGTTTCAGGTCATTTTTATGTTTACGTCGCGACTTCGGCCAAAATGCTTCCTGTTTTCTGATGATGGTTCTGACGATTGAGCGCACCATTAACCAAAACTTGATGTGCGACAGCTTTGACCAAAAAGCATGTCAATAATAACACTATACGTATACCAATTGAAACTTGTGATGCTTATATGAAGTAAATCTAAGTAACTAATTTTAAGAGGAAAATAAATAAAAGAAATCATAGGCATATGTAAAAATAATAGCAAAGTCACAAATTTTTATCTTTAGTGTGTCAAAATTGTCGATTAAGTTCTTGGTAAACTTTCATGCATTGATGATCATTTTTTTTTCAATTGTGTAGTTGTACACTTCTCCTATAATACTTTATTTTATTATCTTATTTCTGATAATAAAGTATGATAGGAACTATGAAAAAAAATGAAGCCTTAAGTAAATGCAGGAGGAGGAAGTCGGTAACACTAAGAAATAATTAGGAAATAGCACGAAAAGTAGGTCTTAATAAAAAAGAATGCAGTGCAATACGTCCTTGTATTACGATCATTCAATAGGAAAGCAAAAAAATTCTCCAGATGCAAACAATATTTATTTTGATGTTCTTATGGACAAAATATTTTATATTATTTTAGAATTGTGCAGTTACTTAAATTACATAGAAATTGAAAACTAAAACCAATTTAAATTATAAAACTATATAAGTTGTTACAATATAAGCATATATACCTTTTCAAAAAGAATGCCATGTTGCCATATTTTTACTTCCGTACTTCGCCCAGCTGATTGATAGTTATCAGATTAGGTGTGAGAAAACAACTCAACATGGCCCAGTGAATTAAATGCATGATAGGCATATTAATATTTTGCTGGTTTATTTTTTGCATATAAATAAAGAAGCATTTTCATTACAACTCTTCATCTTATTGCATCATACATTACCGGCTAATATGATCTCGCTTTCAATCATAAGTCTGGTTATATTTTATCTTCTTTCGCGTTGTCAAATCCCCACCCTTTGCGATGACAAAAGAAACTAAAAAAAATAAATAGACATGTGGTAGCTATGGCATCTCTAGATTTTCATGGCATCACAAATGCATGGATAATTTACAACGCATCTACGACGATAGTTTGAAAGTAGTGTAATGTTCATGGCATCACCATGGTGAAGCTACTTAGTTATGTCCTTATAACTCTTTAGTAATGGCTTAGTGACGAAAATAAATTTGGTGATGCCATGCCGACATTGGGTCGTTACGGCATCACTATTCTACGCTTGAAATCAATCATTATTCTTGTAGTGTCGCTCTCAATGACATTAAGCAAATGTCTGGCAAGACTCTGAGGAAATTCTTAAAATGGTTTAACTTTGCAGTAGTTTCGGTCGATAGACCCGATCCTTTTATGGTTTTGATACTCGTAGCATCTTGAGTTTTTCATAAATTTGAATTTTGGACTTCACTGCACCGGGACATGCTGAGGGATCTCAGAGAATTTTATTTCAAAGCTGAAAGATTTCTTCGGGAAGAGGATGCAAGAACTGACAAAAAGGTTTTTGTAACAACCCGGAATTTTGACAATAATTAGTTATTTAATTAGAATCCCAAAAATAGGAATTTCTACAAACAACGGAATTTGACCATGAAACTTTAACCGATGTGTTCGCCTGGGAATTCTGGTCAACTTTTGTAAAGGCTTCCAAATCCATACCATTTTGAGTTGACTAATATTACACACGTCCAACACAAAGTGCACAGAAATATGAATCTTTAATAGAAAGAAATTAAAGGATGAGATATGGAAGAAAGAAATATTAGAATAGAAGAAGAAGAAGAAGAAGACAACACAAAATCAGAATCTCACATCGCAGCGGAACAGAATATAATATAGAAATAAATCTTTATAAATACTTGAATAAATATACTTACGTACATAAGAGTACAGCAGACAAATATGGACAGTTATAATATCCTATCCTCATGTACAATACATGGCAGAGAGATAAATCATACATCTGAACTCCTCTAGCTCGTCTTCTTGAACTCGTAGCATCTTGAACTTGAACCTATAAAACTCGGTCTGACCAGAGCATTGTAAACACTACGGATTAGTCTAGTGAATTGCTTAACTTTAAAAAATACTGTTTCAAAGAAAAGGATAATAGGACTAGCCCACACATAAACATGGACGGTTTTTACCTTACTATAACGTAAAACATTTTGATATAGAAATCCAGTGATATTATAATAGTTTCTATCAAATAAATAACCAAATACCAGAATGATTGCATCTCACGCTCTACACACATAGTATAAAATCAAAAACCATGGGGCACTTATTGGAGAATAGATTCTAACTATGGCAAGATATGGGACCACCTACCGATCAGTGTACCTCCGGAGATGAGTACACTAGGGTTCAGCAAGAACATCTTGCAACTCTGGCTAAACAGGACATGCCACTCATTTAGCTTGAGTGAACCGAATATATCATCACCACGGTTGGAGGCCAACCACCAAACCGAAAGCATAGAAAAATAGGGAACAATCGAGGCATTTTATTTCTCCGGATCAAATAATGATATACCCTGCTTGGGTGCGACCCAACTAGCCATGCGACGTACCCGATTTTTGCCATTTCTCGGTTGATTAGGCTTGAGGTTAAGCTTACCATTTCAGAATAGCACATCTCCATTCATTTTGAATGCCACATTCTCATATCCGCTAGAAACCACTAATTGATTCCCGCAAAAATACACTGGTGTTTAGCAAGAGAAGTTGTCTTCTCTGCCACCAAACTTGGTAGGTTTGAAGAAATCAACGTACATGACCCCTTCGGAAATACTCTGTCGGACATCAGTCCATACAAGTCATCCAGGAACATGATGAACCGAAGTCACCCTCCTACCACATCCTAGGAATCAACCTGTGGATCATTAGCGGGTAGTCCTTGCAA
This sequence comes from Allium sativum, assembly GCA_030737875.1. Lineage (NCBI taxonomy): Eukaryota > Viridiplantae > Streptophyta > Magnoliopsida > Asparagales > Amaryllidaceae > Allium > Allium sativum. Next base: position 1,050,248,437 of record CM060916.1, on the reverse strand, counting down.
TCCATAAATTTCAATTGCGACAGAACCACAATATATTTTTGCCTGTAGACCAGAGATTACAAGTAGTTCATCCATTTATGAATATCCACGGTCTTCAATTGTTCCATCTTCAATCAGCAACTTCCCTATTTACGTATTTGCTGGACGTAATTGTTTTCAAATATAAACCCGATCCCGGACTTTTCGTATCAACAATCACATAGGCTAGGTTTTTATAGTCGTTAATTTAATTATCAAAATATACAACCATGCAACCATGAAAATAAGGTGGATCCACTTGTTCAATATGCAGCATCATTTGGCCGTTTTAATTTACTATTCAATAGTTGGAACTTCAAAATCTTTTCAATCTTGGAAACATAACATTTCCCTTCATACATTAATATAAGAATACCCGCAATCCATTTATTTAAAATACCTAGAAAAATACATCATAACTTTATCCAGTTTTTTCATTTAACCCTCATTTGTAAATCACTTGCTCCAGTATTACTTATTTCTTAAAACTGGAAGCTAAGTTACTTTTATAAAATTTACCTTTATTAACCGTAACTTAATATTCGTAAAAATAATGTCATCGATTCCATTTTTAACAACTATACAAACTAGTATCATCTCTTGATAATAATGAAGTTGTTCAAGTTAGGGTATTTCTATTTACCTCTTAGACCTTAATCGACAACACTCTTATCTCAAGATATATATAAGTTTTTAATTTCAAACTGATACCTTAATATTATACAACCTTATTTATTTACCCCGTTTAAAAACATGGTTTTATAGACCATTCCACATATTGAAAATCTCCATCTCAAAATAAAATTGCTATTACTTAATTCGATGATTAAGTAAATGCTTGTTAAAAACATCTCCTTTTAGTTTAAAATTTCTTTAAACAATTTGTCATATAACTCGAATTTTTATTACAAAATCCTATTACGAAACTCTACATAAAAAATCCCTTTTTTCCTGTTCATTTAACCAAATTTCATTATTTAGAATGCTAATTTAAAATAAATGGTTTAGCTTTGCATTCCCTTTTATAAACCTTCTAAAAAGCTCGGGTTTACTATAGAATTCGTTCATAAATTTCTTTCAAAATCCAATTAGATTTTATTACAAACTTGATTGTTTTCTTAAATGAATTTATTTAAGAAGTAATGACTTAAATAATTTATAATTAAAATAATAATAAATATTGATTTCTTTTTAATAATTTTATTCAAAATATTTTGTACAAAATTGATTCCAAAATCAAATTTTAGTAATAAATAAATTTATTACTCCATATCTATCGATTTACTAGATGGTAAATCAACATTTATAATACATTTCATTCTTAGGCCATCTTTTACCAATTACTCAACCAATATCACCCATTGGTTATTAACGGACAATAATTGCATTTTGCTTCAACAATCACAATAAAAAACTCAGATTTGATTAAATGATTCATATAATATAATATGAAAATAAACAACATATTTGAGGAATCCAATTGAATCCGCCAACATGTCCTTCCCTACATTCGAATAGGTTACCTCAAATTCAATTCAATATGACAATAAATTTATGATAAACAGAAATAAACATTTCAACAAAAAATAAGCAGTTTGTCAATAACAATAATCCAAACACATCAATTATCAATTTAATACGTTTATATTATTATAATTGTAACCAAAAAGGTAAGTTACCTCATTGGGGAATATAATTGTTAAAATAATGATTTCATTTCATTTAAATTAAACAACCATTTAATTTAACCATCACATATAACAATAAACAACATACATTCAAACAATCATCAAATCATCCAATGACTATTTCAAAAATGGCTAATTTTAACCAGATTAAATTAATATAAATTCACACAAATTCCTAATCAACATTAAACTGACTATTTAAATCTCGGTTGGCTTCCGTTATATTCCAAAAGCATATATAATTATCCAGAAACCATTTTGGTTAAATTCCAAGTTAAACGGTTTTAAATTTATTAAAAACCCATATATTTTATTTAATAAATTGTTATAATTTATAAACGATTTCATAACGATTATTTGAAAATTGATTGGGACATAAAAGAAAATCTACAATATTAAATCTCAAATTTTCTCTTTTACTAGATAATTATAATCAATTAGATCCTAATGTTTCTTGTTTTACGAAATTTCAACTTAAAACGGATTCTGTATATTCAATTAACGTTCAAAACTCAATATTACGAACAACCACGATGTCACGGGCTCGTTTTTATTACGTTATAAATCATATGTTCAAACTTCATTAAATAAATAAAAATCCAATACTATTTCCAAATCAATATTTAAACCAAATTAATTATTTAAATAAAATAGTTAAAAATATGGGTTGTTAAGAATTTCATGTTCGGAGTTTCACGAACGGAGTATGTGTGAAAAAGTTACGGGCAAAATACGAAAAAAGGGACGGAAAAAATAAACGTAATAATTAATATATATGTTTCCCTCTTTGACCACACCTCATTGGGAAAACCGGCTAGAGGGCGGTCGACCGCCCTTAGGGAGGGTGTCGATCGCTTCGGGCCTGTAGTGCCCAATGATGGCTAGGTTTTAAGGGGCAATTTCGTTATATTTTATAATATGAATGGACAGATTTAAATGTAATTTGTTCTAATGGTACTAGGCCGACTCCACACCAATAAATAAAGGGATAAGGCCTCATTATTTTCCGTACAAATCTATGGGCAGCAGTGAAGCTCTGCCATTTTCCTCCTTCTTCAAACCTAATTCTTAATCAAAAATATATTCTTGTACAGCAAATCAAATCCAAATCACATAGTATTGAGAGGATTATCAAATCCAATGGAAAAGAATGCAAATTAGCACTCAACAATATATTCTTCCCTCCCTTCCCATTTTCTTACATCTCCACAGATCCGGAATTTTCCCCTTTTCAGATAAATTGTAGATTTATAAAAACTTGGGAATTGTAGGCTTAAAGGGTTCAAACTTTGGATTTGGATTCTTTAAGGTGAGTGGGAAATTTACGAATTTAGTTATAATAGCCTATTTATTTCGTTTGAATTAGATCTAAAATTTTATGCCTATTTCTATTAGATATGTTCATTTAAATTATTGTAATTGGATTGACACCCATCAGATCTGATTGTAAACATTGTTAAAACTTGTAAATTGTGAATTGTGGTTAGGCATAATGTTAACTATAGTATTCTTAAATTTGTATACACATATTCCTAAAATTATGTTGTAAAATACATTGCAGCTGCTGTAAAGCACTATAGATTTGGAAATCAGTCCCCTTGAACACCAATTAGATGTACTTATATTCCAATTCTTTATTTTCAGTGTTGAATGATAAATTATGTGAATTTAGATAAAAAAGATACGTTTGGTAAATTATGTGATTGTAATATTAAAAGAAATATGCTTGTTTGTATTCAATATTGTTGGATTTTGGCTTAATTGTTGTAAATATGTGGTTTTCCTCTTTTTACATAAAAGGACATTATTTTGAAATCACAAGAGATATGGGAAAAAAATTGAAAAACGGAAAGTGGTGCAAATGAACGTGCAAATATATATATATATATATATATATATATATATATATATATATATATATATTTGTGCGTAATTTGCTTCAACTATTCCAAATTATATATATGTTTACATATATTTCTTGTGATTTGGAAATCTTTCAATTCCATTAATTAGGCATAATTTACAATAACAATAACTAATGGTCTTTTTGTAAGATTTCGAAACTTCTGAAAATATTGAATGTAAAAAGGAATGTTTGGTTGTCAATTAAATCCTATTATTAAATTTAAAATAAAAATAATAACCACGTTGACCACAAGAAAACATAAAATAAAAATATTTACATATTGTTCGTCCAAATTAGCATGAAATGGTAAATTATACATTGTATTGAATATTTGAATGTTTCAGTAATATTCAATAATGGAATTATATATGTAAATGTAATCCATATTGAATTGATATATTTGTGGTAACCATTTGTAGCAATCAACATAATTAATTGCCATAAATAGGACCGCAAATTAAAAAATAATAATTGTGACCAATGTTGAATGGGGAAGGTAAATATAATAGGATAATGGTTACAATTCCTAAAATTAATTAGGATAAATGTTGTAAACCCCGATTAGGAAATTTGAATTATAACTGCACTTAGACATGAGGTTAAGTTCAACTTGTCATAGAAGTCTGTCCGGAACCGACCGGCAAATCCAGCATCCACAGGTAGTCAGCTTAATACGAGGGGTCTAATGCGTGAATATGAATGTACTAAGGAACGAGTTTAAGTTTAACTTATGGTAGAAGTCTGGACAGACCCGATCGGTAAATCCAGCATCAACAGGTAGTCAACTTGATGTGTGTGGTCTGGTGCATAAATAAATATATATACATATATAACAAGAAACAAATAAATTAATAAACAAAAATTGTAATTGTCTGTTGGGGTACAACAAATATATACCTTGGGACTGATAAATGGTTTCCTTAGGAAAATATGACCATTATGGCCATAAAAAGCAATAAACATAGAAATAAAAGAAAATAGGTGTCATAAGGGGATTAATGGATATTGATCGTTGCTTAAATACTAATTCCAATTAGGGAAGTAATCAAATAAATATCCTAGGGTAAATAGGATATAACTTTCCTTATTTATATTAATGAATGTAGAACTTATTATTAAAAATAGAGTTGGACTTAGTAGGCTAATAATGTGGAAATATTATTAACCATTAAAACCCATGATGTAATAAATCGTATGGAGTGAAACCAAACAGAAAGGGCGTACTAACGTAGCCCTCTTTATCCTAATAGGGAAAATTATTAGGGGCTAATGGGAGTACGAACCTAATAACACTCGCGTGTAGTACGCTTCCATGTTTTTAAGCGATTGGGGTTGAAAAGTCCACTTGGGGATAGGTCTTTCAGCATAGGGGTCTTAAATGGCATGTGTACATATTTTCTGTAACACCCCACGTCCATTAATGTCACTCACAAAGGCAATGCATTAACTTCCATGGAGGTTTTAAGTGAATATAGAACAGAAAAATTACAACACGACAGATAATAAGTAGTACTTGGAAATCTAAAACTTTATTTTATTGCAGCAGAAATTAAACATGTTTGTTACATCATAAAAACCATAAATCAGAGTCAAGTACAATATCCATCTTGCTAAAACAAAATACATATCCCCATTACATAAATAGCCAATAAAGAAGATAACAAGCTGGACTTTACTTCAGCGGTCCAAGCTTTCCCAAAGAGATAAAGCAATCCAATCAAACTCCACTAGAGCTGGGTCCACCCTGAGGACCTGGAGGGGGAAAAGGATAGAAATAGAGGGGGTCAGACATAAAGTCTGGCAAGTATGATAATTCTAAAAATACTATTATCAAAATAACTAGACTAAGGCATAAGCTGGAAAACAAGGAAATGTCTATGAACTATTGGGTATGGAAAAGCAGATAAAGATAACGTTAAAGGCACACCTAATTACTAACGAATAATTACTACACTGCACCGCACCAGTCACCCTAAAGGTCGATCCCACTTGCTTCACTTAGAAATTATAGCTTCGTGTACCCCTAGCTGACTACATAGGTGCCGCCTTCCCCTATCTCCACTAGGTGTACCCCACTACCCACTTGCGATCGGCTCCCTACTCGTAGATACCCGTGCTGGCCCCACAGTGGGGTGTATCACTCCCTTAAAGTGGCAACCCGATACAACTTGAGAATGCACGACTTATACCTACACGATGCAACAACGTCTTACCTACCAGCCCGGGTCCACACACGCAAATGAAACCCGTTGGACTTGCGTTTCCACCGCTACCCCGTTTTGGCCTCTTATAGTCAAGCCCAGCATGCGTGTACCGTCCTCGTCTTGGGTCGAGCCCACAAAGATACGTTTGGGATACTAGTTGAAATGGCCCCCCACAAGCTATCCACCTAAGCTTGTCCCGCTAGTATATCCCACTTAACCCTCTTAATCATGTTCATTTACATGTGTGTTTGGTTAATTCTTACTAATCGTATTTCACATGCCACTAAGGGCACCCACTAGATTCCTCATGCCACCCAAGGCACCTACTTAACCCCCATGTCCCACCTTACATGTTTATCTGGTTAAGTATTTCTTAATTCATTCAGGCCATAACCTCCTAAAGACCTCTTACATTAGACTGGCATTTATGGCAGCTGGATTTGCCGGGCGGGTCCGGGCAGTCTTACACCATAAAAGAGTCTAACCTCGTGTCTTTACAACTGTTATGCTTTAATTTGGGCCTAGGACCTCTCACATTGGGCTGACATTTGTGACCACTGGATTTGCCGGGTGGGTCCGGCCAGGTTTACGTCACAAACGAGTCCAACCTCGTGTCCTAAGCATTGATTAACACTTATAATCTTTTACCCCAGTTTTAATAATTCCCTATTCAAATTATTAATTAAATCCACTTTTAATGATGTCCATAATTGACTCAATTATGGCCATCCATTCATGGTATGCAAAATCATATCAATTGCACCCCAACTTCTTAATATTAAATCCTTAATATTACCCCTACCCCTCGTTATACGTTTGCTTATTCGATGCAAAATATACGTTAGACTCGAATAGTCTAACTCATAGCACAAAGATAAATTATCACAACATATAGACAAATAAAATAATCTAATCATAATAGGGGTGAAACTTGCATAAAACTACACATGTTAAGGATCTAAAGGTGTCAACTTGTTTGGTAAAATGTCACAACTTAAATGATATGATCATAACTCAAATTCATGTATAAACTTGCATATGGGGTTTTATGCAACATAGTGATGGTGTGAACTAGCGTCTAACACATAGAATTCACATATGTCATAGCATAATTCTAGATCTAAATAGATGTCATGGCATATATTCATAATCTTTACTAATCAATCTATACTTGCATACATGATTTGTCATATAAATCAACATAGCCCAAATAATATCAACATTATGACTTGGTTAACATAAACTAATTAGCATAGATAACAACATCATGATTTTATAACATGTACGATTTACCACAACTTAGCATAGGAAATTACAACCTATACAATAACATCATAGCATGATTTACAACATATAGGATATCATCATCACATAACATAGGATTTACAACATACATGATAGCATAAGGTTTTCAACAACATACATGACAATTCACATCATTCACTTATAATCCATTCATAACTTAATCCAATTAGTTTAATAATAATCTTGTTAAGATCATCATACTCACAATTAGAAGAGAAAGAGAGTCTTGATTTGCCTTAGAGTTGAGTAGAATTAGAATTTTGATTAGCTTTCTTCCTTCTTAGTTGGCGGCGGCTAGACTGAGTTCCATGGCGGCGGTATAACGGTGGCTATTCTATTTTTCATGTTAATTAGAGTAAGAAATTACCTAGGTATTTATAGAGTTTAGGATTTATTTAGGCCGTTAGATCAACTCAGAACTAACCTGAACCGTTTAATTTGCCAACTCAACCCTAAAGACACATCAGCAGCTCAAGATTGGGCTCAGTCAAACCCTAGTCGACTGGACAGGTCGACACCCAGGTCGACTGCCCAGTCGACTGCCTAGTCGACCTGGGGGGTGTCGACTGCCCAGTCGACTCCCCAGTCGACCTGGGGTGCTGGGCGGGAAATTTCCAGCCTAGCCTGCTTGACTTCGAATTTTGAATTTTAAATTTCTGAAATCTATTTTGAATTTTCTGAAACTTCCGATGGCCATAACTTCTTCATACGAAGTCCAATTCATGCAAACTCGGACTCTATTTCAACCAGAATTCCAAGACGAACACAATGGCGCAACCCGTTTCCCATAATTCTCATGTTTGAGATTAGTTATTCTTTAGTTTGTGAATATTAATATTAATAGAATTATGGGGTGTTACATTCTTCCCTCCTTAAAGGATTTCGACCCCGAAATCTTCAAGTTAAGAAGAATGTATATCCTAACATCTAATCGTCCATCTACTCAACCATCAAACACAGGCATCCGTTGTCCTTATAGACCTCTAATGCTTTCATATTTAAATGCACAGTGTGTGTATATGTCCATATCTAATGCAAAATCAGGCGGTCCACTGATTCAGTTGACCTCCTTAATGCAAATCATGATAGTGCCATGCGTCCATTATGTATGCAAAAGTTCCCTAATGCAACATATTATCTCTATATGCGTGCACAACCATCATCTGAATGCAGCATCCATATGATAATACAATCGTCATACATCCATTTTACTAAATACATCCATTTATATGCAATATGCAGTATGAAGTGACTGAGCCGATCTAGTGCCTAATAGTGTGTGTATACGCATCCCACGAGCAACCACTAGCAAGCACTTGCATCCACTTTACATCAATCATACATAACATGTCTCAAACACATGTTTCAACCATAGGATTATCCTAACTAAAGGTCAAGAATACTAGCGAGAGGATACTCTAAAGGTAAGATAAGTACAAGATAAGCGATAAAGGAGAAATTAAAGGACATACCCTCAAAAAGGAAAGGGTATCGTGAATGCATCTTCTCTTCTGTCTCCCAAGTAGCGTTTCTCTCATCATCTCCCCATTGCACCTTGACTAGTCTGACCTCTCGATTTCTCAGCTTCTTAACCTCTGACCCTAGAATGCATGTAGGAGCTCGTCGAATCGTCGCATCACGCTCTATCTCCACCTCTCTAAGCAAGTTCGGATCTACCACCTCCGCGGTTTCGTGCAAGCACTTCCTCAAATGTGACACATGGAATACAACGTGGACACTACTAAGTCTCTCAGGCAACTCCACTCTATATGTCATCTGTCCAATCTTATCCTTAATAGGAAACGGCCCTACAAACCTTGGTGCTAATTTCCCAACGGACCCGAAGCGAACAACGTTCCGTAATGGAGACACTTTGACAAAGACCATGTCCCCAACCTCAAACTCAAGCTCTGTCCTCCTCTTATCCGCATAAGATTTCTGCCTATCTTGCACCGTCTTCATCCTCCTTCGAATCAAGTCGATCTTTTCCGAAGTCTCTCTAATCATATCGGGCCCAAGTAAGATCTTATCCGTAGATTCCCACCAACATGCAGGTGAACGACAAGGTCGTCCATAAAGAGCTTCGAAAGGTGCCATGCCAATGCTAGACTGAAAGCTGTTATTATATGGAACTCCACCAATGGAAGATGCTCTTCCCACGTACCCCCAAAGTCTAGGATACATAGCCTCAGAAGATCCTCTAGAATGCGATTCACCCTCTCGGTCTGGCCGTCCGTCTGAGGATGATATGCGGTGCTCAAACATAACTGAGTCCCTACCGCCTCTTGTAAGCTTCTCCAAAATTCGCTAGTGAAAATAGGATCGCGGTCGCTCACTATGCTAGAAGGAACACCATGCAAACGAACTATCTCTCGGACATACACAGAAGCTAACCATGGAGCAGTCCTCTTACTCTTCACAGGAATAAAGTGGGCGCTCTTAGTAAGTCTGTCTACTATAACCCAAATCCCCGTATTACCCTTCCTTGATCTTGGTAATCCGTCCACAAAATCCATCGAGACACTTTCCCACTTCCATAGTGGAACCTCCAATGGGTGAAGCAACCCACCGGGTTTCTTTTGCTCCGCGTTTACTTGTTGGCACACCAAGCATCTAGCGACATACTCGGCCACATCCCTCTTCATACCGGCCCAAAAGAAAACTCGCTTCATGTCTTTGTACATCTTGTCCCCGCCGGGATGAATGGTCATCTTCGAATGATGTGCTTCATCAAGAATAATCTTCCTCAAGTCCTCGTCTCGTGGTACACAAAGTCTATTATCCCTACGTAACCAACCCTTATCATCTAGGGTATACCTACGGAGATGGCTTGATGACTCCCCTCTTTTGAGCTTTTCTACTGACTCAACCAACTGTGGGTCGTCTCGCTGTGCCTCACCAATCCGTTCCAAAAGCGTAGGTCTGACCTCCAAGGATGCTAGCAAACCGGGTACAAAGTCAACGGAAGGTCTAAAGTCAAACATCAAAATGAATTCTAAGTTTCGCCGCTCAACAAACAAAGGACTTAAGGATAATCTTTTTCTACTTAAGGCATCGGCCACTACGTTACCATTGCCAGGGCTATATGTTATTTCGAAATCGTAGGACGCTAAGAATTCCATCCACCTTTGCTGCCTTAAGTTCAAGTCCTTCTGAGAGAACAAGTATTTTAACGTTTTGTGATCAGTGAATAATTCGAATTTCTTGCCAAGAAGATAATGACGCCAAGACTTAAGCGCGAAAACAATAGCGGCCAACTCTAGGTCATGTGTTGGGTAATTTTTCTCATGCGCTCTCAACTGTCTTCCACCATAGGCTATTACCCTTCCCTCTTGCATTAAGACTGCGCCTAGTCCTGTCCCACAAGCACCGGTATAAACAGTAAACAGCTTACTCCCGTCTGGCAATACTAAGACTGGGGCTGAAGTCAAAGCTCTCTTCAAACGTTGGAACGCATCATCACAATCTACGTCCCATGTGAAAACTAGGTTCTTCTTCGTAAAACGTGTTAATGGAGATGATATCTTTGCGAAGTCTTTGATAAACTTCCTATAGTAGCCAGCCAACCCCAAGAAACTTCTTACTTCGGTAGCATTTTTAGGGACCTTCAAGTCTTGGATGGCCACCACCTTCGCGGGATCCACAGCTATCCCTTCTTTGGAAACCACGTGCCCTAAGAATCGTACTTCCTTCCTCCAGAAGTGACACTTAGAAAATTTAGATTTAACATTATGCGCTCGTAGGGTCTCCAACACTTCCCTAAGATGTAGGGCATGCTCTTCTTCATTCTTAGAAAAGATCAAGATGTCGTCTACAAAGACTACCACGAATTTGTTAAGGTACTCCCTAAACACCCTACTAATCAGATCAACAAAGTATGCGGGGGCGTTTGTCAAACCGAAGGGCATCACTAGCCATTCATAGAAACCGACCGGAGTCCTAAAGGCAGTCTTGTTAATGCTATCCTCAGCCACCCTCAACTGATGGAAACCGGTGGCTAAGTCCAACTGCGAAAACACTTAGGCGCCAACTAACTGATCGAAGAGACCATCAATCCTCGGCAGTGGGTGTCTGTTCTTCTTAGTAAGCTTATTAAGTTCTATATAGTCCGCACAAAGTCTAAGGGACCCATCTGCCTTCGTGGCAAATACTACTGGAGCACCCCACTCCGATATACTTTGTCTAATGAACCCCTTCTCAAGCAACTCCTTCACTTGCTTATCGAGTTCCCTCCTTTCACGTGGAGCCATGTGGCGTACTGGCAAAGATACTGGTTTTGCATTATCCACAAGATATATTCGAAAATCTATCTCCCGCTTCGGAGGCAAGCCCTTCACCTCCTCAAACACATCCGAGTATTCTCGGACCACTCTAACAGATCGTAGATTTTCCTCAGACGCGTCAAGCGATTCTAAATAACTTAGCATAACAGAATTTATGGGATTACAAAAGATTTCGAGAGTGTTGCCAAGGCGAGTCATGAGCCTAACTACTGTCCTTTCACAATCAAGAACGGCCCCATTTCTGGATAACCAATCCATTCCTAAAATTAGCCCATAGCCCATGAAGCCCAAAACATAAGCATCACATCTAAACTCAACGCTAAGTATAGAAATTTTCAAATCCAAACACATTATGGACAAATAAGCTGAGCCTCCAATTGGATTCGAAACAACTAAGGCATCCTCTACTAAACTGGTGTTTAAGTGCAGTGATTCAACTAATGACGTAGAGATAAACGAATGCGATGCGCCCGAATCGAATAAGGTACGGACAGGATGATCAAACAGAAAAACTCAACTTTCAACAGAAATGGTTCTACCTCGTTCTTGCAGCGGTGGGACCGCGATAGCCTGAACTTGTCCCCTTGCCTACCCTGGTGCCATAAGAGCCTGCACCTGTCCTCCCGAGGTAGACCCTGCCATCTGCCCCTTCTTTGGGCAATCCTTCACTAGATGCCCCGCTTCACCACAGTGAAAATAGCCAGTCTTGTTTTTCTTCCAGCAATCCTTGCTAAGATGGCCTGGTGTCCCACAGTTAAAGCATTTCTTCTTTCCCTTGCCATTATTGTCTTTACCACCCTTCTTGTTTTGCTGTTGTGGTTTCTTCTGATCCCCTTTCTCCTCGGGTGCCTTATTAGCATTAGCGCCTTTCTCCTCGTGCATGAGTGCCATGTCTACTAGCTTCTCAAAGGTGGCCCCCATAGGGATGTGGGTCATAGCCAACCCTTGCAACAGTTCATTCAATCCATTAATGAACCTCAGAGCCTTCTTCTCCGACATGTTCACTAAGTCCAAGCCAAACCTTGCTAACTGATTAAATTTGTTTACATATTCTTTCACTGATGAGCTTCCTTGCTTTAATGTCAAGAACCTTTCCATATATAGATTATCTTCTGCTCTTGAGAGAAACTTCGCCTCAAACCTACGTATGAAATCCGCCCAAGAACCAACAGGACGCTCCCCATTAGTGACCTCCCCACCAAAACGAGGCATCTCCCTTCATTAACCAAGCTGTTAAGTTGACTTTCCTCCCTTCTTCTACTACAAAGATTTCTAGCAATTCTTCCACCTCCATAAGCAAATCTCTAGCTTCCACAAACGTTTCTGACCCTTGAAAAGGTTTTCCACCCATAGCCTTAAATTCCTTGCATGTCTTTGCAAAAGTATCAACGCGAGGAGGAGGAGCGGGTGCAACTTGTGGTGGAGGAACATTGGCTGGACCTGCAGCGGCCCTAGCCTCTAATATACTCCTATACCATCCTGGTATCGTTACACCATCCGGAAGGTTAAGATCTTCGGCCATGCTGAAACGAAAAAGGAAAGATTCAAAATGGAGAATTCGAAAGATAAAGATATATGGCTATTGGGGATTATGTTTTTCTTAAAGACTTTCCTCTTTAAATTACTCATTAAGACATGTTTTTGAAAACACTTCTTCCAAAAATACTTTAGAAAAATAGTTTTTCTAAAAAAATTATCTGTTCTGGTAACCTGGCCTTGATACCACGTGTAACACCCCACGTCCATTAATATCACTCACAAAGGGAATGCATTAACTTCCATGGAGGTTTTAAGTGAATATAGAACAGAAAAATTACAACAAGACAGATAATAAGTAGTACTTGGAAATCTAAAACTTCATTTTATAGCAGCGGAAATTAAACATGTTTGTTACATCATAAAATCCATAAATCAGAGTCAAGTACAATATCCATCTTGCTAAAACAAAATACATATCCCCATTACATAAATAGCCATTAATGAAGATAACAAGCTGGACTATACTTCAGCGGTCCAAGCTTTCCCAAAGAGATAAAACAATCCAATCAAACTCCACTAGAGCTGGGTCCACCCTGAGGACCTGGACGGGGAAAAAGGATAGAAATAGAGGGGGTCAGACATAAAGTCTGGAGAGTATGATAATTCTAACAATACTATTATCAAAATAACAAGACTAAGGCATAAGCTGGAAAACAAGGAAATGTCTATGAACTATTGGGTATGGAAAAGCAGATAAAGATAACGTTAAAGGCACACCTAATTACTAACCAATAATTACTACACTGCACCGCACCAATCACCCTAAAGGTCGATCCCACTTGCTTCACTTAGAAATTATAGCTTCGTGTACCCCTAGCTGACTACATAAGTGCCGCCTGCCCCTATCTCAACTAGGTGAACCCCACTACCCACTTGCGATCGGCTCCCTACTCGTAGATACCCGTTCTGGCCCCACAGTGGGGTGTATCACTCCCCTAAAGTGGAAAACCGATACAACTAGAGAATGCACGGCTTATACCTACACGATGCAATAACGTCTTACCTACCAGCCCAGGTCCACACACGCATATGAAACCCGTTGGACTTGCGTTGCCCCCGCTACCCCGTTTTGGCCTCTTAAGTCAAGCCCAACATGTGTGTCCCGTCCTAGACTTGGGTCGAGCCCACAAAGATACGTTTGGGATACTGGTTGAAATGGGCCCCCACAAGCTATCCACCTAAGCTTGTCCCACTAGTATATCCCACTTAACCCTCTTAGTCATGTTCATTTACAAGTGTGTTTGGTTAAGTCTTACTAATCCTATTTCACATGACACTAAGGGCACCCACTAGATTCCTCATGCCACCCAATGCACCTACTTAACCCCCATGTCCCACCTTACATGTTTATCTGGTTAAGTATTTCTTAATTCATTCAGGCCATAACCTCATAAAGACTTCTCACATTAGACTGGCATTTATGGCAGCTGGATTTGCCGGGCGGGTCCGGGCAGTCTTACACCATAAAAGAGTCTAACCTCGTGTCTTTACAACTGTTATGCTTTAATTTGGGCCTAGGACCTCTCACATTGGGCTGACATTTGTGACCAATGGATTGGCCGGGCGGGTCCGGGCAGGTTTACATCACAAACGAGTCCAACCTCATGTCCTAAGCATTGATTAACACTTATAATCTTTTACCCCAGTTTTAATAATTCCCTATTCAAATTATTAATTAAGTCCACTTTTAATGATGTCCATAATTGACTCAATTATGGCCATCCATTCATGGTATGCAAAAACATATCAATTGCACCCCAACTTCTTAATATTAAATCCTTAATATTACCCCTACCCCTCGTTATATGTTCGCTTATTCGACGCAAAATATACGTTAGACTCGAATAGTCAACTCATAGCATAAAGATAAATTATCACAACATATAGACAAATAAAATAATCTAATCATAATAGGGGTGAAACTTGCATAAAACTACACATGTTAAGGATCTAAAGGTGTTAACTTGTTTGGTAAAATGTCACAACTTAAATGATATGATCATAACCCAAATTCATGTATAAACTTGCATATGGTGTTTTATGCAACATAGTGATGGTGTGAACTAGCGTCTAACACAAAGAATTCACATATGTCATAGCATAATTCTAGATCTAAATAGATGTCATGGCATATGTTCATAATCTTTACTAATCAATCTATACTTGCATACATGATTTGTCATATAAATCAACATAGCCCAAATAATATCAACATTATGACTTGGTTAACATGAACTAATTAGCATAGATAACAACATCATGATTTTATAACATGTACGATTTACCACAACTTAGCATCGAAAATTACAACCTATACAATAACATCATAGCACGATTTACAACATATAGGATATCATCATCACATAACATAGGATTTACAACATACATGGTAGCATAAAGTTTTCAACAACATACATGACAATTCACATCATTCACTTATAATCCATTCATAACTTAATCCAATTAGTTCAATAATAATCTTGTTAAGATCATCATACTCACAATTAGAAGAGAACGAGAGTCTTGATTTGCCTTAGAGTTGAGTAGAATTAGAATTTTGATTAGCTTTCTTCCTTCTTAGTTGGCGGCGGCTAGACTGAGTTCCATGGCGGCGGTATGACGGTGGCTATTCTATTTTTCATGTGAATTAGAGTGAGAGACTACCTAGGTATTTATAGAGTTTAGGATTTATTTAGGCCGTCAGATCAACTCAGAACTAACCTGAACCGTTTAATTTGCCAACTCAGCCCTAAAGACACATCAGCAGCTCAAGATTGGGTTCAGTCAAACCCTAGCCGACTGGACAGGTCGACACCCAGGTCGACTGCCCAGTCGACTGCCCAGTCGACCTGGGGGGGTGTCGACTCCCCAGTCGACCTGGGGTGCTGGGCGGGAAATTTCCTGCCTAGCCAGTTTGACTTCGAATTTTGAATTTTAAATTTCTGAAATCTTTTTTGAATTTTCTGAAACTTCCGATGGCCATAACTTCTTCATACGAAGTCCAATTCACGCAAACTCGGACTCTATTTTAACCAGAATTCCGAGACGAACACAATGGCGCAACTCGTTTCCGACAATTCTCACGTCTGAGATTAGTTATTCTTTAGTTTGTGAATATTAATATTAATAGAATTACGGGATGTTACATTTTCTACCTAAACCTAGAGACTAAAAACGTTAGATTTGGCTACCTATCATAAGGGAAGTAGTAAGAGACTAGGGGGTTATCCAATAAGCTCAGCTATAGGGTATAACATGCAATAAAATGCCATCTCTCACCTTATGCGGGGCAAGGGTATATGCGTGAATGATGGAAGCCTTAACAAGTATAGCCCGTAGCTAGTGCTCTCTAGTTTATAAAAACATAGAACAAGTTATCGAGAGGTATTAATTCACCAATAAGTCCGCCGACCAATAAGTCCGCCTAGGGTCTTAAGTGATCGAGTGAATCCACCCTATCTATCATTGATAGTGAGGCGGAAACAATAAAGGGAAAGTGGATGGAAAGGTATATATGTATGTGATAACTCCACAGTTAGGGGTTCACTTCTCGGTTTTGTTAACCTCGTTATTAACGCGGTTCAGAAATTGATACGTCGACTATCTAATGAAGTAGTCAAGTCAAACTCATACTTTTCAGATGAATCAGACACATTGGTTCACAAGTTTTGTATGCTGAAAGCGTGCAAATTATACAAAAAGACAAGCTCCAAAATAGTTTGTTATGTAGCTTTGAGTTGCAATGTATAGCTCAGATCATACTACCTGGGTCATAGCTACGTCAATAGCAACCAGGTGATCGGTTGGTCACCGTCAGTTGGTTGGATCGGTCAGTCACATATTAATGCAAAGTTCTGGTCGGTCGGTGACGTATAAAGCATGGGTCGAGCAGCTTCTTTGCATGATGGGTCAAGCAGTACTGTTTAATGGTGGATCGAGCACATCTTTGTTTGGTCGGTCGAGCATAGCTTTTGTCATGGTTTGAGCACCACACTTAGCTAATTAGTCGAGCACCTTGCTTAGCTGGTCGGTCAAGCACCTCATTTAGCTGATGGTCGAGCACATATTAAAATAAATGTGCAGTTGTATTTATATAAAAGGATGGCTTGTTCATATATAATAATATGGGTCAAAACGATTTGCTGATGTGAATCATGAAGAGAATAGTGGTAAAGATGAAAGCCAAGTACACAAGTATAAAGTGAATCAACTATTAATATATCACGATGGAAAAGGTGTTATACCCTGGTCATGCATTCTATCATGGTCATGCATTATTAATGAAGCCATGTCATTATGGATCAATCCCGTTACATATAAAGACAACACATGGTTGGTCACTCTAATACAATGATGGGCCAAACATCCTTACAGCTGATGGATCATGAGCTTCCTGCTTCTACGGTTCAGTTCCATGCAATTCATGTATGACAGTGTGCTTCTACAAGATGGTCCAAACGTTTTCTCTTATAGTTAGGGTGTGTGATGCTCCATGCACACATGGCAATTAATGAACCATACATAACTAAACATGAGTGTTCCAGTAAAGATGAAAGCACATAAATGTGTCGGAAGATATATGCATGGACCATGGCGCAGGATATAATGTGTAATTCATAATGCTTGACACTATTAATGTGTAAATATATTCGAATGCATGTTTTGCATAACGATGGACCAGGCATAATTGTCATAATGGATTTGTCATAGATCTCAAGCGTGTGGCAAACATAAATAATGGTCGATCGCTCAGAAATGATACGGTGGCAAAAGTGTAATAAAAAGGGGTTGGTCAGAGAACATGGACCGGTGTTTAAATGAAAATATGGATCAACAGCAAAGCACTTGTTGCCGTGGCATTATTTTATATGTGTGGTCGGTCACAAATTTATGCAGGTCGGTCGGCACTTAAACAAAGCGGTAGAAAAATGTATACGGGACAACACATGAAAAGCTAGGTACAGATGTACTTATGGACCAGTGGCATTTTCATAATTAGGTCATGGACCGACCCAAAACCTGCACACCATATTTTCAGCCTTGCCACTGTCCCCAAACTACACCTATAAATACCCCACTTCTATACCATTCAAGCGACGGATTTTCCTACCCCGAAGGGCTATCCAATTCATTTCTTCACTACTCTAAACCTCTCTAACGTCCGTTAATTCTCTCTTTGAAGCCTAGATCTAAAACAAAATCATCATGGAAGCATGGAAGATCATATAAATGTTTAAGTGGTTGAAGATCTACTCAACAACCATCAAAAGTAAGAGATCTCACCGATTCCTTCTTGAATTCAAGTGAAATCTAAAGAAAAAGGAGAGTAAAAGCAAAGAATATCATTTTAAAAGAGAGAAAATATAGTAGATCATTAAAAAAGAGTGAAATGAGTGTAATGAATGAAGTGATGTACTTTGTAAATCCTTCTATGATAATTAAAATAGCTTTAATAGTGGACGTAGGCCAAACTCTAGGCCCAACCACTCTGAAATTCCCGTGTTTTTACTTGCTTTTATATTTCTTCACTCCATATTTTCAAATCATAATTTTGGAAGTGTTACATAAAAACCTTGGAGTGTTGAGATCCATTTTTGATTTCAAAAGGTTTAATAATAATTTAAATTACAATTTAAAGGGCTTCCAAAATATATGCGTAAATGATCTATCTCGGTAGTATATCCTGGAGTATCATTTTGGAAAGTGTAGAGTCGTAGGTAAATATCTAAAAGGTTATGTTAAAATCACTAACCTTGATATGCATACATTTTAGGTTGAACAAAACGGGATACAGCTGTGTATTACAATCTGTGTTGTACATTTCCTATTCACTAGAATTCTGTTGTTCAGACCCCCTCCTCATTATAGAAACCCAAGTTTTCTAAAGAACGTTTATTTCTCACAGGTGTTTTAGTTTGGCTTTCGTTTCTCATTGTCTCTCAAGCTCAGTATTGGGAAGGTGACTTACTTTCAAAAAGGTAGTTACTTGACTTAATACTAGTTTATCCTATTTTGTTTCCATTGTGACTTATTTTATCGTACTCTGATTATGCTCATGCTCATTTATTGTAGCTACTAGATTTACATTCTCCATGCTTGGATGTGTTTGAGTTTCATTTTTTGTCGAAATTTGGGCATAGAAAATTGTGGGGTGTTACAGTTCCCGAAGCTAATTAATGTTAAGGGTGGGAAACCGTCCGACTCTGAAAAGGCTAAAGATTCTTCTGCAAGTAAACCCTACTGGGGTAACGATCGTAACAAGGCTTGGATGCAACTTAAATTCCCATCTTATTCAGAACTTACTCACACCCTCGAGGAGATTTATCCGGAAGTTCATCCCATTGCTCCTTTCAGAAAGCCTCCAGCAAGGGAGTCAACTTAGAGAGAAAGAGGCATTGGTCGACATTGCAAATTTCATGACCTCGACGGTCATGATAAAAGTGATTGTTGAAATCTTAGGGACATGGTTGAACAACGTTTCAGGCATGGAGAGTAGGAACGGTTTGTTCAGAATCGGGCTGTGGTGCCTGGACAGGCACAACCCGCTCAAGGAAATCGGGGTAAGCCTGGGACTAGCACTCGTTCTAACAACATCATTGTCAATTGAACCTCTTATTAGCTCTGATGTCTTGGATGCAAGTCTCCTGGGCATCAGTGTCTTATGGTTTGTGGCTTGTGGATTTTGATATTTTGACTTTGTAGATATTTCGGTTTTTTGGCATTGATTTTTCTTGGTCCCCTGGATATCCGTCGTGGTTTTCTGACTTCTTGGTTTTGGGTTTCTTTGGTTTTTCGGATAGTGGATTTGGTTCTTGTGGATCTTGGTTTTGGTTCTGATGGATCTGGGTTTTGGTTCTTATGGATTCTTGATTTTGGTCTTTTATGGTTTTCAGATTTTGGCTTTGTGGACTTCGGTGCTTAGTCTTTGGATGTGGCTTTATTCGGTATCATGGCTTCTACATTTTGTGGCTTTTGGATAATGTGCTCCTCACTTATGGCTCTCTAATTTCTGTTCCTTTGAATTGTGGATATTATGGATTTTTTGAACTCTTTGTTTGACCCTGTTGGGGATTTGTTTTTTTGGGCTTCATCCCATGGTTTTAGCTTTAAGGACTCTGGTCCTCTAGATGTATACTGCTATGGTTTTTTTGGTTGTAAGATGGCTGAGTCAGCCTACTCATGTACGGGAGTTGTTATAATCCCTAGTCATGCTCTTTTCTCGACAAAATACCATCACCCCTTCTGGTTATTAATGAAAAGATTTTTTTTAGATTTAGAATTTGAATGGTTAAGTTTTCCTACCCATATGACAGGAACAAACAAGTTCCCAAACATTCCCTTTGTAGATGATTAAACCGTTCGTTTTCCCTCATGAACGAATTTGGAATTAGAAAATGGCCAAGTCTGATTACCCATGCATGGGGGTAGGCCAACTCCCCAGGCATGCTCTTTAAGGATGACAAACCATTGAGTTTTCTTTTAGCTTTACTAAAAATTCCTAATTTTTTAACTTTATTAAAATTACTTCGCAAATTAAGGACGCTTGCATGTGAAGTATGAAATCGACAGCTAGATTGGAAACGTTAATAAGCATCTGGTAATCTTGGCCTTTTGCCCTACTTCGACAAGATTGCCTTGATTTGTGGCAGGTATAGGATCTTAAGCGTCTAGTCGGCGGATCCAACTCATTTGGCTATGGGGTCGTCCTGTCAAGACGACCTTGGATTACATCGTGTGGACTTGTCAGTGACACGACAAGATTATTCACTCGTGGTATCTTGGCCTCTTGTCCTACTTCGACTAGATTGCCTTGATTTATGGCAAGCTTCCGGTATTAGACGTCTAGTCGGTGCATCCTGATCGGTTGGCTATCGGACCATCCTAAAAATGTGGTTCATTTGATTATCTGGCTATATGGTTATTGATTATTCTGTATTTGCGGATCTTGAGTTTTACCAATTTTTCAGGCTATGGACTTTCTAGTTATTCAGGTTATTGGGCTCCTGCAGTCCTTTGGCTATTTGGATTATTTTGGCACTTTGGTTTTTCTGACTATCTCCAAAACGGTCCAAGAAGATAGTTGGATTTCATTGGATTTCAGGTGTTTGTTCCAAATTAATGGGTGAAACATTCACGATTATGGCTACTCGGTTTTCTAGTTATAAAAGTTCACTTTGAACTTCTTCTTGCCTTGGTTTTCTGTATTTATTGTTTTCTCGCAAAATACACCTTCCACCTATCAAGCAAGACATGTTTTGGGGGTAAATGTTGACATGCTTTTTGGTCAAAGCTGTCGCACGTCATGTTTTTGGTTAACAAGGCGCTCAAGAATCAGAAGCATCGTTAGAAAACCCAAAGCGATTCGGTCGAAGTCACGATGTAAACATCAAAATGGCCTGAAACCCATTTAGATGACCTCTTTTAGGCACTAAAACATGGATTACGGTGCTATGCACCGTAACTCTTGTAGCCCTCTGAGTTAGCTTCTGATACAAATTTTGTTTGGCCCACACGACCTTACAGTTTGAAAGTTACGTCCGTTTTCATGAACACGTGCAGATCACTCAAAATCATTAGATCAACTCAGCACGGCAAGCCCAGGATTCGGCAAGCATTGGCTTTCCCCTTTTTTCATATCCCTTAAAGGGATATGAAATTTCATATCCCTTATCAAAAGGATAGGAATTTCAGGGTATGGCTATTTCAGAGATACAAATTTTTGGTGTGTGATCACCAACTCTCACCTACTCCACTACCAACGCACTCCTATAAATACGCCCAAGCTTAACATTAAAATGGGTGGGATTTTTCTCAATCTTGAAGCTCTCAAGCACCATTAATGGCTTCCAACTTCTTCCTAATGGCTATTGGACATAGCTTGGACCAGTAAAATGTTGCACAAACATTTTCCTTCATTTCTTGGACATTCACAAGGACTTTTCCACTACTTTTGGACAGTTATGGACATTTTTGAATAATTTTGGATTTATTAGACGTTGTTGACCAATTCAACACACTTTTCACATAACTAAGGACTCTTTGGACAAAGTTCAGCATTAGCAAGCTATTTGTTGTTCCATTATACAATTCTGTAAAAAGAAATTGTTCAAACTTGTACAATCATTGTAATCGACAAACATACGATGAATGATTGTTATAAAGTGGACGTAGGCGTTAGTACCAAACCACTATAAAAAGCTGTGTTCTTCTGTATTATTTTACTATATCTTTGGAATACTGTGTTCATATTATGTAACACCCCACGTCTGTTAATGTCACTCACAAAGAGAATGCATTAAGTTTCGTGAAGCGTTATAGGTAAACAGACACATAATATTACAAGACAGATATAAATGATAACAACATAATTTAAAATTATATTTCAAACATAATTCGTAACATCGTGGTCCAAAATATCACAAGCCTGAAACTACGTAAAAACCATTTCAATAACGTAAATTCTACTTTGTACCATCAGAGTACATAAATACATAAAAAGCATAATTCCCCAAAAAGAGACAAAGCCATAGTAGTAAAGAAGAGAACTTGAGAAATAATTCAAAAGAAGCTACTAGAAAGATGATAACCGAGTCCTGACTAAGCCTGAGTATTCCGACCCTGAGAACCTGTGGGAGAAATGGAAGAGAGAAGAGGAAACAAAAAGGGTCAGACATAAAGTCTGTCGAGTCTAGATACTTTTAACAAGTAAAGAAATAAAAATAGCATGAAAGGTATATAAGGTGGATAAGAAAGATAACAACATAAAAGGTAAGTGTGACAAGTAAACATGATGGAGTGTATACGCTTCTCTAATGATTACTCAGATTCTCTTCACTAATACTAGTATAACCAGAATGAGGTGATCCCAACAACTATCAAATGGTAGACCTAGGCATACGTCCAGATGTACTCTAACTACTACCCTAATCGATTGGCTCCCTACTCCGTAGATACCCTATGTCGGCCCCATAATAGGAGGTATCGCTTTCCTAAAGTGGCAACCCTTCGTGATGTGCACAACCATATCCACTGGCGTCACGGTCGTCTTAGCCCTCTCTGCCTGGCCCATGCACGCACGTGTCCCCGGTCAGTTTGCGTCGTCCACACCGTTCTCCTCGGTTGGATCTCTTACAATCAACCTAGTAAGCGTGCCCCAACTCCGACCTAGTTCGGAGTAATCGTTTAATAACTATTAAGGGTTACTGACTGAAATGGTCCCACATAATATGATACAAGCTCCCCCACTGTCTTGTATCCCCACTAGGATTCACATCGGTTATGTATACCACTAGATGTCTTTAATTACATAGCCCAATCATTTCTACAAGTTATGCTTACCCTAAAAAGGTGTCTTTAATTACATAACTTCAACATTTTCACAGGTTATGCTTACCACTAGGTGTCTTCAATTACATAACCCTATCAGGTTAAGTTTGTGGGCCTATATGTAAATATTACCCACCCCCTCAGATTTACTTAACCGACCCACTGTTCAACCAAATTTTCTTAACCCCAGTTTAAGTTTTATGTTCAAACAATACCTATGTATTCAACTAGGTTAAGTATTAAAGGTTTATTACCATATTTCCATTTATGGTTACAGTATGCTAGACCTTCCACATTAAGCCTACCATTTCTGGGTGTTGGACATGCCTGGCGGGTCCAAGTAGACTTATTCCACAAATCGGGCTTAACCTCGTGTCTCAGCACGTCTTGTACTTGTGCATCTAGTCCTCTCACATTAGATTCACCACTTATGGTCATTGGATATGCTGGGCGGTTCCGAGCCGGCTTCCACCACAAGCGTTATCTAACCTCGTGTTTAGGCGCAATAACAGTTTCTAATTACTGTAATCCTAGGCATTTCCTTATTAGCCAATTGTTACCTATGTCATTACAGGTTTCATGCCCATTTTTCCCCAATTATGTTCATAGTGGATTATATGTAAAAAATTATGTTCATAAACAATATTCAAGTTATGCCACATTTCCCACTTTCAAGTTATGCCTAATTTTAACGTTTTTCTCCTCATTCCCAAACTAACGCAATCGCGTAATTTTAGCGACATACCTAGGCTCGAGAATAGTCTGTTATATAAAATAAAAAGGGAAAGGCAAATAGAAGATGACAGAGACGATTATTCTAACAAAACTGACATAAGCGTATGATGGCATAATGTTAAGATGAACATATAAGAACAGATCGGTGAACTTGTGATAATAAACAGGTTCTAACATAGTAAGGATGTCATAATAGGCATGATTAGATCTAAATAAGGATTAAGATGTCCAACTAATGACAAATCTAAATTATCCACAACATGATAGACATAAGATGATCGAAATAACAAATTAGATCCATAATCAAAAGTAAATCTGACATGATAAAGGTTGAGATCTAAGTTATAGTTATAGATTCACAAATTACAATAGATCTGATATGATTCAGTCACAGGGTTAAATCCAAATTAAAGTTATATCATGTTTTACTTTTAATTATTCAAATATAAAAGTAAACTAACACTCAAAGTATTTAGATCTAAAACGATAGAAGGAGTATAGCGAAGGGTGAAGCTCAGATCTACACTTGAATCTATAAACTTTGATTGCCGTAGAAGAAATAGATTTGATTCATTCCAGGCACTGACAGCATTTAGGCCTCCATTGATTTTTAGTGAAGAAAATAAGAGAAATTAGCCTGTATTTATAGATGCCATCCCCTAGAATTCGACCTGCTTCCTTAGCCCTGGGGGTGGGGGGGTCGACCCTGGGGACAACGCCCCCTTGAGGGGTCGACCCAAGGGTCGACACCCCCTTAAGGGGTTGACAACCCTAAGCCGGATTTTTGCTGCTCACTCAAATTTCGAATTTTGAAATGTTTTCTGATTTTCTGATTTATTATATATATATATAATTCTCTTGTGCGAATACAAACTTCAAACCATCCTAACTTCTTCATATGGTGTCTGTTTTACACAAACCAAATATCTATCTTGGCCAGAATTTCGAGACAGACGCAATGGTATAGTCCTTTTCCCTTTGTTCTGATTATTAAATTAATTATTATTTAATTTGTCCTCTTTTAGTGTTGTTAAAATACGGGGTTACAATCTCCCCTACTCAAAGGATTTCGTCCCCGAAATCTTCAAGTTAAGAAGAATGTTTATCCTACCATCCAACATCCATATACTCATCCATCAATCATAGGCATCCATTGTCCTTAAAGACTACTAATGCTTAAATGAACATATGCAAAGGTGTGTGTATATGTCCCAGTACTATTGCAGAGATCAGGCGGTCTACTGATTCAGTCGACCTCTTTAATGCAATGTATGTTAGTGTCATTAATCCAACATGTATGCAACAATCCTATTATATCATGTAAGTTCTATATGGTTGCACAATCGTTCGTCCAAATGCAACGTCCATATGATGATACATCCATTTCCATCCATTAAAAGGAGAAAAATGAACACACATCCATATGCAGTATGAGAGTGATTGAGCTGATCTAGTGCCTAATGTGTGTGTATATGCATCCACAAGCAACCACTAGCAAACATTTGCATCCACTTGCATCCATCAAGCATAACACGTCTCAAACACATGTTTACAACCATGGGACTCCTAACTAATGGTCGAAGATTCGATTGATAGGACATACTTCGATGATAGAAACAAGCATAAACAAAAGCTTTAGAAAAGGAGTTAAGAACATAACCTCGAAAGGAAAAGTGCATGAAGCACGAATCTTGTCTTCGATCTCCCAAGTCGCATCCTCTAGGTTATCTCCCCATTGAACCTTCATCAACTTGATTTCTTTGTTGCGTAACTTCTTAACTTCGGATCCAAGAATAAAGGAAGGAAATCGTCTGACTTTCGCCTCCCATTCCACTCCACTTCCTCTAATATACTTGGCTCAACAACTTCTACAGTATCATGTAAGCACTTATGCCAATGAGGAACATGCAAAACATCATGGGCGCCAAATAATCTCTCGGGTAGCTTTACTCTGTGGGCCATTTAACCAATCCTTTCTATTATGAGAAATGGCCCTGCAAATCTTGGAGCCAGTTTCCCTACAGATCTGAAGCGAACCTTGTTTCTTAATGGAGATACCTTAATGACAACCATATCTCCTACTTAAAATTCAATGTTAGCCCTTCTCCTTTTTGCATACGACTTCTGCCTATCTTGAGCGGTCTTCATTCGTCATCTAATAAGATTAATCTTCTCGGACATTTCTCTAACCATATCTGGTCCAAGTAATAGTCTTTCTATAGATTCCCACCAACAAGTCGGTGATCTACAGGGTGTCCGTATAAGGCTTCAAAAGATGCCATGCCAATGCTTGCTTGAAAACTATTGTTGTAGTAGAATTCTACTAAAGTATGATGTTCTTCCCAAGTACCTCCGAAGTCTAGCATACACAACCTCAAAAGACCCTCTAGAACATTGTTCACCCTCCCTATCTGTCGGTCTGAGGATGATGAGCGGTGCTTAAATGTAGTTGTGTACCTAATACTTCTTGCAAGCTCTTGCAAAATTCTCAAGTGAAGATAGGGTCATGATCACTTACGATACTGGAAGGTACTCCATGAAGACGGACTATCTCTCGGACATAAACTACTGCTAACCATGTTGCCATCCTCTTGCTCTTGACCGGAATGAAGTGAGCGCTCTTCGTAAGTCTATCCACTATAACCAAAATACTGGTGTTTCCTTTCTTCGATCTAGGAAAACCATCTATGAAATCCATGGAGACGGTCTCCCATTTCCACTGCGGAACCTCCAAAGGATGAAGTAAACCACCGGCTTCTTTTTCTCAGCTTTATCTTGCTGGCAAATCAGACATTGAGAAACAAACTCCACTACGTCTCTCTTCGTCCCAGCCCAAAAGAAAACACGCTTCATATCCTTATACATCTTATCGCCAGCTGGATGAATAGTCATCTTAGAATGATAGGCTTATTCTAGAACTGTCATTATCAAGCTCCCAATTCGAGGAACACAGAGCCTTCCATCTCGTCGCAACCACCCTTTACCGTATGTTGAGTATCTACAGAGGTGACTAGAAGTCTCCCCTTTACCGAGCCTTTCCAAGATGTCTAATATAGGATCATTTCGTTTCTTAATGAACTTCCTCATCACAATCTATGTCCCATGAAAATGCCAAGTTCTTCTTCGTCAGCCTTGTGAGTGGGGCTGATATTTTTGGGAAGTCCTTAACGAACTTTCTATAATAGCCTGCTTACCCCAAAAAGCTTCTCAACTCCGTTGCATTCTTTAGAATCTGCCAGTCTTGAACTGCAACTACATCTTCGTGATCCACTGTTATCCCATCTTTGGAAACCACATGCCCTAAAAACCGCATCTCTTTTTTCCAAAAATGGAATTTGGTGAACTTTGCTTTACGCTGATGCGCATGGAGAGTTTTCAAACCCTTCCTTATATGCAAGGCGTGCTCTTCCTGGCTCTTTGAGAAGATCAAGATATCATCAACAAAGACCACAACAAATTTATTTAGAAACTCCCGAAACACCCTATTCATCAGATCAACAAAGTAGGCGAGTGCATTCATCAACCCAAAAGGCATTACAAGCCATTCAAAGAAACCATCTGGAGCCCTAAAAGCTGTCTTATCTATACTGTCCTTGGCCACTCTCAACTGATGAAACCCCGTGGCCAAGTCTAACTGAGAAAATACCGAGGCACCAACAAGCTAGTCGAACAAGTCATCTACCCTCGGAAGAGGGTACCTGTTCTTCTTGGTGAGTTTATTCAACTCCCTATAGTCCACACATAAATGAAGCGAACGATCTGCATTAGTTGTGAATACTACTGGAGCACCCCATTCAGATATGCTTCGCCTAATAAACCCTTTTTCAAGTAGCTCCCCTACTTGCTTGCTAAGCTCCCACCTTCCATTGGAGCCATAGAGCGCACAGGTGATGCAACTGGATTTGCATTATCCACTACATATATGCGAAACCTCATCAAAGACATGAGAATATTCACAAACTACTGGTATCGATCGCAAGTCATCAATAGGTGCATCAAGAGACTCTAGGAAACTAAGCATGACAGACCCTTGCGGGTCACAAGAAATCTAGAGGGTCTTCCCATGACAATTTAGAAGCCTAACGACCCTCCTCTCACAATCCAGAATGGCACCATACATGGTAAGCTAGTATATCCCTAGAATCAACCCATATCCCATAAACCCGAGCACACATGCGTCGCATACAAACTCGATGCCTAACATGGATATTGTCAAACCCCGACAAATCATGGATAAATGAGTCGAACCACCAATGGAGTTTGAGACAACAATGAGATCCACTACCATACTAGTATTTAAGTGTAGAGATTTAACCAGAGAACTAGATATAAATGAATGTGAAGAGCCAAAATCAAAAAGAGTTCTAATAGGATGACTGGAAAGAGAAATCAAACCTTCCATGGAAATTTTCCTACCTCTATCCGAAGCACTGGTCGTGAGAGCATTCACATGCCCTCCAGAAGCTCCTGCCCTTTGACCTTATCTTTGTTTATTCGGGCACTCCCTAGAAAAGTGTCTGACCTTTCCACAATTGAAGCAGGTATTCTTCCTTCTTTTACAGTCTTTGACCAAGTGACCGTCCCGTCCACAACTGTGACACTTCCTCTTATCCTTAGCCTTTTCGTTATCTCCGCCTTTGTTATGTTGTTGTTGTCCTTTCTTGGGCTATAACTTCTTATTCTGCGTTGTTTCCTCAAAGTTAACTTCCTTCTTCCCTCCTTTGTCTTCCTCATGCATCAAGGCCATATAAACAAGCCTTTCAAAAGTAGATCCCATTGGAGTATGGGACATAGCTAACCCATGAAAGGGTTCATTTAGACCTTTAAAAAACCGCAAAGCTTTCTTATGCTGAGTGTTCACCGGTTCCAATCCAAATCTCGCCTGCTGGTTGAATTTGTTCACACATTCTCTAACAGTCATGTTTCCTTGTTTGGGCGTTAAGAAACTCTCCATTTGCACGCTTTTCTCAGCTTGAGAAAGAAATTTCATTTTAAACCTCGTCCTAAAATCATCCCATGTCTCCGCCGGACGTCCATCTTGGGTTACTTCCTACCAGAATGACGCTCCATCTTTAGCCAGGCAGCTAAATGAGTCTTCCATCGATCTTCCACTTCAAATATTAAGAACAAGTCCTCGGTCTCCTTGAGCCAATTCCTTGCGTCTACGAATGTTTCGGTTCCACAGAATGGCTTCCCTCCTATGGCACAGAAACCTTTGCAGATCTTAGCGAAATTATCTTCTCTTGGAGGTGGAGGAACGATGGGTGCAGCAAGTGGAGGAACGTTGGCTTGACCTCCGGTAGGCGCCGTGTCCTCTAGATATCTACGGAACCAGCCTGGTATCATAACGCCTTCTGGAAATTAGGTTCCCCAGACATGCTGAAAAGAAAAGGAAAGAGATTTAGACAAAGGATTGAAGAATATTACACATGACTTTAGGGAATATGTTTTTCAAAACAAACTTTTCTATTTGAAAAATGCTTTCATTAAACCTTTTTGAAAATAATTTTCAAATAACTTTTATCTAATCTGGTAACCTTAAGCTCTTATACCAAGTGTGACACCCCACGTCCGTTAATGTCACTCATTAAGAGAATGCATTAAGTTTCATGAAGCATTATAGGTAAACCAACACAGAATATTACAATAATGATATAAATGATAACAGAGGAATTTAAAATTTATTTCAAACATAATTCATAACATCGTGGTCCAAATATCACAAGTCTGAAACTACATAAAAACCATTTCAGTAACATAAATTCTATCTTGTACCATCAGAGTACATAAATACGTAAAAAGCGTAATTCAACAAAAAGAGACAAAGACATAGTTGTAAAGAAGAGAACTTTAGCAATACTTCAAAAGTAGTTCCTAGCAAGATGATAACCGAGTCCTGACTAAGCCTGAGTATTCCCACCTTGAAACTCGGGGGGAAACGGAAGAGTGAAAAGGAAACAAAAAGGGTCAGACATAAAGTCTGGCGAGTCTAGTTACTTTTAACAAGTAAATAAATAAAAGTAGCATGACAGGCATATAAGATGGATAAGAAAGATAACATCACAAAAGGTAAGTGTGACAAGGTAAATATGATGGAGTGTATACGCTTCTTTAATGATTACTCCGATTCTCTTCACTAGTACTAGTATAACCAGAATGAGTTGATCCCAACAACTATCAAGTGGTAGACTTAGGCATAAGTCCAGATTTACCCTAATTACTACCCTAATAGAATGGCTCCCCACTTCATAGATACCCTGTGCCGGCCCCATAGTAGGAGGCATCACTTTCCTGAAGTGGCAACCCATCGTGGTGTGCACAACCATATCCACTAGTGTTACGGTCATCTTTGCCCCCTCTTCTCGGCCCATGCATGCACATGTCCCTGGTCGGTTTGCGCCGCCAACACCATCCTCCTCGTTTGGTTCTCTTACAATTATCCCAGTAAGCATGCCACAACTCTGACCTAGTTCGGAGTACTCATCTGATACTTATTAAGGGTTACTGACAGAAATGGGTCTCACACAATATGATACAAGCTCCCCTTGTCTTGTATCCCCACTAGGATTTCCATCGGTTATGTATACCACTAGGTATCTTTAATTACATAATCCTATCATTTCTACAAGTTATGCTTACCCTAAAAAGGTGTTTTAATTAAATAACTTCAACATTTTCGTAGGTTATGCTTAACACTAGGTGTCTTTATTTACATAATTCTATCAGGTTAAGTTTGTGGGCCTATATGTAAATGTTACCCACCACCTAAGATTTACTTAACCGACCCGCTGTTCAACCAAATTTACTTAACCCCAATTTAAGTTTTATGTTCATACAGTCCCTATGGATTCAACTAGGTTAACGGGTCCGGGCTGAGTTATTCCACAAATTGGGCTTAACCTCGTGTCTCAGCACGTCTCGTATTTGTTCATCTAGACCTCTCACATTAGATTCACCACTTGTGGTCGCTGGATATGCCGGGCGGTTCCGGGCCGGCTTCCACCACAAGCTTAATCTAACCTCGTGTTCAGGCGCAATTACAGATTCTAATTACTGCAATCCTAGGCATTTCATTATTAGCCAATTTTTACCTATGTCGTTATAGGTTTCATGCCCATTTTCCATCTAATTATGTTCATATTGAATTATATGTCCAAATTTATGTTCATAAACAATATTCAAGTTATGCCACATTTCCCACTTTTAAGTTATGACCAATTTTAATGTTTTTCTCCTCATTCCCAAACTAATGCATTCACATTATTTTAGCGACATGCCTAGCCTCGAGAATAGCCTGGTTATATAAAATAGAAAGAGAAAGAAGAATGGAAGATGAGAGAGATGATTATTCTTACAAAACTGACATAAGCATATGATGGCAAAATGTTAAGATGAACATATAAGAACAGATCGGTGAACTTGTGATAATAAACATGTTCTAACATAGTAGGGACGTCATAATAGGCACGATTATATTTAAATAAGGATTAAGATGCCCCACTAATGACAGATCTAAATTAACCGCAATATGATAGGCATAAGATGATCCAAACAGCAATTAGATCCATAATCAAAAGTAAATCTGACATGATAAAGGTTGATATCAAAGTTACAGTTATAGATTCACAAATTACAATAGATATGATATGATTCAGTTACAAGGATAGATCCAAATTATAGTCTCACCATGTCTTACTTTTAATTATTTAAATCTAAGAGTAACCTAAAACTCACAGTGTTCATATCTAGAATGATAGAAGGAGTATAGCGAAGGGTGAATCTCATATCTGCACCTGAATCTCTAAACTTTGATTGTAGAAGAAGAAAGAGATTTGATTCAGTCCAGGCACCGACAACATTTAGGCCTTCACTGATTTTTAGTGAAGAAAACAAGAGAAATAGGCCGGTATTAATAGTTGCCTGCACCCAGAATTCGACATGCCACCTCAGCCCTAGGGGGGTCGACCCTAGTATTGATACCCCCTTGAGAGGTCGACCCAAGGGTCAACACCCCTAGGAGGAATTTTTCCCGCTCACTCAAATTTCGAATTTTGAACTGTTTTCTCATTTTCTGATTTATTATATATATTAGGTTGTGCATACGGGCGGTTGGTGGGTTATAATTTGCAAATAGAAGTGATGAATCGCTTTTAGGTGTTTTGGGCACACTAATTAAGTGGTGTGGAAGGTAGACTCAAAATTTAGATTTCGTTGTTAAGTGTATAAGAGATGTTTGATCATTGTGTACAACATTTTATTTGATACATTTTATGCTTATTTTTGTGGTTTTAAATTTTTTTGGGTCTAGTTGAATGATAGAATACCTAGTTCATAATTTCAGAGTAATGATATAATAAATTGTATAAGTGTAAAAATAATTTTGGACATATGCTTATAACATGTATTTAAAGATATGAGTTTGTGATTTGAAATATCGTAAGTCCACGCTTTTGAGACAAAATTTGTTGCACAAAGATTTTATGATTGTAGTCCATCCCATGTTTTATATAGTAAACTACAAATAATGCTACGTTCTTCGCATTTGATGATTGGTTAAATCAAATTATTGTACAACTCACAAGTACAACAAAAACCAATGTTATTAGTTCATTTGAATGCGTAATCTTTTGACCTGACCATGAACTTCCCAAGTGTGCTTACTAGTGAGTTTTTAAATACACTAAATTGCTATTTAACCTAATCTCCACAATAAATTGGGAGATAAAATGTCATTTAATATCACTTAAAATAGGATCTAATAAACTTATTTCATAAATTCAAATCACCCCTCTAATATCGCTTAAAAAGAGGATTTATAAATAGGCTTTCGTAACGAATTCAAACTACTTCTCTATAAATATTACCAAAACTTAACAGTGATTATAAGTAGGATCTACCAAATAAAAATCTTTCACAAATTCATTTCTATTTTAAACAATAATACGATCCAAAATTTAAATGAACATTATATATTTTAACGTAGAAATATAAAATCAGATTAATTAAACATTTCAACCTATATCAGTATAGAAATAAAAATATGGCTAACCATGCATAATTTTGCAAAAGCAAGTCAAATGTAAAATGCAAGTAATGATCACGTGCGAAGCGTGTGATATAATACTCGTATATGTATATTGGATCGGATATTTCAACTCAAAATTAGATTCAAATTTGGGAAATACAGAATCTTGACCATTGGATCTTTTTGCCTTAATGTGCACGGTGGAAATCATTAGCAATCCGATAGTGCAGATTACTTGTATTCTAAGCGAGTTATTATCCTATAAATGATGAAAGAAATCTACATTTACGCTGGGTATGGTTACTTCCACAAGTAACTGATTTAATTGGTATACCTGCCTCAGAAATGCAGGATAGACATAATGTATCACGGGTGCTTTGACCTCCATTCTTGCATCGAGGAACTTCGAGCGACTAAAGCTCCATCTTTTATGTACTCCATCATGCCACCTAGAATTGCTCGACTACCTCTACCAGAAAGTAAACATGCTTCCTTACGCCACTGCTCGGTGAATCAATAATTAATACTTCCTTTTCTATGGCTACTATCCCTGAGAACGAAGCAAAATGAAAGAAGAGAAGAAAGGGACATGGGTTAGAACTGTGCACAAAGGTAGTCATCGCTGGTTGGGGGTAGGTCCAGTGGAGGCTGGCTTTGTTGGAGGTCAATATCGTGGTGAAGAAAGAGACCGGAGAGGAGTTTCAGGTTGTCGTGGTGGCCGACTTCGGTGAGGGTCTGGATGTGGTAGTGGGTTTCATACGGGAACAGTTTTTGTGAGGTGGTGGTGAGATGAGGCTGACATCGCGTTGCTCGCGGAAAGGAAGGATGTTGGGTAGGGGTTCCGTCAGAGCAGCTGAAGCTTGATTGCTTCACTTCATTTTCCTTTGTCTTTTTATAATAAAGAAGGTGTTTGAGATTTAAGAAGAATAAAGGAGAAGGAGAATATTAATGAATGAAGATGAACAAATACAAACAAAATAGTAGTTCATAGATTAGGATAAACTATTGAGTGGTCCATGCTGCACACATCACATGAATAATAATGTTCACCATTATTTTCATGTGTTCTACATGCATGTTTTATTGCTTCTACAAAAGAATTATATTTTATTTCAAAAATAATTTGTTGCATACAATGTTACATAGCGGAAACAATGATAAAATTTAAAAGTACCCAACGTTTGATTTACATTTTTAAGTCTAGAATATTGAGAATTACAAATTTTCATAGCTGAATTGGTATAAAAACACAAAAACATTTTTAATAACTACATCCTAGTATTACCATGCGGTATTGTGTTAATGCCAACGCTTGGCTCAACTATTTATAACACCCATAACAAAGGTTGTAAAGAAATGTGACAACGTGGCATTATGTATGTATTATAACATGTTTCATGAAATAAATGGTTTAGCCAAAATCATCCAAGCAAACTTACTAATAGAATAATAGTTACCAACTTCCAAAATATATTGGATAAAACAATCTGAATTAAAGATTTACTTAAAATCGATATAAGCAAACAATGTTTGCAGAAAGACATGTATATCTCATTAGCAATTCGTAATACGAAATATTAATAATCGCTACAGATTCACTGATTAAATACACAAACAGATTACTTAAAAAAATTCGTATACTTCTATCAATAAGCTATGAAAAATTTATTCTCCGCCTCATATGTGCTCAACTTCAATGAGAATTATCCAGTAACTACCAAATTCATACTGTTTGTTTCAACAACTATTTATCAATCGAAATGTGAATGAAAAATTACACTTATATAAAAAAATAGTTTTCCTATTTATTCCAACAACCTTTTGAAGCATGAAACCGCGCTATCTACACTTTTATATCATGAATTACGTAGCTCCTACTTAAGCAGAGGTACAACCCTCCCTATTGCAAAATAGGATCAACAAATTTAAACCATCAGGCCATCTACTTTCTAACACTCCATCTCACTCGGCTTTCGATATCGCTCTTCACTGCTTTTACATCACATCCAAACCAGCTCAATTTGAGTTGATATGTGTTTGCATAGAATAACACGTTCTTTGCAAGTCAGTGGCCCTCTTAATATCACATTCACAACAACTTCAGCACCTTCAAGTCATTACATAAGGTTAGAAACAGTGAATAGAAAAAAGAGTATTTAACACAAAGATGAGTTGCTACAGCAGAGCTCAGTTTTTTATTTCTTACTTTCTTGCATACATGCTCTAAAGAGTTGTTACATGTACATATTAAACGAATAGACAACTATAGAAAATTCAGTCTTAAATGATAGTCTAGTAAATGTTAACAACCATTTGACTATATTTAAAACTGCTACAAATACCAAAAAGTGCATTAATTCCAACACTCCCCCTTAATGCACTTTCTTCACAACTCCAATGAGTTCTCTCAGGTAGCAAAATTTCTCCTTTGGGAGTGCCTTGGTTAGAAGGTCTGCAAGTTGTTCCTCTGATCTGCAGTACATGAGTCCAACTTCCCCTTTCTCAATTGCTTCTTCAATAAAGTGATACTTGATGGAAATATGCTTCGTACGATTATGACTGACTAGATTTTTTCCAATGGAAATTTCTGACTTGTTATCACAGTAGAGTGTAGTAGCTTTGTCTTGCTTTTCTCCAATGTCCTCAAGATTTCTTCGCAGCCAAACAGCTTGAGAAGTTGCTTTTGCTGTAGCCGCATATTATGCTTCAGCGGAAGATTGTGCCGCTCATTTTGCTTCTTTGAAGCCCATGAACATACCCCTGAGCCAAGAGAGAACACACATGCTGATGTACTCTACATATCATCTTGACATCCAGCCCAATCGCTATCGGTATAGCCAATAAGACTTGATCTTTCTGCAGCATTGTAAAGAATACCATAATCGATCGTGCCTTGCACATATCGCAACACCCTTTTTGCAGCTCCATAATGGATTTGTCTTGGCTCTTCCATATATCTTGAAAGCATGCTTGCAGAAAACATGATATCTGGTCTAGTGCTTGTGAGATACAAGAGACTACCATTGAAACTTTTGTTCTTTGTTGCATCTGCCTTCTTTGCACCATCTAACTTCTTCATCTTGCAATTAGCGACTAACGGAGTTGCTACAGATTTGCAGCCAAGCATATTAAACTTTGTGAGCACATTTTCTGCATATTTCTTTTGAGAGATGAAAATCCCATTTTTCATTTGAGAAACTTCAAATCCAAAAAAATAATAGAGCAATCCCAGATCACTCATTTCATAAGTACTCATCATATCTTTTTTGAATTGTTGTATTAAGTCTTCATCATTGCCCGTAAAAATCAAGTCGTCAACATACAGAGTCACAATGAAGATAGAAACTCCCTTCTTCAGTACATAGAGTGTAGGCTCACTTTGACTCTTTTGAAAACCTCTCTTTGAAAAATATTTATCAATCTCAGAATACCAAGTTCGTGGTGCTTGCTTTAACCCGTAAAGAGCCTTTTTCGGTTTGTAAACTTTATCTTCTCCCCCTTTAACTAGAAAGCCTTGTGGATGTTCTACGTAAACATCTTCCTCCAATACTCCATTCAAAAATGCATATTTAACATCAACTTGATAAATTGACCAACTCTTTTGGGCAGCCATTGCTACCAAAATTCGAATAGTTTCTAGTCTCGTAACTGGAGCGAAAGTTTCAGAAAATCAATACCGGGCTTATGATTGAAACCTCGAGCAACTAGCCTTGCTTTGTATTTTTGAATGCTTCCATCTTGATTGAACTTTGTCTTAAAAATCCATTTTACTCCAATTACATCTCGATCCTTTGGATGATCAACAAGCTCCCAAGTCTTGTTTTTTTCAATCATTCTCATTTCCTCCTTCATTGCATTCATCCATACTTCTTGCTTTTGAGCTTCTTCAAAGTTTTCAAGTTCCATACCAGCAAAATTGCAAGTTTCATACAATTCTCTCATGCTTCGAGTTCTCAGTGGAGGACTTTCTGATGATGAATAATTTGGAGAATCGGTTTCATCATTTGAATTGCATACTACAGTAGCCGGAGAATGAGGAATTACATCATCATCTTGCTGTTCTCTTGGAATTTCATCTTGCTTTTGCACATACATGTATGGAACTTCCCTCACATTATTCTTATCCCAATCCCAGCTAGCTTTTTCATTAAATATAACATCTCTATTCTCAATTAACTTCTTAGTTTCAACATTATAATGCCGGTAACCTTTGATACTCGAACTATATCCAACAAAGATGCATTTTGGCTTTTCTCATCAAACTTAGATCGTTTTTCAGCAGGAATGTGAGCATAACAGATGCAGCCAAATATTTTGAAATGACTTACCGAAGGTTTGAATCCACTTCAGGCTTTAAATGGAGTCTTGTTCCACACGGCTTTAGTTGGACACCTATTGAGAATATACACAGCTGTAAACACAGCTTCAGCCCAAAACTTTTTTGGTAATCCTTTCTCATTCATCATGGAAGTTGTCATCTCCACTATCCTTTCAGCGACTCCATTCTGTTGAGGGAATTCATGAGAAGTGTATTCACCTCCACGATCACTGCGAATAACTTTGATGCTGCAACCACTTTGCTTTTCTACTAAAGCTTTGAATCTTTTAAAAATCACAAAAGTCTCTGATTTCTCCTTCAAAAAATAAACCCACGTCATTCTCGAATAATCATCTACGATTGTGAAAAAATACCTGTTCTGACTTAGAGACGGATTCAAAATTTGGCTGCAAATATCAGTATGCACAAGATCCAGCGGTGCCTTTGCTCGTCATGTACTTTATCTAGGAAACGAGTGGCAATGTTGTTGTAACAACCCTGAATTTTGGGGTAAATTTAAAATTTTATTTTAACAAATTTTAATGGGTTTTGATATTTAAAATAATTTATTAAAAATAATTTATTTAAAATAATAATATTTTAAAATTTATTTAAATCGAAGTTAGGGTGAATAGTTTAATTTTAATTATAAAAGGAGTTAGAAATAGCGCGACAGTTTAGTGAAAGTCAAACTTGAACTTTGACTGACCGTACGGGATGTAAAATTCAACGGATTTTAGTGAAACCAAAAATATTAGAATCTCTTTTAAAATATCTTTCCAACGAATCCGAAAAATCGAAATTTTATAGCGGGAATCAAAAGTTATGCCCAGTTTAAATTTCAGAATAGTCGCTGTAGGATTTAAATATATTTTTTAATATTAAAAATAGCCATTTTCAAATGACCTCTGTTTCGACGAAACCACTTTTGTTGGATTCAGAATGTCAAATTATTGCTAAGTATAATTTTTCATAATTTTTAGAATTAATTTGTGACCTTGGCAAAAAGATTTCAGTTTGGTCACTTCCGGTCAATTTTAATCGACTTGAAAAAGGCTATTTTTCAAATAGGCTCAGAATTGAATGAAATTAATTTTCCTAGGTCCGCAGCGTCAAAGCATAGCTAAATATATTTTTCGGGATTTTTCGGAGTTATTATGTAGCCCCGGTAAATTAAAGTGTACATTCGAATTAATATTAAAAAGATTTATTTTAAAAATAAAAGAAACATGCTGTAAACATCAGAATTAGACTTCGGCAATAGCGCCATTGCGTTCAGAAGGGGTCAAAACATATTGTTCGACAGTCGTTGGGCTCCGTTTGGAGATCGGACGGAAAAACCCTATTTTTGGAAATAAAAAAAATACGCTCAAATACAGTATAAATACGGGGCCAGTACGTCTTCTTCCTCTTCTCGTTTTAGCCGCCACCGTACCCATAACCCTTCGAATTTTCAAGCTCCGATTTCTCCCTCCTCACTCAATTTCAGACCACCCCGTACTTAGACATTTTGAAGTACTCTTCCTCCTCTTCGAGTCCATACCAAAATCTTCCTGCCCCGTTGCCTGTAGCCGCCGCACTAGCCCTCCAAACCCGCCGTCGTCGCAACCCCCCCCCCCCCCCCCCAGCGCCACCACGGCCGATCGCACCTCCCCTCTTCCAGGCGCCGACTCCCCCTTCCTAGCTCTCCGACGTCACGCCATCGGTTCTGGAAACCATCGATCATATCTCTCGAAAATTCAAATCAAAGATTTGAACAAAACTGAAAATTAAGGTATAAAAATTCAATATGATTTGCCATGCTTTTGTCTGTTGCAATTGCAGTTGTGAAAAGAAATTGATAATTTTTTCATACGAACTCCAAACTGAAAATTTTCAGATCCGAGAGAACCGTGACTTCGAATACAACTTTTAAAAAGCGATTAGGACCAGTCCTGAACACGTTTGAATTTCTAATACTGATCCAATCAAGGTGATATTCTATTTTAAATAATTAAATCAATTTAATTATTATTCTCTAGTTATTTAATTAAGCTGAATTGTCGTTGAACTAGATCTGCGATGTGATAATATTCTGAATGATTGATCTGTAGTTTTGTGTTATATGATGTTAGATCTGATAGTCAAAATATTTTAGATCGGTGTATGGTAGCAAATTAGAACCAATTATTTGTTTAAGTCTTTGGTCGTATCATGTTTGTGGTTATTTTGTGAATCATGAGAACAATATCACCCTGTTGTATTTACTTGGACTAGATTTTTTTTTTAAGTTTGATAAAATATTGTTATGTCATTGATTACATTGAAATATAACGGTATGGTAAAGATTGGGTTTTTATTAAAATTAAAAAGCAAGATTTGACATGTAATATTAATTACATTTTTAATGTAATAAAAAGTAGAATTTGACGGTGTAATTAAAATTACATTTTTAATGTAACTTAAAAGGTAGGATTTTACATTGCAAATTAAAAGACAAAGTACAAGATAAGAATTTTACACCGCAATGTTAATTGCAATTTTTTTTTATGTAATTAAAAGGAGATTTTTACATTGTATTCAAAAAAACATTTTTAGTATAATTAAAAGACAAGATTTTACACGGTAATATTAATTACATTTCTAATGTAATTAAAAGAAGATTTTGGCATTGTAATAAAAATTACATTTTTAATGTAATTAAAAAGTTAAGATTTTTACACCGTAAGATCAATTACATTTTTATATGTAATTAAAGAATATGTTTTTGCTTGTAAAATATAATTACATTTTTAAATGTAATTAAAGAAGAAGAATTTGCATTGAAAATAAAATTGCATTGTCATATGTAATTAAAGAAGAAGATTTACATTGTAAATAAAATTACATTTTTATATGTAATTAAAGAATGAGTTTTTACATGTAAAATATAATTATATTTTTATATGTAATGAAAGAATAAGAATTTGCATAGTAAATAAAGTTACATTTTTATGTGTAATTAAAGTATAAAAAATTACATTGCAAATCAAAAAGTAAGAAAAATACATTTATATGTAATTAGATTTATAGAAAGATAAAATTACATATTTATGTAATTAAAAGTGGAAACTTAGATTTTCATTAGAAGAATAAAGGAGTGATATTTGCATTTTTATGTAAATAGATTTTCAATAAAAAAAATTAGATATGATATTTACCTTTTTAATGTAAATAGATTTTCAATAAAGGAAATTAGAAAGGAAATTTACATTTTTATGTAAAAAAACTATGAAAGAGGAAAAATTACTTTTTAGGTAAATAAACAATGAAAAGGAAAATTACATTCAAAATGTAAATTAGAATATAAAGGACATTTTGTTAGTAAATTAGAATATAAAGGACATTTTGTTAGGAAATGAAAATTAGAATAAAAAGGACATTTTGTTAGAAAATGAAAATCAGAATAAAAAATATTTATTTTGTTAAATAGAAAGGTTTGTCATAACAAAATGTTCATTTTTTAAATAGAAAAGTGTTAAAGTAAAAGAAAAATAACATTTTAGATATAAAATCTTAAGATTGGTTAAAATAACAATTTAGTTATAAAACGTTAAGTAGACAAATGTATCACCTTTATATATTTTTTTGTGTTAGAATTGATGACAAGCAAAGTTATCTTTTTATTTGTTTTTGTTGAAATGTTAGAATTGATTTAACATAAAAATATTCTTTTTATGTTAATATGAATGGTTAAAAAAATGTACATATAAAATATGCTTTTATATGATATTAGAAAACATAGAAAAATGTTAACAAATGAAATGTTCTTTTATTTGATACTAGAATACATAGAAAATGACATTATTTACACCGTAATGCGAATAAGATTTAAAGTGAAATTACATTTTTCATGTAACTGAATAAAAGAAAAGTTACATTTTTAATGTAATTAGATTAAAAAGAAAGGTTTACATTTTTAATGTAAATAGATAAAAAGAAAACTTACATTTTCATGTAAATAGAATTTAAGGAAGAAAAATTTACATTTTTCATGTAAAAGAATTTAGATGTGAAATTTACATTTTTATGTAAATAGATTTTCATTAAAAAAATTTAGAAGTGAAATTTACATTTTTAATGTAAATGGATTTTCATTAAAAGAATTTTGAAGTGAAATTTACATAATTAAGAAGAAAATTAAATTTTTATGTAATTGGATTTTCATTAAAAGAATAAAGATATGGAATTTACATTTTTATGTAAATAGGTTTTCAACGAAAGTCATGACAATGGAAATTTACATTTTAATGAATTTGATTTCATTGAAAGGAGTAAGGATAAGAAATTTACATTTTCATGTGAAAAGATTGACACACAAAATTATCATTTTGTTTGTATAGAAATTATTGACACAAAATTATAATTTTAGTTTTACATTGAAAGAATAACAAAGTTATTATTTTTGTTACATTGAAATTAAACAAACAAAATTTTATTCATTTTTGTAGAACTGAGGTTGACACCAAAATATATTGCATTTTTGTTAGAAAATTGAAACGACTCAAAAATCTTCATTTTTGGTAAATTGGAATGGTACACGAAAAATACATTTTTGTGTGAATTGGAGGGTAAAAGAAAAATATACATTGTTATGCTTAGGATGTGTGTGTGAATTAAAATAAAATAAACATTGTTGTGTGTTATGTTATATATAAAAAAAATGTTATGAAACCAAGTGTTCTTTACTTGTTATGATATTCACAATAATAAAATGGACGAAGGAATTATATTTATATATAATTATATATATAAATTAAAAGTAAACGAATCGAGGTGGTAGTTCGCATTTTGGAATCGTGCCTTTAAACAATTATACTGAAATATCCGACCACCGGATTTTCCCAAAACTGAAACCGTTAGGTTCGCCTTGGGAAGATCTTTCCAACGATATGAATTGTGTTAAAATCCAATGGTTAGATTTAGAGAAATTTGTAAAACAAATTTGGGTGAAAACAGCACCAAGGTCGCCTATTGACTTGAAGCATCGTTAAATAAAATTCAATTATATTTATATAAATAAAAATAGTGATTAATCGTTTTTAATTAATCTTAACGATAAGAAATGATTTGAAATGGTATATACGCGAGAATCATTTGAAAGGGCCGAGTTCAATCTCATTTCAAATGATTATTCGTTGATCTAAGTAAAAGAGTTGAAGACGGTGATTGAAGATCGACAATCTTCACGTCGAATGGATGAGTTACCATTGACGCCTATGATTGGAGTAGCTACCTTGAAGGGGCTACAATGGTGGCCGTCCAGATAACTTGTTGGTTGTTCGGATATGCGAGGTATATGGTGCCTCCGGTTTCGTTCAGACCCAGAACGAACTAGAAAATGGATTGTATGTCTGACGTTGAATCCCTTTATACGGTATTCATTGATCCCTGATAAATATATATCTGTTTGGTGTTTAACACCCTTCTCTAAGACGCACGAGCTTAGAGGTTATATATTGGTAGGAATCAATGGTACGGTATGGATTGACAATGTGACATGCTAAGATGCAGATGATCAAGGCTTTTGTTGAAAAGCAGGCCTTGTGGTTGATGATCAAAGCACGGCTTGTTTAGGGATAGCTTTGTGTATAGCGTGACTTCGCGAGCCTCACACCCTAGTATGAGTCAAAAACAGAGCAAGGGAACGCAGGGAGAGCAACACGTTTCTTTCTAGTTAGAAGTGGTGTTTGGGTTTTACACGGCACATCATTTTACTTATGTGGATGATAGAATGAGACGCCTCGGATATTAGGTCCTATAGGACTGTGAAAAGTGTGTTTAGGAATTGCCAATCCGCAAAATCGTATGTGTGGACCGGCCCTGCAGCTTTCCAAGGGTTCACTGCGGGGGATTCTGAGACATTAGCTAGAGTGTCTCAAATCGGTAAGGAGATCGTTCCTAGCCTTGACTCATGTTGGAAACCCAATTCCCAATACGACCCTA
Source organism: Allium sativum (assembly GCA_030737875.1). Taxonomy (NCBI): domain Eukaryota; kingdom Viridiplantae; phylum Streptophyta; class Magnoliopsida; order Asparagales; family Amaryllidaceae; genus Allium; species Allium sativum. The sequence continues at coordinate 1,050,205,126 of CM060916.1, read as the reverse complement.
TGGACTTGATTGTATTACTAGTATGGAGGCATAGTATATGGTTGCTATGCTTCCTAGGATTGATACATGTACTTTGAAATGTTTTTGAAACTTATATACACTAATACTAATATCAAATTCGTTTTTGTCATACCAAGCATGTTTAATCATCATAAGGTAAAACTCTATCCTCCGGTTTGCGTTGCATTGTGTGATGGGACTTGAGTCTTATAATTGTTTCATTTTTTTAAAAGGCATTGCGTTGTTTAATGATTTACTTTATTTTATGCACTGGCAATCCAATGGAGTAAACTCGTTCCGCGTTAGCGGCGTGGTCCTGTGATTAGCCTTATTATTAGATTAGTTAAGTTAGATTTCTCATACCAGTCCCATGACTGACCTGTAGTTTGTTTCACTGGCAAACTCAGGTGCCCATCTTTTTCACACGGGAAGTCGAGTAGCTTTTTGTAGATATTTATCTTTAGCAGGATCCTGGATCCAAGCCTAAAGCTGTGTCCAGAGCATAGTTGTCTTCCGCTACCATAGTTATTTTATTTCCGCTGTGTATTGTATTAATTTACTGTAATTTATCTTCTGCTGTAATTTTATTCGTTGTACTCTAATATTCTGTACTCTGATGTAACATTATTATGATGTTTATAAAAGTCTGCTGTTATTGTTCTAATGTGTTGTATTCTCAGAGTTAACGTATTCGGGTTTTGAACGGTCTTGGTCGATTTTGCGATCGATTGAGTCCGGGAAAAATCCGTGTCGTTACAATTGCTTTCCTAGGACACACCCTTCACATGCATCATTTGTTTCTTCAATATTTGGTAATCCATTCACCATGCTTTTTTTATGTAGTAGCTTCAGCCCCTGAAAATATAGATGACAGAACCTCTTGTGCCACACCCAGCTTTCTTGTATGATATCTACCTTCAAAGCAACCTCCACTCCATAATGAAGATGGAGAGGAAAGTTTCGGTTTGGCTCCATTTTCACCGTAGTAACAAGTTGATCATTATCTCTTTTATCTAGGATAGTGCAATTATCACCATCAAAAATAATTTTATAACCCTTTTGTATAAGTTGCCCAACACTAAGCAAGTTTTGATCTATTTGCGGTACAAACAAAACATCACGAATTTATTTTACTCCATTTTTTGTTGTGACTAAAACAGTACCTCTTCCATTTTCTTGAAGATAGTAGTCATTTCCCATTTTTATCTTTGGAGTGATTATGGTGTTCAAATCAACAAACAATTTTTCATTTGCTGTCATATGGTTGCTACAGCCGCTATCGACATACCAAATATCTTCTTCATTGCATGACGACTGAGCAGCATAGAACAAGTTTGCTTCTTTATTGACATCTTCTTTCCCTTCAGCAAAATTTGCTTGAGTATGATTTTTTAACCTACAGTTCTTTTTAATGTGCCCAAAGTTGCTACAATAATGACACTTGGGCTTTCCACGGTGATAACAACTTTCTGTTTCATGATTAATTTTCATACAGATCTTGCAACTAGGCTTAAAATTTGTACCTTTATGATTTTTGCTTTCACCTCATTTGTTGGACTCGCCTTTCCTCCAATTTTTTTGCTCTCCACCTCGCTGATCATCACGGGTGTTCTATTTCTTGTACGACTTTTGAGATTTCATAGTGAGTTTGGATTGAAATGCGCTCTCCATAGATTGTTCATTTCGTCTTAGCCTCCTTTGCTCATGAGCCTTTAAAGAACCCATCAAGTGTTCAATGGTCAATGTGGCGAGATCCTTAGTCTCTTCTATGGATGCAACTATTGCATCATATTTTTCGGGCAAGCTAATTAATATTTTTCCAACAACCTGTTGGTTTGAGATCTCACTGCCAAGAGTTTTCATTTGATTCACCACTTCAGCCACTCTACTCGAGTAATCTTGTATGCATTCGGTTTCTTTCATCTACAAATTGTAAAATTCCTCTAGCAATGACTGGAGCTTGATTGTTCTTACCTTGCTATCACCTTGAAACTCATTCTCTAATGTCTCCCAAGCTTCCTTTGCTGTATTGGCCCTTGTAATTATTGGAAAAATGTCTACAGTAACTCCATTTTGAATTTTGGAAAGAGCTTTAGCATCTTTTATAACATCTACTTCATACTTGTCTATTTGTGCTCTTGTAAGTTGGCTTTCATCTTCAAATCGCTCGAATCCTTTTTCGACGATGCTCCAAAGTCCTTCTGACCATAACAAAGTCATCATCTTCAGTTTCCAAAGTTCATAGTTTTCTCCTCCAAAAATAGGAATGATGGAGTATGAATTTGACGGATTTTCTTTAGCATCCGAAGACATCTTTCTGAATTGACTGGAACATTCAAATATGAACGAACCTTCCTCTAATATTAATTTGTTAGAAACAATGAATAGAAAAAAGAGTATTTAACACAAAGATAAGTTGCTACAGCAGAGCTCAATTTTTTATTTCTTACTTTCTTGCATACATGCTCTAAAGAGTTGTTACACACACACACAAACACACACACACACACACACACACACACACACACACACATATATATATATATATATTAAACGAATAGAAAACTCTAGAAAATTCAGTCTTAAATAATAGTCTAGGAAATGTTAACAACCATTTGACTATATTTGAAGCTGCTACAAATACCAAAATGTGCATTAATTCCAACACATAAATCTTGTAGTTTAAAACATGTTATAATATGTGTGCGTTCATCTCATTACTCATGCTTTTCCCCATTTTCGCTGCGTAACATACATAACTTCTCATTATCATTAGCGCATTAGCTCACAATATTCATGGTAGCTTGCTCAATCGTTGCACTCAACAACTCTTTTTTTCCTAACATGTAACAGTAGCTTCCTACTCTCTTTTTTGCATCTGCAACATGAACATGTTGCTACGCTGTCTCAACTTCTTAATTTTTTTTCTTTACAGGTTGCCTCCTAGCAAAAGTGCATATCGTAGTTCCTCTACATCCGATACTTATTAAAGATGATTAGCATTACACCTGCCTCTCAATGCAATAATAGTTGATATATGAAAGCTGTTTAATCTAACATTCAAATAGACGGGTATTTGACATGAATGTTCAAAAAAACTTAATATCAAATAGATGGGTATTTTACAGCCCAAACTCCAAATGCTACTTCAGGCCAACATGCACGTAACGTGCACACTGTATTATTTTTTATGAAGCACACAGGAAATCGATTCATCTCATAAGTCTATGTGCACTCAGGGCGTAATCCAACAATGGTCCAGAAGAAACGTTCCTTCAGATCCAATATATGAGCTATTTTACTACTCCATCAGGCTCGAGTTGCTCCGCTCGTATAAATCAATCCATATTCGGGTTGATGAATTTGCAATTCTGACTTAGGTACATTTCGCAGCTTAGGAACCCACATCGTTAGACTAAAATTCCTCTCATGTGCCCCCACAGTCACCATCACATCTTTGTAACAGTCTAATTTTTCAAGTAACTAACAAAAGCTTATATGAATTCTGTTGTTTCAATAATCAACTCAATTGGCCACTTCGTAAGTTAACATGCACTTTCAATCCGATCCTTTATATGGGTCTTCTTGTACAAAGGAGTTTGAATACATTACTACATTCTAACCTCTTAAGATACAATCGCATGACCCGTGTAACGCACACGAGAAGCTATGAATTCATAGGCAATAGAACATATAGCATTATGAATCATTCGTTTGTTTTTTGCATTGACCATTTGTGAAATTACAACTACATGTATTATCTTTGTAAATTATGGCTCGAATTTCGGAGGCATGTGCTGCGGTTTGATTGATAGGAAGACAAATGGTCATTACTGTTATGATAGGATGCACTACAATTTTAGATTGTTTATAAATTAATGCAAATTTTTTTAAGTCTTAAAAATGATTCCAACAACGAAGGCATAGAAAAATGTTCTTCAAATCAGACTACACCCTATAATAACAATAATAACTGTTGACCGTCACCAATGACAAATACAAATTTTAAATATATTTTGTGTACGCATGAAGCATATATGGTATGAAACATAAATATTAAAGCTTTATTGCTTGTTTTGTTCAATATTTGTTGTTTTAGAGGTCAATATTATACATTTATTCGATAAGTGAACATTAAATAAAGGTAAAAGTCACATTATGTTGCTAAACTTAACTAGTGCAAACCCGTTCTACGCACACGGGATATACGTGAAAAGCGTTCTCTAAATTGATAGATATGTTAGTGATATATCTAAACTCTTGTTCTAGATGAAATGGAATAATATGCAACGTATAGTTGAACCAAATCATCACAGAGAAGTACATGGCTAACCTTGTGATATCATGTATATGAAAAACTTTAAAATTATATTTACATTTCCTACTTGCTATTTAATTTATACACAACATTCAATATATTTTGATGTTCATAAGAATTAAATATTAAAATATTGTTATGCAACTATATACACACACTTTAGTGCACCCACTTTGAAAGCACATCAAATGCACCTGAATTTTTGAAAGCATATCAAAGGCACCTGAATTTCTACAAAACATTTATTATTAATAAGTTAGTGAAAAGTTTCTATAAAATATTTATTATTAATAAGTTAGTGAAAAATAAGATGCGAGTATAAGATAAAAGTCAAAGGGCTAAAAAGTATGTTGCTATGTTTGGATGCAACAAAATACCTTTATATATACATATATGTGTGCGCGCCTGCGCACACACATACACATGTATCCTTCCTATAATACATATGAATCAGGGACACGTACTTTATTACAAATTGCTCCCAAAAAACACATTTCCATGCTTAAACGTACATTATGCAACCAATACAGAAATGAGAATTGAAAATAAATGAACATGCATGAAAAAAAACCTCAACAAATTGATAGTAAGGATAATTTATTATCAATCTTGATTGCACCTCTTAAAAGTAAACAGTACAAAAATTGATTTGATCTCTTTCTTGTGATAGAAATAACTTGCAAAAGCACTCTCAAACCCACTTCTTCTTTTTCTTCTTTTCCCGTTCAAAGCAGTAAATAATTGGTTACACCTAAATGCCAAAAAAGAACACTTGATATTTATAATAATAAGTTTGGTTTCACGTCCTTCACATGTTTGAATTCCTTGACCAACGGTCTGTTTGCATTGTGAAGCACTGTAAATGTAGCACTGTTTAACTTTGGCCCTGCGTTGGAGAGGAACTTGACTGCCATATGTCATTGCATCATACTAACGTGGAAAATAATGCAAACCAACTGAATAAGAAAAAGCCATGAAGGACCATCATAATAAATACATGCAAATAACCATGGATATTAACCTATGAATTCTTTTACAAAAGACCAAATCCATTGCATTAGTTTAACTTTACAAATACTATGAACTTCCAGGCTGTTAAGCACCTAGATGTAAAGCCAATCACTCAGCAAACCAGTCTTTGCTACATGCTTGACGAACATTGACATTTGTAGGAAGCACGAAGGTTCAAACATATAAACTTTAAAAGTTTGACTAATAATATAGGCCGATGATTTTGTATACATTAATGTTGACAACAATCATTCAAAAAGAATGCAGTAGCATAGTTCTTTTTAGTATAAAATTCTAGGGTAAAATAAGGCTTGGATGCAAACTTAGGGATATGCTGATGTAAGGTTAAAAATGTTGCCACACCACACATACGACTCAAGTTGCAAATCAAGGCATGTAAAGGTAAACAAAAGCACTACATTGCCTTAAGGATTAAAGCATAAACGATGCGCATGTAATCAACCAACCCTAGCTTAGTTGATCGATCTGTCAATATAATCACTAAGTCTACATTGTCATCGCTTGCTCCTTGGTCATGTTGTTTATTTCTCCACATTAATCAATCTGCATTTACAAATAGGTCATACTATTACATCCCGATCATATTCCAAATATTTCCAATGATGAATTGATAACAGTAGTCTCATAATACAATATATATATATATATATATATATAATTTGTATGTTTATGTCTCATTCAAAAGTTTTCTCTAATTTATTACACAAACACAGTAGCAAATTGTTGCAGTATAAACACGCATCTAATTCAGCATGCCAATGTTGATCATTTCGGAAATATCACCCTAATACTACATATATATATATATAATTTGTATGTTTATGTCTCATTCAAATGTTTTCTCTAATTTATTACACAAACACAGTAGCAAATTGTTGCAATATAAACATGCATCTAATTCAGCATGCCAATGTTGATCATTTCGGAAATATCATCCTAATACTATATATATATATATATATATATATATATATAGAATTTGTATATTTATGTCTCATTCAAAAGTTCTCTCTAATTTATTACACAAACACAGTATCAAATTATTGCAGTATAAACATGCATCTAATTCAACATGCCAATGTTGATCAATTTGGAAATATCATCCTAAAACCAACAGAAAAACATACATTTTTCTTCTTTTCTTATTGGATCCCCCCCCCCAAGTGTGTATAAGTGACGACTAAAGTTAAGCTTATAGCATTTGTCATAACTTAAATATATGTTTGAATATGGAAAGAATATTAATTAATAATTGTCTTGTAATATGAGAATGGTTTGAACAATAATTTGAATATAAAGGAGGAAATTATTTGTTATCCAATAATTATTGCACTTGCATTTATTCAAAGTTGGTAAGCTATATAATCATAGTATTTAGATAGCATGCAAATCTAGCTATTTAGCCTATTTGATTACTATAGATATATTATATATCCATTTCAAGGAATAAACCATCACAGAGTATTATAAGATGAAAATTATTATTAAAATAAAGAAGAAAAATCAGTGTAAGCAACTTTGGTAAATTACTAGCAACCACCAATTCAAAACTGATTTGGTATGTATGGTATAAACCAAATGGAAATTTGGAAACTCAAATAGAAAGAAATAACTCACTGTTTATCACTATCTTTCTAAATTACCTGGAAGAGAAGAATATCATATCCACCTGTAAATAGAATAAAATATGTTCATAGACAACATAATAGATATGCATAGCTAAACAACGAAAATGTGAAGTAAAATAAGCAAGAAAAAAAACATAAAAACAAATGCATTTGAAATCTCAGTAAGCTAAAAAATATAATTACTGAAACGGATAACTAACAGAAAGTTTTGCTTGGATATAGCTAATGAGTTAAAAAATAACTGATAAGTCACAATAAATGAAAAATAATTCTCATAAACATGATTGGATGACTAATTATAAATTAACTGTATGTAAAAGGAATATTAATGAGTTACTCCTAAGAATGATCACAATAAGTAATTACATCCACTTTCCACTTATAACACGTGGTTGGAATATTTGCAGTAGTATCCACCTACCAATCTTTCATTAAGAAAAGAAGGTTCGTTTATTGTTATACTAAAATGTTGAATCATGAATAGAAATGTAAACCTAAAATAACAATTGAGAAGCATTAGTCAATGAACTTTGTAAACTATAAAATAGTAGCTTAAATAAGGATTATTTTAAATATGAGAAAAAGCGAGAATTCAGAATACTGGAAAGTGCAAGGTTTGCAAAATATAAATTTAGAAAATTATGGAACAAAAGGGGAACCTACAAATTTTCGGAATCGAAGATGGAGAATTAAGTTTTATGAAAAACTCAAAGTGAGACATTTAAAGAAACCAATAAAACTAAAATTTAAATTTTCAAAAATTCAAAAGTGAAGATCGCCTGCTATGAATATCAAATGCGATGAGCAAAACGATACCCTAATTTTTACTGCCAAAGAAATTACTAAATATAAATTTTCGATTTGAAAATAATACATTCCTTAAACGTTAGGTTACAGAGAACAGGCTAGGGGTCGGAATAACTGAATGAATAATATTATAAAACATAAAAGTTAAAATAGGAAGGGATGCCGAACTGTAGAACCAAGAAATAAAGCGATAAATTTGAAACCATCAAAATTTAAGATAATAGCTACAGACCATGTACACATATAAGTCAAGAATATTTTATAAATACGGAATGAAACCACAAAAAAAAGGGAACAAAAATTTAGGAGAAGGGAGATAGAAAAATTGAAATTTACAGAGTGTAAAAGAAACTAAAGAAACTTGTACCTGCTGTTAAAATTTAGTAAATTCAAAATGGAAGGGAAGAATCCAAAAATAGAAAATCTTCTAAAGAGTGAACTAAAATTAAACTCAAACATGCAACAGAGAATAAAAAGTCATATTTTTATAATTTAATTATGAAACCAAATAAAAACACCAGTGTTAAAATTATTACATGTAGACATGCAATTTCTAAAGGATGAGAGGTTAATTGCTACATACCATTGATTAGCGAATTGGACGCTTGCTGATTGGCTAATTAATGCACGTAAGGAGACACTTTATGTAAAGCTCATTGGTATAAAATGAAAAAATGAAAAAAAATCATGAAACAACATTTACATGATATACTGCATTTTGAGTTTGCAAGTCTTGTTGCTGTAAAATGATAGCAGTACCTATCTCTTACATATAAGCTATTCATCCAATACTCTTTTGAAAGTGTATTGATAACGCGAAAAAAGATAAACAAACGTAAAATACGAATCTATTACTTCTTCGTGAATATGTATATATATATAAGGTAATATTGAATTATTTGCAAAAGGACACTGTGCTATGCTTATAATTACACCAAGAAGTAGCAAAGTGATGAGAGAGTATCCAAGTGATTAGGTATATCTATTTGTATAAAAAATAAGCGGTTATAATGAGAAGGAAAAAGACATGAATAGCTAATTCAAGAAAACAATGTTGTGATCAACAATAGTGAACAGGTTCTACTAATCAACAATCTATAGGGAAAAAATGAGATGTACATGAACGGGTTTGTCAGCAATGCTTACGTCATCCCCTAGCAAATAGCATCAAAAATTATTCAGCGATGCTAGGAATATATATATATATATATATATATATATATATATATATAATTGCAATTTGACAAAAATGATTAATTCGCCGATGCTAGGAAATTGCATTGAATTCACAATCAAACAAACAAAAAGCAAGTTAAAATTACTCTTTGAACAAAGAAATAAACAAAACGAATCCAAAAGAAATGGAGTTTATATAAAATATTAGTTTCCATGATACCCCAGTGCCAAAGGCTCCCATACTCAAGCGAGAGAGGACTTCCCAGGTCAGTCTCCCGTCCTGGTACTATTCTCACGGCTTTCTGGGCTCTGAGGGTGGTCGATTAGTGCGCACAGCCTTTCCCTCACATATGTGAAGAGGCCGGGACTCGAACCTGCGCGCTCCAGATTACCAGTCGGGTAACCTTATCGTTGCGCCAGGCACCACCTTTTATTAGTTTCCATGATCCAAACCCTAATTTTAACTACCAAAGAAATTACTAAATATAAATTTTTGATTTGAAAATAATACATTCCTTAAACGTTGGGTTACAGAGAACAGGCTAGGGGTCGGAATAACTGAACGAATAATATTATAAAACATAAAAGTTAAAATAGGAAGGGAAGCCGAACTGTAGAACCAAGAAATAAAGCGATCAATTTGAAACCATCAAAATTTAAGATAATAGCTACTGACCGTGTACACATATAAATCAAGAATATTTTATAACTATGGAATGAAACCATAAAAAAAGGGAAAAAAATTTAGGAGAAGGGAGATAGAAAAATTGAAATTTACAGAGTGTAAAAGAAACTTGTACCTGCTGTTAAAATTTAGTAAATTCAAAATGGAAGGGAAGAATCCAAAAATAGAAATTCTTCTAAAGAGTGAACTAAAATTAAACTCAAACATGCAACAGTGAATAAAAAGTCATATTTTTATAATTTAATTATGAAACCAAATAAAAACACCAGTGTTAAAATTATTACATGTAGACATGCAATTTCTAAAGGATGAGAGGTTAATTGCTACATACCATTGATTAGCGAATTGGACGCTTGCTGATTGGCTAATTAATGCACGTAGGAGGCACTTTATGTAAAGCTCATTAGTATAAAATGAAGAAAAAAATCATGAAACAACATTTACATGATATACTGCATTTTGAGTTTGCAAGTCCTGTTACTGTAAAATGATAGCAGTACCTATCTCTTACATATAAGCTATTCATCCAATACTCTTTTGAAAGTGTATTGATAACGCGAAAAAAGATAAACAAACGTAAAATACGAATATATTACTTCTTCATGTATATGTGTGTGTATATATATATATATATATAAAGTAATATTGAATTATTTGCAAAAGGACACTGAGCTATGCTTATAATTACACCAAGAAGTAGTAAAGTGATGAGAGAGTATCCATGTATTAGGTATATCTATTTGTATAAAAAATAAGTGGTTATAATGAGAAGGAAAAAGACATGAATAGCTAAATCAAGAAAACAATGTTGTGATCAACAATAGTGAGGAGGTTCTACTAATCAACAATCTGTAGGGAAAAAATGAGATGCACATGAACGTGTTTGTCAGCATTGTTTACGTCATCACCTAGCAAATAGCATCAAAATTATTCAGCGATGCTAGGAATATATATATATATATATATATATATATATATATATAAATGATTGCAATTTGAAAAAATTGATTAATTCGCCGATGCTAGGAAATTGCATTGAAATCACAATCAAACAAACAAAAAGCAAGTTAAAATTACTCTTTGAACAAAGAAATAAACAAAACGAATCCAAAAGAAATGGAGTTTATATAAAATATTAGTTTCCATGATCCAAACCCAACAATGGAGCACAAAATAATATAATTAGATTTCAAAACAGCATCCAACTATCAAACTATTTTTCTAAACTCGGTGTTATACCACTTTCCAACAATCGTTCAATATCTATAATCCCTGAATCTACTAACGCTTTCTCAGTTGTTGATTATGATTCAATTGCCTAGATGAAGATCATCCTACCTCGATATTAGGACAGGGATTAGCGTTATATAACTGCAATAATTCTTTGAGTCTACAATAGATTTTCATAGTCAATTCAGTAAAACGGTTTATACAAAAGTTTAGTTGAATATTTAATTAGTAACCTTAGATCCTTTATGACTTGTAATAAATCATAGCAACAGACTTAAAATACACTATGACAAAAAGTGTAAGTATAAATTATTAAAAATATGATTTACCCCCTAAATATGGGTAGTTGAAAGATGTAGGCCAAACAGAAAGATGGAAGATTTTACCAAGTATTGGAAAGCGGAGCAAGGAAAAGGAGAAACCAAAATAAAGTGCTGGGGGAAGAAAAATGCAGCAGCGGCTAGCAGGAGTGGACACAGAAGCAGGTCATCTGATCAGATTATGCCCCATTGGAATTAGATTGAGACGCAGAAGGTTCGATGATGATAGATTGACAGAAGAAGCAATGGCAGGTCATCCATGGAATCGGCATTAGAGAGGGGAAGGAAATAAGACATGAAGCTGAATTTCGGCGCATTAGGGTTGGGCGAGCCCTTCTTATTTTGCTGGGCAACAAAGGAATCAACGGTAAGCACGTCTTTGATGAACAGGTGGTAGCTTAAGGAATTTTTGAGTGGATCGGAAATGAAAGGTCGTTGAGATATATATTGAGCTTATATATACGTTTATGTATATGTATATGTATATGTATGAAAAACTATTTTGAATTTTATTTGAGAGTACTATTTTAAAAAAAGGATAGAAAAATTGTTGTTGTTATGATCAAAAGTTGGTTTTGTTTCTAAAAACCGTTTAAATTCAACATTGTTGACTTGTTTTGTTCGGTATAAAGAATGTAGATAGCAAGCCATGTTAGTTAGGTAGGACTTCAAACTATCATGTTTGTACGTTTGCAATGGCTACAAATTGCACATAGTTCTAATTGTAATATTGTCTCCTATGTAGACAAATTGTTGTAATAATTTATATGGACAAAAGTTTAGTGAATACTGTATATTTTGAATTGTAACTTTGCTGATAGATCTACAGATTATGTGAAAATAAGTCACAACATAGCTAGAATTTAGCAGCAAGTTACATTTGATCTAATAACTCAATTGTGTACTGGACTTTAGAAGGTCACAATGAGTAGCTGCAACGCATAAGCAGTATTAGATTCATACAAAGCTTGATATAATTAATGATAAAAATGTCAAGAATTTTTAACACACCCAAATGTTACAGTAATCATCATTTTCAATGCAGTGCATACTACTTGACAATTACTTTTTATTGATAATATTTGTTTTAGAACGCTTAACACCCGATATATATTGTAACTTAGAGTTTAAGATAAGTTTGCAAACAAATTGCTTGCAGCTGGTTTTTAAAACTGACCTTGTGTGGGAGCAGTTCTTTCTCATTTGCTTTCTGGCTACACTTTGGTTGATTAAAAGTTTCCGATACGTGATGCCTCTCGTGCCTTTAACCAAAAATGTAGTATCCACTATTAACAATAGGCAATAAAACATATATGTCAAAACATTTAAATCATGGTGAACTTTTCTAACTGTATGAGTTGAGTCGCTTAGTAGGATAAAAAAGCAAATGGGCTGAAATATAAGAACATGATTATTATGTAGCTTGATACGCAGATGGTAGCTGCCATATATATGTTTATATTGATTATACATGACATAAGCCAATGATTTATGCATATTCAGGATTTTTTTTAAGGAATAGGGCTGTAAATATAGCTGATACTGTTTACCTTATAGAATAATAAAACCTCCAAGAAGAGAATGAATATGATTCAAATGTGACAGCAAATATTGCAATATTGATCTCTCCAATAGCGCACACTGCAGTTTAATTGGATATGCATTGGTAAGTGTTTCTCGAAGCAGCATATCTGAAACTCAAAATACATAAGCCAATCAAATTGAACATAATAAAAATTATGTTAGGTAAACTATGTCCATCAGAAAGGAATTCAGAAATCCACCTTTGTGTAGATTGCGGAAACTTCTTGGTGAGCAAAGCTTTTGATGTAGTCATGGTGTTCGCTATTATTGATAATTAAAGACTTTAAACTAAATTAGTGAAATAGTTGGCTATATGAAAAAACGTGGCAGCTCAGAGCAAGCCCAACGTTTTCTATCATCTGACCCTTAATCTTGTTAGTAGTGCAGCTAAAATTAAATCAAGCCTCTATTAAAATTTAAGGATTTTAAAAGAAAGGCTGTAATAAATTTAAATATAGGGAAAGAAAAACCAACCAAGAGCATCATAAATGGCCAACAATGGTTCCGTCGTCGTATTTCACAGCCAAGTCTAAATATGTAAATATATTAAAATTTACTGTCAGTATGGTTAAATCAATATGAATAACACTTTTTGTAATTGCTAAACGTGGATTTCAATATTATATGTTAAGTTTAATTTTTTTGCCATAACATAAAAATATATTGAAATAAAAGCTTTGAAGTTACTTCATAAGTAACGATACACAAAATCTGAAGAACTAACAATATGCAAAATTTGGAAACTACTTCGTATTGTTAGAGACGAATTAATTTTTACAAATTTTACATTAACTGCAAAGTATAAATAAGTAGTATATTGTTACACATATGCAAGGATTCGGCATCGTCAAATGTTCAAAAACTTATTAATTTGACATCCAAATTTGAAATATGCCTATCCAGTGATTTATTGATTCCATCATCTTTATCTTTTCTTGTACTACAGAAACCACAATCATTGGTTCTTTGTTTACTCCCTTTCATGTTTCCACATTCACATGTTCTTGTTTAGCCAAAAAATAAGAATATAACGATTGGCTATGTCTAATAATGCAAGAACTATGATAATTATTTTACAAAGGCAAGGAAAGCTCGGTTTGGATAAGACTTTAGTGATATATTCATAAATCGATGAATTAACGAACCTCTAAAATGTTGTAATGGGCTAACAATATGCATCGTTATTCTTTGAACTATTTCAAAAGATATTTATAACCATGAAGGAGCAAAGGATCAATATTAAGCCTTAATAAGATAAATGTATCTGGTGCACCAATTAGTAGTAATATCAAGACTTGAAGTTGAGTATACTGCAAATAGATATGTTTCATTCCTAAGTAACAAAATGGTGGGTAAAATAATAACAAATAACATAAATAAAAACAATGATATAACCTTAACTGCACTCAAAATTTTCTCTTTGTGCTTAGTCGTTATTCCTATAGCCAAGTAAAACATGTAATAAAATAATAGATCATAAATATTAAGGAAAATTTGCAACCAAAATGATAAGTAGATAAGAGAAACAATGCATATTAAACAAACATAAACACATTAAGCCTATGTCAATCTCTTGTTTATTTTCAAAATGAGCAAGGGCACATGATGATAGCAGTTTGTGCAATGAAAGCATGATCAAGGCACACATCAAGACTGTGATGTAGAAATTAAAATGTAGAATTAGCTAGAATGCATGCTTATTTTTTCGGTTGAGAAATTATAACTTCAAAGTTTAAAATAAATCCTTTTTCCACTAGTATCTCATTCTTACCATCACAATCTATCAAATAATGCACAGTAATGTAAAAATGCACTTCTATAGCATTCCTGTTACTGAAATCCATTCGATTTCTAAACTTTATAGTAGTTTAAAAGGAAATAAATATCAAAATATCCATTTAGATTTTGTATTTACATTTGTAATCTTGATAGTAAAATTTATATCATGCTAGCTTATTCAGTTCCTTTTATCAATACAAATATTTGTACACAAATACTAGGTTGTATAAGTAGCATAAATTAAGGAGACATAAAATTTCAAAGTCTCCTCCACAGCTGGAGATCGACAGACAAATTAAAATTAAGGATTATGTTACATCCATTTAGAAAAATCAATTTTCCGGTCAGGAAACATGTACATACAGAACATCGCTACAAGGATTTAAAATGACATAAACTGTGTTTGTAATTGACTATCAAGGATTCGTCAGAAAAACGACAACTTAATTTGTAAACTATGCATGTCACCATGTAATTTTTATTTGCAGAAAGCTGCAATATATATATATATATATAATATATATTGTTCCAGGCATAACAGTTGAATATCTATTGTATTACCATGTAAACTTAGCACTGCTTCTACGGTAGGAGTATTCTGCCAGACAGAAAGGTAGGTCGGTAGAGTGGGGAAGAAGTAGGATTTCATCTTTTCACACCTGTTGTGTAAAATTTTCACATCTTATACGCTTGATTCAGCCCGGGTGATAAATCAATACATAAAATCTAGGTCAGAATTAGAATTTAAACCGTGATGTATTTTATCATTGTTGAGACAGAATTGCTTGCAGCGAAAGTTTTTTGATCCAATGAACATTCAGGAAGAAATGGGGTCGATTTGAGAACAGTCGTGGATGAAAATCTACGCATATATGAAACCAGGGAATGAACTCAGCGTGCACAAAGCTCGGTGACCGAGCACAAACAATATCGGGTTAACTGAAAAGAAAGAATTATTTTTACCTGTTGTAGGGTGGAGAAGTACGACAGCAAAGGCAAAAAGGAAGATGATCGGCGGCACGGACTACGTAGAAGAAGTCCACGGAAGGTAAAGCACGGCAGCCACCAGAATCGATCAAGAAGGAAAATCGAAACCCACCAACGTTGGTGAAGAAGGAGACATGGACGATTGAAACTGGTCACGCAAGCTATGGTCAAGGAATCGGGATGAGGCGGAGGAGGTAAAGGACAATGTTGGGGTCGATTTGATAGGGCTATTGAATTTGGGTGAAAATGATGTATGGAAACGTTGAGAAGGGGAGGGGAGCAATCGGTTGTGTAATGAGAAAAAGGAAACACGTGGGAGTTGATGAGAAGCAGAGACCGAACGATTGTTTACTGGGACACATGGCACAATCCTGTTTTTTTGAGCAAAAGTGGAACTGAAAGGACTTTGATGAAAGATTGTGCTTTCATATAATATAATAGATATGCGTTAAGGTTAAGCCATTAAATTGTTTACATTAACATCTTGCCATAATGGTTTCTTTTCTAGCGATGAAGTTGTTAGAGTTTATTTTTGGCTTTGATACCAATTTGTTGGTTTTTGAAGAAGTTTTGATACTATTTTGATGGAGTAGAGAAGCACTAATATAAATTTGCTGGAGGAAGGAGACTATATTTTGTAGGAGGAAGAAGATAGCATTTTATTGCACCTTTTTCATTCACCACACTCTTTCTTCAATCACTTTTTTAACTTACAACAAAATGACCACATATATATAGTGGTTTACAAACCATTTCAATAGACATAACATTAAATAAACATGACTTTTCACCGAACAGACTTGACACTTCACTGAACGGACATGACACTTCACTGAACGGACATGACACTTGACGAACGGATATTACTCTTGATGAACGGACATGACTTTTTACGAATGGACATGTCTCTTTATTTTAATAGACACTTAAGTAATTAATGAATTTTGGTTTACGCCAATAATGCCTCCCCTAAACCAAAATTCCTTCGAACATCCAATGCGGCAACACTTCTTGAACACGATATCACTTGTGATCTTTTGGTCATTCATACCGCTATCCAATCTTTATATTTTTCATGCTTCGGTAAAAATAATGATATTATCCGAATTTTCTTTTTTGTCTTCTTCTTCTGTAGAGACATCGACTTATCACGCATTTTACCCTTAGGAGTAATCTTTTCAACCGTATCCTTGCTAGTAAATGTCACAAAGGAAAAGCCACTCGACCTTTTGGTGGCATGATCAACCATAATTTGAGCTTCAACTATTTCTCCATACGAGCTACAATGCTCTTTTGGTTTATCATCAATGTATGTTGGAAAAATTTTCTTTGTTTTGAGTCCACCTGCTTCTTTGGTTGGCGTGCTATCTGTTGGAAGCAATCTTTTAACATCCAATGTTCTTTTGTATTTCATTATGGTTGAATATGTGATCTCCCCATATTTCTTGAAGTGACTGGAGAATGTTTCTTCAGTAGTATCCTCAGTAAGATCGTGTGTTTCTTGGGTATCTTTAGCACCATTTGCTTCTTTGATGTCGTTAGCATCATTTGCTTCTTTCATTATTTCAACTGATCCATCTTCAGTCACCATGACCTTCTTATTTTTTGGTTCAGCTGCAACATTTTTGTGCTTTAACTCCATCCTTTTGTTCTTGTTATGCTCAACTACGGGTGTATTGCTCTGAAGAAAGTTTGCCTCTTTTGAAACCACAATTTTAGATTCTTTTCTCATATCCGCAATGCAACTAGCTGTGTCTTTGACATCATTTTCGGTAGTTTCTTTTGCAACATCGTCGACCTTGGGCAGTGATTCACCATCTTTTTCTTCTTCAGGCTTGTTTGCAATATCACCGTATTTTATATTGTTTGCATTATCTTTCACATCATCGGTTGAATTAACCTCTTCAATGTGTACTTTGGCTTCGTTGCCATTTGGCATATTTGGGGGCTCAGTTTCGCCACTTTCAGCTTTTTTAGCTTTGGTTTCAGAAATAGCCTCTTTAAATTTATTTTCTTGTGTGTTCTCCTCCACACACTACAAAAGAATTCTGAATTCCATACGCCAATTTGGTGTAGGGATGGCGTAGGGAATCGAATTTCCCTACGCCATCCCTACGCCAAAAAGGAAGTCCGAAAATAGCTCGTCGCAAATATTTCCCTACACCATCCATACCCCAGTTTCCCTATACCATACCTACGCCAATTTGCCTACACCATACCTACGCCAAGTTCCCTACGCCATACCTACGCCAAGTTCCCTATGTCATACCTACGCCAAATTCCGTACGCCATACCTACACCAAGTTCCCTACGCCATACCTACGCCAAGTTCCATACGCCATCCCTACGCCAAATTCCATAAGCTATCCCTACGCCAAATTCCCTTCACTGTCCATACGTCATCCCTACGCGAAGTTTCATATGCCTCCTTACCTCTTCCCGACACCTTCCCTACGCATCCGTACACCAAAAATCAATATGGTAGTTTTATATTTATCTTCGCCTACCACAAATCATAACAAAACCGAACATATACAATATATATCAATAAAAACATTGATGTAAAATGAATTTCATTGTCGAATTACCATAAACTTGCTACAAATCATGTTCAACAAACAATAAAATAAAGTTGCTACATAACTCAAACATGATCGTTTCATCTAATTCAAACATCGTGCAATGTACCTTACACAAATAGAACATCAAACTCACTATCAAAACAAGATTAATTCATAAAGTACATCATATTTTTTGTTCTTGCTCTCACCGTAACCCTTGTAAAAACTCTAGTACAGAACTCATTTGTTCTTCTAGTTTGTTAACAGTGACACTCAATTCTTGATTTTTATCTCTTAACTCTTCTACTTCCTTCTCAAGCTTTTTTGTATGATCTGTACCTCCAAATCTAACGGTGTATGTGTTGTCTTTATATATCTACACATAAAAATTATAACCCAATTAGTACAATAAATACATTTCATATTACAATTAATTAAAATGTTCATAAATTTTTTAACCCAATTAGTACAATAAATTCGTAAAGAGAGAATTCATGTGAAACAACAACTCGAGTTGCTGTTTCACAGCAACTGATGTTGCTGTGTGCAACAACAACTGAGGTTGCTGTGCACAGCAATTGAGGTTGCTGTTGCACTGCAACTTGAGTTGCTGTGCACAGCAACATGAGTTGTTGTGCAACAGCAACTTCAATTGCTGTTGCACAGCAACCATAGTTATTGTGCACAGCAACTTCAATTGTTGTGTGCACAACAACTATGGTTGTTGTGCACATGCATACAGCGACTGAGGTTGTTGTTGCATAACAACCATAGTTGCTGTGCACAGCAAATTCAGTTGTTGTTGCACAACAGCCATAGTTGGTGTGCACAGCAACTGTGCTATGCACAGCAACAATGGTTGTTGTGCACACAACAACTGAAGTTGTTGTGCACAGCAACTATGGTTGCTGTGCACAACAACTATGGTTGCTGTGCACACAGCAACCAAAGTTGTTGTGCACAGCACAGTTGCTGTGAACAGCAACTGAAGTTGCTGTGCAACTTCAAAGTTGCACAGCAACTTCAAGTTGTTGTGCTAGCAACTCGAGTTGCTATGAAACGGCAACGTTTCACAACAACTCGAGTTGCTGTTGCACAGCAACTTGAAGTTGCTAGCACAGCAACCTCAAGTTGTTGTGCGACAGCAACTTCAATTTGCTATTGCACGATAACTCCGCTCAGCCGAAACTGAGCCTTAAGCTCAGTTTCGCTGAGCCGTAAGCTCAGTTTCGCTGAGACTTAAGCTCAGTTTCGGCAAATTTTGCCATAAAAATACATATGGTGCAGGGAGTGTAGAGAGATTTATTTATTTTTCTTAAAGTTTTAACATTGTAAAAAAAATAAAAGAAATTAAATATGAAACATTTTAATAAATTATCATGCTAGAGTTCAATTATTGCTCAAACGGGATGTCTCGTTCTACAAAATATGGCTAGTGAATTAACAAAACCGTACAACTAATTTAAGAAACCTTAAATGGAGAATGGATGAAATAATTTATACAAAAAGTATTGATTTGTCTGAAAGAGAATGTAAGAGAAATAAATGTGTTGGCAATTTTGGAAACAATTGCCCTACAAATGACATTTGCTAGACTTCATGATAATGGGTGTCTAATCCTTAAGAGAATGCCCATCTATTTTGACATGGAGTTCACTAACATACATTGAGAATAACTATGTGGTATTGATTCAACACAATTTATATTACGTAGAAGCATTGTCAACTAAAAGTCTACTGTATAGAGCATGAGCATAACTAGAAAATAAATAAATTAAGTTTCCAGTCAATACCCCAGGAATTTTGCCGGTACCAGGTCTTCGTTTGCCGGTACCAGGTCTTCGTTTTCAGTCAATTATTCCATCTTATACTGCATAATTAAGACATGTTATATTATAAGATGAGTACTTGTATTATTGTTATATATAACTGTAGTAATTTCATTATTTTAATACTTACCTAATTATTGTATTATTTAGTTAGATGGATATAATTTCAAATTCGTACACATTACAAATATAATAACACAAGCATATTTTATAAATCATTTCAAATTAAACGGTTCAACAAAATTTCGGCAGCGCTTCCCTTTGGTCTCTGTATCGTATACAAATGTGTGTACACAGGGAACAAAAAGGAAGTGCCATCGAAATTTTGTTAACCGTTTAAACTGAAATGATTTATAAAATATGCTTACGTTATTATATATGAGTAATAACTTCATTGTCTCTCAATATTTGGTAAGCAATAAATGTTATGCTATCTCAAAAAATATCATATTATTTAGGTTTTTTTATTTATTTTGTTTGTTATTATACAACAAATTAACAGCAATGATGAGCATAAGTTTTGTGTTTTAGATTATTTGTGAGCTAAATAAAGTAAAAGTAACAAAATGAATTCAACCGGAAGCTTTCATTTTGATTGAATTCACTGTAAATCTTTCAAGTGCACATTAGTACTATGACCACTACCTAACCTACTTGTAAAAATAAACTTGAATTTTCAAACAATCAAAATCACTGCCTAACCTACTTATAAAAATAGTCACTACCTAACCTACTTGTAAACTAACAATTAAAGTGGTGAAAAGTGGTGATCATGATTGATGGTGAATTACGGAGGAAATAATCATTGATTCGTAAAAATTTAGACTGACAATAAGAGCTAAAGAAAGCAACAATTTTTTTTCCACTTTGTAAAAGAATCATATATAACATTTTGTTTTGCATTAGTAAATAATGATGCATGCAGAGCAATATAAGATTAGCCCACCATTTCAATTTATTATTATGCCGATGTTTACCATCCTCGTTATACATTAACAAACTTCCCTCACATTAACAAGCATCATATTTAACTGCAGCACTCAAGATTGAGAGAAATTGTGGCAATCATGATGTTTTTTCTGATAATACAGCACTTCAAAAGTAATGATGAAAAGATTAGTTTGGGTCAGATTTAACAAAATAGTTGACTCGGTTCACATAGGTTTTGGATTCGTAAAGGTTTTAAATCATAGTCACCTTATTATAACCATACCATTCTCAATTCTATTCGGGGTACTATCCCTTCAAAAGTGTTCCTTACATGTCAACAAACACTATTAAGGAGAATAGCTGGCATAAGGGTACCATTTCGTATTAATTTATATATGCTAAAACACAAGTCTGGGTGTACTTTTGCCATAAGCCTGCATGCCTTATTTATACAAGAAGACCAAAAACCCTATTTTCCTCTTGTATCATAAAACCTTATTACATTTTAATCTCAAATAGTCTGAACATAACATTTTGAATAAATATAAGCTTAAGATACATCTCTGCATTTAAGCACCCTTTCAAACTTCTTTGCCTTTATATCCTATAAATATACTTTTTTTCCTACCATTGAACACAGGTGGCTTATTACAATTAAGAATCTGAATTTATTTATACATCTTAACATATACTTGAGCGTATATACACATATTAGCCAAATTCGAAAGCTTCTTTTAAAACCTGTTTCATTTCAGGGTTAATTTGAGGTTGGCAGGAGTCAAATTAGAAGTATGAGCCTAATCAATAACTAGATAATAACGACGCGGAAACAACTTTAGCCACAAAGTAATTTGGGAGATTTCGATACCTTAACAGGTGGAGTGGAAACAGCTTTAACCACAAAGGAACCCCGCCTGGAAGCACCAAACGACGCGGAATAATCGATGAAGGAGCGCCGAATCGAAGGACGCTCTAGGATCTGGCGATGAAGGAGCGGCGAATGAAGGAGAGGCGCTGATTGGACGTGGATCGGCGATGAAGGAGCAGCGGCTCTGGGCTTTGGCGATTTGTGCGGCGAATGACGAGATTGATTTAGGGTTTATTTTTTTAATCGTTGGAATGAAAAGCTGCGTTGGACGGGTTGAAATTCTGTGTTGGAGTGGTTTATTTGAACGGATGCGGTTATTTTAACCTTAATTTCATAACCAATAAAGTAAATTCCAACCCATATAGAAGGCGTAGGGAATGAGTAGGGAATTCCCTACGCAGTCCCTACCCCATTCACATGTTTTTAATTTTCCCTACGTCGCGCCTACACCGCGTAGGGATGACGTAGGGAACTGATGGTTGGAAAATTGCCCCTTTTCTTGTAGCGACATTCTTACCATAAATCTCCTTTAATAACTTCCACGCATCTTTTGCGCAATTTTCTCCAATAATATGATCATATGCTTCATCATCGATATTCGCAGTCATCACAATACGAGCTTGAAGATCGTTTCAACTCAATAATGCGATTGATTTTCTTTCTTTCTCCATCAAATCTTTAGTATCTTATGGATCTTCAAAGCCATTTTCAACGATCTCCCATAATCCTTTAGAGATCAATTCTTCTTTCTTTTTGTTACTCCACGCTTCAAAGTTTTCTTTTGTGAGAACAAATGGAAAAAGAAATTGAAATGCCGTATTTCAACTAGGCTCTGATACCACTTGTTAGAGTTTATTTTTGGCTTTTGGCTTTGATACCAATTTGTTTGTTTTTGAAGAAGTTTTGATACTAGTTTGATGGAGTAAAGAAGCACTAATATAAATTTGCTGGAGGAAGGAGACTATATTTTGTAGGAGGAAGAAATAGCATTTTATTGCACCTTTTTCATTCACCACACTCTTTCTTCATTCACTTTTTTAACTTACAACAAAATGACCACATATATATAGTGGTTTACAAACCATTTCAATAGACACAACATTAAATGAACATGACTTTTCATCGAACAGACATGACACTTCACTGAACGGACATGACACTAGACGAACGGATATTACTCTTGATGAACGGACATGAATTTTGACGAATGGACATGTCTCTTTATTTTAATAGACACTTAAGTAATTAATGAATTTTGGTTTACGCCAACAGAAGTGACATTTGTGAGATTCGGTTACTTGTATTATAAGTTATTCTCTCTCTTTTCGGAAGTTTATAATGAAACTGTTATATAATTTACAACCGATTAAAACCATGAATATCAAACATTAAATGTCTGTACAATCAACCACTATCAATATACAAAGCACATAAATTTTCCATGTTTTGAACATTTTTTCACTTGCTGTAGAAAGCAAACGTATTAAAAAATGGTACAATTGAAACCTTCTAAGAGCTTGGCATTTAAAGCGTATTCAACTACTATAGACAAAAAGTTATGGCATTTCAACTCTTTAACTTTTGTATTTGTACAATGTTAAGGATAACCAGCACCACTTTTTTTTTAAAAATAATTGTAACAGGTGTCAAATATTGTGAAAGCAGGCGTCTTACTTTGTACTTGAGAAAATCAGCAGCACCTGCCAAGATTAAAACGGTAAATGGAATAAAATGATATTTCATTTGTTTGAAAGCTCATAGTCCACATCCTCATCCAATCGAAGAATGTGGTCTCAGAACTTTAGAAATAACAGTAACTGAAAACGTAATCAAAAGATTCAAAACATTTATATATTATAGACAGTCCAAAGACTTCCATAATTAATGAATAATTCACCAAAAACAATTAATTACAACATGGAATAAATTGCAAATGGTATTTCATGCATTCTCAACCAGACTAAAGCAATGTTTGCTATCTTTTAATGTAATAGCCTATTTATTTTAGTTCGACGTCCTGTCAAACTGCTCTTCTCCGACCACGGTTGCCCCGACCATGGGTGGTTGCCCAAGATGGTGACCTTACTTGCCTGGCCCTGGGGCCGGCTCTGAATATTAATACCCTAAAAATGACCATATTTCCTGCTAGATAATGTTATAGGTTGAACACTGAACTTTTCTATCAATATCAAATATGACAATCACTCAACTAAAAGTTTGAAAGCAAATAACTGATTTGTTGTTCATATGGCCAAGCATTCCTAATATCTAAGAAACACATCATGCAATTACAAAGATTTGTAAGTCCTTGGGCCATCATTTCATAAACTATCAGTAAACCAGATAGGATGATTTATTTATGGTAGTAAATTACGCAGTTTCAACAACCACTATGCAAAAATACAAACTGCAAATTGTGCATAGTTTTTCAAATTATGCAAAATACAAACTGCAAATTGTGCATAGTTTTTCAAATTATGCAAAATACAAACTGCAAATTGTGCATAGTTTTTCAAATTATTTAGAATAAAGATTATTTAAACAATGGCACAAAATAATGAATGTATCATAGATGATTGCTGAATTAATGAAAATGGATATCAAACAGGTGTAACAAAGTTCATATGAGTACCATATTAGTTCACCAATTCGTAAGCTTAACACCAAACATTAGATCCACTTAAAATAAATTTAACCAATTACATAAACAATTATTCCAGTCTGTAGATGAATAAGTATAGTAGCAACTTCATATTGGTTGTTGACTACATATATGAAACTAAATGAACTGATTCTAGATAGAATTAAAATTTTATAAATTTACAATGGTAAACATCATAATATATATAATATTTTTGTTAAAGTAGCCACTACAAAGCAATGGATTAAAGTTAAGATATTTTTTTTTTCTTACCATAATTTCAATTAAAGACAGATATTCAAATCCAATTACGTCAGTGTTATAGAAAGTTTTTTCTCATCAAGTTGCTTTATTCAACTCAGCGTTGAGGCAAACATTACCTTCATGTCTTCTCAACGCAACATCACTTGAACCCACCAATGACAAAAGTAAAAAATGACAGTGAATGCTCCATCATTTGATGAATAAACATAAGCAGTAAGAAGTAACCGGTTACTCATAAAACATGGAAATCTTGATGATAACTCATACATATATATGAAATCAATTACATGAACAACAAACATTATTAAGCATATAACTTTGTTACAACCTACCTACTTTAAGCAAATTAAAAAAAAAAATTCTACCAACTGGGCATAATATTTGTAGTCATTCTATATGCACAGATAATGTTTCACATTATTAAAACTAAAATGAAATATGAATTAGGGTCCACAATCTTGTTAAGTAAATGTCCTAGAAAAAATTAACGTTGTAGAAAATTCAATCTTGAAAATAAAAATTACTTGAATAATCGATGCAGATTTATCTGGTCCACACAACAACAATATCATTAAGCCAACAGCGTTTGATTCCAATCTTCGATCCTTTCTCATATCTGAATCCCACAAAATAAGAAACCAATGTCCAATAGGTAAAAGAAAAATAAGTCCTGTAGCTCCAGTTTGATATACTTAGATTACATGGAAATGTTCGTCGAATGAATATTAACCATTGGTGTTTGGGTAAATTATACATATTTAGATGTTTCATTGGACTTATACTGCAGGCTTGTTTATGCTAAATCGGAAAACTTGAATGTCCGTTGTCTTGCAACCTTACTACGAATATCCATGTTGATATGATCAGTGACTGGCTACTGAAGATTCTTGAAAAACTTTCACGAAGTGATAAAAATTCATTAGAGAACCGAAAAAAAGCATTATGGCAAAATTCGATTTAACTTAATTATTCCATCTTATAACTCAGCAATTACACACATGTATTCGTAGGCTGAACCTTTTATATTATACGGTCTGTAGTTGTCTGAATGAACATGTTATCATTACATCATAACTAATAGCATTATGAGCTCACGCAAGCACGCACGCCCGCGCATGCGCGCACAAACACACGCATATATAGACACACACGTATATGTATGTATAGACACACACGTACATGTTTGTATGTATGTGTAGTTTAAGGATTGAGAACTGGAATGAAATATCACAAGCAGATGTTAAAATGAAACATGGCCTATGAAGATAAAATTAGTTTGCATAAATTCTATGCATTACTGGCCATAATGTTTTAAACATCCTTTATCTACATTGGGTTCCTCTTGCATCTAATTAGTGAACAATAAAATTTCTAATTCTTCTAGTTTTCATACACAGAAATATATAAATGAATATAAACTGACAAAAGGTTCATCTAATTAGTTAAGAACCATCGTAACTTCTTATTCTAGGTCAAATGCCACCAAAGATATTTAAATTCTCGCTATTGAATAACATACATATAAAATTAATTCACATATATAACCAAATTCAAAATATATCATGTCATTTTCATTAGAAAAAAAATCCTATACACATGCATACATGCTAAAGTTCATGAGATTAATAATCTAATTTCATAACATGTAGACATTGCTTTCTTAAACCCAACCAAAAAGCTGAACATAGTAAGTATAGAAAATACAGTAATAACAGACCGATAAACTGACAAAAAAGCTCATGTTTCTAATATATCTTGTGATGTGATAAAAAGCCTTTTCTTCCCATCAATACACATTTCATAACCATCATGTTGGTTATATATTTATGACCATATTTCTGGCTTATCCAAATATAATCAAAAGATAAGCCTGAACTATATTTTAAAATGATGAACTATTTTGATTTGTTCTTAAGAAAATGAGAGAGAATACCGGTAAAAATTAGTTAATAATTTTTAATAATGTAGAAATACTAGGAAGAACCAACCCTTTTAGTTTAATGCAAGAAAGCATTTACATTTTATCCTTACAATGACCTTTCATCATCTTCTGACTCTCTACTTCCGCCGCTTTTAACTACCATTCTTATCCAATGAAACTCAGATATAAAAATTTGGCACAGATTTTTTTTGTATAGAAAACCCTTTTAAATAGTTGAAACAAAAATCAGGGCTAAAACATGAGAGGTACCTGTGAGTAACTAAACTGATGCTTCCTCTAGTGGGAAAAAATAGTTTGCATTAACAATGTTTTAAAAGCCATCTCTGTGGTAGAGTGGACCTGGAGCATCATCGGCATCAGGTTTCAATGACATCGCAATTTTTCTTCCAGTTTCTGGTTAATTTCTGAGACTAATGACATATTAGAATGTTAGTGAGAGGAAGTTAAAAATGATAACCACCACTATATCAATGTTTTGAGTAAGTAGGTCGACAGAATTTATGAAAAAGCAACAGAAATAATATATAACTTTCAGAGGGACATGTTCAAAAGTTCAATAAAGGCTTTCCCTACAGGCAGTGCCGATAAACATTGGTTCATAAGTTAACATAATAAAAAAGGAGTTGCAATCCTATCAACTTTCTATTAAAAATAACAACACAAAATGTACAGAGTTGAATTCTCGAAAGAATTGGAGAAATGAAAATTTTTATTACTACTGAAAAAGGAATTACAGAAAAATGAATACTGTATGATTCACGGCTTGTACAATGTCTTTTTGTACAGAGAAACAATAAAGACAGGAAATGGGCTAAGCCCATGAGAAAAGAAAATAAAAGGCTTTGAGCCTATCGGGGAGTGTATGTAATAAACAGATGTGTTATATCCATTCATTTCTAACTCCCCCCTCCCCCCTCGAAACCAAACCCTAGTTTGGTTTCCAGAGATAAAAAATGGTGGCTCGATATTCTGATTGATGGCGGAATCAACTTGTTCGGCCTCCAAAACAGATGATTCTGGAAATTACTTAAGTTTATTTGAAATTAAGTATGCTTCAGTCTCATTGAGAGAGGTTAAATTGGAGTTTGAAAGGATTTGACCTGAATCTGCTCAAACCCAAGTTGAACAAGCCTGATCCAACATCAATTGGAAGGTCTACGTCTTCAATCAGGTATATAAATTTTTCTGTTTGATCTGTTGTTTGGATCTGCTGAAACGACGTTGAGTTCTTCCTCCAATCTGGTAAAATTCTGTCTGGAGAGATGTTTAGTAAGTATATCTGTTTTTTGGTTCTGAGATGGTATATACCCTACTCTCGATTTTCCTTGTATGACTTGTTCACGAATGAAATATTGATCTAGTTCTATATGCTTTGTTTTAGAATGCAAAACGGGATTAGACGTTAAAGATATTGCACTAACATTGTCACACCAAATTACTGCTCTCTTTTCTGATTTAATTCTAAGTTCACTTAGCAATGATTCAATCCATAGAACTTATGCTACAGTATTAGCTACACATTTGAATTTTGCTTCAGTACTTGACCTTGAAACAGTACTCTATTTCATTACACTCCATGAAATAGGATTTTTTTTCCTAGGTAGATACAGTATCCAGATGTTGATTTCCTGTCATCAACATCCGTTGCCCAATCAGCATCTTCATATGCATTGATGTTTAATGATTTACTTGCTTTAGACACAAGACCATGATCCAGAGTACCTTTAAGATACCTAAGAAGTCTTTTAACTACAGCCCAATGTGTATCTAAAGGTTTTTGCATAAACTAACTTGCCTTGTTAACACAATATGATATATCTAGTCTTGTTATTGTAGCATATTGAAGAACTTCAATAATGCTTCTATAAAAGGTTGCATCCTGAAATACTTCACTCTTCTGCTTAGAAAGTTGACTATTTATAATCATTGGTGTTGGAAAAGGATTAGCTTTGTCCATTTTAGCTTTAAGAAGTATCTCTGATATATATTTTCTTTGATTAAGATGGATCTCTGATTCTGATGTTTTGACAACTTCAATTCCCAAAAAGTAGCTTATTTCTCCTAAGTCTTTAATTGAAAATTCTGAATTCAATCTTCTTGTAATGTTTTCAATTTCTGACATGCTACTTCCTGTAATTACAAAGTCATCAATATAGATTAGTATATAAGTTATTTTACTTCCAGAGAATTTTGTAAAAACAGAGTTATCATATTTTGTAGATTTGTGGCCATAATTGACAAGTGTTTATTTCAACTTGTCAAACCAAACTCTAGGAGCCTGCTTCAATCCATAGATTTCTTTGTTGAGCTTGCACACCCACTCTAACTTATTAACTTGACAAAAACCTTCAGGCTGCTCCATAAACACTTCTTCCTGCAATTCACCATTAAGAAAAGCATTATTAACATCTAACTGTCTAATGCTCCAATTTCTACTTAAGGCTATTGTTAAAATTATTCTAATGAATGAAGGCCTCACAACAGGTGAAAAAGTTTCTGAAAAATCAAAACCCAACCGTTGTGAGTAACTTTAGCAACCAATCTAGCCTTATACTTAAAAATTGAACCATCAGAATTTTTCTTTAATTTGTATACCCATCTACATCCAATTATATTTTTGTTTTCTGGTTTCTTAACCAGGGACCAAGTTCCTTTCTTAATTAAAGCATCATGCTCTTCTTTCATGGCTTATTTCCAGTTCTCACATTGTGATGCTTCATAGAAAGAACCTGGTTCCTCATACAAAACAGCAACATTGATATGCTTTGGTTTTAAAATACCACACTTTGCACGAGTTAGCATAGGATGCTTGTTAATATTGTCTTTGACATTATTGTCTTGACAGTTGTTCCCGGGTGGCTCACTGACAGGTGATTGATGACTGGTTGGTGATTGACTACCTTTCTCATCAGATGCTTGAAATGATTCACCCTGATTGTCATAGTTTTCTTCAAAAACATTCTGTAATGACCCGCAAATCCGCAACATCAGAGTTGACTATATACATCATACGTCCAACCCAAATATCACGAAAATACGAAACATTTTTTTTTATGGAAGAAAGAGGTAGAAGAAGAACAGAACTAACAACACAGAATCTCACATCGCAGCGGAACAAAATATAATATATCACATCTTTGAAATACAAAATCTTAACTGTATAACATACACTTATCAGAGTACAACACTTACAACACAACGGAACCACTATAACTAGATAACGCTGAAGCCTCCTACTCCATGCTCCTTTAGATAGATCTGTAAAATCCTGAAACTACTTGACTGCCCGTACAAATTTAGGCACCCAAGAGTTTAGGTAGAACAAAACAAATAAACTCCGGGTCAGTCATGGGACTGGTATGAGTAAACAGTTTAAAACAGTTTCAGAAACTAAATGATATCTCATAAGACCACGCCGTATAACACGGAACGGGTTTTTCCCTTATGAAAATCCAAACACTTGACTTATCTTTATATCAAAACTCTTTTGATATTATAATAATGTCTAAATCAAGTAAATAACAATCTAGTGGAACGTTTGCATCTCACGTTCCACATATATAAACAAATCAAAACCGCAAGCACGTATTGGGAAATGGATTTCCAACTATGACAAGGTATGGAACCACCTTCCGCTGGTATATCTCTAGAGGAGAATACACCGAGTTCAACAAGAACATCTTGCAACTCAGCCACACATGACCGACCACTCATTTCGCTTGAGTGTATCGAATGTATATCACCAACGATTGGGATCAGCAACCGTTTCCCGAATGGGACAGCATCGACAATAAATTTTTAGAAGTAAATGAAACTCTAGATCAGGTGATTATACACCCTAATAGGTGCGACCTACATAGTCATGCTGCTTGCCCGATTTCTGTCATTTACCGGATGATGAGGCTAGAAGCTACGCTTTATCATCACACCAGATTCACTTCGAATGTCACATCGTCAAATCCATCAAATCACCGATTGACGTCCTCAACAGTACATTACGTGTTAGCTAAAAGAAGTTTCCTTCTCCGCTTCCACTCTTGGTACGATTGGAGAAATCAATATACGTGATCGTCTGGAAATACTCTGTCAGACATTCATCCATACAAGTCACCCAGGAACAGGATGAACTGAAGGCACTATTTCTATTAATAGAAAAAGTCCTTGCACTCTACTCCGTCTTCGATTATCTTTATATAATCTGATTCGCACGCTACTGCCAATACGGAGTGGTTCTTCGGATAATAATCCAACCGGTCTCTCCATATTGACAACAAATGGTCAAAACTTCGATAGTCTGTGATTTAACTATCGAATAAAAACAAGTGTTTCGATAGTCGATGATTTAACTATCGAATAAAACAAGTGTTCAACCAAACATCCAACAATCACTGAACCTTTAATTAATATTCCATTAATTAAATCTCTTCTCTATTTCTTATCAATATTTGTTAACCAAATATTTTCAATAACCATATTGGCCTTATATGTTGTTTGGAAAACATTTCCATATATCGCCTTCCTTTATTTTCTATACTAGGAAATATTCATTATTCTATTTCCAAGCTTTGCACATATTTGGGTTAAAACAGATGTTGTGTAAAACATCGTTACGACAACCCAAATACAGTATTTAACTAATTCTTATTCCACATTGATCTTCGAGCCTGAATCTTGCTACTTATCGGTATATCATGAAATCAACCAAGTTGGGGTATAATTACCTCTCAGACCTTGACTGAATAACATTTAACGTCAAAACAGACAAGACTACTTACTCGAATAATCAATACCATACAACTGATTATTCACCTTTAAACACATATACATTTTCTCTTTCTATTCTTACTAGATTTTATTCCTAGTCTTCCTTTTTGATTATACTATTCTATTTCTAAGTTCGTTTCCTTATCGACTTTTATATAATTTGATATGTTAATTTCTAACTATCAAATTATCTTAAAAATATTCTATCTTCTTAAATTTCCGGAAAAATTCGCCATAACCTCCTTTGTACCGGGAGCATCGGGAAATTTCAAATAGCTTTCCCGGTCCTTCTCATCTCAAAAAGAAAAAGAAAAAGCCAAGCGGCTAGCCGATACGGCGCATAAAATCTCATATGGAAATTAAATACGTACCTTTTTGTCGGGCATTCTATTTATTTCACTTCTATACTTTATTCCATACCTGTCTCCTATATGTCTATACCTGTCCAATCTATTTTAACTATACCAAATCGTTTTAACTCAATTCGTTGATTATTTCTTTAGTCTATTTCTCCTTTTAATATTTAAATTCTATATTCAAACTCCAATTCACTTCTATTATTCAATTTCTATATATCAAATTCTATTTGAATTCTCTTTTCAAATTCTATATTCAAAGTCTATTTGAATTTCTCTTTTCAAAATTCCATTTGAAATACTATATTCAAAGTCTATTTGAATTTCTCTGCATTATTTATAAACAACGTTTATAACTTCAATTCAAATCCCACCTTTCCATTTATAAACAACGTTTATAAATTCGATTCAAATTCCACATTTCCATTTATAAACAAAGTTTATAAATTCAATTCAAATCCCATCTTTCCATTTATAAACAAAGTTTATAAATTCGATTCAAATTCCACATTTCCATTTATAAACAAAGTTTATAAATTCAATTACTTGTTTATATATATATTCAAAACAAGTTAATGTTTCTATACTTCATTTAAAATTCAAATTCTATTTATAAAAATAGAATTCCCTTTTCAAAACTCAAATACCCTTTCGATATTTTTATAAATCAATATTCAAGCCCCATTGATATTTTAAATAATCAAATCAACCAATTATTCAATCATTTGATTTTTAACACATCATATATGAATATATATATGAAATCAAACAAACAACAAACAGATAATATATTTTTGAGGAATCCAGTTGGATTCCTCCAACCTGTTTTCCTGCATCCACAGATGTTAGTCAGCATAGTAATACCCATCCTGCTTCGTGGCAGGATATCGCGGTATGAAGGTCATCCACTAATCATAGCGTGGGGCGTATAGGGTAATCATCCGCTATGAAACTGCGGGCATCCGCTAATGAGACTGCGGGAATCCAACCAATCAATCAACCCAATATATATATAATAGTCCTAAATAACTAATATATATTTTAAATCAACCAAACAATATTCAACCAAGCATAGCAATTATTTTTAACAACTAGAAATAATTCTAATTAAATGGTGAGTGAGGTTTACTCACCGATGGTTTTTATTTGCACTTGCATCAATTTCAGCTTATATTCATCGAAATTCCAAGTCTTCGAACTTCGCATAAATGGTTCCATTCGACTTATCCTTGCCTAGGAAAAATTTGAATTCTATAAATAAACTATTGAATTTCCATACAAGGTTCTTGTGTTCTAAATGTACTAACATTTATATATTTATTTTATGTTTGCGAATTCCAGGTTAACAGCTAATTTCAACTCAACTGTTAGTTTATCATTTACTTATTTCACTAGTTAATATATGAGTTTATACGGATTAATTTAAATCAGCTTCAAATTATGCACACTAATCCCTATATAAATTCTAATGTTCCAAAATTAGAAAATATACCTTAATTCCTCCTTTGCATTGTTCAGCAAATACATGTTGAACTAATGAAGACAACCTCCCCAAAGTCTCAAAAGATCCAATCTGTTGAACCCTCAAAATCCAATACAACTGTCGTGATACTTGAGCCAACGTCGGCTTCTATAGGAAAAATCGCATCTTATCTCCTTCAGAAATTTACATACGCGACTCCCAGATCATAGTGACAAGTACGATTGCACAGTTCGAGCTCCAGTACAAACGCAAGCATCCCTTGTCGATGTCAAACCAACCCTCTTTCTTCGCCATTACTGGAAGCGGTATCGCACCCATCCAAGCTAACCCTGAACGTCGCCCTGAGTTTGTTGATGAAGTCGCCATCCACTTTTACCCAAATCGAGACACATCTGAACATCGTCGCACTATGGCAGAACTCGAACGACCCTAAATGAATTCGATTGGAATTTAGGCGATGGTTTTTGAGTGTAGGAGGATTCTCGGTTTTTGTAGAGTGGAGCGGCCATTTAATTTGTTCGAAACTTCTCATTTCGATTTCGTGAAAGAGGGAGAAAGGTATCGGCTTCACTTACCATTTGAAGCTCGAACTACTGAAAAAGGTTAGAGGAAAGGGACGGTGGTTTATATAAGGATTCACAGTTTGTTGGTGTGTTAATGGATGAACAAAAAGGAGGCCACGCTCTGTTAAAATCTGTGGTGAGGAAAGGAGACACGAATTCTCATTTGAAAGGAGATGGAAAAGCCACGGCTTATTTTGTCTCCATCCACCATTATTTTATTTTATTTTATTTAATTAAAAACTGTACCCTTATAAATTAAATAACCCTTAATTCTGAACTTCTTTCTGAACCCAACAACTGTTAATCTTAGGGTAATATCCCTGTTCCGGACACACTGGGATAGGTCACGAAGTCCAATTTGATCATTTGTAGTTGATATTAATTTAAACCTATATAAATTTATTTCAGACAATTTATTCTTCAAAAATAAATTAATATTATTCATCTAATTCAAACAGGAGTTTGAATTGATTTTTCTGGACTGACTTTAAATTCAG
The DNA here is from genome assembly GCA_030737875.1 of Allium sativum. Classification (NCBI taxonomy): domain Eukaryota; kingdom Viridiplantae; phylum Streptophyta; class Magnoliopsida; order Asparagales; family Amaryllidaceae; genus Allium; species Allium sativum. The sequence continues at coordinate 1,050,170,882 of CM060916.1, read as the reverse complement.
TTTTTAAACCTGAATTTATTTTACTTCTTATTACGATTATTTAATCTATTCGATATTAAATCTAAATTGATTATTAGATTAATACCTTAATATAAATATTCACTTATATTATCAAATCAAAATTTAAATTAAATATTGAATATTCAAAAGTTAACCCCTAAGGATCCGGGTCATTACATTCTTCCCCACTTAAAATAATTTCGTCCTCGAAATTGCTAAGGTAGAAAAAAAGTGCTACAAACCCATTAACTTTTCAAAACATATTTATGTTAATACTCAACATTTCATATTCCATTCATAACCCTCTTTCGAATAAATCCTTATTCGATAACTCCTCCCTTCGAATAATTATATTCTATAACTCACTTCGATTAAACTAATCGATAACTCTTTTCGATTAAACTATAATCGTTAGCTCATTTCGATTAACAAATAATCGATAACTCCTTCGATTTACTAATAATCGACAACTCCTTCCGAATAACCAAATTCGATAATTCCCTTCGAATAAACTATATTCGATAACTCCTTTAATTCTATTTGAATAACTAATATTCGATAAATCCTTTAATTATATTCGAATAACTAATATTCGATATAACTCCATTCGCTTGACTCTAGATCGCAGCGATCACAATGGTTACACCTGATTCCCCCAGGAAACATCCGACCGCCCTAGGCTATCTGCAGCCCTGCGAATTACGCTAGCAGTCGTACGAAATGGCAATTTATCCTGAGTAACTATGGTTTAATAACTCTATCTCAATAACTATATTCGATCAACTTTAATTGAATAACTAACATTCAATTAAATCCTAATTCGATTAACTATGTTCAATTAACTTTATCTGGTTAACTCTTTATTTGAATAACAAATATTCGATAATTTCTAATTGAATAACTAATATTCAATTAACTCTACGGATTAACCCTAATTGATTAACTCTAACTGGTTAATTCTTACTCTAATCGATTTATCCTACCTCTAATCGATTATTTCTAACTCCAGTCAACTTCTCCTATTCGAATAACTCCTATTCGATAGCGTTTATTCATTTATAAAGATTTACTTTTAGTAACGGTTCTTCACTTTATAAATGTTCTCTTTAATAACGTTACTTCACCTATACAGGTGTTGTGTACCCCTTCTATTTGAAACTATCGGTGTTAAAAACCAATATCTCTTCTCTATATAAGTTCAGACTTATATATTTATCGAATGATAAATATTTACTTTAATTTATAAACTGTTTATTTATAAATTAATCTTTTCTATATATCTGTTAAAAACAGATTTCCATTTTCTGAATATTCCTTTGATTAATTTCTATTTATTTAACAAATAAATATCTCACTTATAACATTCTATTTATTTAACAAATAAATATTTCCATTGAACCTATTGGTAAATGTTTTACAAATATTGCCTTCTATTTGTTTGCACACAACTTTATTTGTTTTACAAATATTTTTTTCCCCTTTTTAACTCTTTTGGTTTTTCCTTCATTCACACCCAATTCATATTTCATTCACATTGATTTTACTCAATTTATCCATTTCGATCCATTTAACTTACTTAAGTTAAATTTTATTTCAATCATTCAAATTCCCATTAACTAGTTGCTAATTAACCGTTTTGCCGATTTCACCATTTTTATTCGAATATCACTTGTTCAAATGTATGTCAACTTAATTATAGACTAATCTAATTATATTTTCAACTCGAGTTATATATTCGATTTCGAATATAAATTCTCAATCGCTTTCACTTATCCAAAAAACCCAATTTCGATTCAAATTTCCTTTAACTAAATATTTTTCCATTTAGTTATATCTATTTAACCATTTAAAATATGATTATTGTTTTAAAAATCATTTCACTTACTTTACTGGAGTTCATATTTATTTTATAACTCAAGTCTATATTTTCCTCATGGCCATTTGGATTTTATTTACTTTAAAAATCCTTTTACTTATATATATAAACCATTGTGGTTTTTAATGGTTTCTGGCGCTGCTTTTCTAAAAATTTGATTTTGACATAACTCAAAATCTATACGACGAAATCCAGATTTTTCTCTTTTATTAGAAAACTATTGTTCAATCGGTCCCGACGATTCTTGTTTCGAAGAATTCCGACTTCAATTGAGTTCTGTATACTAAATTGAAGTTCGAATCGCCAATTTACGAACTGCCGCGCTATAGTGAGCTCGCTTTAATTATATTTATAAATATAAACGTTTTAACTTTGTTTATAATAAATTCAACTCCATTCTGATATAATTTCAATATATCTCAAATCCATTTTTCCATTTCAACATAATATCCCCGATCTATTTCTCTTCAAATTTTCAAGTCCTCTATATCTACAATATTCAAATTCCATTTGAATCTCTTTATTCAAACTCTATATTTGAATTTCCTTCTATTCAATTTCTATTTGAATTCCTCGATTCAAAGTCTAATTAAATTTCTATCTTCAAATTCTATTTGAATTTCTTACCTTCAATTCCTATTTGAATTTCTTATCTTCAATTCCTATTTGAAATCCTTTATTCAAAACCCATTTCAAATCCCTTATTCAAATTCCATTAGAAATCCTTTATTCAAATTCTATTTAAATTCCTTATTCAAATTCCTATTTGAATTTCTTTAAATTCTAATATTCATCCTCCACTTTATATTCTCTTCGAAATTCTATTTAACCAAATTCCATTTGAATTCTAATATTCAAATCTCTATTTGACTTTTCTTTATTCAAAACCTTTTGAATTCCTTTAAATTCAAATTCTATTTCACTTTTTCTTATACAATTTCTATTTGAATATTCTTTATTCAAACTCATTTGAATTCCTTTGAATTCAAATTCTATTTCACTTCTATTTGAATTATATATACATATATATTCAAATTCCTTTATTTTACTTCTATTTGAAGTCTATATTTCAATTCCCATTTCAAAATTCCTTTGAAGTAATATAAATATATACATATATTTATATCTATCTCAAATTCAAATCATTTGAATTTTCAACAACTTGTTTTCCTTTCAAACAAATTTCCATCAAAAACTTTTCTAAGGCAGCAATTCGTCACTTAGAAACTCGAAAATGAACACTGGTGATGTTGCGACCATCATCAGAATTATTTCCCAGCTACTGAATGAGTTCAGTGCTTTATTTCTTTCAAACCCCATTTAGAAAAAAATTCTCCAAACTCCCAGGATTTAAAATTCTGAATTCTGGTTGGAATTCAATTTCAATTCATCTTATTTGTATATTTGATTTCATATACAAATTCCATTGGTTATATATAACTATTTCATTTTATAATCTAATTTGATTATAATCCTAATAATCAACTTAACTATTTAAAAACAATATCGTGTCCAAATCTTCTGTTCAAGTGTTTATAAATTCCTATCGACTTCGTGGCGTCCCACGATTCGACCAAAATTTATAATCCACTCAACAGACTAGTCAACACAATATAAAACGGTTTTTATATCAAATAACAAATACGCTCTCTCGTATATATATACGCTCAACTCATTCTAGGATACTACTGATCCTATCTCTAATGAGCACATTCCAACAAGCCTAGGTATTCGCTCAACCTAAGCTCTGATACCAACTGCAATGACCCGCAAATCCGCAACATCAGAGTTGACTATATACATCATACGTCCAACCCAAATATCACGAAAATACGAAACATTTTTTTTTTATGGAAGAAAGAGGTAGAAGAAGAACAGAACTAACAACACAGAATCTCACATCGCAGCGGAACAAAATATAATATATCACATCTTTGAAATACAAAATCTTAACTGTATAACATACACTTATCAGAGTACAACACTTACAACACAACGGAACCACTATAACTAGATAACGCTGAAGCCTCCTACTCCATGCTCCTTTAGATAGATCTGTAAAATCCTGAAACTACTTGACTGCCCGTACAAATTTAGGCACCCAAGAGTTTAGGTAGAACAAAACAAATAAACTCCGGGTCAGTCATGGGACTGGTATGAGTAAACAGTTTAAAACAGTTTCAGAAACTAAATGATATCTCATAAGACCACGCCGTATAACACGGAACGGGTTTTTCCCTTATGAAAATCCAAACACTTGACTTATCTTTATATCAAAACTCTTTTGATATTATAATAATGTCTAAATCAAGTAAATAACAATCTAGTGGAACGTTTGCATCTCACGTTCCACATATATAAACAAATCAAAACCGCAAGCACGTATTGGGAAATGGATTTCCAACTATGACAAGGTATGGAACCACCTTCCGCTGGTATATCTCTAGAGGAGAATACACCGAGTTCAACAAGAACATCTTGCAACTCAGCCACACATGACCGACCACTCATTTCGCTTGAGTGTATCGAATGTATATCACCAACGATTGGGATCAGCAACCGTTTCCCGAATGGGACAGCATCGACAATAAATTTTTAGAAGTAAATGAAACTCTAGATCAGGTGATTATACACCCTAATAGGTGCGACCTACATAGTCATGCTGCTTGCCCGATTTCTGTCATTTACCGGATGATGAGGCTAGAAGCTACGCTTTATCATCACACCAGATTCACTTCGAATGTCACATCGTCAAATCCATCAAATCACCGATTGACGTCCTCAACAGTACATTACGTGTTAGCTAAAAGAAGTTTCCTTCTCCGCTTCCACTCTTGGTACGATTGGAGAAATCAATATACGTGATCGTCTGGAAATACTCTGTCAGACATTCATCCATACAAGTCACCCAGGAACAGGATGAACTGAAGGCACTATTTCTATTAATAGAAAAATTCCTTGCACTCTACTCCGTCTTCGATTATCTTTATATAATCTGATTCGCACGCTACTGCCAATACGGAGTGGTTCTTCGGATAATAATCCAACCGGTCTCTCCATATTGACAACAAATGGTCAAAACTTCGATAGTCTGTGATTTAACTATCGAATAAAAACAAGTGTTTCGATAGTCGATGATTTAACTATCGAATAAAACAAGTGTTCAACCAAACATCCAACAATCACTGAACCTTTAATTAATATTCCATTAATTAAATCTCTTCTCTATTTCTTATCAATATTTGTTAACCAAATATTTTCAATAACCATATTGGCCTTATATGTTGTTTGGAAAACATTTCCATATATCGCCTTCCTTTATTTTCTATACTAGGAAATATTCATAATTCTATTTCCAAGCTTTGCACATATTTGGGTTAAAACAGATGTTGTGTAAAACATCGTTACGACAACCCAAATACAGTATTTAACTAATTCTTATTCCACATTGATCTTCGAGCCTGAATCTTGCTACTTATCGGTATATCATGAAATCAACCAAGTTGGGGTATAATTACCTCTCAGACCTTGACTGAATAACATTTAACGTCAAAACAGACAAGACTACTTACTCGAATAATCAATACCATACAACTGATTATTCACCTTTAAACACATATACATTTTCTCTTTCTATTCTTACTAGATTTTATTCCTAGTCTTCCTTTTTGATTATACTATTCTATTTCTAAGTTCGTTTCCTTATCGACTTTTATATAATTTGATATGTTAATTTCTAACTATCAAATTATCTTAAAAATATTCTATCTTCTTAAATTTCCGGAAAAATTCGCCATAACCTCCTTTGTACCGGGAGCATCGGGAAATTTCAAATAGCTTTCCCGGTCCTTCTCATCTCAAAAAGAAAAAGAAAAAGCCAAGCGGCTAGCCGATACGGCGCATAAAATCTCATATGGAAATTAAATACGTACCTTTTTGTCGGGCATTCTATTTATTTCACTTCTATACTTTATTCCATACCTGTCTCCTGTATGTCTATACCTGTCCAATCTATTTTAACTATACCAAATCGTTTTAACTCAATTCGTTGATTATTTCTTTAGTCTATTTCTCCTTTTAATATTTAAATTCTATATTCAAACTCCAATTCGCTTCTATTATTCAATTTCTATATATCAAATTCTATTTGAATTCTCTTTTCAAATTCTATATTCAAAGTCTATTTGAATTTATCTTTTCAAAATTCCATTTGAAATACTATATTCAAAGTCTATTTGAATTTCTCTGCATTATTTATAAACAACGTTTATAACTTCAATTCAAATCCCACCTTTCCATTTATAAACAACGTTTATAAATTCGATTCAAATTCCACATTTCCATTTATAAACAAAGTTTATAAATTCAATTCAAATCCCATCTTTCCATTTATAAACAAAGTTTATAAATTCGATTCAAATTCCACATTTCCATTTATAAACAAAGTTTATAAATTCAATTACTTGTTTATATATATATTCAAAACAAGTTAATGTTTCTATACTTCATTTAAAATTCAAATTCTATTTATAAAAATAGAATTCCCTTTTCAAATCTCAAATACCCTTTCGATATTTTTATAAATCAATATTCAAGCCCCATTGATATTTTAAATAATCAAATCAACCAATTATTCAATCATTTGATTTTTAACACATCATATATGAATATATATATGAAATCAAACAAACAACAAACAGATAATATATTTTTGAGGAATCCAGTTGGATTCCTCCAACCTGTTTTCCTGCATCCACAGATGTTAGTCAGCATAGTAATACCCATCCTGCTTCGTGGCAGGATATCGCGGTATGAAGGTCATCCACTAATCATAGCGTGGGGCGTATAGGGTAATCATCCGCTATGAAACTGCGGGCATCCGCTAATGAGACTGCGGGAATCCAACCAATCAATCAACCCAATATATATATAATAGTCCTAAATAACTAATATATATTTTAAATCAACCAAACAATATTCAACCAAGCATAGCAATTATTTTTAACAACTAGAAATAATTCTAATTAAATGGTGAGTGAGGTTTACTCACCGATGGTTTTTATTTGCACTTGCATCAATTTCAGCTTATATTCATCGAAATTCCAAGTCTTCGAACTTCGCATAAATGGTTCCATTCGACTTATCCTTGCCTAGGAAAAATTTGAATTCTATAAATAAACTATTGAATTTCCATACAAGGTTCTTGTGTTCTAAATGTACTAACATTTATATATTTATTTTATGTTTGCGAATTCCAGGTTAACAGCTAATTTCAACTCAACTGTTAGTTTATCATTTACTTATTTCACTAGTTAATATATGAGTTTATACGGATTAATTTAAATCAGCTTCAAATTATGCACACTAATCCCTATATAAATTCTAATGTTCCAAAATTAGAAAATATACCTTAATTCCTCCTTTGCATTGTTCAGCAAATACATGTTGAACTAATGAAGACAACCTCCCCAAAGTCTCAAAAGATCCAATCTGTTGAACCCTCAAAATCCAATACAACTGTCGTGATACTTGAGCCAACGTCGGCTTCTATAGGAAAAATCGCATCTTATCTCCTTCAGAAATTTACATACGCGACTCCCAGATCATAGTGACAAGTACGATTGCACAGTTCGAGCTCCAGTACAAACGCAAGCATCCCTTGTCGATGTCAAACCAACCCTCTTTCTTCGCCATTACTGGAAGCGGTATCGCACCCATCCAAGCTAACCCCGAACGTCGTCCTGAGTTTGTTGATGAAGTCGCCATCCACTTTTACCCAAATCGAGACACATCTGAACACCGTCGCACTATGGCAGAACTCGAACGACCCTAAATGAATTCGATTGGAATTTAGGCGATGGTTTTTGAGTGTAGGAGGATTCTCGGTTTTTGTAGAGTGGAGCGGCCATTTAATTTGTTCGAAACTTCTCATTTCGATTTCGTGAAAGAGGGAGAAAGGTATCGGCTTCACTTACCATTTGAAGCTCGAACTACTGAAAAAGGTTAGAGGAAAGGGACGGTGGTTTATATAAGGATTCACAGTTTGTTGGTGTGTTAATGGATGAACAAAAAGGAGGCCACGCTCTGTTAAAATCTGTGGTGAGGAAAGGAGACACGAATTCTCATTTGAAAGGAGATGGAAAAGCCACGGCTTATTTTGTCTCCATCCACCATTATTTTATTTTATTTTATTTAATTAAAAACTGTACCCTTATAAATTAAATAACCCTTAATTCTGAACTTCTTTCTGAACCCAACAACTGTTAATCTTAGGGTAATATCCCTGTTCCGGACACACTGGGATAGGTCACGAAGTCCAATTTGATCATTTGTAGTTGATATTAATTTAAACCTATATAAATTTATTTTAGACAATTTATTCTTCGAAAATAAATTAATATTATTCATCTAATTCAAACAGGAGTTTGAATTGATTTTTCTGGACTGACTTTAAATTCAGTTTTTAAACCTGAATTTATTTTACTTCTTATTACGATAATTTAATCTATTCGATATTAAATCTAAATTGATTATTAGATTAATACCTTAATATAAATATTCACTTATATTATCAAATCAAAATTTAAATTAAATATTGAATATTCAAAAGTTAACCCCTAAGGATCCGGGTCATTACACATTCTCTTGGCCTGGCCTTCTTGAAGACATTGTGTGCTGAGAGTCTGTGGTAGTACCTCTCATATTTCTTTGAGGTGGTACTTTTTCTTGAATTTCTTCAGGCAATTCAGGTACGATCATTCTAGGCTCAACAACTTTTTCAGTTGTCTTTACTCTTTCAGTACAGAAATGAAATATATGTTCATTGAATTTTACATGTCTAGAGATATATATTCTACCACATTTGTCTAGACATTTATAACCTTTCTGTTTGGTACAATATCCTAGAAAAGTATATGCAGTTGATCTAAAATCCAATTTATGTGTATTGTAAGATCTTAAACAAGGATAACACTCACATCCAAACACTTTCAGATGATTATAATCTGGTCTGACTTTGTAAAGAATTTCTTGTGGGCATTTAAATTTTAAAACCTTTGTGGGTAATAAATTTATTAAATGCACTGTAGTATCAAAAGCTTCAGGCCAGTATTTCTGAGGCATTGAAGCTTGAGCAAGCAAAGTTAGACCAGTTTCAACAATATGCCTGTGTTTTCTCTCTATTAACCCATTCTCTTTTGAAGTGTATGGAAATGTGGTTCTATGAGTGATACCTTTTTTTCTCAAAAAATGATTTTAATGGTAAAAATTCTCTACCACCATCTGTTTGAAAGGTTTTTACTTTAATCCCAATCATATTTTCTACCTTGTTTATATGCCGAATAACCACACTACTTACATCAGATTTAGATTTTAACATGTATATCCATGTAAATCTGGAATATGCATCAATGAAGGAAATATAATATTTGTAGCCATACATAGAACATGTAGATACTGGACCCCATAAATCAGTAACAACTAATTCAAGAGGATTAGAATATTCTGTTTGTGAGTCTGGAAATGCAAGTTTATGAGATTTTCCTAATTGACAAGAGGAACAAATATATGAATCAGAAATAGCATTTGTATTCAAATTCATATCATCCATGATTTGTTTAACAACTCTAATACTAGGACGTCCTAGCTTACAATTCCACAGATCAAACTTTCTACTACACTCGGAATCATTAACAAAAGTTATCATGCATTCTTTGTTATTAGATTTATGGTTTTTGTGATTTGTAATATCAAATCTGTATAACCCTTTATATTCTTTACCCTGCAAAATGATTTCTTGAGTTAGTATATCTTTGACAATGCAAGAATTTGGATAGAATTCAAAATAAACTTTGTTATCCTTTGCAAATTGGGAATACTCATTAAATTCTTTTGAATAGAAGGAACCCTCAACAATTTTTTTAAAATAACTTCATTGGGTCCATTTAGACTTGAATTTCCAGTATGTGTAATATATGCAATCTTACCATTACCAACTAAATGATTTTGCATAACTTTTGTATTATTTATTCTCCAAATTGAGATTGCTTAAGTTGTTGGTACATGGTTAGTAGCTCCTGAATATGGATACCAACAGTCATCATTTGCATCATCTGTTGAAGTAGTGTTTGCAATGCTATTTTCTGTCTGACTTTTATTACCATCTTTTTGCACATTAACCATGTTAATGTTTGAACTATTGCTGGATTGACCAGGATTGACACTTGAATTATATCTGAAATAGCACTTATTTGCATTATGTCAAAAAATTTCACAAATCTGACATCTGGTTCTTGAGTTATTATTTATGCCTCTACCTCTGCCTGGATTAGATTGACCACCTCCTCTCTGAACATTAGGTTTGTTTCTTTTAACATTTGCTTGAGTTTTACCTCTACCATAGGCAGTGTAATTGATAGACAAAACTGAATTGTCATTCTTTTAATGATCAATTCTACCTTCATGAGCCAACAAAGTTGAGCATACATATTGTAAAATGGGTGTAGGATCCATAGACAAAATTATTGCAGACACAGCCTCGTAATCATCATCTAACCCACTTATTATAGACAACACTTATTCTGATTCAGGAATCTTCTGCCCTGTAGAGTTCAATTGATCACAAATGTTCTTTACTTTTAACAAATACTCATTCATACTTGCATCTCCCTTTCTAATACTATGGAGTTGTCTTTTGTAATGCATGATTCGAGCTGAGGATTGAGCAGAAAAATTGCTCTCAATTGTGGATCAGACTTCATTTGCAGTTTTTACACCAATTAACTGGGGTAAAATAGTTACTCCAATGGATGACATCATCCATGCACAGATAAGACTATATTGCCTTTGATATGACAAGAATTCGGTATTTTGCACAAGTTTATCTTCATTATCTCGAGTATACTTCGGTGGAACCATTTTTGTTCCATATATATAATCTTCAAGACAATATCCTCTAACAGTAGTTTCTACATGTAATTTCCATAACAGATAATTTGATTCATCAAGCTGTATCGAGATCAACTGACTTTGTGGTTTGATGATTGATTTCATCAAATCTTGGATGGGATCAGGTGGTTGATTCTGACCAGTTGAGACTCTACCACTGGAGACAGTAGCATTGGCTGAATCATTAGGACCAGCCATGACAGACAACAGAAGATGGTTGACCCAAAAATGGTAAGGATTTCTGAATTTAGAAAAAAATGGAATTGTGAAAATAAGGAAACTCTTTATTTGATGACTGAAGCAACCTTAAAAGCTTGAATGATGAGAGCTTTAAGGGGGAACTTGATAAAAAGTTCTAACAGGCCTTTCTGGATGGCTCTCTTATCAAATAATCTTGTTTCTTTACTTTCTTGATCAGCTTTCTTGCAAGATTCAGAATTCTTTTACCACAAAAGCTTCAATGAAAGAACTGTTGTAGCCTGTAATAGCATAGGCGAGGCACTATTCCTTTGTTGTGGCCAACAACTCTCACATGACAAGGTAAAGCTTTTAATGAGAGGGTTCAAATGATGATATCTAACTGATGGACAATAACTTCTGTTAATCAGAGATTATATTTGCACAGGATCAAGCAGAAAATGCTGTAAATCACAAATTCTTGCTCCGATACCAAGTTGAATTCTCGAAAAAATTGGAGAAATGAATTTTTTTATTATTACTGAAAGAGGAATTACAGAAAAACGAATACTGTATGATTCACGGCTTGTAGAATGTCTTTTTATACAGTGAAACAATAAAAACAGGAAATGGGCAAGGCCCATGAGAAAAGAAAATAAAAAGCTTTGAGCCTATCGGGGAGAGTATGTAATAAACAGATGTGTTATATCCATTCATTTCTAACTTACAATTTCTATGCAATCCATTATTATTAACCAATCCAACATCAACTTTAATTTTTAACTATTACATCTTTAATTAGGGTGTTAAGCAACTTTAGCTTTATATCCTTTTACTGACATCATGTTAGTTTTTATACGTTGATTTCATAAAATATAATTTGAAGTATGTATATATTTTTAGTTACTCCATAATTATTAATTTATGTGATAACTGTTAACATTATATATGAACATGGTTAGTTTATAGCGATTTACTGATGAATTAAACATAGTTGGATACACACAGAATTAAATGTATGAGACTATCTTAAAAGATATCTTATGGCAATGACAACAATAAAACATGAAATTACTATATCAATTGATCAAGCAATATCTACGAAGCACTTCAAACATTTTCAATGTAATAACAATTTGTTGCTAATGAGTTATAAAGGAGCATAATAATAGTTGGCAGTCAATAATAGTGTGCTGCAAAGAAGCGTAAGAAATTTGGAAGTTATATGTAGATGCATTATTGTAAATTCATGATATTTTAGTATCAATAATATGACTATACTAATTTATGTAAAGAAAACATGCTAAATTTCATCGTTTTCCTTAGTAAGGATGTCTTTCATATGACATATTTCTTTCAACACAAAAAAATGTGACATTCTGTAAACAAGGAGGAGTTCCATCTGCCTTGGAATAAACAAATACCCAAATATGCCATGGTAAAATTAAAGAAGATTACTTGTACTGTTTTAATAACATGAACAACAACAAAATACAAAATTATTTTATTTTCACACACAACATAGAATCACTTATTTCTGCAATAAACATTAACTTAGGCTCCTAATTAATTTGATGCAGTAAATTTAATCGTTAATCAATATTCAATATTGCCAAGGACCTTTCACGATATGAAGAACTTATTAAATGAATTCATTATTCATTGACGATACACAAACTTCAGAGGTAAAAAGCATACAAACATGTGGGTTTACACAAATCAACATCGCTTTTCAGATTAGGGAAGAAGTAGCAGCCGTGTAAAGCATAAAAGCGGAAATTAAACATACAATAAGGAAATAAGTTGAGATTCTGTACTGTAAGGTAAAAGTGGATGGAAAATAGAGGACTGATGCAACCAGAGACCATTGTATTCAGAAGAATGCCCAATTTCGGTCACCAACATTGCACGGGACTTCATCGAGGAGGAACTCTGCCAAATATTTTTTCAGAGTGTAAAATATTTGGCAAATAAAAGAGGAGAAGGAAAATTGTAAAAGGGGATCTACAAATTATTTTAAAAGATGGTGGTGGATGATGTGAAATTTGGGGAGGTATGTAAAGGAACGACGGTTAGTGGATCTTCATGCGTTATTTAATCAAAATTTAAGAGAAAGAAAGAATGGTTTATTGAGAAGAAAGCAGAGGAACGGTTTGTTATACATTTTGAAATATACGAAGCGGAGAGTCTGAAAGTTGTCTGATTGGTTGCCACGTTGGATGTAAAATAAAATAAACTATGCCACATCAGCAATTCATCCATTTTACTTTCTATTATAGGTAATAGATATATAATTCTCCAACGCGTATACAAACTTCAAACCTCATAACTTCTTCATACGGTGTTTGTTTTACGCAAATCAAATATCTATCTTGACCAGAATTTCGAGACAAACGTAATGACGCAGTCCGTTTCCCTAAATTCTGACTATTAAATTAATTATTATTTAATTTATCCTCTTTTAGTGTTGTTAAAATACAGGGTGTTACATATTACAGTTACACTCGTGGGTTGACGTGTATTGAATTGGTGATAATTCCCCACATCAACAGCTATAAGTTTAAATAACAATAAATAAATTTTGAATTGTGAATATTAGGCTTAGTTCTTAAAATGAAACATAATAAATAAAATTTTCTTTTTAAAAAAGAATTGTACGTTAGATTCTAAAATATAATTGTCAAATACTTACATATGATTAGGAAATTATTTAATGAATAACTGCAGAATCTATTCAATAATACCGAAAAATTGCATAAATGCCTACAATTATTTTTTGAATAATTGCAAATTTATGCAAATTTATTAGCAAATAATTGCAGAAATTTCCGTTTTTTGATGAATACTTGCAGAAACTTTCGTAATTTTTCATTGAATACACTATAAAAAAAGTGTTTTCCAACGATTACTAGTCTTTGCTATGTGTACCAACATTTTGTAACGCTTTCCAACGGGGTGTTTTCAACGGTAGAAAACACATATTAGAAAACATGACATATCTTGTTAACCAAATAATCATTGAAAACCATTAGAAGCCTTTGGCAATTGCTGTTAATAGCGGTTGGTATTTGATGACCTATAATTCATTGATAGTTGTTACTGGCCATTGAAAATCTAGCTATTATTTATTTGTTTATTTATTTTGTATTTAAACCTGCTTTCATCCGTCCACATAAATCAATTAATTACCACGTTTTCTTCATTACGAGCGTGCATACAACAATAAAAACCACATATATAGCCAAACGCAATATTCAATCTAAACTATGCACATGTAATCTAACATACACAATGTAATCTAATATATACAACATTCAAACCAACATCCAACAACATTAAACTTCCAACAAATCCACAAACGAACCCAAATAGATAAAAATAACATACAATCCATCAAAACGTGTAAGCCACATCCTTACCCACTTAAAGCGTATATATACATACAACAAACCATAACAAAATATACCTATCATCACATAACGTCCCCTCCATAACCAATAGATGAAGCGAAACTCACGTGCTGCTTTACAAACTCCGTTAAACGTCGGTTCACCTGCTCCATATGCACCTCACGACGGCAAGCACACTCCTCAAGCTCAGCAATTAGTGCTCGTTACTTTGCGATTTTCGCATTGCCTTAAGCCCTCTAACGCGCCTTTTGAAATGTCTTAGCCTACAAATAAAAATAAATGTCATTATGTTTCCGACATCATAATAAAAAATTTACATAACTTTAATTGAAAATTTCACTTGGTTCATACACCATAGCATCTGTTGTAGGTTGAATCTATGACACACTCAAAAATGGCACCCACCTCATCAGCAGTCAAATCATCTCGTGAAGTGTCCTCCAATAGCTTTGTCTGTGCTTGTTGTAATTTTGATGTAATACAAATATAGTTAAATTTTTAACAACATTATTTCAATTAACTTATAACTTTTATATTAATTATATTGTTCTTACATATGCGGTAGTTGTCTTATTATCATGATCCAAACAGTATGAAATTATGCATGAATAGTTGGTCTGCCGCATCACATGGGTATGAGTAAAAACAACCTAGTACGGCATGAGAGTCTCTCGCTCTCTTTATTTTGTAAGCACATATAAATATACATTATATATTGTTTTATTAACTATCTTTTAATAACTTAGAACTTAAAATACAAAAATATGATAACTATTCTTAATTAATACATTTTCCAAGTCTTCGTGGTGATGTAGGAATGACTTGGAACCACCGCGATGTGGTACAAGGTTCTTGCTTCTATTTGTCGAGTTCCTCTTTGACTCCCTTTGTATATTTAAATTGAAAAAAACATTTTACAGTTCTAATTTATGTATTAAATACACAGATAATTTAAACTATATATGTGATAAACTTGCATTGGACTCCCCATTGCTCCACCATCAGACCCAATCATCCCACATCAGCATTCTTCCAATCAGGCTTCTTGTCTCTTTTTTAGTACTAACTACTATTTCCCTACATTTCTTTGCATTTTTTTGTTCCAGTGGCGCTGCAAAAGGGTATGATCATCTCCTGGAGGTCCAATGTAACAACCCGAAAATCTGGGCCAGTTTAAAATTTTTATTTTGGCCATTTTAGCGAATTTTGATTATTTAAAATGAATTATTTTAAATAATATCGACGTGAAATTTGTTTTGAATATAATTCGAACGTATATATTATACGCGTCGTCGTTAGAATATAAATATTTATATATAATTATAAATAGAATTGAAAATGGCGTGGTAGTTCGATAATTCGATTTCAAACTTCGATTGAATGTACCGGGTGCAAAACAATCCGGATTTTAGTGAAACCGAAAACATTAGGATCTAATTGATAATATCTTTCCAACGAATCCGACAAATCAAAATTTCATAGCAGGAATCAAAAGATATGTCCAGTTGAAAATTCTGAATAGTCGCTATGGAATTCAGGCCCTTAAAATGGACATTTTGCAAACGACCTCGGATTTCGACGAAACCAGTTTTGTTGGATCCGCAGTGTCAAATTATTGCTAGGTTTCAAATTTCATAATTTTTCGAATCAATATGTGAGCGTGGCAAAGGAAAACGCGTTTGACCAGTTTTAGTTGAATTTAACCGACTGGAAATTGGCCATTTTTCTAACGGTCTCAGAATTCGACGAAACTAGTTTTGTTAGGACCGTATCGTCAATACGAAGCTAGAAAATATTTTTTCTGGAATTTTTCTAGTTAGTATGTGACCCCGGTAATTTGAAGTGTGCGTTTAAAATTCAATATAGTGATTTAAATGTAAATTCAAACGGAAACTGGTTGTAACGATCAAGTCAGCTTGCGATACATATCCCATTGTGTTCGGAATGGGGGTGAAACGCTATGGGCGACAGGCGGTGGGCCTCGTTTCGAGGTCGTATGTAAAGGTCAACATATTTGCAAAATTAAATAATAAAAAAAAAAAAAAAATTTTTTTAATTTCCCTCCCTCCCTTTTATTCCTCTGCTTGCCCCCCCCGTTTCAGTTATCAGAAAATAGAAAGAAAAAAAAAAAAAAAAAAAAACCCTAGCAGTAAATCGCGACGCCCCCCCCCCCCCTCGTCTTGACGCCGACGAAGGCGCCCCCTCCACCGATCGAACCCCGAGGCGACGAAGACGCCTCTCCACCGATCGAACCCCGAAGCACGAAGCAGCCCCCCCCCCCCCCCCCGAAGCGCCGCCTTGCCGCCGACGAAGGCGAATCGCCCCCTCCCCCTTCGCAGGTACGATCTTTATTTTATTTCATTTTTTTTTTTTAAATCAAAAAAAAAAAAATTCGATTTTTAAACAGAAAATTAAAACTGTTTATTGTAAAAAGAATAAAACTGAGTTTTTTTAAAAGAATAAAACTGAGTTTTTTTAAAATGTAAAAACTGAAATTTTTTTTTTAGTTAGTTAAAACTGAAATTTTTTTTAAGTATTAAAAACAGAAATTTATATAAAATTAAAAACTGGTTTTTGAAGTAAAGGAAAAAACTGATTTTTGTTTTTAATAAAAAGAAAACTGATAGAAAAAAATATGAAAAACTGATTTTTCTGAAAATATAAAAACTGATTAGGTTTTTTTTTAGAAAGTAATACTGATATTATTTTAGAAAGTAAAACTGATTTTATTTTTAAAAGGTTTAAACTTTAAAATAGAAAAGGCGGAATTTTTATTGAATAGAAGTAATAAAAATATGATTTTTATATTTTTAAAGTATTAAAAATATAATCTTTATAGGATAGGGAATATAAAAATATCATCTTTGTATGTGTAGCGAAATAAAAATCTGATTTTTATTTTATATACGTTGAGATAAAGTGGTGATTTTTATAAAGGTGAAAACTTTATTTTTATAAAGGCGAAAACTTTATTTTTATATATTGAACTTCAGAATAAAAATGTGATTTTTATATATTGAATAGCGAACTAAAAATTCGATTTTTATATATTGAATAGCGAACTAAAAATTCGATTTTTATATATTGAATAGCGAACTAAAAATTCGATTTTTATATATTGAATAGCGAACTAAAAATTCGATTTTTATATATTGAATAGCGAACTAAAAATTCGATTTTTATATATTGAATAGCGAACTAAAAATTCGATTTTTATATATTGAATAGCGAAGTAAAAATGTGATTTTTACGTATGTAGTGAAAGCAGCAACGAAGGTGACAAAAAGGCGAAACGACGAAGACCTCTGCAAATGAAGTGCCGTGGAGCTAGGATAGCTATATGTGAGAATTTCTCACCTTTCAATTTATTTTTCTAGTTATATATATATACTAGGATGCAGACGGTGCTTAGTAGCACCCGACACAATTGTCCACAGACCATGGACTTGTATGTTTGGTTGCATAGACTAGTTGAATTATTTGTTTGAATTGAATTGTTTGGTGAGATAAAATTGATTTGATTGATGTGTGAATGGCGTGGGCCTTCACTGGACCGGGGATAAGGCTAGGCCTTGTCCCGTTTCTAGTATCGTGCCGTTATGCCGCCGAAATTTTCTAAAATATGTTAGAAAAATAAAACTATCATTTTATTGTGTAAATGAATTGAATAGAAATTCATAGGTTGAAATAAAATGTTTTATCGTTAGAAATATAATTTTTAATGTGAATGTGAATAAATATTCATTTACAAACCGGATGGTTTGTTTATGTACACCTATTTGAATGACATTGATTGGGTCGATAAATTTCACACATCGCCCAACTGCACAAATAAAATCTTTGTTTGATTGTTTGAAACCCCACACGGGTGTTAGGATGAAATTTGAAGTTCACTCATCCTGATTGATTAAATATGTCGATCGATTGATTGACAGGCTGTTATAAGCGTTAGATATCTATATTTGATGCTTATACAGTGTAGTGCACTTTGGTTGATGGTTGATTATTTTTCAATGCTATTATATACATGTGATGTATGCAAATCCATATAATTAACTTTATATGGTAATGGATTGGGCCTCATTCCAGTTTTAAAATAGAATATTTGAAATAGAAATATTTGAAATAGAATATTTGAAATTAGAAATTTATGAAGCCGTGTTGATTAGATTGACGCCATTTTGACGTGATCGATATTTATATCGATTTTGAAAGTGATTTCGAAATGAATTGAATTGAAAACGAATTCAAAGTGAATTGAATTGAAAGTGATTTCGAAGTGAATTGAATTGAAAACGATTTCGAAATGAATTGAATTGAAAACGATTTCGAAATGAATTGAATTGAAAACGAATTGAAATTTGAATTGAATAGAAATGAATTTTAAAACGAATTTATAAAGAAGAATTCAATTTTGATTTGAATTGAAAAGGAAGTTGAAATTGCTTTTGAAACGAATATTAAAACTATTTATATAATTCGTTTTAAATAGAAATCGATGAAATATATTATATATATATTATATATATAATATAATGGCCTGAATAGAACGCGCCGCGCCGCGGCAGTTCGTGAATTTCGACCATTTATTTCAAACGGACATTGCGGGAGATCCGACTGTCGGATTCTCCTAAAACCGGAACCGTTGGGTTCGTATCGAAAAGATCTTTCTAACAAATATTAGAAATTAGAAATCTAACGATTGGATTTGGAATTATGTCCAAATCAAATTCGAAAAAGGTCGTTGTAAGTGCAGTTCGATGGCCATTGATGGAAATCGACTGTACGGGCCTTGATAAAATTATTAAAAATAGTAATAATTTATGTAAAATCATAAGAAATGATTTAGAAAGAATTGGGATGAAAAACTCCATATTTGAAAAGATAAAAATAGATTTTTATCGAAATGAACTAGTTTTGAACTAGAATTATAATTCTATTTATTTTTAAATAAATAAATTGAATTTGAAAAGGGTTTTAAAAATAACCAAAATTTCCAATGATTGCATTGGAGTGGATTTGAATCGAAATTGTCTTCGGAATATTTCGATGTTGGAATTCGTGATTATACAGATGTTGTTGTGGAAATTTGAAAGATATATATTTATATCGTTATTTCCAATACGACATTTGTTAATCGTAGAGCTTGATATTGAATATAAGCCGGGATATTTTCTATTCAGAGCCTTGTATTTAAATATCAAATGTGATTTGGGTTTGTCGTGAATGGTGTCTTCACTAACACTGTTCTTGAACCCAGTTGAGAAAAGATTAAATCTTTTTATTTAGATTTAATGAAGTGTACCAATTAAATAATATTTAATTGGAATTGAATCGATATTGATTTTTGGGTTTATCGTGGACAGTGTTTTAAATAACACTCGTTCTTTAACCCGATCATTGATGAAATGTGATTTTGGGTTGTCGTGAACGGTATCTTCAATAATACAGTTCTTAGACCTAAAGGAGTTAAGAAAATCAGAAACTAACTGGAGATTAGTTAAGCTGAATAGTTTCCGAGGTATTGATCTGATGTTGGTTTCGGCCTTCGGGATTCATACTTAGGGAATTGCTCACTTGCTAATTTACAATTAGGGACTGATTGAAATGTGATGTGATTTTGGGTTTATCGTGAACCGTGTTTTAAATGACACTGATTCTTTAACCCAGTCACAGATTAAAACTAAGTGGAGTTTTAATGAATCTTTAGTTAGATTGAAATAATCAAAATGGAGTATCACCAGTTTTGCTCCAGGCGATAGTTAAATCTTTAATTAGATTTGAACGTGAAATGGTAATTAAATTTACCGATAACACTGTGGTGTTAGATATGAAGTATTACCAGTTTTACTTCATGGGATAAATAGGTTGGGATTGGGAAATTAAAACCAATGATTACTTCGGTAAGGTTCGTTAATCTCGACTAGTTGAATCGAAATTCAAAAGAAGAATAAATTCAAGAAATTTATCTTGGATAAAATTAATGGGAACCTTTCCCTATGAATGAGAATATTAGAAACTAACTATCGGTTAGCTAGGCAGAATTGTTTTCTGGATATTGATCTGATGTTGGTTTCGGCCTTCGGGGTTAATATTTGGGGAATTATTCTCTTGATTAATTTACGGTTAGTGACTAATGAGTTGGAATGAGGCGTATGTTGTGTTTGTGTAACACTTTTATAATATATACGCGAGTTATTCGGAAAGACCGGGTTTAACCCATTCTGAATAACTGATACGACGATAAGTCGAAGATGAAGACGATGGTCGAAGACCGGAGGTCTTCACGTCGTTTGGGTGATAACTGATGATCTTGATTGGGCTGTACACCCAAGAAGATGGAAACAGTTAGTGATCGTCCAGACGTACTTGGAGATCGATGGATATGCGGGGTACTAGGTGCCTCCGGTTTCATTCAGACCCAGAACGGACTTGTAAATGGACTGTGTGTCTGACATCGGATTTCATTCTGTGTGACTGATATCGGTTGCATAGGATGGTTTGCCTGTGTGGCATGCTAAGATGCAAATGATCAAGGCTTTTGTTGAAAAGCAAAGTCTTGTGGTGATGATCAAAGCACGGCCTTTGTGGCGTAGCTTTGTGTAACGTTTACCTCGCGTGTTTCACACCAGGTATGAACCAAAAACGGGAGATGGACCTCAGGGAGGACTTGCGTTTCTTTCTAGCTAGAAGTGGCGTCAGTGGTTTTACACGCCCTGACGAGTTTGACTTATGTGGTTGTTGCTGTTGCGAGGCGCCTCGGATTGATCGGTCGTTCTCGAACCGATGGAGTCATTCGTTGGCTCGTTTGCGCCCCAAATGGCGGGGAGACGTATTGTTCAGGCATAATAATCCACATCGGTGGACCGGCCCTGACGATCCAGGGGGCAGTTGCGGCTGTTCCTGAGACATGGTAGGCTAGATTGTCTCGAATCGGTAGAGGACGATCCCTGGCCTCGGTTCATAGACGGAAATCCAATTTCCAAATACGTGACTTTGCGGTTTTATTTGTAAACCTATATATGGTGACATAGTGGGATGGGGCGCTCATGCCGCCTATGATTGATACTTATGATTTGAAGTGTTTTATACATTATGCACTTATAATAGTATCAAATGATTTGTTTTAAACGTATCAAGCATTCTTTGGCTGTTATAAGGGAAAACCCTATCCTCGGCTGCGTTGCATTGTGTGATGGGACCTGGGTCTTATAACAGCTTCATTTTTCTTTATTTAGCATTGCGCTGTTTGTTTTATGCACTGGTATTCTTGGGAGGAAACCCGTTCCGTGTTATACGGCGTGGTCCCTTGATTTACCTAATGATTTAAAATAAAGATTAATAACTGTTTTAGTTCTCACACCAGTCACATGACTGACCTGGAGTTTATTGTTTTAACCTAAACTCTGGGTGCCCTTATTTTGACACGGGCAGCTAGTAGTTTTGGTTTTGCAGATTTATATTCACAGGATCCTGGTTTACAGCTTGAACGATATCCGAAAAGCTTTGTATCCGTATATCTCTTCTAGTTGTGTATTGTATTATTTTCCGCTGCTATGTATTTAAATGTAATTTAAATCTCTGATAATTCTGTGTATTATTCATTTTTACTCTGTATATTCTTGTAATCTGATGCATTGTTGTAATATACAATGAAATGTTCTTTTGTATGCGTTCTGTTTTGTCGTGTTCTCAACGATAGGGCGTTTCGAACGGCCTGGATCGGTTTAGCGACTGGTTCAGACCGAGCGAAATTCCTTGCCGTCACAGTTGGTATCAGAGCTTTGGTTTACAAAGCTCAGAGAACAAGGCACATTAGAACCATACGAAAGAATTCATCAGATAATTGGATTAGTAATACCCAATGGGATGACTCGTTAGAGATAGGATCAGTAGTATCCTAGAACGAGTGTGAAGAGTATATTTTTGAAAATGAAAACAAATTTTTGTTTTGAAAATTTAAATCACTTATTCGTATTTGATGATTTAATTATATTGATGTGGACAATCCAGTATATATAGATTTTGCGTATACGTCTGATCCGCGTGTATTTGAAATTTTAATATATTGGATAGATATAGAATCACACTCTAGTCGCCCGAAGATGATATTGATGATAGCGATCGCATCATCAACATTTATGTTCGAGTTTCGAAGGTGTGATTTCTATATATTTCCATTAGGCTGGTGTGAGAACCAAAAGTTATATAGTTAGAACACCTTGTTGTGAATTGGCATCAAAAACAAGATTTTCAGTATATGTATCAAAATTATGAATTTGATAATCTAATTCACTAATTGATTGATGTTTGTGTTGGTTGTTTATTTGTTTGCTAATTTTTAACCAATTAGCCTAATTGAACCAAATATTGAATTGTATAGGAAATTGGTCGCATTTGCTTGCATATATGTACTTACCTTGAACAGGTCATAGCAAGGAGGCTAGAGCCAGAGAATAAAATTTGTTTGCCCGACAAATAGGTACATGTTTACTACATAATTTCCTGTTTTGTTGGGTGATGATGATTTTGTGAGCCTATTGGCTAGCCGCTTGCCTTTTTCTTTTTCTTTTTGAGATCTGAAGGACCGGGGAAGCTATTCGAAATTCCCCGATGCTCCCGGTGCAGGGGAGGTTATGGCGAAATTTTTCGGAAATTTAGGGTGTTAGCCAAATTTTTGAAATTTTGAAAATTCTCAGAAACTAAAGAGTTGGAGAATGGAAGCCTGACCGATCGTAGAGTTGATTAATCAAACCACTTTCGACTTTGTTCCTTTTCGGGGACGAAAAGTTTTAAGTGGGGGAGATTGTAACAACCCGAAAATCTGGGCCAGTTTAAAATTTTTATTTTGGCCATTTTAGCGAATTTTGATTATTTAAAATGAATTATTTTAAATAATATCGACGTGAAATTTGTTTTGAATATAATTCGAACGTATATATTATACGCGTCGTCGTTAGAATATAAATATTTATATATAATTATAAATAGAATTGAAAATGGCGCGGTAGTTCGATAATTCGATTTCAAACTTCGATTGAATGTACCGGGTGCAAAACAATCCGGATTTTAGTGAAACCGAAAACATTAGGATCTAATTGATAATATCTTTCCAACGAATCCGACAAATCAAAATTTCATAGCAGGAATCAAAAGATATGTCCAGTTGAAAATTCTGAATAGTCGCTATGGAATTCAGGCCCTTAAAAATGGACATTTTGCAAACGACCTCGGATTTCGACGAAACCAGTTTTGTTGGATCCGCAGTGTCAAATTATTGCTAGGTTTCAAATTTCATAATTTTTCGAATCAATATGTGAGCGTGGCAAAGGAAAACGCGTTTGACCAGTTTCAGTTGAATTTAACCGACTGGAAATTGGCCATTTTTCTAACGGTCTCAGAATTCGACGAAACTAGTTTTGTTAGGACCGTATCGTCAATACGAAGCTAGAAAATATTTTTTCTGGAATTTTTCTAGTTAGTATGTGACCCCGGTAATTTGAAGTGTGCGTTTAAAATTCAATATAGTGACTTAAATGTAAATTCAAACGGAAACTGGTTGTAACGATCAAGTCAGCTTGCGATACATATCCCATTGTGTTCGGAATGGGGGTGAAACGCTATGGGCGACAGGCGGTGGGCCTCGTTTCGAGGTCGTATGTAAAGGTCAACATATTTGCAAAATTAAATAATAAAAAAAAAATATTTTTTTTAATTTCCCTCCCTCCCTTTTATTCCTCTGCTTGCCCCCCCCCCCGTTTCAGTTATCAGAAAATAGAAAGAAGAAAAAAAAAAAGCAAAACCCTAGCAGTAAATCGCGACGCCCCCCACTCGTCTTGACGCCGACGAAGGCGCCCCCTCCACCGATCGAACCCCGAGGCGACGAAGACGCCTCTCCACCGATCGAACCCCGAAGCACGAAGCAGCCCCCCCCCGAAGCGCCGCCTTGCCGCCGACGAAGGCGAATCGCCCCCTCCCCCTTCGCAGGTACGATCTTTATTTTATTTCATTTTTTTTTTTAATCAAAAAAAAAAAATTCGATTTTTAAACAGAAAATTAAAACTGTTTATTGTAAAAAGAATAAAACTGAGTTTTTTTAAAAGAATAAAACTGAGTTTTTTTAAAATGTAAAAACTGAAAAAAAAATTTAGTTAGTTAAAACTGAAATTTTTTTTAAGTATTAAAAACAGAAATTTATATAAAATTAAAAACTGGTTTTTGAAGTAAAGGAAAAAACTGATTTTTGTTTTTAATAAAAAGAAAACTGATAGAAAAAAATATGAAAAACTGATTTTTCTGAAAATATAAAAACTGATTAGGTTTTTTTTAGAAAGTAATACTGATATTATTTTAGAAAGTAAAACTGATTTTATTTTTAAAAGGTTTAAACTTTAAAATAGAAAAGGCGGAATTTTTATTGAATAGAAGTAATAAAAATATGATTTTTATATTTTTAAAGTATTAAAAATATAATCTTTATAGGATAGGGAATATAAAAATATCATCTTTGTATGTGTAGCGAAATAAAAATCTGATTTTTATTTTATATACGTTGAGATAAAGTGGTGATTTTTATAAAGGTGAAAACTTTATTTTTATAAAGGCGAAAACTTTATTTTTATATATTGAACTTCAGAATAAAAATGTGATTTTTATATATTGAATAGCGAACTAAAAATTCGATTTTTATATATTGAATAGCGAACTAAAAATTGGATTTTTATATATTGAATAGCGAACTAAAAATTCGATTTTTATATATTGAATAGCGAACTAAAAATTCGATTTTTATATATTGAATAGCGAACTAAAAATTCGATTTTTATATATTGAATAGCGAACTAAAAATTCGATTTTTATATATTGAATAGCGAACTAAAAATTCGATTTTTATATATTGAATAGTGAACTAAAAATTCGATTTTTATATATTGAATAGCGAAGTAAAAATGTGATTTTTACGTATGTAGTGAAAGCAGCAACGAAGGTGACAAAAAGGCGAAACGACGAAGACCTCTGCAAATGAAGTGCCGTGGAGCTAGGATAGCTATATGTGAGAATTTCTCACCTTTCAATTTATTTTTCTAGTTATATATATATACTAGGATGCAGACGGTGCTTAGTAGCACCCGACACAATTGTCCACAGACCATGGACTTGTATGTTTGGTTGCATAGACTAGTTGAATTATTTGTTTGAATTGAATTGTTTGGTGAGATAAAATTGATTTGATTGATGTGTGAATGGCGTGGGCCTTCACTGGACCGGGGATAAGGCTAGGCCTTGTCCCGTTTCTAGTATCGTACCGTTATGCCGCCGAAATTTTCTAAAATATGTTAGAAAAATAAAACTATCATTTTATTGTGTAAATGAATTGAATAGAAATTCATAGGTTGAAATAAAATGTTTTATCGTTAGAAATATAATTTTTAACGTGAATGTGAATAAATATTCATTTACAAACCGGATGGTTTGTTTATGTACACCTATTTGAATGACATTGATTGGGTCGATAAATTTCACACATCGCCCAACTGCACAAATAAAATCTTTGTTTGATTGTTTGAAACCCCACACGGGTGTTAGGATGAAATTTGAAGTTCACTCATCCTGATTGATTAAATATGTCGATCGATTGATTGACAGGCTGTTATAAGCGTTAGATATCTATATTTGATGCTTATACAGTGTAGTGCACTTTGGTTGATGGTTGATTATTTTTCAATGCTATTATATACATGTGATGTATGCAAATCCATATAATTAACTTTATATGGTAATGGATTGGGCCTCATTCCAGTTTTAAAATAGAATATTTGAAATAGAAATATTTGAAATAGAATATTTGAAATTAGAAATTTATGAAGCCGTGTTGATTAGATTGACGCCATTTTGACGTGATCGATATTTATATCGATTTTGAAAGTGATTTCGAAATGAATTGAATTGAAAACGAATTCAAAGTGAATTGAATTGAAAGTGATTTCGAAGTGAATTGAATTGAAAACGATTTCGAAATGAATTGAATTGAAAACGATTTCGAAATGAATTGAATTGAAAACGAATTGAAATTTGAATTGAATAGAAATGAATTTTAAAACGAATTTATAAAGAAGAATTCAATTTTGATTTGAATTGAAAAGGAAGTTGAAATTGCTTTTGAAACGAATATTAAAACTATTTATATAATTCGTTTTAAATAGAAATCGACGAAATATATTATATATATATTATATATATAATATAATGGCCTGAATAGAACGCGCCGCGCCGCGGCAGTTCGTGAATTTCGACCATTTATTTCAAACGGACATTGCGGGAGATCCGACTGTCGGATTCTCCTAAAACCGGAACCGTTGGGTTCGTATCGAAAAGAGCTTTCTAACAAATATTAGAAATTAGAAATCTAACGGTTGGATTTGGAATTATGTCCAAATCAAATTCGAAAAAGGTCGTTGTAAGTGCAGTTCGATGGCCATTGATGGAAATCGACTGTACGGGCCTTGATAAAATTATTAAAAATAGTAATAATTTATGTAAAATCATAAGAAATGATTTAGAAAGAATTGGGATGAAAAACTCCATATTTGAAAAGATAAAAATAGATTTTTATCGAAATGAACTAGTTTTGAACTAGAATTATAATTCTATTTATTTTTAAATAAATAAATTGAATTTGAAAAGGGTTTTAAAAATAACCAAAATTTCCAATGATTGCATTGGAGTGGATTTGAATCGAAATTGTCTTCGGAATATTTCGATGTTGGAATTCGTGATTATACAGATGTTGTTGTGGAAATTTGAAAGATATATATTTATATCGTTATTTCCAATACGACATTTGTTAATCGTAGAGCTTGATATTGAATATAAGCCGGGATATTTTCTATTCAGAGCCTTGTATTTAAATATCAAATGTGATTTGGGTTTGTCGTGAATGGTGTCTTCACTAACACTGTTCTTGAACCCAGTTGAGAAAAGATTAAATCTTTTTATTTAGATTTAATGAAGTGTACCAATTAAATAATATTTAATTGGAATTGAATCGATATTGATTTTTGGGTTTATCGTGGACAGTGTTTTAAATAACACTCGTTCTTTAACCCGATCATTGATGAAATGTGATTTTGGGTTGTCGTGAACGGTATCTTCAATAATACAGTTCTTAGACCTAAAGGAGTTAAGAAAATCAGAAACTAACTGGAGATTAGTTAAGCTGAATAGTTTCCGAGGTATTGATCTGATGTTGGTTTCGGCCTTCGGGATTCATACTTAGGGAATTGCTCACTTGCTAATTTACAATTAGGGACTGATTGAAATGTGATGTGATTTTGGGTTTATCGTGAACCGTGTTTTAAATGACACTGATTCTTTAACCCAGTCACAGATTAAAACTAAGTGGAGTTTTAATGAATCTTTAATTAGATTGAAATAATCGAAATGGAGTATCACCAGTTTTGCTCCAGGCGATAGTTAAATCTTTAATTAGATTTGAACGTGAAATGGTAATTAAATTTACCGATAACACTGTGGTGTTAGATATGAAGTATTACCAGTTTTACTTCATGGGATAAATAGGTTGGGATTGGGAAATTAAAACCAATGATTACTTCGGTAAGGTTCGTTAATCTCGACTAGTTGAATCGAAATTCAAAAGAAGAATAAATTCAAGAAATTTATCTTGGATAAAATTAATGGGAACCTTTCCCTATGAATGAGAATATTAGAAACTAACTATCGGTTAGCTAAGCAGAATTGTTTTCTGGATATTGATCTGATGTTGGTTTCGGCCTTCGGGGTTAATATTTGGGGAATTATTCTCTTGATTAATTTACGGTTAGTGACTAATGAGTTGGAATGAGGCGTATGTTGTGTTTGTGTAACACTTTTATAATATATACGTGAGTTATTCGGAAAGACCGGGTTTAACCCATTCTGAATAACTGATACGACGATAAGTCGAAGATGAAGACGATGGTCGAAGACCGGAGGTCTTCACGTCGTTTGGGTGATAACTGATGATCTTGATTGGGCTGTACACCCAAGAAGATGGAAACAGTTAGTGATCGTCCAGACGTACTTGGAGATCGATGGATATGCGGGGTACTAGGTGCCTCCGGTTTCGTTCAGACCCAGAACGGACTTGTAAATGGACTGTGTGTCTGACATCGGATTTCATTCTGTGTGACTGATATCGGTTGCATAGGATGGTTTGCCTGTGTGGCATGCTAAGATGCAAATGATCAAGGCTTCTGTTGAAAAGCAAAGTCTTGTGGTGATGATCAAAGCACGGCCTTTGTGGCGTAGCTTTGTGTAACGTTTACCTCGCGTGTTTCACACCAGGTATGAACCAAAAACGGGAGACGGACCTCAGGGAGGACTTGCGTTTCTTTCTAGCTAGAAGTGGCGTCAGTGGTTTTACACGCCCTGACGAGTTTGACTTATGTGGTTGTTGCTGTTGCGAGGCGCCTCGGATTGATCGGTCGTTCTCGAACCGATGGAGTCATTCGTTGGCTCGTTTGCGCCCCAAAGGGCGGGGAGACGTATTGTTCAGGCATAATAATCCACATCGGTGGACCGGCCCTGACGATCCAGGGGGCAGTTGCGGCTGTTCCTGAGACATGGTAGGCTAGATTGTCTCGAATCGGTAGAGGACGATCCCTGGCCTCGGTTCATAGACGGAAATCCAATTTCCAAATACGTGACTTTGCGGTTTTATTTGTAAACCTATATATGGTGACATAGTGGGATGGGGCGCTCATGCCGCCTATGATTGATACTTATGATTTGAAGTGTTTTATACATTATGCACTTATAATAGTATCAAATGATTTTTTTAAACGTATCAAGCATTCTTTGGCTGTTATAAGGGAAAACCCTATCCTCGGCTGCGTTGCATTGTGTGATGGGACCTGGGTCTTATAACAGCTTCATTTTTCTTTATTTAGCATTGCGCTGTTTGTTTTATGCACTGGTATTCTTGGGAGGAAACCCGTTCCGTGTTATACGGCGTGGTCCCTTGATTTACCTAATGATTTAAAATAAAGATTAATAACTGTTTTAGTTCTCACACCAGTCACATGACTGACCTGGAGTTTATTGTTTTAACCTAAACTCTGGGTGCCCTTATTTTGACACGGGCAGCTAGTAGTTTTGGTTTTGCAGATTTATATTCACAGGATCCTGGTTTACAGCTTGAACGATATCCGGAAAGCTTTGTATCCGTATATCTCTTCTAGTTGTGTATTGTATTATTTTCCGCTGCTATGTATTTAAATGTAATTTAAATCTCTGATAATTCTGTGTATTATTCATTTTTACTCTATATATTCTTGTAATCTGATGCATTGTTGTAATATACAATGAAATGTTCTTTTGTATGCGTTCTGTTTTGTCGTGTTCTCAACGATAGGGCGTTTCGAACGGCCTGGATCGGTTTAGCGACTGGTTCGGACCGAGCGAAATTCCTTGCCGTCACATCCTTTCCGCTCTATAAGTTGAGAAAATAGAAGTTATACATTTTATAAATAGTTTATAATATATATGTCCTATACATAAAATTAAATAGAAACAAATAATAGTGGAAAAACTAATAAACCGAATGAAAGAAGTACAATGTTTATACACCTATATCGTACATAAATTAAATCTAAACACGAATTGATATTTAAATCATAGAAGTAAGATACACAACAAATCAGTGCATGCCCACATAATGCAATAAGTGATATATCATAATTCAAGAGAGAAAAAATCACATGTTGTAAGTAACATGCATGTCTATTAAAATATAATACGTAAATTGATAATTTAAATTCACACTCACCAAGAAGCCCTACCAAATAGTCTCTCTCACGTTATCCAGAATCTTTGACTACTTTTGTCAACAGGTAGTCATGCAGCTAATATATGGTTGTCGGGAGATAGATCGAACTATACCTGAAGACTCGAGCTCAAAACAATGCTAAATAAACATTTAGTATATAATGACTACTATATATACAACAGATTGTACACAAATGAAATTCAAATTTGAAATAAACTTAATACTTACCCTCCATTGGCTTTTGGTTACAACCAGACAAATGGACGAGCTAGCTCTTGTGATGAGCCACTGCCATCACCAATTGTTAGAGACCAATCCCTCTTTGAGAGGAAGATGGAGATCCAGAGTAAGAAGAGATGCTTCGAATGAAAGATAGACATTTAAATGCTCCATTACATTTAAAAAAACTGGAGGAGATATTTTCTCTAGTTTACAGAGAAATATAGGGATTTTTTCCTCAAGTTTACGTAAATGATCAATTATTAATGTAGTACAGCAAAGCTCTTTAACAAAAACAGATTAAGTTATATTACAATGGTCCAAGATTTTGTAGGTAACAGTTCTTTAAAAGCGACAGGTAACAAAATTTCCCATCATAACATAACAATCATTACTTTTCATCCCACTAAGTTTATTGTTCTTATAATTGAAACATCTAGGAAGATTAGAAGTTATACTATCTGAGAATCTTAATATTTCCACCCATTTTAAAAGTACTTTGATTTGATTATTGTATAGCTCATAGTATGTTTTTGGTTGTTTGTGTCACTTGACTTCATATGAAACTCAAGACAATTACATATTAATTTTATATCACGTCATGATTTCAAATCATCCTTCGTCTTTCCCTTAACATTCAAAATTGTACTAAACACATTATCAAATATGTTTTTCTCATTGTGCATCATGCCAATATTATGACGAATCATAATATTTTTCCAGTAAGACAACTCACAAAATATACTTTGTTTGCACCAACTATAAATCAATGATTTACCGTGAATTTCATTTTATCCTCTGGTTTAATGTATCCTTTGATAACCCTTTATAATTTCACAAATTTCTTCGATCGACAAAACCGTAGATGGTCACAAAGTCTCATGTCTATAAGCTGTAAAAAAAAGCTTATCTGCTCCAAACGGATGACTAATATAAAAAAACATCGACGATAGTCAAATCACGAAATTTTTCTTCCATGAGATAAATAAAATGCTCACGTTTCTTCCAATAATAAGGACAAGCTAGATGTTCGGTCGTACTATAACTTAAGCATTGCATATGCAGGAAAATCGCTAGTTGTCTATAACAAAGAAGAAAACTAGCGAAAGTCCTTTTTTGAAAATACCATACGTTTCCACTCCATCGTACCATATGCTTTTAATTATTTAATCAAAAGAGTTTCGTTATAGCAATTTCATTACTCACTAGTCACTACCTCCTTAATTTGTACATGAATAGATGCTAAAAATTCTCCATGATGATCCCAAAGCAAATAGTTCGACACGAAACTGTACCAGCTCAAATTAACTTTAATTTAACCATTTCTGATATGAAATGCTTTGATAATATGGATCTACTACATGCACAATAGATTTCTTCGTCGATTTTTTTTAAGAAAATATATATAATATAACAAAAGGGATAATCTAGCCATTCTCCAATGGCTCACAAAAACGATTTCCACAGAATGCAGAAACCGTGCACAAACAATGGAAATGGAACAATATGCATGTAAAACAATAAAGACGAACAAAGCCTAGCTTACTCAAAGCATCAGGCTTGGTAAGTGAAGCCTCAGTAGATGGACACCAAAGCAAAGAAAGGCGAAGAAAAGCCCCTATCTCCACATGAAATGTGCATAGAGCTATAGCAACCGACAAGTCCTCTGAGGAATACAACTGGCTAGTCCACATGCTCTGTCAAATCCAAGGTGGCTAGCGAAGCCAAAGAAAAATATCAAATCTCCTAATCCACCTAAAGCCCCAGTTGTACCTACTCCCGTAATCCCACCTAGGATGAAGGGACGAATGCACCATCCAACTCCAAGCAGACCAAAACAAATAACCTATAAACCAGAATCTCCACAACTAGCAAACGACATAGTATCAATGTGGCAGGTGGAAGTGTGAGAATGAGATAAAAATAGAGAACGCATGAAACATTTAAGTAATAAATCAACCAATACCATCCTTGGGAGTGGCCGCTACCAGCATTTACCTTTG
This sequence comes from Allium sativum, assembly GCA_030737875.1. Taxonomy (NCBI): domain Eukaryota; kingdom Viridiplantae; phylum Streptophyta; class Magnoliopsida; order Asparagales; family Amaryllidaceae; genus Allium; species Allium sativum. Next base: position 1,050,138,425 of record CM060916.1, on the reverse strand, counting down.
TTTCTTATACATCTAGCTCTAATCAGTAAAATAAATGTCCATTTCTTCTGCTAATTAAAAAATATGATGTGAATTAAAACCGCACTGACCACTTATTTTTTAATACAATTTTATTGGTAAATATTAAATTAATTTATCATCGACACTTTTTTGATAGGTCATCTTACTTCCTATTACAAAAACATAATTAAATCATAAATCGCTTCAATTTAAATGATTCAACAAAATTTTGACAGCACCTCCCTTTTGTTCCCTGAATTGTACACAACTACACATACATAGGGACATAAAGGAAACACTGTTGAAGTTTTGATAACTTTTTAAAATGAAATGATTTACGAGATTTAACAATATTACTTTGCTTGTAACTTATCTGATACAGGGATAAATCCAACAAATATTGCATATGATGAATATGGACATCTGTTTTATTAAAACAAACAAACACCCACACAATGATCATATATTATACCTATCAGATGGGACCAAAAAACAACCTAAGGGTTCTATAGATATAACATATTACATAATTTATACTTGTTAAAAAAGGGCTTTCAACATTTAAATTAAATTGATTAACATTTAAACCAAATTAAACCTAAATTATAAAGCAAGTATTGTCTAGTTTAACATTTAAAGTGGCTTTTGACTGACAACATCATATATACCACATCCACGTTTTGTGACAATGTTCAGTAGATTTATATTGGGCCAAAAATGGACTGGGTATGACATAGACCGCTGGCACTAACTATAGTATAGTCTAGGACAACAATAATTGTATAGCAATTAGACACTGGAACTTGGATTTCTTTACAGAAATAAAAATCAAAATCGTGGAAATTTTCCACTTTTTGAGTTTTTAGTAATTTAATAACAAGCGACGTGTGTATTAAAAATCAACTTATATCATTGTTTCTATTGTTATTTATCCACGTGAAGCGGCAAATTTTAAACTAATTAAGGCTTGCAAGAAGTTTAATTCCAACCTAGCCATACGTATACGAAGATTATCGCATATACACACTTGTTAAAAACTTTAATTAACTAACAGTATGTTATATAAAATTAATTATTATTTTTTACATTTTATATAATAGGTAAACAAAATTATGCTTTAACACACAAAATAACCCAAACAAGCCCTAAAGCACTAAATTATTTAAATTATATGCACATCAATTTATTATCGTACAAACTATAAACTTGCAATACTTATATAGGATAATAACAATAATTAGCCTTCAATGAATTACATTACACAAACGATGAAGCAATTCAAACACTTAAACTAACAAAATAACCCTAAATTGATAAATTTAGGCAACTAAGGTTTAGGATAATTACTTGATTAGGAGGTAGATACGAAGATGGAGATGAAGAGGGGAAAGTTGGTTGAAGTTGGGGAAGCTCACAGAGGCGGTTGAACTCGACAGTGGCGAAGTGGAGATGGCAGTAGGGAGAACTTTGTTTTTATTTGTAGGAGGAAAGTGAGGAGGAAGAAGCAGGTTTCAGCCTATTGTCTCATTATTTTCCGACAGATACCAACAGTCACAAATGAAAATCTTCCAACGGCTAGCATCGACTCCAAACGGTTTGTTATTTAATTTGTAAATAAATCTAAATATACAACCTATTGGTATTTGTTGGAAAACTACCGTGGTTATCCGTTGCTAAGTTCCGTCAACATATATTATTTGTTCAATAGTGATAATTGTGGAAATTTCTTCACTTTTCGATATAATTTCATAAATGTCTGCAATTTTTTGTTGAATAATTGCACAAATTTATGTAATTATTAGTTTTACTCAGTTCTAGAGACCCAATTTACATAATTTTTTTGACAATGATGTTTTTTCTATTTTGAAACTTAATAATAATTTTAGTAAAAGTATCCATTTTGAATTTGTAACCTTTTGTATCAAAATCGAAGTATTTAACCACTTGAAGAGTGCATGGATATTATTATCATAAGAAAAGAGAAAAAGGAAAAGTCTATACCTTCTTGCTCTTTTTTCTATAAGCACAGTTTTTGAAAGCATATGCTTGCCTTTAGCATAGCTTCATATACGAGCAAGCAACTGTGACTAAACATATCTAAAAAGGGTGCAATATGAAAACCATTAATTGTCCCTATATCATTCCAATGCAAGTTTTACGTATACTTGGTGTTAACCCTCTTTTTACAAAGTCACTACGCGATGAACTATAATACTTGTACTTTACAATCATTAAAAGGGATAACTTGAAGAGATGGTCGAATCAATTGAAAATTGAATATGAACGTAGATATAAAGCTATAAAAGACAAGATTTACTTGAATAACATTCTGGAATGAACTAGTTCGGAAAAGACCTTGGTAAAGTCAGGGATCGGTATACATCTTGACCATAGAACTCAAAGTTCAATTATCAACAAAACAACATCTATGTCTCGAAAACTAGATATCAAATAGAATAATCAAGCTCATGGGACTAAAGGAGCATCAGAGAAGGGCCTTCCTGAGGATTCCACCCAAATTGGGTGCAAGCATAGTGGTCGATATCAGCCACTATGAAGTAGGGTAATCCACGCCCTACTTTTAAGACTGGGTGTTTCGGCTATAGTGGGTCTTCTTGCGCAATTTCATGTCAATTCATCCTCTGTTAGAACTATAAATATAGCTCCATAAGCTCTAAAAAGGGAGAATCTTCTTCTCTTCTCCACGTGGAAGCTCTGTCGTTCCTTGGAAACAAGAACATCTTCCTTCTCCTCCATTCATTCAAGCAAAGAACTACATATTTAATCAACGATATGAATAAAGATTACTTTAAACGAACATATGTTGTAATATACCGAACCACTATAAAATTGTGCGCTCACTGCTGATTTCTTTGCTTTTTGTTATAATTCTATAACAGAATCTATGGTTCTGGATCATTGATTGTAATCTATGGTGTGGTTATACTCAATCAAGTGTTAGTATTTGTTTGACCAAAAATGTATCTTACGTTTTGATGCATTACATAAGGGGCCTCTTAAATTTAAAGCTTAAGAATCCAGATTTGAACATGGAAAATGATAGTAATGGATAGGAAGAAACTTGGATCTCCTATAAAAGATATGAGGGGGCTAGGAGAGTTCCTTTGGGAGCAAACCTTTCATTTACATGACGAGGGAGGATATGCAAAATATTGTAAACCAACTATATGATTGTCGGTTAGGCAGAAGGACATGTTAAGAGGACTGGAAGAAACGATAAAAAACTTTCTTACAAAGCCTTAACTCGCCTTTTTACAAGGTAGTCACACATCGAATTTTGGCTGTTGAAGTGCTTCAAACTTGAATGCGAACTTTGGAAAGTTTTGACCAATTGGATGAAGTCGCGGGATTCTTGAAAAATTCAGTAATTTTGTTAAGTGTTTCGGGAGTGGTATAACTCATGAAAACAGGGATAGATATTAAGATCATAGAAAACCATTAATTTATATAAGAATTAACACTGATAAGCAATCAAAATGAGCACGAATGGATGTACGAGTTCCTGAAAGTAAGTTGATCAATATTATTCATATATAGCAGTGCATAGCTCCACACCCCCCCTCCCCGAGAGAGCAATATTATTCATATGTATGAGTTCCTGAAAGTAAGGTAAGATGATCTATCAAGGCATATGTGGTTTGAGATGAGCATGCTTTGGTACTACATTTGTGCTCTTGCAGCATTCCCTGCAGCTCCCGGAGTGTATGGGTTTGGGAATGCAACATGCATAGGCGTAGCCTCGTCTGTGCCCAATAATTGGTCTCGGACGGATTGCTCGATACCCAATCGTCCTTGCCAAACTTGTAAAATCAGTGATATATATCTCATTTTTGTTATATAATGTCCTATAAGGCCTGGATCAACTATGCTTTATTTTTACTATTCTTAAATTCAAGTACTCACCGGCTATGGTCTCAAAATTGGAAAGGACGGTAGCAACCAAAACAAGACAATTTTTAACCAAAGTTTTCACTGAAAAGTCCATGATCGTATTGCTTAATATGGTGTTGTAAGATGAAGAACTCTAATGAAAATGTTGCTTTGTTTATAAGCAAAAAAATAAACTAGTAAGCGATCAATACGGATTGTCATGCATTTATTTTGGTAGGACATGCTGAGTCATTGTATTAAACAAACCTAATTTCCTAAACACCAATTACCTAGTATATCATATCATTACGGCATCTAGTCACTTTGACTGTTTAATATAATTGGATTTTTAATTTATTTAATGGCACTTTGAAAATATCAACGTACTTCTACTTATATTTCCCTGATTATTTTTCACTGAGTAACCATCTTATGCAAATAAATAATATTGGAAATGAAATTCTTAATGTTCTTATTCCTTTTAGAAAAGGTATATTATATGCCGATATTTTATATCAACTTATATGGTTTAACAATTAAAATTATTTTCAGTTTTCAAATTCTCTGTAATTTAATGCACGATTCTAAAATAATGTAAAATATGTTGTCCATACTGTTAGAAAATTTTCAAAACATGGTTTTGCGCATGGGTTTTGTTTTTGAAGAGGGAAGAAAAAAGAAGAAGGAATAGGAAAATGTATTAGTCCAATATCATGAAATTGGAAGAGGTATGCCACTACTTAAGGGGACTTCTCACAAGTGTGTTGGGGCCTTGGAGCACCCAAATGTTTACTTCATTATGAGGAGGGAGACCGTGCATCAATATACCACATACACGCGCCGCCGCCGCCGTCCGACCGACTGAACCAGGTCGGGTGCGATTGGGGGTTGTAGGTCCGATCCAATAATAATATTTTGGACGGATATTATAAATGGTGATGGGCCAAATTTAAGCCCATTATGGAACCAAATTAAATTTAAATTGAGGCGTGATTTGTAATGTTTTATGAACGTCACAAAGTGGCACTGCGATTCATACTTGAATGATGCGATGTTTCTAAACTGAAACGGATTTGACCGTTACAAAGGTCATGGTTGTTCATGGATAGACACTTTCATTTGCTGGCTATAAATATCCACGCATAGGAGCATTTCAAAATAACTTGAAATTTATCTTCTACTTCCTTTGAAAACTGCGATGTCGTTAAAGCGTTTCAAACGCTATGAATTCGTAATGCCTACAGGGTGTTACAAAATCCAGAATCGTCGCAAATTTTAGTTACTTCTCCTCTTCATTCTTCTTATTCTCTTGTGTCATCAGAGATTATAAACTAGAGTGTTCTTGATTGGATCAAAGTCGTACTAACTTTGAATCCAATTTCGCTATTCCAAGGCTTTATTGAATCCTAAAAGTCAATAGTTCGATAACCCATTTGTACCGGGTGGGTTGAACTATTGTCCAAAAGAATCTACGCTATAGATCCTTAAAGTCTGAAATACGACATTCATTATCATCCAATAGTCTCAAACCGAAAAATTTCCAGCAAATTTTCAAACAATATCTTCAGCCATGGAAGGTTTGAGCGCGCTACAAGTGATGAATCGACATTTGATGAAATTGGACTGTTTTAATGGAGAAAACTTCGCTTGTTGGCTAGAGACAAATAAGTTTTTTCTGACCACTATGAAATTGTTCTATATCTTGGAAGACAGATTGGAAATTATACCGGAAAAAACCGCTGACGAGGATGTCAATCTAAAGTCAAAACGTGCAAAGCGCAAACAAGACGATTTTCTATGCAGAGGACATATTCTAAATGCATTGTCTACTTCAGTCTACAATGCTCATAGGACCTTGGAAATTACAAAGGACCTCTGGACTGCTTTGGAGAGCAAGTATCACATATCCGAAGAAAGTAACAAAAAAATTCTTATTTGTAATTTTATGGATTTCAAAATGTTCGCCAACAAGTCTATAGTTGGACAAGTAAGTGAAATACTACTTTTGGTGAATCAACTTAAAGACGCCGGTATTTTTCTCCTTAAATCTTTTGTTGTTGGAATTATTATTTCAAGACTCCTGAATTCTTGGAATGATTATAAGGAAAAAATTGAAATATGAGGAAACAAATTGTAGTGTTGATGGTTTACAGTGTCATCTTGTTATTGAAGAGGATTCTCGCGAATGCAAACTAGATGATAATTGTAACACCTCGTATTTTCTGTGAATATTAAAATAACGAATTAAAGAATGCTTAATTTTAAAAGTGAGAATTAATTAAAATGGGTAGCGCCATTGCGTTCGTCTCGGAATTCTGCTAGAGATAGAGTCCGTGTTTGCATAAAACGGATACAGTATGAAGAAGTTATGGAGGATAGTAGCTTTAAGTTTAAATCAGAATTAAATAAATAATTAATAATTCAAAATTCAAAATTTAAACCAGTGAAAAGAAGTGGGCATGAAAATTCCCATCAGAGGGTGTCGACCCCCTTAAGGGGGTGTCGACACAGGTGTTGACCCCCCTATAGGGGTGTTGACATAGGTGTCGACCCCTCCATGTAGGGGTCGACCCCTGCTGGCTGTTCTGGACAGTGACGATTTTCTGAGTTTTAGGGCTATGTGGCGACTTCTAATTGGCATGATGACGCATTTTCTTGGACTGCATGGTTTGGATGGATCCTATGTTGATCTAAAGGCTATAATTAATCCTACACATCTATGTAAGTACACATAAACCTAAACCCTAACCTCATAACCCTATTCTATGATGCCACCATGTTGTCCATCTCTAAACTAGCCTAGCCTCCTTTTTCTCCAAAATAGAAATCAAATTGGAGAGCTTCAAATTAAAGTAAAGATTTTCCACTTCAATCAACAAAGAGAGATTAGAATCGCTACAATGTCAAATAATTCTCCCTTTCTAATCCTATCACTGCAAGTTCAGTTATTATTAAGATTCGAACACATAATAGAAATCATGACTTTAATGAATCGAATCTAGAACTATGCCTAATTGTAATGATAACCAATTCTGATTCATTCTTGTTCTTTTGTCAAATCTAAGATTACCTATGCCTATGAGACTGTTACTAGTGATACAACTGAATCTATCTTGTTGTACATCAAATTGGTGATTCTTTTATGTTAATCTCAATCGAATCTCTAAGCCTATGATGTAACTTGCTCAGTATGCTAATATTTATTGTTAATGTACAACAAATCTATTGGAACCATGACTCTTGTGTTTGGAACATCTTTGCATGCTTATTCTCTTATGTCAATTCTAACGTTTCTTCTCTATTCCCCTTTTCGTTTTATTTTATGAATACTAGGTTCATTTAGAAACCTAGTTTGAATCTTATTGTATATGCGATTGTAACGCGGGGAATTGGGTATAAATTATTGGAGTAATTTTGGACATAACAAGTAAATGAGACATAACTTGAATTGACTACACTTGTGGATAATTGACATATAAACTTGGGCATGTACGGTAAATATGTAATTTGGCTAAAAGATGAACATGCCTAACCCGAGGTTAGATTGAGTTACATTGTAAGGCTGGCCGGAACCGCCCGGCACATCCAGCGACTGCAACAACAGATCTAATGTGAGAGGTTAGCTCATTAAGACCCAAAACCCAAGGTTAGAATGAGTTTGCAGCAAAAGTCTGCCCGGAGCCGCCCGGCACATCTAGCAACCGCAAACAACAGTTCTAATGTGAGAGGTTGTTGCATTAATGAATGAATTAATGTACAGACATGCTAAGAATGGTAGGTTTAAGTTAACATAGGAAACACTTAACCAATTCAACATGTTAATTAAACAGATGGGTGGGGTTAGGTTAAATTGAGAACACTTAACCGTTACAACATGTTGGTTAGGAAACCCTAGCAACGGGGATCCATTTCAGCAGTAACCCACATAGACGTATCACAGTACCCTGAACTAGGCAGGGTGGGGCACGATTAATGGGCTGATTATAAGCGGTCAAAATAGCGAAGGGTGGTGCGTCAGTGTAGGTTCTGATGGAGTATGGGCGTGCACGTACTCAGGAGTAGAAAAATCAGGCACTGGGCATCAGTAGTTATACACTGTGCATCTTGGATTTTGTCGGGTCGCTATTATAGGGATTGATACACCCCATGGTTGGTCCAGCACAAGTATCTACAAACAAGCAGGGCCGAATGACATAAGTAATAAATACATGCGAGTAGAAGCTGATCGATAAAGGGATCATTTTATTATGAACACATGAGGCTAGTTGAAACAATTGTTAGTAGGTGTAGAGAAATAGAAATGGGTGCAATAGCATATTCAGTTTATCTTGCCTTATGTTATCTTGTTACTATGGTATTGTCTTATATTCGGTTTATTCATGTCATGATCCTTTTTCTTGTTTACATGCTGAAAATCACCGCGCTTACCAGGCTTTATGCCTGACCCGTTTTCTTTCATCTTCTTTTCTTCCGTCCCCCCCCCCTCCCTAGGTCCACAGGTAGGGAATAATTCAGCTTAGTTCAGACCTTTTCCAACTTGAAGAGAGTAGATGTATTGCTTGGATTCTCTTTTGTTAGGCTATGGCCGTGGTTACACTTTTATTGGGGATTTATGCTGCTTTACTACTTTTTTACGCTTCTTTATGTATTTGGAGTTTTGAACCAAGACAGAAGTTTTATTATAATGATTTGGAAGTTAGGCTTTGAGACAATGGTTGTAACATTTTGACTAAACCACGCTGCTTATGAAACAATTCCAATTTTTCCGCTGTTTGTATGGCTGTCTTGTAAACTATATGTATCATTTACCTACAGTGCTTCACCGAAGTTAATGTATTCCCTTTGTGAGTGACCTTAACGGAGGTAGGGTGTTTCACTTGGTATCAGACTGATGGTTACCAGATCAGATAAAAGTTTTTGATACTATTTTTCAAAAAAAAAGTTTTAAAGAAGCATTTTCAAGAAAAGTGTTGTTTTAATTTAAAGGCATATTCCCCAAAGCCATATGTACTATCTTCCTATCCTTTGTTTTGAATCTTTTCTTTTCGTTTCACCATGTCTGGGGATCTTAATCTTCGAGAGGGAGTCACAATAACCGGATGGTTCCGTAGGTATTTGGTTGCCATGGCACCCGCTGAAGGCCAAGGAAAAGTTCTTCCAACTATACCTATCGTTCCTCCTCCTCCTCAGTGTGTTAATGCTTTCTCTAAGATTTGTAGAGACTTTCGAGCTATGGGCGGAAAAAACTTTAATGGGACTGAATCATTCGTGGAAGCAAGTAACTGGCTCTAGGAAACAGAAGATTTGTTTGTTATCTTCGAAGTGGACGATAGGCAGAAGACAAAGTTGGTTGTATGGTTACTTAAGGACGAAGCCTCTTTCTGGTGTGAAGTTACTAATGCTGAGAGACCAGTTGAGAATTGGGACGATTTCAGAATGAGGTTTGGAATGAAGTTCCTCTCGCAAGCTGAACAAAGCCTACAGGTGGAGAAGTTCTTAGCACTCAAACAGGGAAGCCTATCAGTTAAGGAATACGTCAACAAGTTCAACCAGCTGGCTAGATTCAGACTGGAGTTGGTAAACACTCCATATAAAAAGGCTCTGCGTTTTTCTAAAGGGTTAAATCAGCCATTGCACGACCTAGCTATATCCTATATACCTATGGGCGCGACTTATGAGAGTAGTGGACATGGCACTGTTACATGAGGAAAGCAAGGATGGGAAGAAAGAGGTGAAGATGGAAGAACCTCTAGACAAGAAAGTGGACGGATCGCAGAATAAGAAGACGGATTCCAAGAAGGGCGGGAAGAATAACAAACCCCGTGACAAGAGGACGTGTAATTTTTGTGGCATACCTAGACATCTGGTTAAGGACTGCCGAAAGAAGAAGAGGAAGATGGGTGATTGCTTTCAGTGTGGCGAGGCAGGACATATGGTTAAGGATTGCCCAAGAAGGCAAGGGCAAGGGCAGAGGACAGGATCTACTTTTGGAGCACAGATTCATGCTCTCACAGCACCTACGCAAGAAAGAGGTACAAATATTTCTGTTAAGAGTTTAGTTTATCTTTCTGATCATCCTGTTCGTACTCTTTTTGATTCTGGCGCATCGCACTCTTTTATATCTACTATTTAGTTGAATCTCTACACCTAGATACCAGTATAGTAGAGGATCCCATGGTTGTTTCAAATCCAATTGGGGGTTCAGCTTATTTATCAATGGTTTGTTTGGATTTCGAAATTTCTATACTAAGCGTTGGGTTTAGATGTAATGCTTACGTTTTGGGTTTCACAGGCCATGGGTTGATTCTAGGCATGGATTGGTTATCCAGTAATGGTGCCATCCTCGATTGTGAAAAGAGAGTGGTTAGACTTTTGACTCGCCTCGGTAATACTCTCGAAATCTCTTATAATCCTATGAATTATGTTGTGCTTAGCTACATAGAATCTCTTGATGCGTCTGCTGAAAATTTGCAATCTGTTAGAGTAGTCCATGAGTACTCGGATGTCTTTGAAGAAGTGAAGGGTTTACCTCCAAAGCGAGAGATAGATTTCCGTATATACCTAGTTGATAATGAAAAACTAGTTGCTTTACCTGTTAGACACATGGTACTAAGGGAAAGGAAGGAGCTCAGCAAGCAAGTTAAAGAGTTGCTCGAAAAGGGGTTCATAAGGCAGAGTGTTTCTGAATGGGGTGCTCCAGTAGTATTCACAAAAAAAGCGGATGGTTCACTTCGCCTATGCATGGATTACAGGGAGCTAAACAAGCTGACCAAGAAGAATAGGCACCCACTTCCAACAATAGACGACTTGTTCGACCAGCTCGTAGGTGCATCAGTTTTCTCCCAACTAGATCTGGCTATTGGATTTCATCAGCTAAGAGTGGCAGAAAATAGCATAGATAAGACTACGTTCAGGACTCCGGATGGTTTCTTCGAATGGCTTGTCATGCCCTTCAGTTTGACAAATTCACCCGCCTATTTGGTAGACTTGATGAGTAGGGTGTCTAGGGAGTTCCTTAATAAATTTATAGTAGTCTTGGTGGACGACATTTTTATTTTCTTAAAAAGTGAGGAAGAACATGCTTTGCATTTAAGGAAAGTTATGGATACTCTTTGAGCACATCGGCTGATAGTAAAATTCTCCAAATACCATTTTTGGAGAGAAGTAAGGTTTCTTGGACATGTGGTGTCCAAAGAGGGGATAGCTGTGGATCCTGCGAAAGTAGTGGCGGTGCAAGATTGGAAGATTCCAAGGAATGCAACTGAAGTACGAGGTTTTCTCGGACTAGCGGGCTATTACAGAAAGTTCATTAAAGACTTTGCGAATATCTCAGCCCCACTTACTAGATTGACGAAGAAGAGCCTAACTTTTGCTTGGGGATTTGGACTGTGATGTTGCTTTCCAACGATTGAAGAAGGCTCTAACAATAGCTCCAATTCTGACATTGTCTGATGGAAGTAAAAAGTTTACAGTATACACAGATGAATGCGGCACGGGGTTAGGCGCTGTCTTGAAGCAAGAAGGTAAGGTAGTTTGTTATGGAGGAAGGCAACTGAAGGTATATGAAAATAACTACCCAACTCATGATTTGGAATTAGCCTCCATTGTTTTCGCTCTTAAGTCATGGCGTCATTACCTTCTAGAAGAAAGGTTTGAATTGTTTACCGACCATAAATCGTTAAAATACCTTTTCTCACAAAAAGATCTTAACTTAAGACAGCAAAGGTGGATGGAATTTCTTGCCTCATACGACTTTTAGATTGCTTATACCCCTGGCAAAGGTAATGTGGTTGCAGACGCGTTAAGTAGGAAAAGGTTGACCTTAAGTCCTCTCTTTGTAGAAAGGCAAAACTTGGAGTACATAGCAACCTTTGACTTTAGACCCTCCTTTGAGTTTGTACCAGGTTTGTTAGCATCGCTAGAGGTGCGGCCTACGCTTTTGGACTCAATAGGAACCGCGCAATGTAAAGACCCTCAGATAGTTGATGTGATGGATAAGTTAATTAAAGGTGAGACTTCTAGTCACCTTAATAGATACTCCATAGATGACAAGCGTTGGTTTAGACGAGATGGAAGACTATGTGTCCCACAAGCAAGGGATTTGGTGAAGACAGTTCTTCAAGAAGCACACCATTCTAAGTTGACCATACACCCAGGTGGAGACAAGATGTATAAAGACATAAAAAGGGTTTTCTTTTGGAATGGCATGAAGAGGGATGTAGCTGAATTCATCTCTAAGTGCTTGATATGCCAACAAGTCAAGGCGGAGCAAAAGAAGCCTGGTGGTCTTCTTCATCCTCTAGAGGTCCCATAGTGGAAATCAGATAGCATTTCGATGGACTTTATAGATGGGTTCCCTAGGTCAAGAAGGGGCAATACCAGTATTTGGGTAATAGTTGACAGGCTCACTAAAAGCGCTCACTTTATACCTGTTAAGAGTAGGAGGACTGCCTCATCATTAGCATCCATTTATCTTAAAGAAGTAGTTCGACTGCATGGGATACCCTCTAGCATAGCAAGTGATTGAGATCCTATCTTGGAAGAGTTTGCAAGAGGCTGTAGGCGCATAGCAAAGCTTAAGCACTACCTATCACCCTCAAACCGATGGTCAGACTGAAAGGGTGAACAGAGTATTAGAAGATCTTTTGAGATTGTGCATTATTGATTTTGGGGGAACTTGGGAAGATCAACTTCCTTTGGTGGAGTTCTCCTACAACAATAGCTACCAAGCCACCATAGGCATGGCACCCGTTGAGGCTTTATATGGAAGACCATGCCGATCACCAACTTGTTGCTGGCAATCTACAGACAAGCTCGTACTTGGCCCCGACATGATCAGAGAAACTTCAGAGAAGGTGGACTTGATACGAAGACGAATGAAGACCGCAAAAGATAGACAGAAGTCCTATTGGATAAATGAAGGACCGACCTTGAGTTTGAGGTTGGGGACAGGGTTTTCCTTAAAGTATCTCCTTTGAAGAATGTCGTTCGCTTTGGATCCATAAAGAAATTGGCACCAAGATTTGTAGGGCCATTTCCTATCATTGAGAGGATTGGGACGATGACTTTTAGAGTAGAGCTGCCCGAAATATTGGCAGGAGTTCATAATGTTTTTCATGTTTCTCATCTAGGAATGTGTTTACAAGAGTCTGTGGAAGCTGTAGAGCCAAGCATACTAGAGGAAGCAGAAGTGGAACGAGAAGCGATGGTGAGAATAGTTCCCACTCGTATCTTGGGAACAGAAGTTAGAAAGCTACGCAATCGTGAGGTCAAGCTAGTTAAAGTACAATGGAGTGACACTAAGGAAGACGCGACTTGGGAGACTGAAGACAAAATACGCGCAGCCTACCCTTCTATTTTTTAGGGTACATCCTTGATCTCTTTTTCCATAAGATTATGCATGCCTGTATCTATCTTTTAAGTATATCTCCTCGATCATATTCTTGATCCTTAAGTAGAAACCAATGAATGTAAACATGAATTTAGAGCATGTTATGATTGATAGTTGCAAGTGGTCTCTAGTTGTTGCAAGTGGTCGCATATACACACACATTATGTACGAGATCGGCCCTGTCACATTCATATTGCATATGCATATACGTATTTGTATATGGATTAAAATTGATGTGTTATCATATGGATGTTGCATTTGTATGAATGATTGTGCACTCATGTAGAAGCTATAAAGTACGATTTGGAATAATTGCATACATGATGGACTCATGGCACTGACATAATTCGCATTAAGGAGGTCAACTAAATCAGTAGACCGCCTGATTTTGCCTTAGATACGGACATATACGCACACTATGCATATAATCATGAAAGCATTAGAAATCTTTTTAAGGACAATGGATGCCTGTGATTGGTGGTTGAGTAGATGGATGTTAGGATACATTCTTCTTAACTCAGAGATTTCAGGGACGAAATCCTTTAAGGAAGGTAGAATGTAACACTCCATATTTTTTGTGAATACTAAAATAACGAATTAAAGAATGCTTAATTTTAAAAGTGGGAATTAAGTAAAATGGGTAGTGCCATTGCATTCGTCTCGGAATTATGCTTGAGATAGAGTCCGAGTTTGCTAAAATGGATACAGTATGGAGAAGTTATGGAGGTTAGAAGATTTAAGTTTAAATCAGAATTAAATAAATAATTAATAAATCAAAATTCGAAATTTGAACTAGCGAAAAGAATTGGGTGGGAAAAATCCCGCCAGAGGGTGCAGTCCCCCTTAAGGGGTGTCGACACAGGTGTCGACCCCCTATAAGGGAGTGGACATAGGTGTCGACCCCCCTAGGGGTTGAACCCTGCTGACTATTCTGTACAGTAACGATTTTCTCGGTTTTAGGGAGGCGACTTCTGATTGGCCTGATGACGCATTTTCTTGGATTGGATGGTTTGGATGGATCCTTTGTTGATTTAAAGGCTCTAATTAATCATACACATCAATATCAGCACACATAAACTTAAACCCTAACCTCATAACCCTATTCTATGATGCCACCATGTTGTCCATCTCTAAACTAGCCTAGCCTCCTTTTCACCAAACAAGAAATCAAATTGGAGAGCTTCAAATTAAAGTAAAGGTTTTCCACTTCAATCAACAAAGAGATATTAGAATCGCTACAACGTCAAATAGTTCTCTCTTTCTAATCCTATCACTGTAAGTTCAGTTATTATTCAGATTTGAACACATAATAGAAATCATGACTGTAATGAATTGAATCTAGAACTATGCCTAATTGTAATGATAACCAATTCTGATTCATTCATATTCTTTTGTCAAGTCTGAGATTACCTATGCCTATGAGACTGTTACTAGTGATACAATTGAATCTATCTTGTTGTACATCAAATTGGTGATTCTTTTATGTTCAGTTCTATCGAATCTCTATGCCTATGATAAAACTTGCTCAGTTTACTCATATTTGTTGTTAATGTATAACAAATCTATTAGAACCATGATTCTTGTGTTTGGTACACCTTTACATGCTTATTCTTTTATGTCAATTCTTGCATTTCTTCTCTATTCCCCTTTTCATTTTTTTATGAATACTAGGTTCATTTGGAAACCTAGTTTGAATCTTGTTGTACGTGCGATTATAATGTGAGGAATTGGCTATAACTTATTGGAGTAATTTTGGACATAACAAGCAAATGAGACATAACTTGAATTGACTACACTTGTGTATAATTGACATATAAACTTGGACATGTGTGGTAAATATGTATTTTGGCTAAAAGATGAACATGCCTAACCCGAGGTTAGATTGAGTTGTGGTGTAAGGCTGCCCGGAACCGCCCGACACATCGAGCGACTGCAATAATAGATCTAATGTGAGAGGTTAGTGCATTAAGCTAGCCACAAAACCCGAGGTTAGAATGAGTTTGCGGTAGAAGTATGCTCGGAACAGCCCGGCACATCCAGCAACCGCAAACAACAGTTCTAATGTGAGAGGTTGATGCATTAATGAATGAATTAATGAACAGACATGCTAAGAATGGTAGGGTTAAGTTAACATAGGCAACACTTAACCAATGCAACATGCTAATTAAACAAATGGGTGGGGTTAGGTTAAATTGAGAACACTTAACCGTTATAACATGTTGGTTAGGAAACCCTAGTAACGGGGATCCATTTGAGCAGTAACCCACATAGATATATCACGTTACCCTAAACTAGGCAGGGTGGGGCACGATTACCAGGCTGATTATAAGCAATCAAAATAGCGGCAGGTGGTGCGTCAGTGTAGGTTCCGACGGAGTATGAGCGTGCACGTACTCTGGGGTTGAAAAATCAGGCACTAAGCATCAGTTGTTATACACTATGCATCTTGGATTGTGTTGGATCGCCATCATAGGGATTGATACACCCCATGGTGGGTCCAGCACATATATCTACAAATAAGCGGGGCTGAATGACACAAGTAATAAATACATGCGAGTAGAAGTCGATCGATAAAGGGATCATTTTATTATGAACACATGAGGCTAGTTGAAACAATTGTTCATAGGTGCAGAGAAATAGAAATGGGTGCGATAACATATTCAGTTTATCTTGCCTTATGTTATCTTGTTACTATAGTATTGTCTTATATTCAGTTTATTCATGTCATGATCCTTTTTCTTGTTTACATGCCGAAAATCACTGGGCTTAGTAGGCTTTATGTCTAACCTATTTTCTTTCGTCTTCTTTTCTTCCATTCCCACCCCCCCTCGATCCACAAGGAGGGAATACTTTAGCTTAGTTCAGACCTTTTCCAGCTTGAAGAGAGTAGATGTATTGCTTGGATTCTCTTTTCTTAGGCTATGGTTGTGGTTACACTTTTATTGGGGATTCATGCTGCTTTACTACTGTTTTATGCTTCTTTATGCATTTGGACTTTTGAATCAAGACAGAGGTTTTATTGTAATGATTTGTATGGTTGGTTTTGAGACAATGGTTGTAACATTTTGACTAAACTACGCTGCTTCTGAAATAATTCCAGTTTTTACGTTGTTTGTATGTCTGCCTTGTAAACTGTCTATATCTTTTACCAATAATGCTTCACCGAAGTTAATGCATTCCATTTGTGAGTGACCTTAACGGAGGTGGGGTGTTTCAGTAATCTGCAAACTAAGTCTTAGCCTAAGGCAAATAATAATGAAATTACTGATAAATTGAAGCCTAAGAATGAGACACAGTTAAAGAAGAAAATAATTCTAAGAATAAAAAGAAGGGTGTTTGTTATTATTGTAACAAACCCAGCCACTATGCCCGAAACTATCATCTTCAAAAGAAACAATAAAAAATGAATGTGGTCGAAGAAAATCTTGTGGTTGTTGTGCAAGAGGCAAACTTTGTTAGTGGCATTGATAATGATTGGTTGCTCGATATTGGAGCAACCATTCATTTTTGCAAAGATCATAATCTATTCAAGACATATGAAGAGAATAATGGAGAATACAGTGAAGTTACTAGTGCAAACAAAGTTACAAGCAAAGAACTGGGAAAAGGCACAAATGAACTTACGTGCACCTCTGGGAAAGTTCTTACATTAGTCAATGTATTTTACGTACCCGATATGTGCAAGAATTTGATTTCTAGATACCTTTTCAACAAAAGAGGATTCAAGGCGGTGTATGAGCATGATAAGTTAGTGTTTTCCATGAACAACAAATTTATTGAATAGGGATATTCTTATGACGGCGTGATTAAGTTGAATCTAGAAAAGAAATCTTCTACATATGTTATTGATTCTATTAATTTATGTCATGGTAGATTAGGACATGTTAATTATAAATCTCTTAAAAATATGCATAAATTAGGATTAATTTTTGATTGTGATTTCGATTCTATCTCTAAATGTAAATATGTATTCAAGAAAAATACATCGGAAATCCTTTAAAACTATTGAAAGGAAAACTAGTTTGCTTAATTTGGTATATAATAATGTGGGTGACTGAAAAAGTCATATCACAACCAATTTTATATAACATTTATTGATATTTATACTAGATATGCATATGTATATCAAATGAAATCTAAAGATGAGGATTTTGATAAATTCAAAATTTACAAAGCAGAAATCAAAACACAATTAGGGGTTAAAATTAAAGTGTTACATTCAGATCGTTGTGGTGAATATTTTTCAAATGAATTTACTTTGTTTTGCAAACAAAATGGAATAGTTCACCAATGTACCGCTCCATATACACCACAACAAAATGGAGTTGCTGATTGGAAAAATAAAACTTTCGTAGAAATGGTTAATGCCATGCTCATAAGTTCTAATTTACCTTATAGCCTACGAGGTGACGCTATGCTATCTTCATGTTACATTTTAAATAGAGTACCACTTAAAAAAATTCCCCTAATGAATTATGGTTCAATAGAAAACCTAAGCTTGCTAGACTTAAAGTTTTGGATTATTTAGCATAAGTTAGAAAACAACACCCTAAACGACCAAAGTTAGGTAATAGGGCATTTAAGTGTGTTTTCATAGGATATTCTCTTAATAGTATAATCTATAGGTTGTTATTCTTGACACCTTATAAGTTATAGAATCCGTTGATGTAGAGTTCTTTGAAAATCAAACTGTTGAGAATCCATTGAGATCATCTAGTTTAGAACCAACTATGACTAATGACTTTAATGACGATGAATATGCTCCTGCTGAAAACAACTAGATAGTGTCAGTACCAGATAGTAGTACTGAACACAGAAGAAGTAAAATAGTGAGAATAGAAAAGGACTATGGTCCTGACTTCATAATATATCATGTAGAAGCCAATAAAGACAAAGTCCTTAATGTAACAAGATATGTAATGAACATCGATGATGATCCATAAACTTTTTCTGAAGCAATGAGTTCTAGAGATTCTAATTTCTGGAAAGAAGCTATCAATGGTGAAATGAATTCCATAATGTTAAACCAAACTTGGGTTTTAACTGATTTACCTCCTAGTGCTAAATCTATAGGATTTAAATGCATATTAAAGAAAATTTGAATACAAATGGATCCATTAATAAATTTAAAGCCAGATTAGTTGCTAAGGGATATAAACAAAGACAATGTGTAGGTTATTTCGATACATATGCTCCAATTGCTCGCATATCTTCCATACGCTGTTTAATAGCACTTGTATCAATTCATAATTTGGTCATACTAAAAATGGATGTAAAGATAGTATTTCTAAATGGAGATTTAGAAGAAGAGATATACATGAAACAACCTGAAGGTTTCATAACCATAGGCAAAGAAAAGAAAGTTTGTAAATTAGTAAAATCTCTTTATGGGCTGAAGTAAGCTCTCATGCAATGGCATGAGAAGTTTGATAAAGTTGCATTGTCATTTGGATTCAATGTTAATGATGCAAACAAATGTATTTATAGAAAATCGGAAAATAATGGCTATGTAATGATAACTTTATACGTTGATGACATGCTAATATTTGGTTCCAAATATCATGTGTGAGTGGAACTAAGAAGTTTGCATCTTCTAAATTTAATATGAAAGATCTAGGAGAGTGATTTAATTCTGGGAATTAAAATCATTATGAAAGCGGGGGAGTAATTACTTACTCAATCTCATTACATTGAGAATTTTCTAAAGAAGTATGGTCATTATGATGACAAGCCAGCATTAACTCCTTTAGATCCAAGTATCAAATTAGGGAAAAAAACACTGGACGTACCATTTCTCAACTTGAGTATTCTAGTGTTATTGGTAGTCTTATGTATGCTATGCATTGCACTACACTAGACATCACACATGCTATAAGTTTATTGTCTCGATTTATGAGTGATTCAGGTTTCGAACATTGGAAAGGCATTTCAAAAGTTTTAGCTTATTTGAAAGGAACCATCAACTATGGTTTATCTTATAAAGGATATCTTGTTGTAATAGAAGGATATAGTGGTGCAACCAGGAACAATGTAGAATCCAAATTCAAGTCTACGATTGGATGGATTTTTACGTTCGGAGGCGCTGCCATGTCTTGGGCTTCCAAGAAGCAGACCTGTATATCTAATTCGACTATGTTGTCAGCATTGATTGCATTAGCAGATACATGTAAGGAAGCGAAATGGCTTAGGAATTTATTCATGGAAATACCATTGTGGAAGAAGCCATCTCCAGCAGTTTTGATTAACTATGATAATCAAGCAACAATATATAATGTCTCCACTAAGACATATAATGGAAAGTCTAGACATGTGAGTCTAAGACATCAAATGGTAAGACAGTTACTCAAAAGTAGAGTTATAACTGTTGACAACATAGAAACGAAGAAAAACTTGGCTGACTCACTTACAAAAGGTCTTCCAAAGGCAATGGTTTCTATAAAGTCAAAATAAATAGGACTAAGGTCTGTGAAGGAAGATTGATCATCCTTAACAGAAACCCAACTTATGCCTTAAAAAGGATATACAAAGTTCAATGGGTACCAACTAGTTAAGAGTATGACTATGGAACACTTAATCAATTATTCCATAATGTTTAGTGCTGGATTCTACAAGAACAAAGGATGGATAAAATTTCTTAATATGTCTAGAAACCTTAAAAGGTGTATCACAGAAACACCTTAAGAGACTTACCGGTATGAGTATGGAAATCAGGACGTTTCCTAGGAAAGTAAGACCACGTCCTAAAGTAGACCCATGAACCAGGATTAAAGCACATGGCCAATAACGTGTTGAGCAATACATAACACTCTAACTAAGGAATAAAACATGTGTGATTGTTCCGATTTTATCATTAAGGGATACTTGGTTCAAGATTCGTTCACCATAGAATCTCGATAGAAGTTCGAATGGTTTACACAAAGTCAAGGTTCAAATCCAAAAGATACCTTTATATATTGTTTCCACGATGATGCAAAACTTGATCTTAGAGCTACATAGGCTTGATCCTACTTGGGTATGTAGGAACTCACACTAATGATTCAGCCGTCCACTTTATTCATTTTTCTTTATTTTTGAAAATTGGGGGAGATTGTTAGAAATTTTTCAAAACATGGTTTTGGGCATGGGTTTTGTTTTTGAAGAGGGAAGAAAGAAGGAAGAAGGAATGGGAAAATGTATTAGTCCCACATCATTAAATTGGAAAAGGTAGACAACTACTTAAGGTGCCTTCTCACAAGTGTGTTGGGGCCTTAGGCACCCAAATGTTACTTTGTTGTGAGGAGGGGGACCATGCATCACAATACAACACGTGTGTGCCGCCACCATTTGTCCGTCTGTAACACCCCGTAATTTTAAGGAACATTAAAATGAAAAACTTAAGAATACTTAATTAAACATTGATAATTAAGTAAAATGGACTATGCCATTATGTTCGTCTCGGAATTCTGCTTAAGACAAATTCCGAATTTGCGTAAAACAGACATCTTATGAAGAAGATATTAAGGTTTGAAGTTTGTATATGAACAAGAGAATTATATTTAAACAAAACCAATCAAAAAAGTTCAAAATCCGAGACGCAGGACAGAGCGAGAGTTTGGACCGTTGGGGTTCGAACCCATCTTTGGGGTGTCGACATGGGTCAACACCACAACAGGGGTGTCGATACCCATGTCGACACACCCCCAGATCCAAGGTAGATTCAGTTCTGCATATGTGGACTTGTTTTCTAACAAGATTCGTTGACCCTAGGCTATAAATAGTACATTAATCCCATTTTTTATTCATCTAAATCAATGGCGACAACGAGGTGGTGCCCCGACATAGCTTGACCTAGCCTACTTCTTCTTCAACAAAAAGTTATTCATATTCAGAGATCTGTGCTACAACATCTGTGATTAATTCTCTGTTCTTTAGATTCAATCACAGTGAGTCTATGTTATTTTTAGATGTAAACACTTAAAGGTTATCTTGACATGTCTATGAATTGGATATAAACCTGTGACTCTTTGAATCACATCAGATCTACCATAACTTGTGTATATAATTTACTGTTTAGATCTCATATGTCTATTCATGATATCCCTATTCTGCTAGTTTGCCTAATCATGTCACCTTATGCCTATTATGCTATTTTGCCTAATTATGTCATCTTATGCCAGTTTTTATTTGTTATGCATATTCTTATTCTCTTCTTCCCCTTTTTCCATTTTTGTTTTTATAGCCAGGCTACCTTAGAGCCTTGGCCTATCGCTGAAATATATATGTGAATGCACGAAATTGGGAACGATTGGGAATGGTTAATTTGGGGGCATAATTCATATTGTAAAACATGATTGGGAATTTTGGGCATAATTTGTACCTTGAGCCAAAACTCGGGATTTAGGGGCATAATCTAGATCTTGATCTAAACTTGGGCATAACTTGTATCGTAGATCAGATGGGGAATTGGTGCATAATAAACATGAAAATTGGTTAACAATGAAAATGCCTAAATTTACAGTAATTAAAAACTGAAACCGCTCTTAGATACAAGGTTAGATTACACTTGTGGTAGAAGCCCTCCCGGAACCGACCGACCTATCCAGCATCCGCAAGTGGTAAATCTAATGTGAGGGGTCTAAGTGCATAAACACGTAACAAGCTAAGACACGAGGTTAAGTCCAACTTGTGGAAGAAGTCTGTCTGGACCCGCCCAGCATATCCAGCATCCACAAATGGTAGGCATAATGTGGGAGGTCCAGCGCATTATAACCATAAATGATTAAATGGTAATGAACTTGTAATACTTAACCTATTTGAATCCATAGGGATTACATAAACATGTTAACTTGAGTAGGGGTTAAGTAAACTTGCTTGAATCAGTGGGAGGGTTAAGTAAATTCTGGGGCGGTAGGTAATATTTTTATATATAGGCCCAAAAACTTAACCTGTTGGGGGATATGCAATCTTTATTACACTGGTAGGCACAACCTGTGGAAATCCTAGCAGTGGGGATGCAAGCCTAGAGGGTATCATCTGGTATGTGGGATCCGTTTCAGTCAATAACCCATGTTAGGTATCAAAAGAGTACTCTGAACTAGGTCAGAGTCGGGGCACGCTTACTGAGTTGATTATAAGAGGTCACTTAGGAAAAGGTGTATGATGGCGCATTCCATCGGGGTCATGTGCATGCCTTAGTCCGCCTGCTCGGGAAAATAAGACGTTGTGACATCAGTAGATATGGTTGTGCACATCTTGTTAACAATGGGTTTCCACTTTAGGAATCGATACATCCTACTATTGGGCCAGCACCGGGTATCTACGGAGTTAGGGATCCGATCGATTGAGGGTAGTAATTAGGGTACATCTACTCTTGCTTATTTAGGAGCCCATTATTATCCTTTGGGTTAACATCGGTAAGTTCAGTTGGGCTACTTGTTATTGTATGGGGTAAAACCATTCACTAGAAATACACCTAAGTCTACCATATTGTACATGTTGGGGATCATCTTGTTCTTGCTATACAAGTAATGGTGTAGAGAAAAGTATTAGAGAAGCGCAATACATGTTCTGTTTATCTTGTTTACCTTGCTATACCTGCCTTATAACTCTGTTATCTCTCTCCAACTTATATGCTTGTCATGATTCTTTTACTTATTTATATGCTAAAAGTAACTGGACTCGCCAGACTTTATGTTTGACCCATTTTGTTTCTTCTTCTTTCTCTTCCGTTCCCCCTCCCAGGTTCTTAGGATGTGAATGCTCAAGCTTGATCAACATTCTTCTTTCCTTCGGCTTGGAGCTGCTTAGATGTACTGCTTGATTTCATATCTTCTCTACCATGGCTATATTTTGGGGATTATGCTCTTTTATACTCTGATCATGATTTTTGTACAAGGCAGAAGTTTTATTTTTTCAGTATTTTAGACTCATGATGTAACCATGTTTAGGACCATGATGTTTTCTATTTAATAAAGTTTTAAATTCCTCTGTTATTTTATATCTGTCTTGTAATGTTTCTGTTTACTTATAACGCTTCCCGAAACATAATGCATTCTGATAAAGAGTGACATTAATGGACATGGGTTGCCACATTTGGTATTAGAGCTGAAGATTACTAGAACGGATAAAATATATTGAAAATTATTTTCAAAAAGATTTTAAAAGAAAGCATTTTTCAAAAGAAAAGTTAGATTTGAAAAACATATTCCCCAAAGCCATATGTAATATCGTTCGATTCTCTATTTGAATCCCTTTTTTCTTTTTTTTCAGCATGTCTTGGAAACCTAATATTCCTGAGGGCGTTACAATACAAGGTTGGTTCCATAGGTATCCCAAGGCCACGGCGCCTGCCGGAGGTCATGCAGATGTTCCTGCCCCAGCTGCACCCAGTGTTCCTCCTCCTCCTCCGCGTGCTGATAATTTCTCTAAGATATGCAAAGATTTCTATGCTATGAGAGAAAAGCCATTCCGAGGAACTGAGACTTTTATAGAAGCAAGGAATTGGCTTAAATAGATAGAGGATTTGTTTGGAATTTTTGAAGTTGACGATCGTAGGAAGATTCAGTTGGTCGTATGGCAGTTGAAAGACGAGGCTTCAATCTGGTGGAAAGTGACACAAGCAGGACGTCCAGTTAAGACTTGGGATGATTTCCGACATAGATTCGAAATGAAGTTTCTTTCACACCGAGAAAAGTATGGAAATGGAAAGGCTTTTGGCACTTAAGCTAGGAACCATGTTTGTGAAAGAGTATATTAATATGTTTAACTAATTGGTGAGGTTTGGTTTGGAGCTAGTGAATACCCCGCACAAGAAAGCTTTGAGGTTTGCTAGAGGATTGAATGAACCCCTCTATGGGTTGACTATGTCTCATATTTCGTGGGAGCAACTTTTGAGAAACTCGTTGATATGGCATTGATGAATGAAGAAGATAAATGTGAAAAGAAAGAATTAGCTAAGGCTGAGGAAACACAAAATAAGAAAGTGTGGCCTAAGAAAGAACAACAACAACAACAAAAAAGGGCGGAAAGAACGGCAAGGCTCGAGATAAGAGGAAGTGTCATAATTGCGGACGCAGGGGTCACGTGATCAAGGACTGCAAAAGAAAGAAGAAGGTTTTTTTAATTGTGGACATGTCGGACACTTTTCTAAGGAGTGCCCGAATAAGCAAGGACAAGGCCAAAGGGCAAGATCTTCGGGGGGGAGGGGGCAGGTGCATGCTTTCATGGCCGGTGCGCCGGATAGAGGTAGGAAAGTTTCCGTCGAATATTTGATTTCTATTTCTAATCATCCTATTAGAACTCTTTTTGATTAGGTGTTTTGCATTCATTTATATCTGATTCTGTGGTTGAGCCTCTACACCTTAGTAGTGATTCAATTTATAAACATAATCATTAGGTTCACTCAAATATCAACACTAGTGACTCATGCCTCACGGCTAAATTTTATGGAAGCATTACCATAGATGAACATATGCAAATGACAACATAATCTTATTCAAATGAATCTCATTCAAGATTTATGACGCATTGTGAAATCGCCAAAATATCACACGACAGATCACAGGCTATCAAAATACAATAACATGAAATTATAAACAAGAATCATAAGAAAAATCATACGGATCCATATCAACCTTGGCGAAACTCAGCAATGCCGCACGTGCAATAGAAATATCATATACCATTACTAAACAAATTTGACGCATACAATGGAAGATACTCAGATCTCCATAAATTAGACTCTCAGGTCTATTATATGATAATCACTCAGGAATACTTCGATAGCCGCTTAGGACTATACAATGGAAGATACTCAGATCTCCATTTGTTAGACTCTTAGGTCTAATATATTATAGTCACTCGGGACCATCTCGATAGCCGCTCAGGACTATCTAGTACTGGTAAGGAGATAGTCGCTCAGGACTTCTCTGTATAGACAATGGTTTATATAGGTCATCAACTCACAATTAGTAACCCGAACAGTGGTAACAGTGCGTCCCATACCACACATTCTCACTGCTTGGTTTACTAATTGCTCGTCGATTCCGTAATGGAAAACTCAAAAATCTTCAATCAAAAAAATCTAATAAATCACTACAGCCACTCAATAGCTTCAATCATATGAAATAGAAAATTAAATAAGCTCATATAATACACTTTCCCTTCGATACACTATATAATAAATCTAATGAATAATCAGAAAGGCGACACCGAAAGTTCCATACCAAATGGTCTCACCAAACCGTTTATTCAAATTTCTCGTTACATGAAATGTAAATATCATAAATGATATAAAAACAACAATCAAATTAAATCAATTATGAATCATTGATAATATAAAATTCATACAAGAACTTAAAAACAGAAAGTAAACAAATGATGAAATAACTAAAGTATTATTCAATAGATACATAAATTTCAATATAACACGTAAACAAAGCTTAAATAAATAAAAATATTACTCAAAAGATAATTCAAATAGTTGAAATATATAAATAATCATTTAAATTGGTTTAAATCAAAGACAGTATAATATGTAACAAAATACACACAATAACATGTTAATTATTATCTAATACTATTTCATATTACAATAGAGATGAGAACTTCCTAAGCGACTAGTTTGAAACAATTATAAAGTGGTCAAGCAAACCATCTGCGAGCATTCTAAATGAAGATGATTTCATGTCATAATAGAAATATACTTCTCGAATGACTTGTACAAAATAATTGCAAATGGCTTTTAAGCTTATTTAATATATTAAATAGAATTATTACAAAATATTATTACTCCACAATATAACAATCTCTAACAAAATTATATAATCAAATTTATTGTTCACATTTACATGTCTATCAAATTGAGATTAAATGGTAAAATTGTTCAACATTTATTATTTAACGAAACAAGCACAATAATATACAGTATATTGTTTGGATCGTTTCATATTATAATAAATTATAACTTCTCAACAACTTAATTTAAAAATACATAATTGCAATTTTTATAGTTTAACAAGTAACCTGACTTGTTATGCAATATCACCTTCTAAGGTGTTGAGTAAACATAATGCAATAAACAAAATAAATAAATATTTTTTTTAATCTTAATCCAATTATAAATTCAAATAATAATATTCACTTCAAATAATTAATTAAAATCAATAATTTCATACATTCAAACTAGAATCAAAATTGATATACACATAATCATTAGGGCTGACAATTAGAACCGAGAACCGAAAAGCCAAACCGAACCGACCCAAAAAGACCCGAACCCGAACCGAACCCGATGGGTCTCGGGTCGGGTCTAAGTGATGAAAAATATATTTTAGACCCGATCAAACCCGACCCGAATGGACACAACCCGAAATAGCCGACCAAAAAACATTAAAATACATGTATTTTTAGTGTTATAATCCCACCGAACCCGAACCGACCCGACCCAAACCGAAGGTCGGGTCGGGTCCATATTTTTGAAATGTATAGTTCAGACCTGACAAAACCCGACCCACCTAGAACCGAGACCCGATGGGTCGGGTCCGGGTGCATCGGGTCGGGTCTAATTGCCACCCCTAATAATCATGCTACAATTTGTAATTGCAAATTCTAGAACAATACATAAAGCTTCAAACTCGCTTAGTAAAATAAATAAACTACATCAGACATCCAAATTAACAACAAAGGTAGTAATAAGGTGACAAAATCATTTAAATAATTGATGCGATTCCAATTGAAATTGAACACTCCATTTATATTTCTAACGTCCAACAAACTAAAAATTGCTCAGTCAATCCAAAATTCACAACCAATTGCACATAATCGAAGCATGGTCCAATAACAACCATCTTAATCCAACAACCAATTCAATCATAAGTATAATTTAAATTCAACAATTCAATTACCCAAACAATTCAGTCCTAACCAGATAAGGATATATGTATAAAGAGATGCGTAACTATACTAGGTATAAAAATAGATATGAGCGAGGAGAAAGACTCACCGAATCAAATTCTGAATTCCCAAATCAATTTTTCCTTTCACATTACCTTTGTCTTCTCCGCATCCTCCTAGAACTCTCCGTCATTGATTTCCTGTTGCACCGCACTTGTAGGAAACCAAGGCTTAACATCAGCATCACACGGCCTACAGATCAAGTAGGACCCATTACATTCAGCCAACATCGATATCATCGTTTCTTGCCTGATTATTGCCACCTGGCTCGCGCGTCTACGACTCGAGCGACTATTCGAGAGACTCTCTCTCTCTCTCTCTTTTTTCCTTCCTCAGACCGATGATGGCAAGCGAAATTGAGAAGCCATCTTTTTCTTTCAAAGTGAAGAAGTCTCCAGAATCCCGTGAGGGATTTTAATCAAAATGGCTTTGGCCTTTGAAAGGGCTTTGGGCCTTATAGATATATGTTTTGAAGTTACTCATAATTAGTTTCTTATGTGTTCTAACTTAAATCAATACCAATTAAATTAATTTCAATGCATATTACAAAAATTCACACATACTTCAAGTGACAATAAACAATAACAACTTTATTACTTTTAACGATCGCTTGATTTACTCCAATTCAATATAAAAATAAGATTATTTAATATTACAGGCAATCTTATCTAATTTAATTCATTAGTTCAATTAACAAATTGAACAAATGACTACAGACAAAATTTAAATTCTTTTATTTTATTTAAATTGACGTATAATTTCGACGTAGAAAACTGGGTTGTTGCAGACTTCCTCCCTTAACAAAATTGCGTCCTCGCAATTTCTGATACGAAAATGATAAACAACTCATATTCTATATTTCAACACATTCAACAACCAATTTTTTTTGTTTTAGTTTTTTTTTTAACCAGAAAAACAATTATAACTGTAGTATGAGCATGAACAGACCATCAAGGCAGACCATACAGAGTTATCCAAGAGAAACCAGCTTGGAAATATAATACCTACTACGATGCAATGATTACCAGCCATGCGAAAAGAAAGAAGATTATCACCAGTATTCAACAATCAAGCGAACGCAAAGTACAAACATGAGCTCAATGCACAGAATATAGACAATTTTGGATACACACAAAATTAACAGACATGAAAACCCCCGACATGCATTTTGTAGCATACATCTAGAGCAAACCAAGGAGCCCTTGAAATAATATCTGATGAACCTCCATATAGTAAAATGGCATAAAATGCAACAAAACGATTAAAGCAAGGAACAAAATATAACTCAGGATTACAAGGCAACATATATTTCAGAATCAAAGCAAAAACATTCCAGCTAAAAGCCATTCCCAGGTGTCTTTTGCCACTCCAAATAAATTAGGACAGGTCATAATGTACCAAACAAAGTTATGGTAACACATAGATGTTCATGATGTCGATTCGCTGGCTCAATGAGCTGTAAGCACCCACTGTTTGTGGCTTACTACACTAAAATGTTGAACCTAACTCATAATATGACACTAATCAAAAAAGCCAAGCACTACAAAATGTACCCATCTGAAATGTGCAAAGAAGAACATATGTACACAAGCAACTTCAACTGAAGAATTAAAGCAATAAAGCATCATACTTGATATTCTTTTCAGCAACAATGAATTCTGAAAGCATTCCACCCAGCAACAACTCAGGCATAAATTCTTAGCAATGCAAACTGATGCCCTACTTAAAATCACGCCATCTTCTGTTCTCTTTGATTTCCTCGGTTTTCTTCACAATGCCAAAACAGGAAACCAACCATACGCACACCTTCTTGCTTGCAATATATTTTAAAACAACGAATGTTTATGAAATAAGCACATGTAAAAATGAATATCCAATCCAACCATGCATGTGGTTTAACCCAAAATATAAACTTGCAACATTTAACAAATTTTCCGAGCATAAATTGAAATTTCAAATCAATTGCCGGACACCCGAGTTGATCAGGTTAAATTTCTGTTATGTATTTAAAAATTGAACAATTCAGATTGACTTTTTATATAGCATTTTTATCATTTTGGTCAATCGATAGTGAATTGCGTTTAGCTTTCAACTGTATGCTTGAGTTGGGAGGAGGAGAAAAACTGATGCTAGAAAACAGACAACACTGGCAAATCCAAGAGTTGGACGAGGAGTTCCAACTTCAATATGATGTAACAATGTTAATTTGGCATGTTCAAATTTTTTAAGATTCCAAACCAGGGCAAGATCAAGTACAAACAGTAACAACAGGAACATGGACATGTAGACAATAATGTTGGCGTAAACCAAAATTAATTAATTATAGTAGTGTCTATTAAAATAAAAAGACATGTCCATTTGTCAAAAGTCATGTCCATTCATCAAGAGTAATATCCGTTCGTCAAGTGTCATTTCCGTTCAGTGAAGTGTCATGTCTGTTCAGTGAAGTGTCATGTCTGTTCGGTGAAAAGTCATGTTCATTTAATGTTTTGTCTATTGAAATGGTTTGTAATCCACTATATATATATGTGGTCATTTTGTTGTAAGTTAAAAAGTGAAGAAAAAGGTGAATGAGGTGAATAAAAAAAAAGAACAAAAGTTCAAAGAAAATATTATCTTCTTCCTCCTACAAAATATAGTCTCCTTCCTCCAACAAATTTATATTAATGCTTCTCTGCTCCATCAAACTAGCATCAAAACTTCTTCAAAAACCGACAAATTGGTATCAAAGCCAAAAGCCAAAAATAAACTCTAACAAGTGGTATCAGAGCTTGGTTGAAAATGGCATCTCAATTTCTTTTTCCATTTGTTCTCACAAAAGAAAACTTTGAAGCGTGGAGTAACAAAAAGAAAGAAGAATTGATCTCTAAAGGATTATGGGAGATCGTTAAAAATGGCTTTGAAGATCCAGAGGATACTAAAGATTTGACGGAGAAAGAAAGAAAATCAATCACAATATTGAGTTGGAATGATCTTCAAGCTCGTATTGTGATGACTGCAAATATCGATGATGAAGCATATGATCATATTATTGGAGAAAATTGCGCAAAAGATGCGTGGAAGTTATTAAAGGAGATTTATGGTAAGAATGTGGAGGAAAACACACAAGAAGATAAATTGAAAGAGGTTTTTTCTGAAGTCAAAGCTGAAAATAGCGTAATTGAGCCCGCAAACGTGCCAAATGGCAACGAAGACAAAGTACACATTGAAGAGGTTAAGTCAACTGATGATGTGAAAGCTAATTACAAAAATGGCGGCGGGGATGCAAAAAGAGAAACTCTAGCAAAGAGTGGGAAGAAAACTCCTAAATCTGGTGGCTCCGTTTCTCGCAAACCATGTTCCAAGACATTCAATTCAGAAAAGGCTTTAGAGTCTCATACAAAGTCCAAACATGTTGCTCAAGACACAAAAATCGCAAGTAGTTCCCCGGCTTATACACAAGGCAATTCTGGAAATTTGGTAAAAGTATCCTCAAAGAGGAGAGAGCAAAACACAAATGAAAATTCTAAAGAAGCGTCAAGAACCGGAGATAAAATTATTAGTGCGAAGTTAGATTGGGCAAATAATCAAGTAGAAACACAAAATGACATTGCGAAGAAGCAAGCGGTAGCTTATATTGAAAAAAATAATTTCATGGATTATTTTTGTCGAGCTGCAAAGCAGGAACAACATGAAATGGTACAGGAAAAAGCCAGCAGGAAGAAGAAAAGAGAAGGAAAACTGAAAACACACCCTCATTATTTTACCACTACTCTTAACTTGTTGAAGCCTGAACATAACCCACCGAAGAAGAAGGCAAAAAAGAAAATTCGGATAATATCCCTATTTTTACCGAAATATGAAAAATATAAAGATTGGATAGCAATACAAAAGAGCACAAAAGGGATCGTATTCAACAAATATGCTGCATTAGGCATTTGAAGGAATTTTGGTTTAGGGGAGGCATTGTTGGCGTAAACCAAACTTAATTAATTATAGTAGCGTCTATTAAAATAAAAAGACATGTACATTCGTCAAAAGTCATGTCCATTCATCAAGAGTAATATCCGTTCGTCAAGTGTCATGTTCGTTAAGTAAAGTGTCATGTCCAGTCGGTGAAGTGTCATGTCTGTTCGGTGAAAAGTCGTGTTCATTTAATGTTGTGTCTATTAAAATGGTTTGTAAACCACTATATATACATGTGGTCATTTTGTTGTAAGTTAAAAAGTGAATAAAAAGGTAAGTGAAGTAAAAAAAAAAGAACAAAAGTTCAAAGAAAATATTATCTTCTCCCTCCTACAAAATATAGTCTCCTTCCTCCAACAAATTTATATTAGTGCTTCTCTATTCCATCAAACTAGTATCAAAACTTCTTCAAAAGCCAAAAATAAACTCTAACAAATAAGACCCCATTGTACAAGACATGCATCAATACAAGCTAGTCTAACAAACGCTAAGACACCAACAAACGTGGTGCAGCAAATTGACATGGCATCATGATCACATGGACATTAAAGCAAGTTCAAGTACAGTGGACATGAACAAGTTCGAGCCATGAATATACATATGCAAAGTGTTTCAAGCAAGATATCAGAAAAATGCAAATGTACATGAACTATATAATCCTGTCATAAGGCCAAAAATTCAAAGTACAAGACAATGGACCAGAGCAACATCAAAATAGTAATGGCATGGACAACACGAAGTCAGCTAAGACAACAATGACTCAAGTACACAATGAAGCAAGTTTAACTAAAAAAAAACAGAAGATTGAAATTCAAATTCATATATAGCATGATATCAAAAATTGCCCATTGTCTATTTAAATCAGTGAATCAATTGAGGAATATTTCAAGAGAGCAAACATGGCAATATGGAAACAGTCCTAATCTAATTCGAAATTCAAATATATTTTGAATTGTATATATGGGAGCAAGTCGTCGTGTAAACAACAACAAGCTACAAGGAGATTCAAGTTTTAATCCAAATGTATATTGGGAAATGAATCAAAGCCGCATGAACCAATTCAAAGAAAAAAAACATGGAAAGGGATCATATCTAAATTAGACTCCAACTCCCGAAGTTGGATTCATGTCTGAAAAGCAACATTCTAGTCTCGCCTTTAATTAATTAAACATAACACTAGATTTTCAAAATAATTACACAGAAATAACTACAACATGTGTATTTATAAAACTCTTAATTTCTTTTTCATTATCTGCTTTATCGCTTAATTTCCAAATGCTAAAAATTCATACGGTCAGAAAACATTGACCAGCGCACCCTGTTGGTTTATAATGTGTAAAATAGTGAATGTAATGATATGTATAATTTATTGCTTTCAGCTGAATTTATGCAATTCATTATCAGACAAGTCCACGTTTCACATTCAAGTGGATGGCTGCATTTTGTTTATCTTACCTATAGATGTAATACATTTGCTGTCTAATAATGCTGAAAATAAAAATAGAACTCCGATTCAATAGGAAGGCATTAAATAATATTTTCCATCATTGACAATAAGCCTTCGTAGTAAAAAAAATTAAAGATCTACAACTCACAGCAATAACAATTTTTGTTTGATATTTGGGTACACTATGATTATATGGACGACATGTCAATCAACATAGCCGAGAACTTTATGTGCCCATGAATATTACTTGGAGATATTACAATATATAATACAATGTCATGCAACAACGACATAGTCTATATTTTATGTTCAGAACTGACATAGTTATGCTCAAGCCAACTTAGCAAGAATGAAGTAGACTCAAACATGAACAATAGGGCACATGCAAGTGCAACAGTCATGCATAACGCAGGGGTCCAAGCCACGCATTGGCAATTGCAAAACAATAACATAGCATTGACTACTGCAAACAAGCTAGGACATAGCAAGTGTATGGCTTCAAACAAGAATTAATGTGCAGCAAGAAGGAACAAATTTAAGGTACTCAAACACAGATAAGAGGAAATGAACAAGACCTCAATCAAGAACTATGATCAGTTAAGTAACAACAAAATAGCAGTTCGATATCGATCACCATAATAAAAGAAATTCGAGTTTAAACTGAAATACAATTACTTGAGCAAAACAATCATGAGTTTAAAAATCACCTGCGACTGCGGCGAATGTGTTGGGGAAATCTCAGTCTTTCCCCGCTTCGTGAAGTTAAGATAGGCACTTTAAGATTAAACGTAGCAACGGAAGCACAAGGGTTTATAATTCTCCAATATGGAGATTCTTCCACTATACAAAAGAATAGTAGGATTACAAGAATATGATTACAAAAGTAACTCACACTCAATGGCTCACCAAGCTGGAGGATAAAGACTTCCCAAGCTCTCTCTCTTTTCTCTCAAAGAGGCTCTCTCTAACTCTCTAGTTTTCTTCACTCTAAGGAGTGGCTTCTCTCTTGATTCTGGGATTCTTGGATCTCGCTCTAAGGAGTGGCTTCTTTCTTGGATCTCACTCCAAGGAGTGGCTCCTCTCTTGGATCCTTGTATCTCACTCTAAGGAGTGGCTTCCTCCCTTGGACTCTTGGATCTCACTCTAAGGAGTGGCTTCTTCCCTTGGACTCTTGGATCCTTGGATGGTTAGTAATAGGGCTCCTTCTCCTATTTATACTACTCAACCTCCAAAATGAATGGTGGAGATTACTTGCATCCAAGGGTGGAGATTGATTCTCTAGAATGCTCCACACCCTCTAGGAATCTCTACACTCTTCCATTCCCTTATGCATCCTTCCATACTCTTCCGTAAGGTTCCAGAAGGTTCCATACATCTCCAAAATATTATAGTGGGTTCCACACCCTTCCATAAGCTTCTAGAGGGTTCTACACTTCTCTAGAGTTCTCCGGTCATACTCTTCCGTAAGGATCCAGAAGGTTCCACACATCTCCAGAATATTCCAGAGGGTTCCACATTCTTCCACAAGCTTTTAGAGGGTTCTACACTTCTCTAGAGTTCTCCAGTCATACTCTTCCATAAGGTTCTGGAAGGTTCTCTAGAATATTCCAGAGGGTTCCACATTCTTCCATAAGCTTCTAGAGGGTTCTACACTTCTCTAGAGTTCTCTGGTACATTCTAGAAAGTTCTAGATTTCTCTAGAAAGGTCTAGAATTTTCTAGAAACTTTCCAATTAAGGAGGGATCCCAACAATCTCCCCCTCCCGACTAAATTGGGAGGTAGTAGTACGCCGACACCTTGACAACAATCTTCAAACTTCTTTGTTGGTACTACCTTAGTGTCAGACTAGTTCTCATATGTGTGAACCTTGTCAAGATGTATTTGCTTTTCCTCGAGGACTCCTCGGATTGATAACATCTTTAACATGAAAGAGAATCTCTTCAAAAGCAGTAATTTTTCTTGTCCAATCCTTTGGCGACTAATCGAGCTTTGTAGTAAGGCTTTGAACGGTTCTCTTCGGTCTTGATTCAATACATCCACTTATTCTTCAAAGCTCTTCTCTCTTTTGGTAGCTCCACTAGTTCATATGTGTTATTCTCGTGCAAGGATTGCATTTCTTCTTGCATGGCTATTCTCCACTCTTCTTTATGACAATCACTTATTGCTTCTTTATAGCTTTGACGCTCCCCCTCAACGGTGAGCGTCATTATCCTCCATCTTGAACTTACACGAGCTTGATTATGGCTGCAGATGAACCTGGCTCTGATACCACTGTTGGGGAATTCTCGGTCTTTCCCCGCTTCGTGAAGTTAAGATAGGCACTTTAAGATTAAACGTAGCAACGGAAGCACAAGGGTTTATAATTCTCCAATATGTAGATTCTTCCACTATACAAAAGAATAGTAGGATTACAAGAATATGATTACAAAAGTAACTCACACTTAATGGCTCACCAAGCTTGAAGATAAAAACTTCCCAAGCTCTCTCTATTTTCTCTCAAAGAGGCTCTCTCTAACTCTTTAGTTTTCTTCACTCTAAGGAGTGGCTTCTCTCTTGATTCTTGGATTCTTGGATCTCGCTCTAAGGAGTGGCTTCTTTCTTGGATCTCACTCCAAGGAGTGGCTCCTCTCTTGGATCCTGGGATCTCACTCTAAGTAGTGGCTTCTTCCCTTGGACTCTTGGATCCTTGGATCTCACTCTAAGGAGTGGCTTCTTCCCTTGGACTCTTGGATCCTTGGATGGTTAGTAATAGGGCTCCTTCTCCTATTTATACTACTCAACCTCCAAAATGAATGGTGGAGATTACTTGCATCCAAGGGTGGAGATTGATTCTCTAGAATGCTCCATACCCTCTAGGAATCTCTACACTCTTCCATTCCCTTATGCTCCCTTCCATACTCTTCCGTAATGTTCCAGAAGGTTCCATACATCTCCAAAATATTATAGAGGGTTCCACACCCTTCCATAAGCTTCTAGAGGGTTCTGCACTTCTCTAGAGTGCTCCGGTCATACTCTTCCGTAAGGATCCGGAAGGTTCCACACATCTCCAGAATATTCCAGAGGGTTCCACATTCTTCCACAAGCTTCTAGAGGGTTCTACACTTCTCTAGAGTTCTCCAGTCGTACTCTTCTGTAAGGTTCCGGAAGGTTCTCTAGAATATTCCAGAGGGTTCCACATTCTTCCATAAGCTTCTAGAGGGTTCTACACTTCTCTAGAGTTCTCTGGTACATTCTAGAAAAATCTAGATTTCTCTAGAAAGGTCTAGAATTTTCTAGAAACTTTCCAATTAAGGAGGCATCCCAACAGAATGGAAAACGGTGATAGTTGCTGGTCTTTACGATGAGCTGTCTATTTCATTTCGGCAAAAGCTAGAAGGAAAAAAACTGCTCAAATCATTGGACGGGTATTGGAGCTCAACTGAGGCGCTGCTGGCCTGACTGATGGAAGTTAGCTGTGAACATTAGTGGAGCTGCTACCGGTTGCTTCCCCTTTCTTCTTTGTCTTCTTAAAGAGGGAAGCAAGTCCAGGATGACCAGAGTTTTGGGGAAAACGGCGACAGACCATGAAGGATCGACCAGAGATAGAAAATGTGTCGCGGTGACTCAGGAAAATTATGATAATAGTGAATACGTATATAAAACCGTCAGCAAATGTCCAAAATAAACAATCAAACGCCTCCAACGGATTTCAAACAGTTACCGCTATGCAACTCTGATCCACACGCATGACCACATAGAGGTTATACAATTTCATTGTTGACACTACTGGTCAAACCAATAACATATTTCTCCATCGCCATATGTTCTTAGAATTTCATTTTCAAACCATATACTAACACAACAAAAATAAATAAATAAATAATGTATATTGAAAAATAACATATATATCCCCTGATTATTACCATAGTAATCATCATATACGCCTAGTATACCATGTAATAATTATAAAAAAATCTACTACACACACTCGAGTTAGGGATCCTACGTCTTTTCGGGGACTCTATTTCTTTCTAAGGTCTTGACTCGTGTCTCATTTTATATATAATCTATTATTCTAACCTGGGCTTTGATACCATTTTGTAACGCCCCACCTCTATACCGATATTATCCAAGAGTATTACTAAGTAATAGCGTTAGGCAATATGGAGAATGAGGCTGTAGGGGTACATACGTGCAAATTCTCCTAGACTAGCACTGGTACGTATTTAAATTTCTGGAATACAACTTACTCTTTCGTACATAGTATCGGTACAAAACAATTACACGTGTGCCTCCAGGATAGAGCAATACAGAATACACATGAATACAGAGATCATAGAGTCAATCGCAGCGATAAAATATAATGTATAATATATTTAAGATTTTATACATCTTTTGTCTAATATACAACAATTCATATACATCAAGCCATTCAATACATTAAAATAAATAGACTACTATGTTATTATACTCCTCTAAGGCCAAGTGAATCTCAGATCAGTCTCAATATCCCTACACCTGGAATGTCATGGTCTAACCCGAGTATTATATAAATAATACACAGATCAATTTATGTCTAATTCCATTCTAATCCCATTATAGTTAATATAAATGTTTGGAGTATCTAAACAAGAATAATAACATAAAAAGGTACAACATTTTATAATCCATTATAATCATTCAATTTATAAACATAATCATTAGGTTCACTCAAATATCAACACTAGTGATTCATGCCTCACGACTAAATATTATGGAAGCATTACCATAAATGAACATATGCAAATGACAACATAATAATATTCAAATGAATCTCATTCAAGAGTTATGATGCATTATGAAATCGCCAAAATATCACACGACAGCTCACAGGCTATCAAAATAAAATAACATGAAATTATAAACAAGAATCATAAGAAAAATCATATGGATCCTTGTCAACCTTGGCGAGACTCAGCAACGCCGCACCTGCAATAGAAATATCATATACCATTACTAAACAAATTTGATGCATACAATGGAAGATACTCAGATCTCCATAACTTAGACTCTCAGGTCTATTATATGATAATCACTCAGGACTACTTCGATAGCCGCTCAGGACTATATAACGGAAGATACTCAGATCTCTATATGTTAGACTCTTAGGTCTAATATATTATAGTCGCTCTCGATAGCCGCTCAGGACTATCTAGTACTGGTAAGGAGATAGTCGCTTGGGACTTCTCAGTATATACAATGGTTTATATACGTCATTAACTCACAATTAGTAACCCGAACAGTGGTAACAGAGCGTCCCATACCACCCATTCTCACTGCTTGGTTTACTAATCGCTCGTCGACTCCGTACTGGAAAACTCAAAAATCTTCAGCCACAAAAATCTCGTAAATCACTACAACCACTCAATAGCTTCAATCGTATGAAATAGAAAATTAACCAAGCTCGTATAATACACTTTCCCTTCGATACTCTATATAATAAATCTAATGAATAATCAGAAAGGAGACACCGAAAGTTCCATAACAAATGGTCTCACCAAACCGTTTATTCAAATTTCTCATTACATAAAATGTAAATATCATAAATGATATAAAATCAACAATCTAATTAAATCAATTATGAATCATTGATAATATAAAATTCATACAATAACTTAAAAACAAAAAGTGAAAAAATGATGGAAGAACTAAAGTATTATTCAATAGATAAATAAATTTCAATATAACACGTAAACAAACCTTAAATAAATAAAAATATTACTCAAAAGATAATTCAAATAGTTGAAATATATAAATATTCATTTAATTGGTTTAAATCTAAGACAGTATAATATGTAACAAAATACACACAATAACATGTTAATTATTATCTAACATTATTTCATATTAAAAAAGTAATGAGAACTTCTTAAGCGACTTGTTTGAAATAATTATAAAGTGGTCGAGCAAACCATCTGCGAGCATTCTAAATGAAGATGGTTTCATGTCATAATAGAAATATACTTCACGAATGACTTGTACAAAATAATTGCAAATGGATTTTGAGCTTATTTAATATATTAAATAGAATTATTACAAAATATTATTACTCCACAATATAACAATCTCTAACAAAATTATATAATCAAATTTATTGTTCACATTTACATGTCTATCAAATTGAGATTAAACGGTAATGTTATTCAACATTTATTATTTAACAAAACAAGCACAATAATATACGGTATATTGTTTGGATCATTTCATATTATAATACATTATAACTTCTCAACAACTTAATTTAAAACATAGATAATTGCAATTTTTATAGCTTAACAAGTAACCTAAATTGTTATGCAATATCACCTTCTAAGGTGTTGAGTAAACATAATGCAATAAACAAAATATATAAATAAAAAGTTTAATCTTAATTCAATTATAAATTCAAATAATAAAATTCACTTCAAATAATTAATTTAAATCAACAAAATTCTTACATTCAAACTAGAATCAAAATTGATAAACACATAATCATGTTGCAATTTTTAATCGCAAATTCTAGAACAATACATAAAGCTTCAAACTCGCTTAGTAAAATAATAAACTACATCAGACATCCAAATTAACAACTAAGGTAGTAATAAGGAGACAAAACCATTTAAATAATTGATGCGATTCGAATTGAAATTGAACACTCCATTTATATTTCTAACGTCCAACAAACTCAAAATTGCTCAGTCAATCCAAAAGTAACAAACAATTGCACATAATCGAAGCAAAGTCCAATAGCAACCATCTCAATCCAACAACCAATTGAATCATAAGTATAATTTAAATTCAAAAATTCAATTACCCAAACAATTCAGCCCTAACCAGATAAGGATATATATATATATATATATATATATATATATATATATATATATATATAAAGATGCGCAACTATACTAGGTATAACCATAGATATGAGCGAGGAGAAAGACTCACCGAATCAAATTCTGAATTCCCAAATCAATTCTTCCTTTCATACTGCCTTTATCTTCTTCGCGTCCTCCTTCCAGAACTCTCTGTCATTGATTTCCAGTTGCACCGCACTTGTAGGAAACCTAGACTTAACATCGGCATCGCACGGCCTACAGATCAAGTAGGACCCATCACATTCAGGGGACGTCGATATCATCATTTCTTGCCTGATGATCGCCTCCTGGCTCGCGCGTCTATGGCTCGAGCGACTATTCGTGAGACTTTCTCTCCCCCCCCCTTTCTCTCACTTTTTCCCCTTCCTTAGACCGATGATGGCAAGCGAAATTGTGGACCCACCTTTTTCTTTCAACGTGAAGAAGTCTCCAGAATCCCATGGGGGATTTTAAATGAAATGGCTTTGGGCTTTGAAGGGCTTTGGGCCTTATAGATATATGTTTTAAAGTTAATCATAATTAGTTTCTTATGTGTTCTGACTGAAATCAATACCAATTAAATTAATTTCAATGCATATTACAAACAGTTCACACATCCTTCAAGTGACAATAAACAATAACAACTTTGTTACTTTTAATGACTGCTTGATTTACTCCAATTCAATATAAAAATAAAATTATTTAATATTACAGACAATCTTATCTAATTTAATTCGTTAGTTCAATTAACAAATTTTAACAAATGACTATAGACCAAATTCAAATTCTTTTATTTTATTTAAATTCACTTATAATTTCGACATAGAAAACAGGGTTGTTACAAGGATCTTAATTTAAGGCAACAAAAATGGAAGGAGTTCTTAGTGCCCAATGACTTTGAGATTGCTTATACCCCTGGAAAGAGTAATGTGGTGGCAGACGCATTGAGTAGGAAGAGGATGGACTTAAGTCCTCTGTTTTTGGAGAGGAAAAGCTTGGGGTTTATATCGACTTTTGATTTCAGACTGTCCACAGAGTTTCTACCTGGTTTATTGGCATCAATAGAGGTGTAACCAACTTTTTGGATCATATAGGAACTGCACAACGAGAGGATCCACAGATTTCAGACATCTTGGATAGGCTCAGTAGAGGGGAGACTTCTAGTCACCTCAGTGGATATTCCATGGACGATAGATGGTGGTTGCGACGAGGTGGAAGGCTTTGTGTTCCCCAAGTTGGGAGTTTTTGAAGATAGTCCTTGATGGAGCCCATCATTCTAAGGTGACTATTCATCCAGGCGGTGATAAGCTGTATAGAGATATGAAGAGGGTTTTCTTTTGGGCTAGGATAAAGAAAGATGTGGCAGAGTTTGTTTCTCGATGTTTGATTTGCTAGCAAGTCAAAGTTGAGCAAAAGAAGCCCGGTGGTTTACTTTATCCTTTTGATGTCCCATAGTGGAAGTGGGAAAGCGTCTCAATGGATTTCGTTTATGGTTTACCTACATCGAGAAAGCGCAACACCAGTATTTGGGTTATAGTGGATATACTTACTAAGAGTGCTCATTTCATTCTTGTTAAGAGTAAGAAGACAACAACATGGTTGGCAGCAGTTTGTCTTTATGAGATAGTCCGTCAACATGGATTACCTTCCAGTATAGTGAGTGATCGTGACCCCATATTACCCAGTGAGTTTTGGAGGAGCTTGCAAGAAGAATTAGTTACACATTTGTGTTTGAGCACCGCTTATCACCCTCAGACTGATGGACATACAGAAAAAGTGAATAGAGTTCTTGAGGTTCTTTTAAGGCTACGTATCCTAGATTTCGTAGGGACTTGGGAAGAGCATCTTCCTTTAGTAGAGTTCGCCTACAACAAAAGTTACCAAGCTAGTATTGGCATGGCACCCTTCGAAGCATTGTATGAGCGACCTTGTAGATCATCGACTTGTTGGTGGGAAACTACAGAACGGCTCCTACTTGGACCTGAGATGATTAGAGAAATTTCAGAAAAGATTGATCTTATTCGCAGGTGCATGAAGATAGCTCAGGAAGTCCTAGCATATAAAAGAAGGACTGATATTGAATTTGATGTGGGAAACGTGCTTTTCATCAATGTATCACTGTTGAGGAATGTTGTTCGTTTTGGATTTGTAGGGAAATTGACATGAAGGTTTGTAGGGCCATTTCCCATAACAGAAAGGATTGGCCAAATGGCCTATAAACCAAAGCTACTAGAGAGACTATCCGGCATTCATGATGTTTTCCATGTTTCTCATTTACGTAAATGCCTGCATGATACTGCAGAAGTGGTTGAGCCGAGTAGGCTTGAGGAAGTAGAGGTGGAACGGGAGGCGATAGTTAGACGAGTTACTATCCGTATTATTGGATAAGAAGTTAAGAAGCTACGCAATCGAGAAGTCAAGTTGATGAAATTTCAGTGGGGAGATAAATAAGAGGATACAACTTGGGAGATTGAAGACAAAATTCGCGCTTCATTCCCTTTTCTTTTCAAGGGTAAGTTCTTAAATTCCGTTCCAAAGATTTTATTTATGCTTGTTTCTATAATTTAAGTATATCCTATTGATTGAATCTTCGACCTTTAGGTATGAAAACCATGGATGTAAACATGTGTTTGAGGCATGTTATGTTTGATGGATGCAAGTGGAAGCAAGTGGTTGCTAGTGGTTGCTCGTGGATGCATATACACACACATTAGGAACTAGATCAACTCAATCACTCTCATACTGCATATGGATTCGTATGCAGTCTTTCTTCTTTTAATGGATGAAAGTGGGTGTATCATCATATGGTTGAGTGATTGCGCACGCATATAGAACTTACATGTTATAATAGGATTATTTGCAAACATATTGGATTCATGACAATAACATACATTGCATTAAGGAGGTCAACTGGGTCAGTAGTCCGTCTGATCTTTCGCATTAGTGTAGGGACATATACACACACTTTTGCATATGTTCATATAAGCGTTAGAAATCTTCTAAGGATAGTAGATGAGTAGATCGATGTCAGGATGTACATTCTTCTTAACTTGGAGATTTCGGGGATTAAATCCTTTAAGTAAGGGATAAAGCAACACCCCATAATTTTAAAGAACATTAAAATAACAAACTTAAGAATACTTACTTAAACATTGAGAATTAAGTAAAACGGACTGCGCCATTACGTTTGTCTCGGAATTCTGCTGAAAAAAGAGTCTGAGTTTGCGTAAAACGGACATCATATGAAGATATTATTAAGGTTTGAAGTTTGTATATGCACAAGAGAACTATATATAAACAAAACCAATCAAAACAGTTCAAAATCTGATACGCGTGACAGGGCGGGAGTTTGGACCGTTAGGGTTCAACCCCACCCTAGGGGTGTCGACCCATGGATCGACACCACAACAGAGGTGTCGACACCCATGTCAACACCACCCAAATCCGAAGCAGATTCAGTTCTGCGTATGTGGACTAATTTTCTGACCAGATTCGTTGACCCTAGGCTATAAATAGGACCTTAATCCCATTTTTTATTCATCTAAATCAATGGCGACAACGAGGTGCTGCCCCAACATAGTTTGATCTAGCCTATTTCTTCTTCAGCA
The DNA here is from genome assembly GCA_030737875.1 of Allium sativum. NCBI lineage: Eukaryota > Viridiplantae > Streptophyta > Magnoliopsida > Asparagales > Amaryllidaceae > Allium > Allium sativum. The sequence continues at coordinate 1,050,095,357 of CM060916.1, read as the reverse complement.
GCAAGTTATTCATATTCAAAGATTTGTGATTCAACATCTGCGATTAATTCTCTATTCTTTAAGATCCAATTACTGTGAGTCTATGTTATTTTTAGATGTAAACACTTACAGGTTATCTTTACATATCTATGAATTGGATCTAAACTTGTGACTATTTGAATCATATCAGATCTACCATAACTTGTGTATCTAATTTACTATTTAAATCTCATATGTCTATTCGTGATATCCCTATTCTACTAGTTTGCCTAATCATATCACCTTATGCCTATTATGCTATTTTGCCTAATTATGTCATCTTATGCCATTTTTTATTTTTATGCATATTCTTGTTCTCTTCTTCCCCTTTTTCCCTTTTTGTTTTTATAGGCAGGCTAACTTCAAGCCTAGGTCTATTGCTGAAATATGCGAATGCACAAAATTAGGAACAATTGGGAATGGTTAATTTGGTGCATAATTCATATTGTAAAACATGATTGGGAATTTCGGGCATAATTTGTACCTTGAGCCAAAATTTGGGATTTGGTGGCATAATCTAGATCTTGATCTAAACTTGGTGCATAACTTGTATCGTAGATCGGATGGGGAATTAAGGCATAATAAACATGAAAATCGGTTAACAATGAAAATGCCTAGATTTACAGTAATTAGAAACTATAACCGCGCTTAGACATGAGGTTAGATTACACTCAGAAGCCAGCTCGGAACCGATCGACATATCCAACGTCCACAAGTGGTAAATCCAATATGAGGGGTCTAAGTGCATAAACACGTAACGTGCTAAGACACGAGGTTAAGTCCGACTTGTGGAAGAAGTCAGCCCAGACCCAACCGGCATATCCAACATCCACGTGTGGTAGGCTTATTGTGGGAGGTCTAGCGCATTATAACTATAAATGAATAAATGGTAATGAACTTGTAATACACAGCCTATTTGAATCCATAGGGATTACATGAACTTGTTAACTTGAGTAGGGGTTAAGTAAACTTGCTTGAATCAGTTGGAAGGTTAAGTAAATCTTGGGGCGGTGGGTAATATTTATATATATAGGACCACAAACTTAAACTGTTGGGGATTATGCAATCTTGTTACACTGGTAGGCATAACCTGTGGAAATCCAAGTAGTGGGGACGCAAGCATGAGGGAAGCTTGTATCGTCTGTTATGTGGGATCTGTTTCAGTCAATAACCCATATAGGTATTAAACGAGTACTTCGAACTAGGTCGGAGTCGGGGCATTCTTACAGAGATGATTATAAGAGGCCATTTGGGAAAAGGTGTCCGACGACGCGTTCCATCGAGGTCATGTGTGTGCATGAGTCCGCCTGCTCGGGAAAATAAGACATTGTGACATCAATAGATATGGTTGTGCACATCTTTTAACAAAAGGTTGCCACTTTAGGAAGTGATACATCCTACTATTGGGCCAGCACAAGGTACCTACGGAGTTAGGGAGCCGATCGATTGGGGTAGTAATTAGGTTACATCTAGTCTCGCTTGTTTAGGAGCCCGTTATTATTCTTAGGGGTAACACCGGTAAGTTCAGTTGGGTTACCTATTATTGTATGGGGTAAAACCTCTCACTAGAAGTACACCTAAGCCAACCATCTTGTACTTGTTGGGGATCATCATGTTCTTGTTGTACTAGTAATGGTGCAGAGAAAAGTATTAGAGAAGCGCAATACATGTTATGTTCTGTTTATCTTGTTATACCTACCTTATGACTGTGTTATCTCTCTCTAACTTATATGCCTGTCATGATGCTTTTACTTATTTATATGCTAAAAGTAACTGGACTCGCTAGACTTTATGTATGATCCATTTTGTTTCTTCTTCTTTCTCTTCCGTTTCCCCCTCCCCCATGTTCTTAGAGTAGGAATACTCAAGCTTGATCAGGATTCTTCTTTCATTTTGCTTGGAGCAACTTAGATATACTGCTTGATTTCATATCTTCTCTACTATGGCTATATTTTGGGGATTATGCTCTTTTATGTATTATTGTACTCTGATGATGAATTTTGAACAAGGCAGAAGTTTTATGTTTTCAGTATTTCAGATTAATGATGTAACCATGTTTTGGACCACGATGTTTTCTATTCAATATAGTTTCAAATTCCACTGTTATTTTATATCTGTCTTGCAATGTTTCTGTTTCTGTTTAACTATAATGTTTCACGAAATTTAATGCATTCTAATAAAGAGTGACATTAATGGACGTGGGGTGTCACACCGTCCGAACGACCGAACCAAACTGCGCCAGGCCGGGGTCGGGGCCAGGTACGGCTTGCGGGTCCGATACAATAATAATATCTTGGATGGATTTTATAAATGGTAACAGAATTTCAGTCCGTTACGGACCCGTATTAAATTAAATTGAGGCGGTATTTGTAACGTTTTACAAAATGGCGCTGCGATTCAAACTGAAGGGATGTCATGTTTCTAAACTGAAACGGATATGACCATTATAAAGGTCACAGTTTTTCATGGATAGACATTTCAATTCGCTGCCTATAAGTAGCCATGCCCAAAAGCGTTTCAAAACAACTTGAAATTTATCTTCTTCTTCCTCTGAAAACTACAACGCCATTAAAGCATTTCAAACGGTGTGAATTTGTTTATCCATAAAAAGCATGTATATAATTGGTGTATTAAATCTTCATAAGAACTACGAGACGACCACAACAGGGCTTAGATGTGCATGCACGATCTAGGACACTTGGATCATTCGTATAAGGTTAAGGCCAACCCCACATAACTAAGGCCAAATACATCAATAAGGTTTGAGAACGACAAAGGAGGACTCATACATCTAAGCTGATAGGTCACGCACCAGTTGTACAGCATGGTTCGACCGTACAAAGAAACAATATGGCCCAGGCGAGCTTAGAAGACTCGCATTTGACATAGGAGTCACTCGTTCCAATATCAAATGGTCGTTTGCACAAAACCAGGAATAAAGCATAAACTGAAAAACGAGCACAGCTCAAGGGACCGGCCGATCATATCCGAAGAGGTCGGTCTCTCATATCAGGAAAGGTTATTCACCTCTATGATGAGAGAAGGCGTTCGAACGTCGGGAAACTCGGGCGCGACATGGCTTAAATGATCTGAGAGAATGCTCGCATATAAATAAGACTTAACAAGAATAGTTAGTTTAACCAATCAACAAAATGGGTCGAACATAACAGATTAGCTCGACCATGAGGAAAAGTCATACATACCAGACAAGAAAAAGAATTGGTTCCGGCCACACGTCCCACTCTGCAGTCATCCGTTCATACTACTTTGATCAATCACACAAAAGAAGGAACATAAAGAGGTCAGAGTTTACATATGCATCCCACGTCTGCTCATGGATGGCAACTCCAGTCACTTGCCCATTACTCAATCAGTCACTAACACTTCAATCATATGCTACCTACTGGTCTAACAGATGCCACTCCAGGGTGATCACAATTATATCTTCTCAACAAGCCTTGGTCGGTCTCCCATTCATCCGCAATCAAATGTTGATGCTTCAACCAGATAGTGTCTGCCAGTCAATTATAAAAGGCTTAGCATGATGATCCGGTCAGTCGTTCTTATACTAACTAAGAAGCTTTGACGAGTCACATGTACACTCATCGCCTGTCCGCTCATTCAATGTGCTCAGACCTATGCATTCGCTCATTCCTATGAAACCGCTTGTTCCCATGAAGTCGCTCCAGGATAACTAAATACAACTATCAACAGTTGGCTATAGCTAGGCTATGGCATTTTCGTAATTAAAGAGACAAGTGATCAACAGCCGGCATATATGGACTTCTGCTTGTTCCTTCAAGGAGGATCATCGATAAACAGGCCATGGCTTCCACCAAAAAGGGGTACGACTGGCCACCATGAAGTGCTGCTAAATTCTTTCCTCCAACAGTCCTTAAGCAGTCTCAACCATTATCATCATCTCCACTCAAAGGATCTTCATCCATTTGGCCGTGGCATCCATTAAGATCTTATAAGTGAAAATGGTCAAAGACACCCTCCTACTCTGTCGCTCAAATATCCTTCTCCTTCATGGATTCCACCATCCCTCCATTGAATTCCGTGAATTCAAGCCAGATTTGTATGTGAGGGTAGGAATATGCTGAGAGGATGCGAAGATTCATGAAAAAAGAGAATGTATATTCTTTGTAATCATTGTCATGATAATGTAAAAATACCTCCATAGTGGATGTAGGCCTAGCTTAGGGCCGAACCACTCCAAAAACCTTGTCTCCTTTTAACTTTTCCTACATTTTTATTTTCAAATTTTGTTTAGTGCGGCACCATTTACTTACTAACTGTATTGGTGAAGTACAATCCTCATGCCTAGTGTTTGATCCATTTTTTGGTGAAAACATTTGGCGCCCACCATGGGGCCATATTTGTGCCTCCTTTCTTTACACCCCCCTCCAATTCCAACAGCCTACCCTTGAAGTCCTAAACAACTTCCTTCCTCGAAGTCATGGCCAATTCGAAGAAAAAAAAACAAGTTCTGTGGAGCCACTACGAAAACTGAGAATGCTCATAATAATGAAGCTATACCACAAACTTTGAACCGAGGAGTTGGAGACTCATCCAACCTATTTATAATTCGAGATGAGTCGAACATGGTTATAACTAGCTTGAATCAAGAAATGGATGCTACGTCACAAGTGATGATGGACAAGCTTGATGTTTTTCTTAAATGTACGAGCTAGTCCCCTGTCTCCAAATATCATGAGCAATGTTGACGGAAAAGAGGGCCCCTCTGCCTCAGACCCCAGTCGATTCCACTTCCCGGTGGAAGAATAGGTGGGGGGCCAATGTTGAAGGTTCCAAAGTCAAAACATCATGGCATAATGAGAAACGTGCAACTCTAGGGACCATAAGTCCCGTCAAAGGGACACCTCCCAAAAGTGGTACATGGCCTTGGAACTTTAACCGCAATTGTATCAGTAAAAGGACTGATGTCTATCCTATCGTGCAAGCTAGTAATGAGAAGCGCATTACGGTCTGATCCAACGAGTAATAGATAAAAACACGGCCTACCAGGATGATGAAAAACAATGAGAATTTCATCTAGCAAGAACCCATTCACAGAAAATATTTGCCAGGAAAAATTCCTTAAGAAGTTCACATCGCCGACCATATCAACATATAGTGGGACGGGTGTAACACCCCACGTCCGTTAGTGTCACTCACAAAGGGAATGCACTCAGTTCTGTGGAGCATTTAGAGTAAAAGAAGCAGATAAATTTCAAGACAGACAGAAATTAAACAGCGGAAAATAAAACTTTGCTTTATTGATAAAATAGTTTGTACAAAGATTTCTTTACAATATCAGAGTGTCATCTGTCTTACAAAATAAAGAAGCATAAAAATACATTTATATTCCCCAATGTAGCAAGAACCAGCCATAGCATCTGAAAAGAGAATTCAAGCAAAACTTCGACAAATCTTCAGCTGGGAAAGAGTGACAGTCCAACTTAACCTGAGCTATACTACTCCCTCCTCTACTACCTTGGGGGGGAACGGAAGAAAAGAAGACGAAAGAAAAACAGAGTCAGACATAAAGCCTGAGTAAATTCAGTAACTTCTAGCATGTGAACATGAAAAAAAAAACGACATGAATTAACTGAATCCAAGATTACACCATGACCATAGGGTCAGCAAGATTAGACAAGATAATTACAAGATATGCTAAGATAAGATAAACTGGATATGCTCTAATACTTTCGCCGCTTCGTTATTTCCTTGTTATACTGGTTTCTATATCTCTGCACCACCTAACTAGTGTTCCAACTAGTAACGTGATCCCAACCCCTGTAGTTTCCATTTCCTTCAGGAATACATTTATTATTTATTACCTAGATCTAATCTAGGGTTTTCTATTAAGTGCTTTCTAGATTTAACTAGAGTTTACGCTATCTGCTGAACGCTTCTCGAATTCAGGGTTTATGCCACCTAGTCCAACTAGGGATTACGCTACCTGTCGAACGATGCCCCCAAGTCTAGGACACACTACCTAGAGTGGTATATGTTCCTATACTTCCCCACGCATGTATCGCGAATCGTTATCGCTTGTCTAGATGCACATGTCCTGTAATGTGCGGTCCGAGTCCTGTGATAGGGAAAATCAAGGAATACAGAACTCGGTCGGGAGCTTTCAGATATCTGCCGATGCAGATGATAAGGTCTGTTTTTATTCCAGTGGCTATGGTCCCTCTTGACCCCTCCCTCAACTAATAAAAGGCACACCTTGTAAAATGAGAACTATATGCCGGCCCCCGGTGCCCCACTATCCTATGGCCATCCTCACCCATAACTAGATAGCAAGTATATGGTCTTTTGGAGTTCTCCGCCTTTCCGCTTCACGTATCTCGATTGACTCCAGATGGGTGGTAGACGACGAGCCGCTGTCATAGGGCTACCGTTTGCTCGCCGATTCACGCCGGTCCATCTTAGTCTTTAGGTTGCCATGTATTGCAACCAAGGCATACCCCTGGTTCTTCTACACAGACCTTAACCTCTGTGGGCCCAGGCGGATCATCTGCAGCCTCACAGAGGGATACCAAGAGTACCCTCACCTCCCCTTGAAGCCTCGGGCTTCGTAACGCAATTCGTTGGAGCCTTCTTTTTAATCAGACGGACGTTCGCTCCTCCTCGTGTTATACTAAGAATTACTACTTAGTTTTGTCAACTTTGGTTTACCACTTAGTTTCCAGAATCATTGTTTTCTTAACTAAGGTTTACTACTTAGCTCCTTTTAACTAAGGTTTACTACTTAGTTCTCTTCCCCGTCAATTTGGATTGGTTAAGTGTCATTGGTCAATTCAAGCTAACTTAACCCTCTTCATTTATCCTGTTAAGCGGGTTAAGTGTCATCAGCAATTCACGTTGACTTAACCCTACCACAAACCAAGTTATATTGGTTAAATATTTCTTATTACTTAACCCTACCCCTTCATCCTGTATTGGTTAAGTGTTCCTTTTTAACTTAACCTTGCTCGTCCGTTTTAACTAACATGTTATTAATGGTTAAGTATTATCCCTTCATGTTTTAGACTTAACCTCATTCCTTTATCACAACCTGATGGTTAAGTGTTCAGGTTTACTTAACCCTACGGTCTAGCCTAGCTAACATATCAGAATTGGCTAAGTGTATTAGATTTTACTTAACCCCAACCTCTAGTCTAGTTAACATATTAATTTGGCAAAGTGTATTAAATTTACTTAACCCCTACAAGTCTCGTTTTGCTATTTTGAGTTTGGTTAAGTGTCTCTATGGAATTAGCCCTCCTATTCTAGCTTAACTGTGTTAAGTTGGTTAAGTGTTCCTATGGAATTAACCCTCCCATTCTAGCTTAACTGTGTTAAGCGTTAGTCTGAATTTAACCCCACCCATCAGTCTAGTTATCATGTTGAACTGGTTAATTGTCTTAGTTAACTTAACCCTACCATTCTTGTTCTAGCTTTAACTAAATAAATTAAAGCCGCTACCACTCACATTAGATAGGTATTGTTGCGACTACTGGATGTGCCGGTTGGTTCCGGGCAGGTTTACATCGCAACTCAGTCTAACCTCGGGCTAGGCATATTCGTGTTTTCTAAGTTCAAAGGGTTTCAATTTATTTCCAAATCAAGTTTTGAAAGTACCCATCCCGTTCGTCGGATCAGTTAGGGATAGCCCGCGTGAGCAGGAAACTTGTATTTTCCAAACCCAAGCCTAGACACTATCCTCTCTGTCACCCTAGAACTTTCTGGTGTGTCATTAAAAGAGATGTCGTTAATAAACCTTTAATTTGTCTAAATGTATATTTCCTCATTCATGCCAAATTCTATAAGTAAATTATTTCTAATTTACTTATTTCCTAATTACTCTTTTAATGTAAATTGTCTACATTCATTCTTATGGCCCATTTTCCCTTCTAAATCATATTTATGCTTTTTGGTATGTGGACTATACCAAATTAAGTGTCACTATCCATGATTTTTGCTAAACCTGCCAATTACTCCCAATTATGGTCAATTTCACATTTATGCCAATATACTTATCGTGCCCAATTAGCTAATCCAATTCTAATTCTAGACTTATTACTCTAGTTCACTATTCATGTAAATGCTAGATTTACATGTCAATACTAGATTCAAATTACACATCTTATAATTCATGTAAAATTTACCCAATTTGCATTTCTATGAACATGCCATAATACATGTTCCCAATTTATGCCAATTTCCAAGTTAAACTATGTTTTTAGTAAATTTCATATTTTTGCCCAAACCGCATTCCCACCGTTCATATAATCGTGATTCAGTCTAGATTATAAATAAAGCTAGGTACGTAGAAAATAGGGAATGAACCAAAGATGCTATGCAAAAGATAGACATACTAACTGGCATAAAAAGGGTTGAATAACGTCGTCGGTTCAAGAACATGGGTAGACCTAACTTAATAGGTAAATTCCCAAGGTCTAAAACCAAAGAAAACCAAGAATAGACAGAATGGAGACGTAGGTTCAAGAACATGGGTAGACCTAACTTAATAGGTAAATTCGCAAGGTCTAAAACCAAAGATAACCAAGAATAGACAGAATAGATGATCGGGTTTAGACCCAATTTCATAGTCACAAAACTTAAGCAACGCTTTCCTAATCATGAATCTCAGGTGTTTAATCACATATGTGCTTGTTATGTCATAGGCAATAGTTTATATTTCCTAATCAAAGGCATAGGCTTAGTCAAGGAAATAATCCTCATAGTCACAGTCACAGTCATAGGCAATGTTCATAGTCATAGGCAATGTCCATAGTCATAGGCAATGTTCATAGTCATAGGCAATGCTCATAGTCATAGGCTTATGGTTTTAAGGTCCATAGTTTCATAGTCACGGTCTAATTTGTCCTCGAATCATAACAGTTCTTAATTAGGTTCAAGAGTATAGGCACTAATTCGAATAAAGAGGGAGAGATTTGGCATATTCTTTTATTCCTTTAATTTCATGTCACGAACAAAAAAAACGTTCAAATCTAGATATAACTGACTTACAGAGATTAGATCAGAACAGAAAGATGGCGTTGCTAAGATTCGTAGAAAAACAGTCGTTGAAGTCGTTTGAACCTCCTCTTGAATCCTAGCTTGACTTGAACCTTTTCTTGAAAATCTTTTAGCAGCACTTCCTCGTCTTGGTTTATTTTATATATAAATTTATATATTTTAGAGGAGGAGGAGAAGCCATGTCTAACAAGAATCTTTATAGCATAAGGGTGGAAAATAATTGTGAATAGAGAAGAAGACCAGGGCTGTTAATATAGTGTTAGGCGGACGAACCTGGTCAGATAACGTGACCAAATACATCAGAACGAACCATGTGTAGAAAGCTGGAAAAAGCAGGGGGGTCGACACCCATGTCGACTGGGCAGTCGACATGGGGGGGGGGTGTCGACTGTACAGTCGACACCCCTGTCGACTTGACCTGGGCGGGAATTTTCCCGCCCTGCCCCCTGTGCGTTTGAATTCAAATTTGGCTCTAGTTTAAACTTTTTTGAACTTTGAATTTTCTGAAAACTTTGACGGGCCATATCTTGGTCATACGGACTCCGATTTTCGAAAATTCGGACTCTATTTCGTGTATTTTTCCGAGACGAACGCAAAGGCTCAGCCCGTTTCCCTTGATTTTGAATTTAACCATTAATTCTGCCTTGATTTGGGAATCTTAGCGTTACAGAATCACGGGGTGTTACATTCTCCCCCACTAAAAAGGATTTCGTCCCCAAAATCTTCAAGTTAGGAAGAATGTGTCCTACCATCCAACCACCCATCTACTCAACCATCCAATCACAGGCATTCACTGTCCTTAGAAGATTTCTAATGCTTTCATGTTTATATGCATAGTGTGTGTATATGTCTTTATCTAATGCAAAATCAGGCGGTCTACTGATTCAGTTGACCTCCTTAATGCGAATCATGTCAGTGCCATGCGTCCAATCATGTATGCAAGCATCCCTAGTTATGTGAATACTGCATGCGTGCACAGCCATTCATCCATATGCAACATCCATATGATAACATATCAAGTTCAACTTACAAACAAATACATATTTGTAAATGCAATATGCAAGCGTCCGAACTTGATCTAGTGCCTAATACGTATGCATATGCATCCACGAGAAACCATTAGCAACCACCAATCATAACATGTTTCAAATACATGTTTACATCCATTGGCTTCTACCTAAGGATCGAAGATACGGCCTAGAGGTTATACTTTGGAAAGAGAGAAACAATTATGCGCAAAGCTCCTAAACAAAGAAATCAAGGATGCACCCTTAAGGAAAAGGGTATGATGCTAGTATCTGGCCTTCTTGAGCTTTACTCCACTGTATCTTAACTAATTTAACTTCACGTGTGAAGTTTCTGATCTCCATTTCCAAAATAAACAGATGTCAATTACGGCACCAAGTGTATGCACTAAGATGGTTTGAGGTATCCCTCTTATCCGCCATGCCATAACTATAAGGGTCGAAAGGTTACTACGTGCTTTTTAGAGTGCGTGCCACAACTATTCATCTCTCACGAAAACCATCCTTGTCGAACTGGACATTCCTCAAGTACAAGCCCTAAAGGCCTAAACCAATATCAGACAAGCACCCAAGGAATATCTCCTCCGAATTTAGACGATCTACGTGAGATGATATAAGCAAACTCGATAGCTATTCTCAAATCCCTACTAACAAAAAATAAACTGGTCGGACCACCAAATTGATTTGAGACTCTAGTGGGATCTTTCTACTATACAAGTACTATGGTGCAGAGACTCGACTATGGAAGTGGATATGAACAAATACGAAGCGCTAAAACCAAAGGAAAGAGTACGAACAGAAAAACTAGACTCTTCCAACAGAACCTTACTACTTTTCTCCCTGGTACGCTTGGTGGCGAAAGTAGGTTCTTGCCCTTCTGAAAACCTTGTTCCTCGTTCTTGCCTTTGTCCTTAATTATATGCCCTATCATACCCTAGTAAATATACTTCCTCTTATCTTAGGTTTTATAATTTCTTCCTCCTTCGTGAGCTAAATCTACATCCATGAATTCCTCATCCTAGGGTTATGCTCCTTAGCCAAACTCCTCATCCCCTTCCGTGTGTAGTCATGTTGACAAATATCTCGAAAGCTGCTTCCATTGTATAGAAAACCCTACTATGCTTGAAAGAAAACTGGCCGTAGGTAAAACTACTACGGTTATAGATGGAAGTCGGGCACTACTTCGCCCTTCGATGAGGTTACCTCCCAGAAAGCCAGGAGCCCCAGAGACTCAAGAAAGAAGGAGACTAAAATTCAAACAGAGGAGGAGAAAATAGTGCGTATGGCTTTGGGGAATATGCCTTTAAAACAAAACTATTCTTTTGAAAATGCTTCTTTTAAAACCGTTTTGAAAATAATTTTTCAAATCCTTTATCTGATCTGGTAACCTTCAGCTCTGATACCACATGTAACACCCCATGTCCGTTAGTGTCACTCACAAAGGGAATGCACTAAGTTCTGTGGAGCATTTAGGGTAAAAGATTCAGATAAACTACAAGACAGACAGAAATTAAACAGCGGAAAATAAAACTTTGCTTTATTGATAAAATAGTTTGTACAAAGATTTCTTTACAATATCAGAGTGTCATCTGTCTTACAAAATAAAGAAGCATAAAAATACATTTATATTCCCCAATGTAGCAAGAACCTGCCATAGCATCTGAAAAGAGAATCCAAGCAAAACTTCGACAAATCTTCAAGCTGGGAAAGAGTGACAGTCCAACTTAACCTGAGCTATACTACTCCCTCCTCTACTACCTGGGGGGGAAACGGAAGAAAAGAAGACGAAAGAAAAACAGAGTCAGACATAAAGCCTGAGTAAGTTCAGTAACTTGTAGCATGTGAACATGGAAAAACAAATGACATGAATTAACTGAATCCAAGATTACACCATGACCATAGGGTCAGCAAGATTAGACAAGATAATAACAAGATATGCTAAGATAAGATAAACTGGATATGCTTTAATACTTTCGCCGCTTCGCTATTTCCTTGTTATACTGGTTTCTATATCTCTGCACCACCTAACTAGTGTTCCAACTAGTAACGTGATCCCAACCCCTGTAGTTTCCATTTCCTTCAGGAATACATTTATTATCTATTACCTAGATCTAATCTAGGGTTTTCTATCAAGTGCTTTCTAGATTTAACTAGAGTTTACGCTATCTGCTGAACGCTTCTCGAATTCAGGGTTTATGCCACCTAGTCCAACTAGGGATTACGCTAGCTGTCGAACGATGGCCCCAAGTCTAGGACACACTACCTAGAGTGGTATATGTTCCTATATTTCCCCACACATGTATCGGGAATCGTTATCGCTTGTCTAGATGCACATGTCCTATAATGTGCGGTCTGAGTCCTGTGATAGGGCAAATCAAGGAATACAGAACTCGGTCGGGAGCTTTCAGATATCTGCCGATGCAGATGCTATGGTCTGTTTTTATTCCAGTGGCTATGGTCCCACTTGACCCCTCCCTCAACTAATGAAAGGCACACCTTGTAAAATGAGAACTATACGCCGGCCCCCGGTGCCCCACTATCCTATGGCCATCCTCACCCATAACTAGATAGCAAGTATATGGTCTTTTGGAGTTCTACGCCTTTCCGCTTCACGTATCTCGATTGACTCCAGATGGATGGTAAACGACGAGTCGCTATCACAGGGCTACCGTTTGCTCGCCGAATCACGCCGGTCCATCCTAGTCTTTAGGTTGCCATGTATTGCAACCAAGGCATACCCCTGGTTCTTCTACGCAGACCTTTACCTCTGTGGGCCCAGGCGGATCATCTGCATCCTCACAGAGGGATACCAAGAGTACCCTCACCTCCCCTTGAAGCCTCGGGCTTCGTAACGCAATTCGTTGGAGCCTTCTTTTTAATCAGATGGACGTTCGCTGCTCCTCGTGTTATACTAAGAATTACTACTTAGTTTTGTCAACTTTGGTTTACCACTTAGTTTCCAGAATCATTGTTTTCTTAACTAAGGTTTACTACTTAGCTCCTTTTAACTAAGGTTTACTACTTAGTTCTCTTTCCTGTCAATTTGGATTGGTTAAGTGTCATTGGTCAATTCAAGCTAACTTAACCCTCTTCATTTATCCTGTTAAGCGGGTTAAGTGTCATCAGCAATTCACGTTGACTTAACCCTACCACAAACCAAGTTATATTGGTTAAATATTTCTTATTACTTAACCCTACCCCTTCATCCTGTATTGGTTAAGTGTTCCTTTTTAACATAACCTTGCCCGTCCGTTTTAACTAACATGTTATTAATGGTTAAGTATTATCCCTTCATGTTTTAGACTTAACCTCATTCCTTTATCACAACCTGATGGTTAAGTGTTCAGGTTTACTTAACCCTACGGTCTAGCCCAGCTAACATATCAAAATTGGCTAAGTGTATTAGATTTTACTTAACCCCAACCTCTAGTCTAGTTAACATATTAATTTGGCTAAGTGTATTAACTTTACTTAACCCCTACATGTCTCGTTTTGCTATTTTGAGTTTGGTTAAGTGTCTCTATGGACTTAGCCCTCCCATTCTAGCTTAACTGTGTTAAGTTGGTTAAGTGTTCCTATGGAATTAACCCTCCCATTCTAGCTTAACTGTGTTAAGCGTCAGTCTGAACCTAACCCCACCCATCAGTCTAGTTATCATGTTGAACTGGTTAAGTGTCTTAGTTAACTTAACCCTACCATTCTTGTTCTAGCTTTAACTAAATAAATTAAAGCCGCTAGCACTCACATTAGACAGGTATTGTTGCGAGTACTGGATGTGCCGGTTGGTTCCGGGCAGGTTTACATCGCAACTCAGTCTAACCTCGGGCTAGGCATATTCGTATTTTCTAATTTCAAAGGGTTTCAATTTATTTTCAAATCAAGTTTTGAAAGTACCCATCCCGTTCATCGGATCAGTTAGGGATAGCCAGCGAGAGCAGGAAACTTGTATTTTCCAAACCCAAGCCTAGACACTATCCTCTCTGTCACCCTAGAACTTTCTGGTGTGTCATTAAAAGAGATATCGTTAATAAACCTTTAATTTGTCTAAATGTATATTTCCTCATTCAGGCCAAATTCTATAAGTAAATTATTTCTAATTTACTTATTTCCTAATTACTCTTTTAATGTAAATTGTCTACATTCATTCTTATGGCCCATTTTCCCTTCTAAATCATATTTATGCTTTTTGGTATGTGGACTATACCAAATTAAGTGTCACTAACCATGATTTTTGCTAAACCTGCCAATTACTCCCAATTATGGCCAATTTCACATTTATGCCAATATACTTATCGTGCCAAATTAGCTAATCCAATTCTAATTCTAGACTTATTACTCTAGTTCACTATTCATGTAAATGCTAGATTTACACGTCAATACTAGATTCAAATTACACATCTTATAATTCATGTCAAATTTACCCAATTTGCATTTCTATGAACATGCCATAATACATGTTCCCAATTTATGCCAATTTCCAAGTTAAACTATGTTTTTAGTAAATTTCATATTTTTGCCCAAACTGCATTCCAACCGTTCGTATAGTCGTGATTCAGTCAAGATTATAAATAAAGCTAGGTTCGTAGAAAATAGGGAATGAACCAAAGATGCTATGCAAAAGATAGACATAGTAACTGGCATAAAAAGGGTTGAATAACGTCGTCGGTTCAAGAACATGGGTAGACCTAACTTCATAAGTAAATTCCCAAGGTCTAAAACCAAAGAAAACCAAGAATAGACAGAATAGAGACGTAGGTTCAAGAACATGGGTAGACCTAACTTAATAGGTAAATTCCCAAGGTCTAAAACCAAAGAAAACCAAGAATAGATGGAATAGATGATCGGGTTTAGACCCAATTTCATAGTCACAAAACTTAAGCAACACTTTCCTAGTCATGAATCTCAGGTGTTTAATCACAGATGTCCTTGTTATGTCATAGGCAATAGTTTATATTTCCTAATCAAAGGCATAGGCTTAGTCAAGGAAATAATCCTCATAGTCACAGTCACAGTCATAGGCAATGTTCATAGTCATAGGCAATGTCCATAGTCATAGGCAATGTTCATAGTCATAGGCAATGCTCATAGTCATAGGCATATGGTTTTAAGGTCCATAGTTTCATAGTCACGGTCTTATTTGTCCTCGAATCATAACAGTTCTTAATTAGGTTCAAGAGTATAGGCACTGATTCGAATTGAGAGGGAGAGATTTGGCATATTCTTTTATTCCTTTAATTTCATGTCACGAACAAAGAAAAACGTTCAAATCTAGAAATAACTGACTTACAGAGATTAGATCAGAACAAAAAGATGGCGTTGCTAAGATTCGTAGAAAAATAGTCGTTGAAGTCGTTTGAACCTCCTCTTGAATCCTAGCTTGACTTGAACCTTTTCTTGAAACTCTTTTAACAGCATTTCCTCGTCTTGGTTTATTTTATATATATTATTTATTTATATATTTTAGAGGAGGAGGAGAAGCCATGTCTAACAAGAATCTTTGCAGCATAAGGGTGGAAAATAATTGTGAATAGAGAAGAAGACCAGGGCTGTTTATATAGTGTTAGGCGGACGAACCTGGTCAGAAAACGTGACCAAATACATCAGAACGAACCAGGTGCAGAAAGCTGGAAAAAGCAGGGGGGTCGACACCCATGTCGACTGGGCAGTCGACATGGGGGGGTGGTGTCGACTGTGCAATCGACACCCCTGTCGACTTGACCTGGGCAGGAATTTTCCCGCCCTGCCCCCTGTGCGTTCGAATTCAAATTTGGCTCTAGTTTAAACTGTTTTGGACTTGGAATTTTCTGAAAACTTTGACGGGCCATATCTTGGTCATACGGACTCCGATTTTCGAAAATTCGGACTCTATTTCGCGTATTTTTCCGAAACGAACGCAAAGGCACAGCCCGTTTCCCTTGATTTTGAATTTAACCTTTAATTCTGCCTTGATTTGGGAATCTTAGCGTTATAGAATCACGGGGTGTTACAACGGGAGATCCAAACATCATCATGTTCAAATATGATCAACACATGAATGAAGTTAGGGCCGCCAACAAGATAAGATGCTTATGCTTCCCGGAGCGCTTGAAAGGTGTGACTTCATTATGGTTTGCTAGAATCCTGCCTGAATGAGTCGATCAATTTGTTGGTTTGGCAAGAAGATTCCGAGACCAGTTCCGTCTACAAACTGCTAAAGTAAGCGATATAATGTTTCTTAGCAAAATAGGACAAAGGCCCGGAAAAACCATCGAAGCTTTTCTCACAAAATTTCACACCGCGGCAGCCGGAGTCATAAGACCAGAACCTTTGTACTTATTAGCAGCCAGGAAAGGAGCTATTGACAAGAAATCAGAATTTGGGAGATGATCCACCCGCGGCTTGGTGGGCTTACAAGATAGTGTGATCCAAATCGAGCAAAACAACGGCTCTAAGCATAAAAGGGAAAATGAAGGAAAGGATAGCAAAACCAATAAGAAGTCATGACCCTGCGAACATTCGGAGTTGACTCACCTGAGCAAGACCACATAAAGGATTTACTCTGTTACAAAGGACTCGGGCATTTTTCCCCGAGATAAGCCCTAGAGGGTTACAGAGTAGCAAGCCAACTCTGGCAAATTCCACCGATCAACCGCGCCATAGCACTAACCATTGTCGACACCTAAAAAGTTTGATTGAAGAACTCACCAGAAATGATAAACTTCAACAGTATGTGAAGAGTCCTCAAAACGTTCCAATTTCCTAGGGGCAAGCAAACACTACTGATCATTTCAGCCTAGGAGAGAAGGCTCAAACCATTGTTGATCCAAGACCAGTAATCAACATGATTTTTGGGGGTCCCACCCAGCTGGAAGCAGTTGGGCAGATATGGAAAGATATGCTAACAAATTGAAGGGTATCTTAAACAACAAACTTCCAATGAAGATGCCTGGAGCTTCAGCCAATAATGTGGTATTCAGAAATAGAGATTCTGACGGATTACTCATACCAACTGTTGATGCTGTAATTATCACAATTGGCTTTGGCCCTGCTGTCATGAAAAGAGTATTAATTGACACGGGGCATCCATTAATGTGATCTTCATAAATACATTTCAGATAGTGAACCTCTCTATGACAAAGGTGCGAGCCTATTCAGACAAGATCCATGGATTCACTATACAATGTATACAACTCATCGGTACAATCCACTTACTCGTGTAGTCAACAGAAGGAGCCCAGACTCCTCAAGCTTGGATAATCTAGCGCATCCACCGTTACTTCCTATAATGCATTCAAATTGAAATTGAATAGTCAAAATTCAATGGTCGAAATTCACGAACTACCGCTGCGCGGCGCGTTCTATTCAGGCCATTATATTATATATAATATATACTTCGTCGATTTCCTTTTAAAACGTATTTTATAAATCGTTTTAAATTCGTTTTCAAAATGATTTCAACTTCATTTCGAATTCAAATCAAAATTAAATTTTTTTTCCAATATAAATTAGTTTTAAATTCATTTCAAATTGATTTCAATTCAAATCGATTTTTAATTCAATTTCAGTTCATTTTCAATTCAATTCAATTTCAATTCGAATTCATTTCTATTCAATTTCAATTCGAATTCATTTCTATTCAATTTCAATTCGAATTCATTTCAAAATATTCGATTTTGAAATTATTTCCATATTCATTATAAAATCGACAAAATTCTCGTTCGGGTTAAAATGGCGTGTAACTACTTAACACGGCTTCATACATTTTTATTTTCAAATATTTTATTTCAAATATTTCTTTTTCAAATATTCTATTTCAAAACTGGAATGAGGCCCAATCAATTACCATAGATTTTATTTCTATGGATTTCCATACAACGCATGTATATATCAACAATGACCAATAATCAACCATCATCCAAAGTGCATCCTACACTCTATAAGCATCAAATATAAATATTTAACGCTTATAACAGTCTGTCAGTCAATCGATCGACATACAACTAATTATTGGGATTAGTGTATGTCATATATCACCCCAATACCCGTGTGGGTTTTTCAAACAATCAAACACAGATTTTATTTGTGCAGTTGGGTGATGTGTAAAATTTATCGCCCCAATCAATATCAGTCAAATGTGTGTATATAAACAAATCGTCCGATTTGTTTATATTTATTTCATTTCATATACACGTTAAAAATTCTATTTTCAACTATAAAATATTTTAACTATATAAATATTTTATTTTATTTCACATCACATCACACAATCAACTACACATCGAAATCAAACAAACAAGCATACACGCCATCCATGGTCTGTGGACGACGGGTGTCGGGTGCTACTAAACACCATCTGCATCCTAGTATATATTTTAACTAGAAAATTAAATTAAAAATGAGAAGTTCCCAACGAGGGATCCACTCCTCTTGTTTTATTTTTGAATTTCTGAACATCTGGATCTGTCCGCACTTCCAACATAAACTTTGTCACGCTGTTCACATTAAAAATCACATTTTTATCACTCCGCTATATTTAAAAAGATCAAATCTTTTCGCTACAACATATATATAAAAATCGTATTTTTATATCCTCTATCTTATAAAAATTATATTTTTATAATCTCTGCTATATAAAAATTATATTTTTATTCCTTACATATGATAAAAATTATATTTTTAACCTTTACATTCAATAAAAATTATATCTTTATTCTTTACATTCAATAAAAATTATATTTTTATATCGTTATATGCACAACAAAGATTATATTTCTATAACTCTATCTAAATAAAAATCATATTTTTACTATGCCACTAGTATAAAAATTATATTTTTAACTTCTCCATTATATAATCATATTTTTTTATATTGTTCTATATATTTTAAAAACCATATTTTTATACTGTTCTACATACTTCAAAACAATATATATATATATATATACAAATATATTGTTTTTTATATATACTTTAAAACAATTCAAGTTTATCAAAACAATGTATATTTTTGTTCAAAAAGAATGCAAATTTATACTTGAAAAAGAATGCAACTTTATATTTGAGAAATAATGCAACTTTATATTATTAAAACAAATTCAGATTTATATTTTTAAAAAAAGGTATTTAATATTTTTATTTATGGTATACATAATTTTAATCACGTTTATTATATAATTACATAACCTAAATTTAGTTAAAGTTTTAGAATTAACCTTGATTCGTTCTAATTGGACCTTTCTTTCTTTGGAAATCGAACTGCACCCGTCGAACTGAGGCTCCTCCTAGGGTTTTCGCCGCTGCCGCCGCTGGAGGGGACCGGACCTCCATATCCGACCATCACCTGACGCGTCGCCGCCTGCCGCTCCTATTCCGACCAGCCTCGCCAAGTCCGGTGGTCCAACGCCACCTGGAGACGGTCTCGAACGGGCTGACTTTGCTATCGAAATTCTCCTTCCTCGTTGAACGATAACTTCTGATACTAGGGCGGATGTGAAGAGCACAGATTTTACTTCGATTTTTGTTTATATAATCCCTTGGTTTAATTCATGTGTTGGAAGATCTTGGGGGAAATCAAATTGAACGGGTTTCCGCCAATGTTTGAGAGGGAGGCGGTTTTTAAAAACGTTGACTGATGAATGCCCTTTGACCCAAGATTAGGGTTTAGCCATCTATATATATTTATATTTTTATATTTATTTAATTTCGAAAATACTTGTTTAACACCACGAATTTCAAATCAAACCCAACGAGAGTCACCCCTAGCTAATTACCAACATCCCGGACATAATGGGATATGTATCGCATGCCAATTCGACTGTTTGAATTAGTTTTTTCTTTAAATTAAAATATAAATCAGTATATATTTAATTTAAACGCACATATTAAATTACCGAGGCCACATATGGACCCTAAAAATTCCCGAAAAATTATTTTTAGATTCGTATTGACGATACGGTCCTAACAAAAATAATTTCATCAAATTCTGAGACCGTTTGAAAAATGGCAATTTTCTGGTCGATCCAAATTGGCTGAAACTGCCAAAACACGTTTAACTTCGCCACGCTCACATATTGATTCAGAAAATTATGAATTTTGAAACCGAGCAATAATTTGACATCATGGATCCAACAAAAGTGGTTTCGTCGAAATCCGAGGTCGTTTGCAAAATTTCCATTTTTAAGGGCCAGAATTCCATAGCGACTATTCTGAAATTTCAACTGGACATATCTTTTGATTCCCGCTATGAAATTTTGATTTTTCGGATTCGTTGGAAAGATATTCACAAATAGATTCTAATATTTTTGGTTTCACTAAAATCCGGTTTATTTTGAACCCGGTACATTCATTTGAAATTTGAAATCGAATTATTGAACTACCTCGCCATTTTCAATTCCTTTTATAATTTAAAATAAATATTTATATTCTAACGACGATTCGAATAAATATATACATTCGAATTCTATTCAAAATAAATTTCTAGTCGATATTATTTAAAATAATTCATTTTAAATAATCAAAATTCGCTAAATTCGCCAAAATAAAAATTTTAAATTGGCTCGCATTTTCCGGGTTGTTACAATCTCCCCCACTTAAAACTTTTAGTCCCCGAAAAAGAACGAAGCCGAAAGTTGTTTAACAAATCACCTCAACTTTCATTATTTTCACTATGTCTTAAGTTCTCTAACTTTTCAGTTTCTAAGAACTTTTCAAATTTTTCAAAAATTTGGCTAACACCCTAAATTTTCAAAAAAATTCGCCATAACCTCCCCTGCACCGGGAAAATCCCGAAATTGCCATACAGGCCCTCTAATCTCAAAAAGAAAAAGAAAAAGCCAAGCGGCTAGCCAATCGGCTCATAAAATCATCATCACCCAAACAAAACAGTAAATTATGGTAAACATGTACCTATTTGTCGGGCAAACAATTTTATTCTTCTGCTCTAGCCTCTTTGCTATGACATGTTCAATGTAAGTACATGTATATGCAAGCAAATGCGACCAAATTTCAATACAATTCACTTTTTGGTCAATTTGGCTAAATGGTTAAAAATTTAATTAATCAAGCCATAATCAAACAACTCAACCATCAATCAATTAGTTGATTATCATTTCAAATTCATAACTTTGATACATAGTCAAAAATCACATTTTTGATGCCAAATCACTACAATAGGCCCTATCTAATTTTGGTTCTCACACCAGTCTAATGGAAATATATAGACATCACACTTTCGAAACTCGAACATAATTACTGATGATGTGGCAACATCATTAGAATCATCCCCAAGTGTCTAGAATGTGATTCTATATCTATCCAGTATATTAAAACTTCAAATACACGCGGATCAGATGTATACGTAAAATATTTATATACCTGATAGTCCAAATCAATATAAATAAATATTCAAGTACGTATAATTGAATAAAATTTTCAAAACAAAATTTGTTTTCATTTTAAAAATATACTCTTCACACTCGTTTTAGGATACTACTGATCCCATCTCTAACGAGTCATTCTCGTTGAATATTACTAATCCAATTTCTGATGAATTCTTTCGTTTGGTTCTAATTCTGGTGAGATGTGCATGCACGATCCAGTACACTCAGATCGTTCGTACAAGGTAAAAGGCAACCCCACATTACCAAGGCCAAATGCATCAACAAGCTTTGAGCA
Source organism: Allium sativum (assembly GCA_030737875.1). Taxonomy (NCBI): domain Eukaryota; kingdom Viridiplantae; phylum Streptophyta; class Magnoliopsida; order Asparagales; family Amaryllidaceae; genus Allium; species Allium sativum. The sequence continues at coordinate 1,050,073,626 of CM060916.1, read as the reverse complement.
TGACAAAGAAGGAGACAAACATCCAAGTTGATGGGTCACGCACTAATTGTATAGCATGGTTCGACCATACAAAGAGACAATATGGCCCAGGCGAGTTTGGAAGACTCGCATTTGACATTGGAGTCCCCCATTCCAATATCAATGGGTCGTTTGCACATAACTAGGAATAAAGCATAAACTGAAAAACGAGCACAGCTCAAGGGACCGGTCGTTCATATCCGAAGAGCTAGGTTGCTCATATCAGGAAAGATTATTCACCTCTACGACGAGAGAAGGCGTTCGAATGTAGGGAAACCCAGGCGCGACATGACTTAAACGATCTGAGAGAACGCACTCATATAAAGAAGACTTAACAAGAACGGTTAGTTTGACCATTCATCAAAATGGGTCGAACATAACAGATTAGCTCGGCCATGAGGAAAGGTCATACGTACAAGACAAGGAAAAGAATTGGTTCTGGCCACACGTCCCACTCTGCAGTCGTCCATTCATACTAGCCTGATCAATCGCACATAACAAGGAACACAAAGACGCCAGAGTTAACATATGCATCCCATGTCTGCTCACAGATGGAAACTCCAGTCGCTTGCCCATTCCTCAATCAGTCACTAACACTTCAATCATATGCTACCTCCCGGTCTAACAGATGCCAGCTCCTGGGCGATCGCAATTATATATGCTTTATAAGCCTCGGTTTGTCGCCCGTTCATCTGCAGTCAAATGTTGATGCTTCAACCAGATATTGTCTGCCAGTCAATTATAAAAGGCTTAACATGATGATCTGGTCGGTCGTTCTTATACTATATAAGAAGCTTTGACGAGTCACATGTACATTCATCGCCTGACCACCCATTTCATGTGCTTAGACCTATGTAGTCGCTCGCTCCTATGAAACCACTCGCTCCCATGAAGTTGCTTTAGGATAACTGAATACAACTATCAACAGTTAGCTACAACTAGGCTATGGCATTTTCATAATTAAAGAGACAAGAGACCCACAGCCATATATGGATTTCTGCTCATTCCTTCAAGGAGGATCATCTGTAAATACGCCATGGCCTCCACCAAAAAGGGGGGACGGCTGGCCACCACGAAGTGCTGCTAAATTCTTTCCTCCACTAGTCCTTAAGCATTCTCAACCATTATCATCATCTCCACTCGAAGGATCTTCATCCATTTGGCCATGGCATCCATTAATATCTTATAAGTGAAAAAGGTCAAAGACACCCTCCTTCTCCGTTGCTCATACATCCTTCTCCTCTGCGGATTCTACCATTCCTCCATCGAATTCTGTGAATTCAAGCAAGATTTGCATGAGAGCGTAGGAATATATTGAGATGATGAAAAGATGTATGAAAAAAGAGAATTTATATGCTTTGTAATCATTGTCATGATAGTGCAAAAATTCCTCCCTAGTGGATGTAGGCCTAGCTTAGGGCCTAACCACTATAAAAAACCTGTCTCCTTTTTACTTCTCCTACATTTTTACTTTCAAATTTTATTGAGTGCGGCTCCATTTACTTACCAACCATATTGGTGAAGTACGATTCTCGTACCCTTGGTGTTTGAGCCATTTTTTGGTGAAAACAGAATTCGTAACCCCTACAGGGTGTTACAAAATCCAAAATCGTTGCAGATTTCAATTTCTTCTTCTCCTCTTCATTTTTTTTATTTTCTTGCATCATCAGAGATTATAAACTAGATTGTTTTTTATCGGATCAAAATCGTACAAACTTTTATTCCGATTTCGTTGTTCCAAGGCTTTATTGAATCTTGAAAGTCAAAAGTTTGATGACCCGTTTGTACCTGATGGGATGAACTATTGTCAAAAAGAAACTATTCTATAGACACTTAAAGCCTGAAGTACGACATTCATCATCATTCAATAGTCTCAAAGAGCAAAATCCCTAACACGTACTAACATCAAACTAAATATTGTTCGCATATGAAGAATTTCTTGTGCTTTCCTATTGAATGATCGTAACACAAGGATGTTTTGGACTGTGGTCTTTTTCAAGACCGACTTTATATGCAATTTCCTAATTATTTAGTCCTCCTAAATTGACTTAAGACTTCATTTTTTCTATGTTTATATTATATTTTATTATTAGAAATAAGATAATAAAATAATATATTATTGCAGTAGAACTGCACAGTTGTTGTAAAAAATCCGATCATCACTCTATAAAATTTTACCAGAAATACAGTTTGTAATTTGGACACACTAAAGATAGAAATGTGTAAGTTTGCTGTTATTTTTGCATGTGCGTATGGATTTATTCCCTTTCGAAATTAGGTACTTAGATAGTAATTTATGTAAGCATCACAAGTTTCAATTGGTATATAGACACGGTATTATAAATTTAAAAAATAATAAATAAATTTTCAGTTGTGAGTATTTGACTTAGGTCCTTAATATCAAACTTCACTACTACAAAAGTGGGCATATTCGACACTAATGTGCGTGCGTTGCATGAAGGGTGTGGTGAAAGCTATGTTTTCTTAGATCTTCTACCATAATATTCATATGTTGTTGCATAAGACATGAATGCACTGTTGCGGTTGGAGTTATAGTGCTGTGACATGCAACACAACTTCAAAGCGCAACTTTACATAAATATAATCCAGTTCAGTGATCAAGCGTTATCAGAATAAAAAATAAATAACCATAGATGATGATTTAATCCAACGGTTCAAACCAATCCCTGCTTGCTATCTAAAACATTACTCCATCATCCAATTAGTGACAGCCACCTCACGTATTCTTCTGCTATGTGTAATTTTAGCGCGAATTTTTTCCCTTAAAGTTTAAACCTAAATTTACGTCACCTTCGATTCTGTACCCCATCGCATCTATTCCCTCCAATCTCTTCTTAATCCGGACGAGTCGTTCACCCATATCTAATCTGCTACACGCACAGGTATTTTCCATTTGATTTTGGAAACTACCAATTTCAATGTTTTGATTTGAAGAGTACCGGCATATACTTGTTGTGGCCTTTCTCCCCTACATGAAATGACGTCGGAGTAGATGGTGGTTCAGTCGTTTTCTAAGTATGAGCTAAGTTTTTGTCCTTTGCTTTATTATGAATTTTTTTGCATTCTTTCTAAAGCATTTATGTATATATGAGCTGTGAAACATGGACGCCCTGTCTGCTGAATATTAGGCAGGATCAAATAAGTAAATCCATTTCTTTTGAGGTTTACCTGTCACATTTTAAAGCAATATATTCTAGGATTACCTCTGCTTTTAGTGTGGTTGTTCATTTTGTGTGTTTCTCAAGATTAGAGGAGCCACTACGTTATAAGTAATTATGTACTTGGATAGTTATATTTCGGTCTAATTACTTTTCAATGTAAGTCAGTTGGGAGGAAGCATGATCATGAAGTCCAAATGTGAAGTCAAAAGTAAATCAGTTGTAAGCATTATTTACTAAAAGTCTTCTACCTGGATCCCTTGCTTTCAAATGCTAAACATGTATTAGCCTGATCATCAATGTGTAACTAAAATTGAGCGTATGCTCAGTTTTGCAAACTGAGCTCACTTCAGCATCCGAACTAGTTGGTTAGCAATTCCTTCTTTGGTGCTTCATATGTTTTCTTATTGGAATAGTACATAATTTTCATTGAGTTTTTTCTTCTAACTCAAGATCAAGTCTAAGATTACTGTTTTCTTCATTATAGCCCTGTCGTAGTGCTAGGTCCTAGTATTCCTAGAAACATATTTGATTGAATTCAGGTATGCATCCATATTATGCCTTGCTTGGTGATACGTAGTAATAAGCCCAACTGACACGCCTAGTTGGTAGAGAGCATCAAAAGGCAGCAAAAGTATCATAAAGCAGTCATACATAAAACATAACTTAATACATACATATATACACACTCAAACAATGACATTAGTAGCATCAATTCAAACCAGATCAGGGCTTTGCGGTTGTGGAACATCCAACAGATTCGTTACGGCTTTGCATCAGCGGGAGAGCCAGTCTGAAGTGAGCGACAGCATGTGATAGACCCACAACATCAGGACAATGGGTGAGGTAGTTTGGCCAATCATATTCGATGTCCCTATCCAGCTAAGGAGGCGAGGGAAGCAAAGGTGGCGACTGATGAAGGGGGAAATAAGTTTCCTGATCAACTTCCAAATCTACCCAATGATCATTCAGCTGGTTCACTGGGCTTGATTATCAACATGTAAGTCATGGGTGGCTTTAGGAAATATGCTTAGCAAGGGGGGTAGCAAAGCAGCTTCATGTATCATCGCGTCAAATCATTCATCTGAATTCATTTCCACTCTATGATCACACAAACATGGAACCACCTGTTCCCCCTTATCGCTCAGAAAAAGAAGTTCAGGCCTTGTTCCAGGATGAGCACGAGTAAAGCGCTGAACCTTAATGAGGTTAACCTTGTTATTGAATTGAGAAACAAAAGCACTGATAGTGCCAATGCCTTCGTAAAATTGCATTTTCTGGTAGAAAGATCTATGGCTAAAATGAGACCAGTCACAGTCATCAATTGCAAGCACACATCTCATTGGCTTTATTATTTCTTCAATAGCAGGAACATTATTCTTTAGGAACTCGGGATAGCCATCAACTTTAGCCCATGATTCCACTTCTAACGTCGGTTCAGGCTCAAATTCTTCATCAGACCATTCTTGCAGGTAAATAGCACCTCTAGTTTTTGTAAAGACTTTCAACATTAGTACATGATCACGCTTACTGTAAGTGGGCATGATACTATAAAAGTGTTATTGGATATTACCGGCACAGGCCACACATTATGATTCAGAGTCAGCTGAAGCGTGTGATGCACAAATTCAACATTTCAACGTCCTTCAAGAATAGTGTTAGTGATGTATACCGACAAGTCCTCCATTGAATTTTTTTTGAAACTTTCAGAGCTTGAGGTGTAGGAGAAATGGAGATGATGATGGTTCTGAAGCTTGAAAGGATACGCGAAGGACCCACTGTAGGGTGTCATAAAATATGCGAAATGGAAATTTTAATCACATAAGACGAAGCATACTGAAAGTTCTTGTTTTTTGGGCATCACTGGCACAAGTGACCAATGGTGAATGGTCAACTGTTATAATTGTATGCATAAGACATAGTTAAGATAGCCAAATGGTTCATTGCTATGATATACATGCACAGATGCACTTATCAAATAACTTGTGAAAATCAAATTGCAAGACCTGAAATGATTAGGAGAGATACAACCGACAAGCAAAGGACCTGAAATGACGTGGAGAGATACAATTTCTGGTTTATGGCGTTGTTACTTTGTAGAATGCATTCGATCATGTTGGCACTTGTATTGAAGGTGGTATGTATGCACTTGTGGTATGTAAAATATTTGAATTGTACTTTTAAATTATGTATTTAATCATATGTGTTGGTGCTTGTGATATAATTGAAGAATTGGTATGGTATGTAGAATATTTTGGATGGTTTGACAAATATGATGAATGATTTGGTTGTGTTTCTTCTATACACCAAACTGGTATTGCAAAATTTATAAGTAAAGCGTTGTATTTTCCTTTATTTACTGCTGCATTTGCTTTTTTATAGATGTAGTATTTCAAGACAATTGTGTTCCATTTCATAATACAATGATGTTCCAATACATAAAATAGTATTACTTCCATATGGCACGTGGGACCCACAGCTGACGTGGCATGTGACATGTGGCAGCTGACGCGTAGAGCTGGATTGTTGTGTGACACGTAGGCAGCTAACGTGGTAAGCTAACCTGGTTCTACTATCGTGACATGGAAGCTAGGCTCTAATTAATGCTTAAGCAACGTTGAATATTGTTGCATTACATGCAAGTAGTGTTGCATTATGTCTATAATGCAACACTTTCTTTTGATGGCAGTAGATGGGAAAAGCGTTGCCTTAGAGGGCTAAAGCAACGGCCGCGGATGCCATGCCCTTCCGGTGTTGCCATTTGAAAAAGGGCCAAATGCATCGCTTTTTCGATCTAAGGCCACATAAATTTGTGTCGAATTTGCCCACTTTTGTAGTAGTGCTTATTGCAAAAAAGTATTTTTAAAAAAAGATAGCAAATTAGGTCTGTAAAAATTAATTACTAAATCCGAGAACAATTGCAGATATTTATGCAATTATATCAAAATTTTGAATAAATGTCAGCAATTATTGTATGTAGAATCGCGGATATTTCTGCAATTTGTTGGTGAATAACTGCAGAAATTTCCGTAATATTATCAACATTCTAGAAAATTTACGTAAGTTCTTTGTGAAAAATTAAGAAAATTTTGGTAAATGTTTGTTGGATACACTACAAGAGCAACTGTAATTTCCAATGGCAATCAAGCATTAGTATATGTACCAACGTTTCATAATGCTTTCCAATAGAGCCCACGGTGTATTTCCAATGTTTGTCAATGACATACTGGACACTGACATATCCTAATGAACAAATAGTTGTTGAAAACTATTAGAACATGTTGGAAATTTCCATTAATAATGTAATGACCCGCATTTTTAGAGATATATAATTAATTTATTTAATTATATAATTGGTGATTTAGAGAAGTTAATGATCGTTTAATTAAATAATATTGAATATTTAATAAATAATTATAATATAATAATATATTATAATGTCGAAATAGTCGGAAATAGTGAAATTCACAATATCATGTGAATTGGGTAGCATACGAGCTTTGGTGGAGTTTCGATTCGAAATATAATAACGAATATATTCAATCGACGACAGTTTGAACGTATAATTATAATATAATTAAAATAGAGCTTGAAATGGCGCTGTAGTTCGCTATTTGGCGATTCGAACTTCAACTGAATGTACAAGATTCGTTTTAAGCCGGATTTCTGTGAAACAAGAAACGTGTGGAGCTGGTGGAGTATATCTTTCTAGTGGAAGAGAAAAATCGGGATTTCGTCGTGTAGATTTTGATTTATGTCCAAATCAAATATTCAGAAAAAACAGCGGTATATTCGTTCGTGGCCATAACGGTTATTTAACAACATTTGAATATCAGATTCGAATTGGAATAAGGTTCTTTTGAGAAGTAGTGATAATTTAATTTTTTGAATTTTACTGTAATTTTTAATTAATTAAATAAGCAACTTTTTATTTTGAAGTATTTCGCACCCTGAAATCAACAATTTGAAGTTTCAAAATATAAGTCAACCTACCGGTATTATTACATTTTTGGGATCGTGACACCGAGCTCATCACAACGGTATATTTATTTCTGTAGTTGGCCATTCGGATGAGAATAGAATTTCATGTAGAGGGGTCACGAAAATGTATAACTTAAATATTTTACCCCTAGGACCTAACCCCTTCATTCGGTGATCAACAGGAGTCCACGTCCCTTTTCTCTACACCACACAATCAACAACATGGACAAACTAAGGCCAACGTCCATAAATTAAAATCCCTATATAATGACCTTAACCAATTGTTATAACCTAATTTCCATTTACTAAAACCGGCCGCCACTTCTCTTTCATTTTCCAGCAAAACTAGAGTTCTCAAAAATGAAAATAAAAATCAAATGAAATCTTATAAATTCCAAGAGGTATATATATGGAATCGTTTAACACATAGCTCCAAGTTGGCACCAGATTTACTGTGTGCGATCCATTTTCCTGAAGCTCGAGTTCTTCATCGTCGGTCTAGGGCTGACCGCGATCCATTTTAAAAGTGATCGGAGGTTTTTCTTTGTGGTACAGTGAGGATATGAAGCAAAGGGGGGGGATCGATGAACAGGTTTAGTGTGTATTTCATGTTAAGATGGTTCGCTGTGTTTTGGTGGTGGAATGCGTCGATCTGGAACGCAACAGTACGGGGAGGTGACGAGTAGAAGAAGAAGGAGTTAAGGAGGGGTGGGGTACACTGTTTCCAGTGGAGCATTCGATGGGAAGAGCTTGCGGTTGTGATGCCGGTGATGTAGTCGGGAGGTTGGAGGGTGCTGCATGGACGAGGGGAGCACTGCGTGCATTACTGGAAGTTAAAGTGGGAAAGCCAATGGTTGAGTCGGTTTGGGGTTTTTACTGAGCAATGATTGAGAACGGTGAGCAAATCAATTCGAAATGGCCATCCTGGAGCTCGCATACGTTTGGGGGAGGAGAAGGGTGTTAAACGGGTTTGGGTCTAGTGTTTTAGCGCAAGGTAAATGGGCTGGAATATATTGGTTAAAGCCCAATATAAAAGTATATGTTTAAGTTTTAATTTAATATATAAAGTATTAACTTCGAAATGACGTAACTTTGTCATACATGAACGGAATTCAGCAAAACTGGTCACGTTAGGACCGTATGGACGGGAGCAACACAATGAGACTGACCGGGAGTGAATCCGAGCCTGTTACAATTTATAGCGAAATAAATTGTTTGATTCAAATCAAACAACAGTTTATCGTTCTTTAACGATGAACTGCAAATGTGAGTAAATCTCACTAACTCTGAACAGTTTATATTTTCATGTTATATATTTAGAACTGTTAGAAATTGTCTGATGTACTGTTTGTTGATTGATTGATTGAACTGCTAGTCAGTTAGTTAAATTTCTATATTGATTCTGTTTAACAGAATATATCATATGGAACTGAAAGTGATGTTATCTATATTGTCTAACATCTGTGATGCAGGGAAACAGGTTGGAGGAATCCGACTGGATTCCTCAACAGTTATTTTATTGTTTTTCATATATTTTGATATATGATGTGAATGATAACCTGTTGTTGATTGTGTGTGTATGGACGATATTGAACATCGTGATTTGATATGATTGAATACCATAACATACGGGATGTTGATAAGGAGATTTTCAAAGTGATATTGAAAATAGCATATTTATAAAATGGGATATTTATAAATCAGAGATATTTATAAAGTGGAATATTTATAAATAAGAATGTTTATAAATTGGGATATTTATAAATAGGAGATATTCAAAAAGGAAATAATTTCAAAACATTTCTTTTTGAATGGAAAGGCCTGTGTGGCGAGTTTGGGGATTTTCCCGATGCTCCCGATACAAAGGAGGTTATGGCGAATTTTCCCGGGAATTTAAGGAGTTAGAATATTTCAAGAATAAATTTGAAAAGGAAATATTTGTAAACCATTTACAAATAGAATTGGAAAGGGAACATTATAAAAAGGAAAATCATTTTTAAAGTGTAGAACCGTTATTTAAAAGTAAATCTTTTCAAATGAATAAAACGTTGTTAAAAAGGAAATCTTTATTAAGTGAATAAAGTTAATCGAATATGGTAGTCGAAGTTAGTTAATCGAATATGGTAGTCGAAGTTAGTTAATCGAATATGGTATTCGAAGTTAGTTAATCGAATATGGTATTCGAAGTTAGTTAATCGAATATGGTATTCGAAGTTAGTTAATCGAATATGGTATTCGAAGTTAGTTAATCGAATATGGTATTCGAAGTTAGTTAATCGAATATGGTAGTCGAAGTTAGTTAATCGAATATGGTATTCGAAGTTAGTTAATCGAATATGGTAGTCGAAGTTAGTTAATCGAATATGGTAGTCGAAGTTAGTTGATCGAATATAGTTTATTCGAATAGAGTTAGAGGAGTTATCAAATATAGTTTATTCGACAGGAGTTAAGTGAATAGTTAGGTTAAACTAAGTGAATTGGTTAAGTTAACCAAAGTGAATTAGTCGAGTTAATCAAAGTGATTAGTTCAGTTAATCGAGATAAGTAAATCAAGTTAGGGTAATCGAGTTGAATTAGTCAGTCGAGTAAATAAATTGAGTTAGTCAAACCAAGTAAAACCAGTTAGAGTTAACCAGTTAGAGTTAACCAGTTAGAGTTAACCAGTTAGAGTTAAACAGTTAGAGTTAAACAGTTAGAGTTAAACAGTTAGAGTTAAAACAAACATAGTTATTCAGGAGGAGTTGCCATTTAGCACGACTGCTAGCGTAATTCGCAGGGCTGTAAATAGCCTACGGCGTTCGGATGTTTCCTGAGGGAATCAGGCGTAACCATTGTGATCGCTGCGATCTAGAGTTGAGCGAATGGAGTTAAAGAATATACAGTTAAGCAAAATTAGAATCTGACTAGAGATTAATAAGTTGAATGGTTTCCTGGGTATCGATCTGATGTTGGTTTCGGCCTTCGGGGTTTATACTTAGGAAGTTGTTCTCTTGTTAGTTTATAGTTAGAGTCTGATAGTTGTGGAAGGATAGTGATACGTAAATAAACAATGGAAATGTTTTCCAACGTTGATAACAAATATTTTCTAAATATAGAAAATAAGGAAAACATGTATAAATATACATGATGATTGATCGATTGACATTCCATTTGGAATTTAGATCGTTGTTTGTACACGGACATGTTTTCATTTGATAGTTAAATAACAGACTATCGAAGTTTTGACCATTTTAACGTTGTTAATATGGAGAGACCGGTTGGATTATTATCCATAGAACCACTCTGTATTGGCATAAGCGTCGCGAATCATATATGCCAAAGATAATTGAAGACGGAGTAAAATGCAAGGGCTATCCTGTTTACAAAATAGTGCCTTCGGTTTGTCCAGTCCCAGGACAACTTGTATGGACGAAGATCTGACAGAGTATATCCAATGGATCGCGTAAGTTGATCTGTTCAAACGTATTCACGTTTGGTGGCGGAGGAATTCGTTTCTCTTAGCTGTATACCCGTGTTATTTTTGGACAAGTCAATTTGTGATTTGGCGGGTATGACGATGTGACATTTCTAAGTGAACGAAGATGGATGTCTGACAGAGTATTTCCAGAAGGGCCACGTACATTGATTTCTTCAACCGTACCAAGAGTGGAAGCGGAGAAGGAAACTTCTTTTAGCTGACACGTAATGTATGGTTGTAGATGTCAATTAGTGATTTTCGATGGATCTGACAATGTGGCATTCGAAGTGAATCTGATGTGATGATAAAGCGTAGCTTCTAGCCTCATCAACCGGTAAATGACAGAAATCGGGCAGGCAGCATGGCTAAGTCGGTCGCACCGAAGTAGGGTGTATAATCACCTATCTAGTGAATATTCATTTGCTTCTTTTAATCTATCAATGCTGTCCCATATATATATACGGGAACGGTTGCTGATCCCAACCGTTGGTGATGTACATTCGATACACTCAAGCGAAATGAGTGGTCGGTCATGTGTGGCTGAGTTGCAAGATGTTCTTGTTGAACTCCAGTGTATCGTTCCTAGAGTACACTGATCGGAAGGTGATTCCATACCCTGTCATAGTTGGAAATCCAATCATCCAATACGTGCTTGCGATTTTGATTGTATACTATATATGTAGTAACGTGAGATGCAAGCGTTTCTGCTAGATTGATATTTATTTGTACTTAGACATTATTATAATATCAGAATGATATTGCTTTGAAAAGTTATTTGGATTCTCATAAGGGAAAAACCCGTTCCGTATTCACGGCGTGGTCTTATGAGATATCATATACCTGTTTAAATGATTTGAGTTTATTCACACCAGTCACATGACTGACCCGGAGTTTATTTGTTGTTTTCCCTAAACTCTTGGGTGCCTAAATTTGTACGGGCAGTCAAGTAGTCGGGTTTTACAGATATACTGGAAGAGCTTGGAGCAGGAGGCTTCAAGATCATATAGCTATAGTTATTTCCGCTGTGTTGTAAGTGTTGTACTCTGATAAGTGTTATTGTATACATATACTGATGTTATTTCAAAGATATGTATGTTATATTTTATTCGTTCCGCTGTGAGATTCGTGTTTACTCTGATGATGATGTTCTTCTTCTTCTTCTATTCTATAAGTTCTATCTTATCTATTCTCACCTTCTAATTTCTTTCACTAATTACCAGGATTTTTCGATGTTTGGTTATCGACGTCGTGCTTACGTCGATAAACAAAGCCGCTCAAAAATCCGGGTCGTTACAGTTGGTATCAGAGCTTATGTTTTAGTGATCGGACATAACTCTGTGGCGTAACTCATTAGAGATGGGATTAGTAATATCCTAGATTGAGTTGAGTGTATATATATACAAGAGAGCGTATATGTTATTAAATATAAAATGGTTTTATATTGTGGAGATTTATTGATTGAGTGGCTTATGAATTCTGGACGATCAGTTTGATCCACTGTATCGGTAGGAGTTTTATAAACACTTGAATACGATGAACCGGCATGATATGTTTTGAAATTAATATAGTATATTAGTTGTCTTGGTTGTTAGTGAAATCGAATGAGATTATAAAAAGATGAAATGGTTATAAATAACGAATCAGAATTCATATCAATAAGGTATATGAAGTAAGACGAATTGAATCTGAAGTTAAATCAGAATTGGAATTAAAATAAGTAAATTTTAAGTTCCTGGGAGATTTTGAACTGTTTTCAAAATGGAATTGTTTGGGAATGATTTTTGAAAGTAAAATAGTATTGAACTCACTTCAATTACTGGAAAATAGATTCTGATGAGTGTGGCCACATCATCAGTGTTCATTTTCGAGTTCCAAAGTGACGGATTACTACCAAAGGTTTTGTTTTTGAATTGTTTTGAGAAAACAAGTGTTTAGAAATTCAAATGTTTTGAATTGGTGTTATGATTTCAAATTGATTTGAAATAAACTCAGGAATTTAAGTTCTGGAATTAAAATTTAACTAATAAAGTTAAATGGATTAAAATGGAAAAAGTGAATAAATAAATTTGAATTTAACTTGAACTAAGTTAAATGAAATCGGATTGGATTATAGAATAATCTGAAAGGGAATTAAGTCGATAACTTAAGAGTTGAAATTTGATATTAGAGTTTGAATGGAATTCGACTTAAGTATAAGCGAATGATTTGGTTGAGAACCAACTAACAGGAGTTTGATTGGAATGACATTTATATATGTTGAGTTGAGTAACAGATGAAAAGGGATATAATGATATGCCCGACAAAAAGGTACAAGTTTATATTTTATATGAGTTTGGAATTTATGAGCCGAATTGGCAAGCCGTTTGGAGTTTTGATTTTCTTTTGAGTTGAAGAAGGCCCAGAGAGGCGAGTTGGAGTTTGAGCTATTGACCAGTACAAAGGAGGTGCTGGCGAAATTTTTCGAAAGTTTAAAGTGTTAGAAAATTTTCAGAATTTTTGAAAATTTTAGTTAGTCGAAATGAATAAATATTTTAATCAATATTAATTGGTTCAGTTAAAATCAGAAAGAAGGAGTAAGAAAATCTTAGGAATTCCAATAGATAGGGTCGTCCACTACCTTAGCAATTTCGAGGACGAAATTATTTTAAGTGGGGAAGAATGTAATGACCCGCATTTTTAGAGATATATAATTAATTTATTTAATTATATAATTGGTGATGTAGAGAAGTTAATGATCGTTTAATTAAATAATATTGAATATTTAATAAATAATTATAATATAATAATATATTATAATGTCGAAATAGTCGGAAATAGTGAAATTCACAATATCATGTGAATTGGGTAGCATACGAGCTTTGGTGGAGTTTCGATTCGAAATATAATAACGAATATATTCAATCGACGACAGTTTGAACGTATAATTATAATATAATTAAAATAGAGCTTGAAATGGCGCTGTAGTTCGCTATTTGGCGATTCGAACTTCAACTGAATGTACAAGATTCGTTTTAAGCCGGATTTCTGTGAAACAAGAAACGTGTGGAGCTGGTGGAGTATATCTTTCTAGTGGAAGAGAAAAATCGGGATTTCGTCGTGTAGATTTTGATTTATGTCCAAATCAAATATTCAGAAAAAACAGCGGTATATTCGTTCGTGGCCATAACGGTTATTTAACAACATTTGAATATCAGATTCGAATTGGAATAAGGTTCTTTTGAGAAGTAGTGATAATTTAATTTTTTGAATTTTACTGTAATTTTTAATTAATTAAATAAGCAACTTTTTATTTTGAAGTATTTCGCACCCTGAAATCAACAATTTGAAGTTTCAAAATATAAGTCAACCTACCGGTATTATTACATTTTTGGGATCGTGACACCGAGCTCATCACAACGGTATATTTATTTCTGTAGTTGGCCATTCGGATGAGAATAGAATTTCATGTAGAGGGGTCACGAAAATGTATAACTTAAATATTTTACCCCTAGGACCTAACCCCTTCATTCGGTGATCAACAGGAGTCCACGTCCCTTTTCTCTACACCACACAATCAACAACATGGACAAACTAAGGCCAACGTCCATAAATTAAAATCCCTATATAATGACCTTAACCAATTGTTATAACCTAATTTCCATTTACTAAAACCGGCCGCCACTTCTCTTTCATTTTCCAGCAAAACTAGAGTTCTCAAAAATGGAAATAAAAATCAAATGAAATCTTATAAATTCCAAGAGGTATATATATGGAATCGTTTAACACATAGCTCCAAGTTGGCACCAGATTTACTGTGTGCGATCCATTTTCCTGAAGCTCGAGTTCTTCATCGTCGGTCTAGGGCTGACCGCGATCCATTTTAAAAGTGATCGGAGGTTTTTCTTTGTGGTACAGTGAGGATATGAAGCAAAGGGGGGATCGATGAACAGGTTTAGTGTGTATTTCATGTTAAGATGGTTCGCTGTGTTTTGGTGGTGGAATGCGTCGATCTGGAACGCAACAGTACGGGGAGGTGACGAGTAGAAGAAGAAGGAGTTAAGGAGGGGTGGGGTACACTGTTTCCAGTGGAGCATTCGATGGGAAGAGCTTGCGGTTGTGATGCCGGTGATGTAGTCGGGAGGTTGGAGGGTGCTGCATGGACGAGGGGAGCACTGCGTGCATTACTGGAAGTTAAGGTGGGAAAGCCAATGGTTGAGTCGGTTTGGGGTTTTTACTGAGCAATGATTGAGAACGGTGAGCAAATCAATTCGAAATGGCCATCCTGGAGCTCGCATACGTTTGGGGGAGGAGAAGGGTGTTAAACGGGTTTGGGTCTAGTGTTTTAGCGCAAGGTAAATGGGCTGGAATATATTGGTTAAAGCCCAATATAAAAGTATATGTTTAAGTTTTAATTTAATATATAAAGTATTAACTTCGAAATGACGTAACTTTGTCATACATGAACGGAATTCAGCAAAACTGGTCACGTTAGGACCGTATGGACGGGAGCAACACAATGAGACTGACCGGGAGTGAATCCGAGCCTGTTACAATTTATAGCAAAATAAATTGTTTGATTCAAATCAAACAACAGTTTATCGTTCTTTAACGATGAACTGCAAATGTGAGTAAATCTCACTAACTCTGAACAGTTTATATTTTCATGTTATATATTTAGAACTGTTAGAAATTGTCTGATGTACTGTTTGTTGATTGATTGATTGAACTGCTAGTCAGTTAGTTAAATTTCTATATTGATTCTGTTTAACAGAATATATCATATGGAACTGAAAGTGATGTTATCTATATTGTCTAACATCTGTGATGCAGGGAAACAGGTTGGAGGAATCCGACTGGATTCCTCAACAGTTATTTTATTGTTTTTCATATATTTTGATATATGATGTGAATGATAACCTGTTGTTGATTGTGTGTGTATGGACGATATTGAACATCGTGATTTGATATGATTGAATACCATAACATACGGGATGTTGATAAGGAGATTTTCAAAGTGATATTGAAAATAGCATATTTATAAAATGGGATATTTATAAATCAGAGATATTTATAAAGTGGAATATTTATAAATAAGAATGTTTATAAATTGGGATATTTATAAATAGGAGATATTCAAAAAGGAAATAATTTCAAAACATTTCTTTTTGAATGGAAAGGCCTGTGTGGCGAGTTTGGGGATTTTCCCGATGCTCCCGATACAAAGGAGGTTATGGCGAATTTTCCCGGGAATTTAAGGAGTTAGAATATTTCAAGAATAAATTTGAAAAGGAAATATTTGTAAACCATTTACAAATAGAATTGGAAAGGGAACATTATAAAAAGGAAAATCATTTTTAAAGTGTAGAACCGTTATTTAAAAGTAAATCTTTTCAAATGAATAAAAGTTGTTAAAAAGGAAATCTTTATTAAGTGAATAAAGTTAATCGAATATGGTAGTCGAAGTTAGTTAATCGAATATGGTAGTCGAAGTTAGTTAATCGAATATGGTATTCGAAGTTAGTTAATCGAATATGGTATTCGAAGTTAGTTAATCGAATATGGTATTCGAAGTTAGTTAATCGAATATGGTATTCGAAGTTAGTTAATCGAATATGGTATTCGAAGTTAGTTAATCGAATATGGTAGTCGAAGTTAGTTAATCGAATATGGTATTCGAAGTTAGTTAATCGAATATGGTAGTCGAAGTTAGTTAATCGAATATGGTAGTCGAAGTTAGTTGATCGAATATAGTTTATTCGAATAGAGTTAGAGGAGTTATCAAATATAGTTTATTCGACAGGAGTTAAGTGAATAGTTAGGTTAAACTAAGTGAATTGGTTAAGTTAACCAAAGTGAATTAGTCGAGTTAATCAAAGTGATTAGTTCAGTTAATCGAGATAAGTAAATCAAGTTAGGGTAATCGAGTTGAATTAGTCAGTCGAGTAAATAAATTGAGTTAGTCAAACCAAGTAAAACCAGTTAGAGTTAACCAGTTAGAGTTAACCAGTTAGAGTTAACCAGTTAGAGTTAAACAGTTAGAGTTAAACAGTTAGAGTTAAACAGTTAGAGTTAAAACAAACATAGTTATTCAGGAGGAGTTGCCATTTAGCACGACTGCTAGCGTAATTCGCAGGGCTGTAAATAGCCTACGGCGTTCGGATGTTTCCTGAGGGAATCAGGCGTAACCATTGTGATCGCTGCGATCTAGAGTTGAGCGAATGGAGTTAAAGAATATACAGTTAAGCAAAATTAGAATCTGACTAGAGATTAATAAGTTGAATGGTTTCCTGGGTATCGATCTGATGTTGGTTTCGGCCTTCGGGGTTTATACTTAGGAAGTTGTTCTCTTGTTAGTTTATAGTTAGAGTCTGATAGTTGTGGAAGGATAGTGATACGTAAATAAACAATGGAAATGTTTTCCAACGTTGATAACAAATATTTTCTAAATATAGAAAATAAGGAAAACATGTATAAATATACATGATGATTGATCGATTGACATTCCATTTGGAATTTAGATCGTTGTTTGTACACGGACATGTTTTCATTTGATAGTTAAATCACAGACTATCGAAGTTTTGACCATTTTAACGTTGTTAATATGGAGAGACCGGTTGGATTATTATCCATAGAACCACTCTGTATTGGCATAAGCATCGCGAATCATATATGCCAAAGATAATTGAAGACGGAGTAAAATGCAAGGGCTATCCTGTTTACAAAATAGTGCCTTCGGTTTGTCCAGTCCCAGGACAACTTGTATGGACGAAGATCTGACAGAGTATATCCAATGGATCGCGTAAGTTGATCTGTTCAAACGTATTCACGTTTGGTGGCGGAGGAATTCGTTTCTCTTAGCTGTATACCCGTGTTATTTTTGGACAAGTCAATTTGTGATTTGGCGGGTATGACGATGTGACATTTCTAAGTGAACGAAGATGGATGTCTGACAGAGTATTTCCAGAAGGGCCACGTACATTGATTTCTTCAACCGTACCAAGAGTGGAAGCGGAGAAGGAAACTTCTTTTAGCTGACACGTAATGTATGGTTGTAGATGTCAATTAGTGATTTTCGATGGATCTGACAATGTGGCATTCGAAGTGAATCTGATGTGATGATAAAGCGTAGCTTCTAGCCTCATCAACCGGTAAATGACAGAAATCGGGCAGGCAGCATGGCTAAGTCGGTCGCACCGAAGTAGGGTGTATAATCACCTATCTAGTGAATATTCATTTGCTTCTTTTAATCTATCAATGCTGTCCCATATATATATACGGGAACGGTTGCTGATCCCAACCGTTGGTGATGTACATTCGATACACTCAAGCGAAATGAGTGGTCGGTCATGTGTGGCTGAGTTGCAAGATGTTCTTGTTGAACTCCAGTGTATCGTTCCTAGAGTACACTGATCGGAAGATGATTCCATACCCTGTCATAGTTGGAAATCCAATCATCCAATACGTGCTTGCGATTTTGATTGTATACTATATATGTAGTAACGTGAGATGCAAGCGTTTCTGCTAGATTGATATTTATTTGTACTTAGACATTATTATAATATCAGAATGATATTGCTTTGAAAAGTTATTTGGATTCTCATAAGGGAAAAACCCGTTCCATATTCACGGCGTGGTCTTATGAGATATCATATACCTGTTTAAATGATTTGAGTTTATTCACACCAGTCACATGACTGACCCGGAGTTTATTTGTTGTTTTCCCTAAACTCTTGGGTGCCTAAATTTGTACGGGCAGTCAAGTAGTCGGGTTTTACAGATATACTGGAAGAGCTTGGAGCAGGAGGCTTCAAGATCATATAGCTATAGTTATTTCCGCTGTGTTGTAAGTGTTGTACTCTGATAAGTGTTATTGTATACATATACTGATGTTATTTCAAAGATATGTATGTTATATTTTATTCGTTCCGCTGTGAGATTCGTGTTTACTCTGATGATGATGTTCTTCTTCTTCTTCTATTCTATAAGTTCTATCTTATCTATTCTCACCTTCTAATTTCTTTCACTAATTACCAGGATTTTTCGATGTTTGGTTATCGACGTCGTGCTTACGTCGATAACCAAAGCCGCTCAAAAATCCGGGTCGTTACAAATAACCATTAGTATTTGATGATTTATAAGTCATTGATAGTCATTATTAGCCATTGAAAATCTAGGTATATTTATTTTTACATTCAAACCTACTTCATTCCATCCACACAAATCAATTAATAACCATAACAGTTCCATTTCAAGCATATCTACTACCACTTCTAGAGTGTGCATCCTCCTCGTGATCGATGTCATCATGGCCTAGAGCATAGTAGGATGATCAGGCATAGCAGCTGCAACTCCTAACTGACCAGCCTCGCCTACCCCTCTAGTTGCAGGCTCATCCATAGTAGCGTGTCTCGAAGTTCTTCGAATCATTCTCTATCTGAAATAAGAATGATCAATCCACATTAGAAAAAGGCCGCATTGGTGTTCATGTGCTTACTAACCTACTAAACTATGTATTATAATATAGTAATCATCCATTAAAAATTACAAGTACGTCTCTCATATGGTTTTACGGTTGCAAACTTTGGGTAAAATCGATTAACCAAAGATTCGATCCCAAATGTGATGACCACCTCATACCTCCTGCACGCAACTAAGATAAAGTTGCGCTGTATAATGTGCCACACCGATTTAGGACGATCATTGAGGAAAATTTATTCGACATAATCCTGTCGTATAGCTCACAGTGCATGCATAATGTATAAAAATAAAATATACAACAAGGTTTAGTAGTGAAGCATAACTGAATAGAAATCAAATCTCCATAAAACCATAGAATCTCAAGTACAATACATCTCAGTACATGAATCTTTGAAAACAATATGCCTCACTAAATCTCTCAAAGTGTCAATAATCAACAACAAACAACGAAAATAACAAGACATCAATATAGTAGGTAGTAGTAATACGCTAGCCTCTTGTTTGACGTCGTACAACATCATCAGCACCAAAACATGCTACGTGCTACCTCAGTCTCCTAATAAACACAATTGATGAACAAACCAAGCTAATAAGAGGGAAACAAAAAACCTTGAGTCAGACAACAATCATAGTGAGCGATAAAATAACTAACAACAGTTACACAGGGCGATATGAATAAAGATGGATCAACCTTCTGATCTGCCTAACAACCATTAAGTTAACACGTGAAAACCATTCATGACATCCCATTTCAAAATAGAAAAGGACAAAAGCCCCTACCATGTTTCTCTTCGACATCCTTTGGTGGTAGCCTACCTATAAAAAAAATAGAGAACAAAGCACACAATCAACCATAGCATCCAATATCCTAACTATCGCCGATTACAGCCTTGAATTAAACCATCGATAATCGAATTTGCTTTCAATCATCGAAAGGGCTAATGGAAAACTCTAGTTCTAGCAAACTTGCCATATGTTGTCGTGTCTACGTGTGTTTCCCTTAATCGACTAAGACATGTAGGCCCATCGTGACATCCCAAGAAACACGATCTATACATTCTGATTCTTATTAGCATCCCATGATACCCCTACCTTACGTCCATTAGAACACTTCGATTACGGAAGATTTCTTAGCAATACAAAACTATCGAACCTTCCTTCTTCGGTGATCACATTTTTAGTTCGAGCGACTTCTAAAATCGATTCCATTATCATCCTCGATCAACTCCCACTTAAGTCAATCTATCATCATTATGTATTGTACATCGTATTACGACTATATTGCATCAATCTTGCTCCAACCACTCCAACATGACTTGAAAATCGAAGCTTTATCCATCACTGAGTTGAACATCAATTATCCGAAGTCTATTTTCATCCATACTTCACCAGCAACCCCTAAGAGCTAGCTGAACCCAAGCCCCAAAATCTCGGCCCTCCATCTTGTAGCCTAATGGATCGATATCGGTCCATCACCCATGGACCGGTATCAGTCCTCATACATAGCCAATCTTGTCTAAGTAAATCAAGCACTTCATTATGCTTCCTCAGTACTTCCTTTCGGTTAATTTTTGAAGCGTTTCACCCATCCAGTAAAAACTCCTGCCGGTCGATACTTGCACTGGAGCGGTCAACCTTCTACCCATCTCAAATTAACTCCAAATAGCTTAAAAATTTGCTGGAAGCCTCGATCTACCATCACAAGGCCTCAACCGAAGTTTCATCACCATCCATCAATCTATGATGGATCAATACAGGTCCTCACCATTAACTTTTCTTATGACCAAAATTTTTTGGTTCCTTCATTTCACCTTCCAGCGCGCCTTTGCTAAGTTTCATCTATATCCGATCATATGAACCTCCAATTTTCTCTATTCTACAATCCTAAGATCTAATACAACCAATTCTAAGACGTAACTCAAGAAATGCATCAAATTTCACCATAACAAACATCGACACAACAATAATTGATCATACAAACAAACCTAAATCATCAAAACATCATATAACAATGAATCAAAAAAAATATAGATCTAAATATACCTAAAATCATGATTAACATATCAATTTGCAGTTTAATAGGTTAATTTAGAGCATACGAAAACAACTAAATCTAAAATGAACTGCATGAATAGATTTAGGATGAATTAAACATGTTTGAATGAAATTAACATAGATCTAACCCATATAGCCCTTTGCTTTAATGTGAGAGATATATATCACTCACCTAATCCTTGAATTAATGTAAATCTAATGAGGACAGATCTATAAAGCACCGAAACCCTAGAATTTGATGAAATTTGATGTGATCTGATCTTCTTGGATGATGATCTATCTTATAAATGCGATTTATTATGGATTTGAATGAAAAGAATCAAAGAAATTAGGGATTAGGTTGAACTGGAGAGTAACAGGCGCCCAACCTAATGCTTTAATGAAGAAATTCTGATCCTTTATTAATAGCTGTAGGTCATTAGCCTAATGGGCTTAACTAATTAGTCCATTAGCTGCTAATCAATCTGCCTAACAAAAGTTGAAACTTAAAACATCGATTCCTCCTAAACCGTTGAACCAAATAATTAACGTGGCCACTCTACGGAATCGTAAACCTCCATTCCGATCTAATGTGAACGATTTTAGCACGAAATATTATCTTTATCAAAAGTTATAGTTAAAACAAAACTCGTAAGGGTAAAAATGTCACTATTAATCCTAGTAAAAATCATGGACATGTCTCGCATCCCCATGAACAACATGTTAAAATTTGAGAATGATCCGACTTGTAGCGAATTGAAAATAGATATTTTACGATCCTCCGATACATAAAATATAGGTCATTACATTCTCCCTCCCCATGTAGAAATTTTGCCCCCGAAATTCTAAACAAGCACGAGCAAACATGGCATTCCACATGCCTAGCATCCAAGAGTATCCAATCTACCATCCAACAATCATGCATCGAAATTCCTATCCTAGCATGCTGAGCTTCTAATAGTGCAAGTCACAATGGTATAAGTAAGATACGATTTATGGGACATACCAAATGAAGAGTTCAAGTTAGTTCAACCTCATAATCTCTTTCGTTTCCTGTGTGAAATTGTCACGTTCTCGCCCTATTGTACCTTGACTAGCTTAAGAACCTTTCTGCTAAGCTATTTCTATCATTGTCCACGATGGAAAGTGGCTTACGAGGCCTATAAACTTCGGGTTCAACTTCAAAATCTTCAATCTGATCAGGAGATACAACTACATTTGAATTGTGCACAAACTTCCATAGAAATGATACGCGAAACACATTGTGAACATCCACCATCTTCTTAGGTATCCACCTTGTAGGCGACCTTCCTAATACGCTCGACAATCAGAAACGGCCCAACGATCCTTGGTGCTAACTTTCCTTTCCTTCCAAAACAGAAAATTTTCCACAAAGGGGAAACCTTAACGAATACTAAATCTCCGATTGAGAATTCCAAATCTTTTCGCCACTTATTGGCATAACTCTTTTGACGATCCCGGGCTGCCTTCATTCGTTACTGAATCATCTTAATATTATCTATCATTTCTCTTATCATCTTTGGCCTAAGTACCAACTGCTCGCCAGTTTCTAACCAACGAAATTGAGAATTACATGGTTTTCTGTACAATGCCTCATATGCTGTCATTCCAATACTCGACTAGTAGTTGTTATTATAAGAAAATTCGACTAAATGCAGATTGTATTTCCACGATCCTCCAAAATCCAATATGCAAGCTCTAAGTAGATCTTTCAATACTCCACTACCCCTCTCGGTCTAGCTATCTGTTTGGGGATGATAAGATGCTTTTAAACATAGCTTGGTTCCAAATGTCTCTTGCAAACTCTTTTTGAATCCACTAGTGAAGAATGGATCTCGGTCGCTAACAATACTCTTTGGAACCCCATGGAATCAGACTATCCACTTAATATATAATTCATCCAGCTTCGTGGCAGTCCTAGTCGATCCAACATGAATAAAACTTGTGCTCTTGGTCAAGCGATCCACGGTAACTTAAATACTACCATTTTCTGACCTTTCCCTAGGTAATCCATCAATAAAAAATCCATCGATACTTTCTCCCTTTTCTGCGTAGGTACTTCCAATGGATGTAACAATCGACTCGGCTTCTTCGTTCGGCTTTAACCAATTAATAATTCATGCATTTTGAGATAAACTTTCCGACATCCCTTTTCATACCTTCCCAGTAGAGGACTCGCTTCATATCTCGATACAACTTATTACCACCAGGATGAATCATCAATCTGGAATGATGACATTCCAATAAAATCTCATCCCTCAACCCATCCGATTCAGGAACAACCAGTCGTCCGTTCTTACTAAGCCAACTATCTCGATCGACTTCGAAATCCTTAATTTCCTCGACGTCAACCCTCATCTCTCTAATCCACATATGATTTCCAAAATCTTCTCATCTCTCTTCTTGCCTTCACCAATCATTTTGATGGGAGTCGGTCTAATCGATAAGCCTACTAACATCTCGGGCCCTAACTCACATTGAGGCCTAAAATCAAATCCGGCTAAATAATTGAGATGCTCCCATTCCAAAAACATGGCTCCCAAATCTGCATGTCTTCTACTTAATGCAACAACCACTTCGTTACCTTTTCTTGGAGTACAGGCTATACCAAAGTCATATGACGCCAAAAACTCTAACTGTCGCTGCTGCCGAAGATTCTAATCCTTCTAGAAGAAAAGATACTTCAATGACTTATGATTCACAAAAAATTCACATCTAACACCCAACAAATAATGCCTCCAAATCTTCAAAGCGAGCACTATCGCCGCTAACTCCAAACCCTGAGTCGGGTAATTCCTTCCGTGTGGCATCAGTTGTCTACACGCTTAAGCCGCATGTAATAACCCGGAAATTCTGAGCCAGTTTAAAATTTTTATTTTGGCAATTTTAGCGAATTTTGAATATTTAAAATGAATTATTTTAAATAATATCAACGAGAAACTTATTTTTAATATAATTCGAACGAATATATTTATATACGTCGTCGTTAGAATATAAATAATTATATATAATTATAAAAGGAATTGAAAATGGCGCGGTAGTTCGATAATTCGATTTCAAACTTCAAATGAATGTATCGGGTGCAAAACAAACCGGATTTTAGTGAAACCAAAAATAATAGGATCTAATTGGGGATATCTTTCCAACGAATCTGAAAAATCGAAATTTCATAGCGGGAATCAAAAGTTATGCCCAGTTGAAAATTCAGAATAGTCGCTATGTAAATTATACATGGCCCAAAAAGTCAAATTTTGCATACGGATGAATTTGGACTCGAAACCTCTTCCATTAAGTTCAAAATGACATTTATACTCCGAAAAGTATAAGCTTCGATATATT
Source organism: Allium sativum (assembly GCA_030737875.1). Lineage (NCBI taxonomy): Eukaryota > Viridiplantae > Streptophyta > Magnoliopsida > Asparagales > Amaryllidaceae > Allium > Allium sativum. Next base: position 1,050,049,140 of record CM060916.1, on the reverse strand, counting down.
CCGATATCCGGAATAGTGGCTATGGGCTGGAGTTGTTCGGTTAACAATACATAGCCCTTAAAAAGTGAAATTTTGCATACGAGCTCAGAATTCGACGAGATAAATTTTTATGGATTCAGAATAACAAATTATTGTTGAGTTCCAAAGGGCGCGTCGAACGGAGTCAGTATGTGGTCGTGCGAGCTAAAACAGTTCAGGGTAAAACGAGTAGTCATTTTACGAAGGAACATTACTGATACGGCCTCGGAATTAAATTCTACTTCTTTTTCTGGATTCGTATGGTCCAATAATGGTTAAATCCAAGAGGGCATGATTTTTGGTGTTAGTGTGTGAGCGTGCGAGAAGAAAAGGTGCGCCAAAATCGCATTTTGAGCAATATCTGAGCATATTCGTGATTTTTTTTGAATGGTCAACCGAACTCGGAATTCGACGAAACTTGTTTCGTTGGACTCGTCTTCACGTCTACTATCTCGTGTCCGAAATCCGCGGCGATAGGAGATCGTTAGCGTTCAGGCGATACGCGAGAAACTAGCATATAAACACTTTTACTTCCTTTTCTTCTTCACTTTCTTCCTCTTCCTCTTTTTGCATTTTTCCTCTTTAATGGCCACCGCCTCCTCCTTGTCGCTGCCTCCCCTCCTCCCGCTGCCACCGCCCACCGCCGCCGCCCCTCCTCCCCTCCGGCCACTCCCCTCCTCCTCCTCTTCCTCCTCCTTCTCTCTCTTCTTTTCTACAAACCCATGAACCCATTCCACCCCAAATCACCAACACCCGCCTCCATGGACCCCACCGCCGCACCTCAGCCCCTCCCCCACGTCAGTCAGGCCGGCGCCCCCCCTCAGCACCACCCAACTCCGGCCATGGGCCCTGCTACACTCAAAAACTCATTTTCACCTAAATTCCCGTTTTGAACAAAACACCCCGGACTGTTTTGGCTTATATCTCCCAAACGGTGCGTTTCTGGCCAAAGTACCTCATACCAAAGTTGTAGAGCACGAAATTCTCTTCGATTTGGCTATATTGAAGTCATGTTTCGGAGTCCGGTGCTGCTTGGAAAATGCGTTCGAAGTCCGCTGTTCAAAAGCGGTAAAATTCGTGTACTTTCGCGAATTCTGGCGAATTGGAGCATTTTCGGCAAAAAGACCATTAGGCGAAAGTTGTCCGGAATGGCGCGTTTAAGCTAGAAAAATTATGGTGTGAAGGTTGAAGCTCGTTTGCAAATTCTGGAACCAGAACAGCGAATCCAGGCGTTAGAAAAAATGTGAGTTTTCTCCGTTTTAAAGCTTCTACAGTTTTAGACATATGAAGTAAATAAAAATATGATTTTTATATTATAGAGAGAATAAAAATCCGATTTTTAACTTATAGAAGATATAAAGATAAGATTTTTATATAATGTAGATATTAAAAATATGATTTTTATATACATAGCAAGAATATAAAAATGTGATTTTTATATATGTAGTGGCTACGGGCAACGAAAGTGACAAAAGGCGAGAACGACAAGATTTTCTACATAAGAAGAGTTGTGGTATTGGATTAGCTGATTGGTGAGAATTTCTCACTCTTCAATTTCTTTTTCTAGTTATATATATATACTAGGATGTAGACGGTGTTTAGTAGCACCCGACACCATCGTCCACGGACCATGGACTTGTTTGTTTGGTTGTGTTGTTGGTTAGATTGTTTGATTTGAATTTGATTGTTTGGTGAAATGGAATGGATTTGATTGATATGTGTATGGCGTGGGCCATTATTAGACCGGGGATAAGGCTAGGCCTTGTCCCGTTTCTAGTATCGTGCCGTTATGCAGCCGAAATTTTCTAAAATAAGTTAGAAAAATAAAGATATCATTTTATTTAATAAATGAACCGAATAGAATATTCATAGGTTGAATAAAATAATTTGGTCGTTAAAAATATAATTTTTAACGTGAAAGTGAATAAATAAATATTCGTTTACAAACCGGACGGTTTGTTTATGTACACCTATTTGAATGACATTGATTGGGACGATAAATTTTACACATCGCCCAACTGCACAAATAAAATCTGTATTTGATTGTTTGAAACCCCACACGGGTATTGGGATAAAATACGGCATACACTAATCCCAATAATTAGTTGTATGTCGATCGATTGATTGACAGGCTTTTATAAGCGTTAGATATCTATATTTGATGCTTATACAGTGTAGTGCACTTTGGATGATGGTTGATTATTTATCGTTGTTATTATATACATGTGTTGTATGGAATCCATATAATTAACTTTATATGGTAATTGATTGGGCCTCATTCCAATTGGAAAAATAAAGAATATTATAAAAAAAGGTTCATGTGTTGACAGTACTCATCCGTTGAGATTAGTCATGTGTTGAACGAAATATTTTAACAATAAAATTTACATCTTTATATTATAAAATAAAGGTTCATGTGTTGACAGTACTCACCCGTTGAGATTAGTCATGTGTTGAACGAAATATTTTAACAATAAAATTTACATCTTTATCATATATAAAATCAGAAACTAATTGGAAAATAGATAAGATGAGTGGTCTCCTGGATGTTGATCTGATGTTGGTTTCGGCCTTCGAGGTTAATATTTAGGGAATCATTCTCTTACTAATTTACGGTTGGAGTCTGATTTAAATCAAACGATAGATACCTTAATTTTTATAAAATATATTAAATAACAAAAATAGTCACACATGGACAGTACTCATTCGTTGAGATTAGTCATGTGTTGGCAAAAATATAGATTCACGCATTGAATAGAATAAATATTCATTTGTTGAATAGAATAACGGAATTATTGAAATATATAAAGCCGTGTTGATTAGAGATGCGCTATTTTGATGCGAACGATATTTATATCGATTATATTCGTTTTTATAATGAATATTGAAAAGAGATAAAAATCGAATATATATAAACCAAATTCGAATTGAATGTAGAATGAATTGAAATTTGAATTGAATTGGAAATGGAAGTTGAAATGTTTTTGAAACGAATTTAAAACTATTTATAAAATTCGTTTTAAATAGAAATCGACGAAATATATATTATATGTATTATATATATAATATAATGGCCTGAATAGAACGCGCCGCGCTGCGGCAGTTCGTGAATTTCGACCGTTGATTTCAAACGGACATTACGGAAGATCCGACCGTCGGATTCTCCTAAAACCGGAACCGTTGGGTTCGTATCGAAAAGAGCTTTCTAACGAATATTAGAAATTTGAAATCTAACGGTTGGATTTGGAGATACGTCCAAATCAAATTTGAAAAAGGTCGTTGTAAGTGCAGTTCGATGGCCGTTGATGGAAATCGACTGTACGGGCCTTGATAAAATTATTAAAAATAGTAATAATTTGTGTAAAATCATAAGAAATGATTTGGGAAAATTTGGGATGAAAAACTCCATATTTGAAAAGATAAAAATAAATTTTTATCGAAATGAACTAGTTTTGAATTAAAATTAAATCCGTTTAATTTTAAATGAATAAATTGGATTTGAAATGGGTTTTAAATAGAATTGATTTGTGGGTTTATCGTGAACTGTGTTTTAAATGACATTAGTTCTTTAACCCAGTAAAAGGAGTTTTAATGAATCTGCAATTAGATTGAAATGTGAATTGATAATTTAAATTATCAAATTTGGAAAATGAGCGAGAATGTAGTATCACCAGTTCTTGTTGCTGGCCCTGAGTAGGCCGGGTACGCATGATAGGGGGTTCTCGCTTCGCGGTTTGGTGGAGAACGGGAGACTCTTACCCCTACATGTCGCAGTTTAGAGCGTTGGTTCGCCAGTAGGCGCGAGACTCGAGAGGGTCGCCGTAAAACAAGGAATTGGGGGACCAGTGTGAGCCGCGGTGGGTATTACCTGCTTCGTGGGGGATGAAGGGATGGTGGCAAAGCCTACCGGATTTCGTCGGCTATCACATTTTGTATCAGAGCTTTGGTTTACAGAGCACGGGAACAAGACACATTAGAACCATACGAAAGAATTCATCAGATATTGGATTAGTAATATCCAATTAGAATTACTCGTTAGAGATAGGATCAGTAGTATCCTAGAACGAGTGTGAAGAGTATATTTTTCAAATGAAAACAATTTTGTTTTGAAAATTTAAATCGTTGTATACGTATTTGAATAATTTATTTATATTGATTTGGACAATCTAGTATATAAAGGTTTTTCATATACGCGTCATGAACGTATATTCGAAATTTTAATATACTGGATAGATATAGAATCACACTCTAGTCGCCCGGAGATGGTACTGATGATAGCACGTGCATCATCAGTATTTATGTTCGTGTTTCGAAGGTGTGATATCAATATATTTCCATTAGACTGGTGTGAGAACCAAAACTTATATACATAGATTTATTTGTTGTGATTTGGCATCAAAAACATGATTTTTGACTATATATCAAATTTATGAATTTGAAACGTTAATCCACTAATTGATTGATGTTTGTGTTGTATGTTTAGTTGTTTGATAATTTTTGAATCAAATATTGAATTGTATTGAAAATTAGTCGTATTTGCTTGCATATACATGTATATCGATTGAACAGGTCATAGCAAGGAGGCTAGAGCAGAGAATAAAATTTGTTTGCCCGACAAATAGGTACATGTTTACTATAAGTTACTGTTTTGTTTGGGTGATGATGATTTTATGAGCGGATTGGCTTTTTTCTTTTCTTTTTGAGATCAGAAGGCCTATATGGTAATTTCGGGATTTTCCCGTGCTCCCCGTACAAAGGAGGTTATGGCGAAATTTTTCGAAAATTTAGGGTGTTAGCCAAATTTTTGAAAATTTGAAAATTCTCAGAAACTGAAAAGTTGGAGAATGGAAGCCAGATCGAACGTAGAGTTGATTAATCAAACCACTTTCGACTTTATCCCTTTTCGGGGACGAAAAGTTTTAAGTGGGGGAGATTGTAATAAACCGGAAATTCTGAGCCAGTTTAAATTTTTTATTTTGGCAATTTTAGCGAATTTTGAATATTTAAAATGAATTATTTTAAATAATATCGACGATAAATTTATTTTGAATATAATTCGAACGAATATATTTATATATGTCGTCGTTAGAATATAAATAATTATATATAATTATAAAAGAAATTGAAAATGGCGCGGTAGTTCGATAATTCGATTTCAAACTTCAAATGAATGTACCGGGTGCAAAACAAAACGGATTTTAATGAAACCAAAAATAATAAGATCTAATTAGGGATATCTTTCCAACGAATCTGAAAAATCGAAATTTCATAGCGGGAATCAAAAGTTATGCCCAGTTGAAAATTCAGAATAGTAGCTATGTAAATTATACATGGCCCAAAAAGTCAAATTTTGCATACGGATGAATTTGGACTCGAAACCTCTTCCATTAAGTTCAAAATGCCATTTAGAACTCTGAAAAGTATAAGCTTCGATATATTCCGATATCCGGAATAGTGGCTATGGGCTGGAGTTGTTCGGTTAACAATACATAATAGCCCTTAAAAAGTGAAATTTTGCATACGAGCTCAGAATTCGACGAGATAAATTTTTATGGATTCATAATAACAAATTATTGTTGAGTTACAAAGGGCGCGTCGAACGGAGTCAGTATGTGGTCGTGCGAGCTAAAACAGTTCAGGGTAAAACGAGCAGTCATTTTACAAAGGAACATTACTGATACGACCTCGGAATTCAATTCTACTTTTTTTTTGGATTCGTATGGTCCAATAATGGTTAAATCCAAGAGGGCATGATTTTTGGTGTTAGTGTGTGAGCGTGCGAGAAGAAAAGGTGCGCCAAAATCGCATTTTGAGCAATATCTGAGCATATTCGTGATTTTTTTTGAACAGTCAACCGAACACGGAATTCGACGAAACTTGTTTCGTTGGACTCGTCTTCACGTCTACTATCTCGTGTCCGAAATCCGCGGCGATAGGAGATCGTTAGCGTTCAGGAGATACGCGAGAAACTAGCATATAAACAATTTTACATACTTTTCTTCTTCACTTTCTTCCTCTTCCTCTTTTTGCATTTTTCCTCTTTAATGGCCACCGTCTCCTCCTTGCCGCTGCCGCCCCTCGTCCCGCTGCCACCGCCCATCGTCGCCGCCCCTCCTCCCCTCCGGCCACTCCCCTCCTCCTCCTCTTCCTCCTCCTTCTCTCTCTTCTTTTCTACAAACCCATAAACCCATTCCACCCCAAATCACCGCCACCCGCCTCCGTGGACCCCACCGCCGCACCTCAGCCCCTCCCCCATGTCAGTCAGGCCGGCGCCCCCCCTCAGCACCACCCAACTCCGGCCTTGGGCCCCGCTACACTCAAAAACTCATTTTCACCAAAATTCCAGTTTTGCACAAAACACCCCGGACTGTTTTGGCTTATATCTCCCAAACGGTGCGTTTCTGGCCAAAGTCCCTCTAGACCAAAGTTGTAGAGCACGAAATTCTCTTTGGCTATAAGGAAGTCATGTTTTGGAGTCCGGAGCTTCTTGGAAAACGCGTTCGAAGTTTGCTGTTCAAAAGCGGTAAAATTCGTGTACTTTCGCGAATTCTGGCGAATTGGAGCATTTTCGGCAAAAAGACCCTTAGGAAAAAGTTGTCCGGAATGGCGCGTTTAAGCTAGAAAAAAGATGGTGTAATGATTGAAGCTCGTTTGCAAATTCTGGAACCAGAACAGCGAATCCGGGCGTTAGAAAAAATGTGAGTTTTCTCCGTTTTAAAGCTTCTACAGTTTTAGACATATGAAGTAAATAAAAATATGATTTTTATATTATAGAGAGAATAAAAATCCGATTTTTAACTTATAGAAGATATAAAGATAAGATTTTTATATAATGTAGATATTAAAAATATGATTTTTATATACATAGCAAGAATATAAAAATGTGATTTTTATATATGTAGTGGCTACCGGCAACGAAAGTGACAAAAGGCGAGAACGACAAGATTTTCTACATAAGAAGAGTCGTGGTATTGGATTAGCTGATTGGTGAGAATTTCCCACTCTTCAATTTCTTTTTCTAGTTATATATATATATACTAGGATGCAGACGGTGTTTAGTAGCACCCAACACCATCGTCCACAGACCATGGACTTGTTTGTTTGGTTGTGTTGTTGGTTAGATTATTTGATTTGAGTTTGATTGTTTGGTGAAATGGAATGGATTTGATTGATATGTGTATGGCGTGGGCCATTATTAGACCGGGGATAAGGCTAGGCCTTGTCCCGTTTCTAGTATCGTGCCGTTATACCGCCGAAATTTTCTAAAATAAGTTAGAAAAATAAAGATATCATTTTATTTAATAAACGAACCGAATAGAATATTCATAGGTTGAATAAAATAATTTGGTCGTTAAAAAATATAATTTTTAACGTGAATGTGAATAAATAAATATTCGTTTACAAACCGGACGGTTTGTTTATGTACACCTATTTAAATGACATTGATTGGGACGATAAATTTTACACATCGCCCAACTGCACAAATAAAATCTGTGTTTGATTGTTTGAAACCCCACACGGGTATTGGGATAAACTACGGCATACACTAATCCCAATAATTAGTTGTATGTCGATCGATTGATTGACAGGCTGTTATAAGCGTTAGATATCTATATTTGATGCTTATACAGTGTAGTGCACTTTGGATGATGGTTGATTATTTATCGTTGTTATTATATACATGTGTTGTATGGAATCCATATAATTAACTTTATATGGTAATTGATTGGGCCTCATTCCAATTGGAAAAATAAAGAATATTATAAAATAAAGGTTCATGTGTTGACAGTACTCATCCGTTGAGATTAGTCATGTGTTGAACGAAATATTTTAACAATAAAATTTACATCTTTATATTATAAAATAAAGGTTCATGTGTTGACAGTACTCACCCATTGAGATTAGTCATGTGTTGAACGAAATATTTTAACAATAAAATTTACATCTTTATCATATATAAAATTAGAAACTAGTTGGAAAATAGATAAGATGAGTGGTCTCCTGGATGTTGATCTGATGTTGGTTTCGGCCTTCGGGTTAATATTTAGGGAATCGTTCTCTTACTAATTTACGGTTGGAGTCTGATTTAAATCAAACGATAGATACCTTAATTTTTATAAAATATATCAAATAACAAAAATAGTCACACGTGGACAGTACTCATTCGTTGAGATTAGTCATGTGTTGGCAAAAATATAGATTCACGCATTGAATAGAATAAATATTCATTTGTTGAATAGAATAACGGAATTATTGAAATATATAAAGCCGTGTTGATTAGAGATGCGCTATTTTGACGCGAACGATATTTATATCGATTATATTCGTTCTTATAATGAATATTGAAAAGAGATAAAAATCGAATATATATAAACCAATTTCGAATTGAATTGAATATAAACCAAATTCGAATTGAATTGAATATAGAATGAATTGAAATTTGAATTGAATTGGAAATGGAAGTTGAAATGTTTTTGAAACGAATTTAAAACTATTTATAAAATTCATTTTAAATAGAAATCGAGGAAATAAATATTATATATATTATATATATAATATAATGGCCTGAATAGAACGCGCCGCACTGCGGCAGTTCGTGAATTTCGACCATTGATTTCGAACGGACATTACGGGAGATCCGACCGTCGGATTCTCCTAAAACCGGAACCGTTGGGTTCGTATCAGAAAGAGCTTTCTAACGAATATTAGATACTTGAAATCTAACTGTTGGATTTGGAGATACGTCCAAACCAAATTTGAAAAAGGTCGCTGTAAGTGCAGTTCGATGGCCGTTGATGGAAATCGACTGTACGGGCCTTGATAAAATTATTTAAAATAGTAATAATTTGTGTAAAATCATAAGAAATGATTTGGGAAAAATTGGGATGAAAAACTCCATATTTGAAAAGATAAAAATAATTTTTTATCGAAATGAACTAGTTTTGAATTAAAATTAAATCCGTTTAATTTTAAATGAATAAATTGGATTTGAAATGAGTTTTAAATAGAATTGATTAGTGGGTTTATCGTGAACTGTGTTTTAAATGACATTAGTTCTTTAACCCAGTAAAAGGAGTTTTAATGAATCTGCAATTAGATTGAAATGTGAATTGATAATTTAAATTATCAAATTTGGAAAATGAGCGAGAACGGAGTATCACCAGTTTTGCTCCAAGCGATATTTAAATCTTTAATTATATTTGAACGTGAAATGGTAATTAATTTTACCGATAACACCGTGGTATTAGATATGGAGTATTACCAGTTTTGCTTCATGGGATGAATAGGTTGGGATTGGGAAATAAAATAAATAATTACTTCGGTGTGGTTCGCTAATCTCGACTAGTTTGGAAAACCATAATTTTGTTTGAAATGACATCCAAAGGAAGATTAAAGGATAAATTTTAAAGAATTTATCTTGGATAAAATTAATGGGAACCTTTCCCTAAGAATATGAAATTTAGAAACTAGCTGTAGGTTAGTTAAGAAGAATGGTTTCCTGGATATTGATCTGATGTTGGTTTCGGCCTTCGGGGTTAATATTTTGGAAATTGTTCTCTTACTAATTTGCGGTTAGTGGCTGCTAAATTGGAATGAGGCGTATGTTGTGTTTGTGTTACATTTGTTTTTAATATACGCGGATTGTTCGGAAAGGCCGGGTTTATACCCATTCTGAATAACCGATTCGACGATATGTCGAAGATGAAGACGGTGGTTGAAGACCGGAAGTCTTCACATCGTTTGGATAATTACTGATGATCCTGATTGGGCTGTACACCCAAGAGGATGGAAATAGTTGGTGGTCGTCCAGACATACTTGGAGATCGATGGATATGCGAGGAAAGTGCCTCCGGTTTCGTTCAGACCTAGAACGAACTTGTAAATGGATTGTGTGTCTGACATTGGATTTTATTCTGTGTTGATTGATTTCTGTTAAATATATATCTTTTCGGTGGCGGAGAATTTATTCTCTTGCTTAACGCCCTTCTCTGAGACGTACGAGCTTAGAGGTTATATATCGACAGATATCAATCGCATGGCATGAATTGCCCGTGTGGCACGCTAAGTTGCATGGATCAAGGCTTCTATTGAAAAGCAAAGTCTTGTGCTTGATGATCAAAGCACGGCCTATGTGGCAGCTTTGTGTATAACGTGAATTTGCGAGCCTCACACCTCGATATGAGTCAAAAACGGGATAAGGACTGCAGGGAGAACACGACGTTTCTTTCTAGCTTTGGTGGTGTCAGTGACTTACCAGCCCTGACATTTATATACTTTTCACCTATGTGGTTGTTGGATGAGGCGCCTCGATTTTAGGTCTGTAAGGACTGGGAAACGTGTGTTCATGAATAATTAATCCTCAAACGTAAGAAAGGACCGGCCCTAAAGCATCCAAGGGTTGCCCAGAGTGCGTATCCCTGAGACATTTGCTAGAGTGTCTCGAAAGCGGAGAGGAGCTTGCCCCTTGCCTCGACTCATGACGGAATCCAATTTCCAATACGAGATATTTCGGCTTTATTTGTAGAGCCTAGTATGGCGACATAGTAGCATGGGATGCTATGCCATCTATGATTTATATTTATGATTGAAATTGTTTTGACACTATACACTTATTATAGTATCAAATGATTTGTTTTTAAATGTACCAAGCATGTTTGGCTGTTATAAGGTAAAACCCTATCCTCCGGCTTGCGTTGCATTGTGTGATGGGGCCTGGGTCTTATAATAGCTTCATTTTTCGAAAAAGCATTGCGTTGTTTATTCTATGCACTGGTATTCTTGGGAGCAAACCCGTTACGTGTTATACGGCGTGGTCCCATGAATTACTCTGCTTTAAAGTAAAGTTTTATATAACTCTTTTAGTTCTCACACCAGTTACATGACTGACTTGGAGTTTATTGTTTTAACCTAAACTCTGGGTGCCCTTATTTTCGACACGGGCAGCTAGTAGTTTTGGTTTTGCAGATTTATATTCACAGGATCCTGATTTACAGCTGGAAAGATGCTCGGAAAGCTCTGTATCCGTGTATCACTTTCAGTTGTGTTTTGTATATTTTTCCACTGCTATGTAATTTATTGTAATCTCTGATATTTATCGAATGTAATTTATTCAATTATACTCTGTATATTCTTGTATCTGATGGAATTGTTGTAATAGCAATGAAATGTTCTTCCGTCTGCGTTCATTTGTGTGTTGTTCTCAAAGTATCCGCTCTTTCCTTCTCGGGGAAGTAACGGGTTCTCACACCGCAACCCTATCTTTTTGCATTAGCACTACTCCAAGTCCAGTGTCACATGCATCGGTATATACCACCATCTCTTCATTCCGCTCGGAATGGTCAACACATGAGCACTCGTCAATCCCTCTTTCAAAATTCCAATGGCTTGCTCATACTTCGCATCACACGCGAAGACCGGATTCTTCTTCGTCAATCCATTGAATGGTGAATCTATCATAGAGAAATCCTTGATAAATCGTCGATAATATGCATGTAAACCAAGGAGACTCCTAACATCCGTTGCATTCTTGGGTCGATCCCAAACCTAGATTACTTCCATTTAGCGTGATCCACCGCTATTTCGTGTCCCAACACGACGTGACCCAAGAATCTCATTTCTACCGTCGAGAAATGACACTTCGAAAACTTAGCTCTCAGGTAATGCTTTTGCATGATTTCCAATTCAATTCTCAAGTGTACCTTGTTTTCCTCCTTAGTCTTGTAATAAACCAATATATCATCCAAAAACATAAGTACAAACTTGTTCAATTGATCTCTGAAGATTCAATTCATAAGGTCCAAAAAATATGTTGCCGCGTTAGTTAATCCAATCGACATCACTAGCCACTTATAGAATTCAGATGGTGTCTTAAAAGCAGTCTTCGACACACTATCCAAAGCTACTCTCAGTTGGTGAAATCCCGTCACTAAATCCATTTAACAAAACAATTTGGCTTTGTGAAGCTAAACAAGCTAGTCATTGATTCTCACAATACTTGTTCTTCTTCGTCACTTTATTCATCTCACAATAATCCATACACAATCGTAATGATCCTTCAATCCTGGTCGCAAACACAACTGGTGCATCCCACTAAAATATGCTTCTTCGAATGAATCCTTTACTCAAAAGATCTTTCACTTGCGCCTATTACTCTCGTTGTTCCATAGGCGCCATCCGCCTAAGAGGCATAACAATATGTCTGACTCCATCCACTAAATCAATCTCAAGCTCAATCTCTCGCTATGGCGGCAAGCCACTCTGACCTAATCAAAAACATTAGAAAACTGTCGAAGATTGGCATAGATAACAATCCATCCCATAGTATCGCAAGAAAATATAAAAATCTAATCAGAATCCTCTGGTAAACAACGTATCACTAACGTTCGCCCTTCCACATTTCCGATTGTCACCTCTAGTCTCTCGCAATCCACAATAATCGCATACCTCTTGAGCCAATCCATACCAAAAATCCAAAACCCAACGAATTTCAAAACAAAACAATAACACATAAAAGAGTAACCATGACGCTATAAAACTGGACCACGAAAAAGCATACAAAGACTAGAAGGAACCCCTACTAGATTAGTCACGACTAATGGTCTATCAACAATCTCAGGTTTTAAACCTAACATGAAAACAAGTTCATCACACATAAAAGAATGTGATGACCCAGTATCAAACAAAAGTCAAAGTGAAATACCTCTTATAGAAAGCGTACCTTGCACAACAACACTCTTTCTCTAATTCTTTGTAGTCGGACCCCTCGAGGAAGATGGCACAACATCCAAAGCATACGCTCTCACAACCTGCTTATCCTTCGGCGGTTCGGGACAATTCTGCTTCATATGCACAGGACTGTCACAATTTAAGTTCTCTTTTTCATCTTCGCATTCTTACAATCCTTGGAAAGATGTCCCTCCTATTGATAGTTATGGTAAATAACCTCACCGTTCGGCTTCTTCTAGCCATTCTTCCCTTGTTGTTTATGTTTTCGTTTACCATTCCACTTTTTTATTACTGTCAACTTGTTGTGGTTTTGAATCCTCATTATTCTCGACAACAGTCTCAACCTTTTGTGAAAACAAGCTTTCCTTTTTCAGAGCCTTCTCAACTAACTTCTCATAAGAATCATCAATATGGCTGATTAATTGCTTTCCATGATTCTCACCTAATCCCAAGATAATTCTTTTTCTTTTAGTAAGGATTCTCAATATATGAATGAGCATACTCAGATAAAGCTTCAAACTCTGCCACACACTCAAACACTACTCGGCCTCCTTGATTAAGCTTAACAAGCTTCTTAAAAAGTATTGACTTCTGGACCATAGAAATGAACTTCTCTTCGAATTTAGTTCTAAACTGATCCCAGGTGATCTGGTCCGCCAGAGCCTCTAAAGTAATAAACTTCCACCTATTCATTGCTCTACCTTGCAGCCATCTCGATGCAACCTTCCTCTTAGTTGCATTGTCAATCCTCAAATCTCCAAAAATCCAAAAATAAGTATCCAACCAATTCTAAATCTCAATAGTAGGTTTCGTAAGAACAAACAGTTCTCCACTCAGAGAAGTATAGTCCTTGGAGAGCTTCGCAAAATCAACAACCCTAGGTTCCTACATAGGAAAACCATGCTCCACTGCCGCTTCTGGAGTCAGAATACTTTTCATAATCATTCTCATCATGGCCTCGAACAAAGCAGGATAATCAGGCATAGCAGCTGTAGCTCCCGATTGGCTACCCTAGCCTACCTCTCCAGTAGCCGGCTCATCCCCAGCAGCATCTCTTGAAATTCGTTGACTGATTCTCTATCTGAAGCAAGAACGATTAATCCACTTTAGAGAAAGGCCGCATTGATGTTCAAGTGCTTACTAACCTATTCGTAGTCATCTAATAAAAATTACAAGTACATGAATGTGACGACTACCTCATACCTCCTGCACAAAACAAAGATAAAGGTGCGTTTTATGAAGTGCGAGGAAGAATAATTTGAAATAAATTGATCGTATAGCTCACAACGCATGGATAATATATAATAATAAAATATACAACAGGGTATAGTAGTGAAGCATAACTGAATATAAAATCAAATCTCGATAAAATCATAGAATCTCAAATACAACTCATCTTAGTACATGATTATATGAATACAATGTGCCCCGTTAAATCCCTCAAAGCGTCTATAATCAACAACCAACAACAGAAATAACAAGACATAAATATAGTAGGGAGTAGTAATACGTCAGCGTCTTTCTCGTCGTCGCACAACATCATCGGCACAAAAAACCTACTACCTGCTGTCTTAGTCTGCTCATCAAAAAAATTGATGAACGACCCAAGGTAACAAGAGGAAATATAAAACCTTGAGTCAGACAACAATCTTAGTAAGTGATAAAATACCTAACAACAGTTACACAAGGTAATATTAATAAAGGCGGAACAAACCTCTAATCTGCTAAGGACCATTAAGTTAATACATGAAAACCATACATCACATGCCATTTCAAAATAGGAAAGGACAACCCCCAAATCCCATTTCTCTTCGACATCCAACATTGATTGCCTACCTAGATAAAATAGAGAAGAAAGCACACAATCAACCATAGAATCCAATTTCCTAGCTATCACTAACTACAGCCTTGAATCTATCGATAATTAAATTTACTTTCAATGGTTGTTAATACGCTTTTTGGTAAAGAAATCGCACATCAAGATTCTAGTAATAACGCTCTCAAGCTTTGAGAACATCGTCAAAAAACATAAAATGATTTGGTCGAAGTCGCGATGTGTTCGAAATAGTTTGGAAATAGCGTTGATTTGCAAAATCAATGTTAGTGGATTTAGAAAAAATTGCATGGTAAAGATACATGATCAACTTGGTCCGATCAACTCAAAATGCTTGAGCATGACGGTCCAATCTCATGGAAAAACTCATCGTGGAAAAATATGTGGATTTTGGTAAAAAGCAGTGCAGCACACTCAAAAATAGTTGATCGGCATGGCACCATCATGAAAAATGGCTTGCGCGACTCACGACATCAAAATCTAGCACTTGGCAAAACTCTAGTTTGGTACGTTCAAAAACAAGTGATCGACACATAAAAATCATCAACTTTCATGTGTTCATGCGTGGCTGATCACTTCTGGTAAAGTGGTCTGTCATTTGGCTTGGCACGAAAAAATGGTGTGATCGGCATGGGAAAATGGTTGAAAATCACATCTCTGACTTAGGGAGAACACGCTCGGAATATTTGGCTTGGCACTTGGGATTTCGAATCCTACTTGTGTTTCGAAATCCCCATGCACGACCTTGCGTCAGCTCCATTTTTCCTGACTTCGACATATGGTTTTAGGGATTCGAAATCTTGCTTTTGCAAGCCGATTTTGGCATAGTGGTTTTTGTATACGGATCAGGTTATCTCGGGAGATCAACATGGGGTTTCCCTTGATTTTGGGATCCAAAATTCTGGAAGTTGCCAAAATGACAGATCACCTTGACCACTTAATTTTATTGTGTAGATCAACGTTTTTGGCTACACAACACGCATTTTCACTAGTTTTTCAGGAATTGGAGATTTTTTAATTTTTATTTGGTTTTTACACTTTGATTTTGGGTACAAGTTTCGTATCTCCCAAGGATACGAAATTCGAGCTAGCACTTCCAAAATTCACCTATAAAAACCCCTACCCTGGTAGTCAAAGTGGTTGGCTCATTATCACTCTTCCTACACTTTGGCATGCAGGATTAAAGCTCTCAAGCACCATTATTGTCTGCCTTCATCATCTTCCTGGATTTCTGGCTTCTCTTGGACTTCTAAACGTTGCACTAATGTTTCCCTACAACATTTAGACATTTTCTTGGATATTTAT
Organism: Allium sativum; assembly: GCA_030737875.1. Taxonomy (NCBI): domain Eukaryota; kingdom Viridiplantae; phylum Streptophyta; class Magnoliopsida; order Asparagales; family Amaryllidaceae; genus Allium; species Allium sativum. Next base: position 1,050,033,257 of record CM060916.1, on the reverse strand, counting down.
CCTGTGTAACTGTTGATAGTTATTTTATCGCTTACTAAGATTGTTGTCTGACTCAAGGTTTTATGTCTCCTCTTATTACCTTTTGATGCTCATTGATATTGTCGATGAGTAGACTAAGTAGCATGGCATTGATGTTGTATGGTAACGAGCAGGAGAATGGCGTACTATTTTCCTATGTCGTATTACTAATCCTTTTTTTTGTTGAAACGCTATGACGGATGTAGTGAGCATATTGTATTCAAATATTCATATACTATGATGTACTATACTTGAGATTCTATGATTTTATAGGTATGAGATCTTCTGCTTTGTTATGCTTCACTACTATGTCATGTTGTATATTTTACTATTATATGTTGTCTATGCATTGTGAGATATACGATAGATTCTATTTCATGATTACTTCCCTTGATGATTGTCCTAACACAATGGATTTGTTTTGGAGGTGTTGGGCAGTCGTCACATTTGGTATTAGAGCTTTGGTTAATCGATTTTACCCAAAGTTTGCGAACGTAAAAGCATATGAGAGACGTACTTGTAATTTTTAATGGGTGATTACTACATTATAATATATATAGTATAGCAGGTTAGTAAGCACTTGAGCACTATTGTGGCTTTTCTATGATGTGGACTAATCATTCTCGTTTGATTGTGAGAATGATTCGTCAAACTTTGAGAAACGTTACTATGGACGAGCCTGCTACTGGTGGGGTAGGCGCGGTAATCAGTCGGGAGTTGTAGCTGCTATGCCCGATTATCCTGCTATGTTCAAGGCCATGGTGGAAATAATTATAAGGAGGATGCTCACTCCAGAATTGGCTGTAAAGATTGGTTCTCCAGTGTAGGCAACTAGTGTTGTTGATTTCACCAAGCTGTGTAGGGATTATACTTCTTTGGGTGGTAATATGTCTATTGGTACGGAACCTACTGTCGAGATTCACAACTGGTTGGATACTTATATTTGTACCTTCAAGGACTCGAGAAATCGACGATGCCACTAAGAGCAAGCTCGCATCGAGGCAGCTACAAGGGAGAGCTATGGATTTGTGGAATTCCATTACTCGTGACACTACAGAGGACCAGATCAATTGGGATCGGTTTAGAACTATATTCAAGGAGAAGTTCATTTCTACGGTTCAGAAGTCGATAATCTTTAGGAATTTTGTTGAGATAAGGCAAGGTGGAAGACCTATCTCTAAGTACGTGACAGAGTTCAAAGTTTTGTCAAAGTACGCTCGTTTGTATGTTGAGACTCCATATCGGAAGAATGAGAAATTTATCACGGGTTTGTACGAGTGTCTTAGAAAGCAGCTAGTAGATCATATTGAGGATCTGTATGAGAAACTATTCAAGAAGGCTTTAAGGAAGGAGAGTTTGTTCCTTGGTAAGGAAGACGTTGTTGTTGAGGACAAGGAGGAGTCAAAACTGCAGCAATGTGGTGGGTGTAAGAATATTTGGAATGGAGAAGAAAGGAATAGCCATAAGGGAATAATGGCCAAAAGAAACCTAAGGGTGAGGTTATATGCTTTAACTGTCATGAGAATGGCCATTATTCCAAGTATTGCAAGGTTCTGAAGGTAGAGAGGAAGTGTTATAATTGTGATAAGCCTAGGCATTTGAAAAATACTGTCCAGAACCGCTGAAAGATAAGCAGGTAGTGAATGCGTATGCGTTGGATCTTGTGCCATCTTCCTCGAAGGGTCCGACTGCTGCGGAGAAAGGGAGGAGTGTTCTTGTACAAGGTACGCTTTCTATTAGAGGTGTTTCAGTTCAAGTTTTGTTTAACACAGGAGCATCACATTCATTTATCTGTAATGAGCTTGTTTCCCAATTAGGTTCAGAACTTGAGATTTTTGATAGGCTAATTGGTGTGACTAACCCAGTAGGGGGTTCACGTAGTCTTTGTTTTCTTTATTATGGCATAGTCTTGTCGAGTCATCGTTTCTCTTTTTGTGTGATTGTGTTTCGAACTTCGATGGGTTTGGGATCATTTTGGGGATGGATTGGCTTAAGAGGTTTGCGATTGTAGTGGATTGCGAGAGGCTTGAGGTGACAATCGGGAACAAGGTCGAAAGGTAGTGATACGCTGCATACGAGAGGATAAGGTCATAGTCAGCTTTTTATATTCTCTCGTGATTCCATAGGAACGATTTTCGTCAGTGCTAATCGTTTGTGAGTTTTCAGACCTCTTTGACAAGCTCAAAGGCCTACCCCGGGGTCACATTTTCGGGGAATTTCCTCATTCCACAATTTTGCCCTCATTTCTAAGAGAGCTAACCCTAATATGTAAATCAATTTGGGGATTTCTTCTACAAGCTCCTCCATGAATAAAATCATCAAAGCTCTTAAAGTGAGCGTAGGTTCAACTCGAACTGGACCACTATAAATTGTTGTGTTCTCAACTGTTCTGCATATTATATTTTATATTGTGGTGCTTGTGTATATCTACACTCCTCACCCCAACCTTTCCAATAATTACTAACACTACGCCATAAATGGCCTAGTGCAACGATTTTGCAAGATTTTGCCAGCCAAAATGTGATGATAACTATGATATTTTTGTCCTACTGCAACGTTCTCCTTTTTATGTTACCTTAGCCATAAAAATATGTTGGCCTAGCTTAACAAGTCCAACACGAAGCAACATTTTATACACTACTGTTATAGCATACTTCCCATGTATTAAGTGGCGATCCACGTGAATCAAATCCTATGTTGGATAATGTGACACCTCATCAATCCTGATCGCTTCTTCTACAACCAACAATTTTTCTTTAGCGCGAGTCAATTCTTACCATCTTTTCGTTCCCCGCCGTCTTATTTTCACTTTACCGTTCTATTAAGAAAATAACGTTTACTTTTGCAATTTTTTTGATTCTTCTCTGTTTTTGTGAAAATGTTCAAGCAAACATTCTTAAGTTGGGGTTCAATGATTTCGGTTCAATTAGGGCTTCGATTTGGGGGTTTAAGACTTGTTCAATGATTTCTGTTAAATTAGGGCTTCGATTTGGAGGTTCAAGCATTGTTCACATCACTTTAGGGGTTCAGTTTCGATTTTGAGGTACAACACTTTCTCACGTCACTTTAGAATTTCGATTTAAACTATTTATAAATTCTTAGGTCAACCTGAATTAACAACTTGACTTGTCTTAGGTTTCCTCTTGTTGGACACATACACACGTTTTATCTTTTTATGTTAAAATCTTCATATTCATAAATGTAGTGATGCTCAATGAAAACGTCTTGATAGAACTTTCAAAGTTTAGTGAAAGATATATTAGTGGGATAAAGCCTTTATACAAAATGGTTTTTCTAAATTCGTCGTCGGTGATGAAATGAAGTGCCCTTGCAACAATTGTAATAATAGCAAGTGGCGTCATCAAGATGTAATTTATGATTATCTCATTTGCAATGATCCATCTCCATTGTATATGGAATGGATATATGAGGTTAGACTATGAAGCTATTTATTTTGTAGATAATCCTTGTGAAATGTTGGACCATACTCACAGACATATGCACAACTGTGAGGATGAGAATTCTGATGAACTGAATGCCAATGCTAGAAGATTTTATCGCCTTGTAAAAGATGAAAAGCAGCCATTATATCCTGGTTGTTCAAAATTTTTGAGATTAAGTTTTACCATCAGACTTTATTACTTAAAATGTGTAAATGGAATTACAGAGTCTGCAATTGGGGATATGCTAGAGTTGATGAGAGAGGCTTTTCAACAGGCCCACATACCATTATCTGTCAGAGCCACGAAGAATATCATTAAAGATTTAGGTCTTGAATACAAAAAAGTACATGCACGTCAAAATGATTGCATGTTGTATTAGGAAGAAAATAAAGATAAATATTATGTGAAATTTGTGGTGCTTCAAGATGGGAATCAGTGACAATGATTCAACGAAGTTGAGTCGCAAAGTCCCGTCGAAAGTGATGTGTTACTTTCCGCTAAAACCAAGGTTGCAAAGGATGTTTATATGCAAGGAGTTTGCCTAACTTATGACATGGCATTCTGTGGGATGAAAAAAAAGATGGAAAACTTAGACATCCATCTAATAACGTGTCTTGGAAGGCAATGGATGCTATGTATCCTGATTTTTCATCAGAAATAGATTGGGTGTAGCCTCTGATGGATTTAATCCTTTTCGTACAATGAGTACAGCTTACAATACATGGCCAACTATATTACTTAACTACAATCTTCCAACTTGGTTGTGCATGAAGCCCGAAAGTCTAATTCTTTCAAAATTCATCTCTGGTCCAGGGTCTCCAAAGAAAAAAATAGATGTATATATGCAGCCTCTAATTAAAGAGTTGAAAGAATTATGGGATATAGGCATGGAAACTTATGATGCCTTTACTGATCAAAATTTCATGTTACGTGCAAGCATGTTGTGGAGCATTAGTGATTTTCCGGGGTATGCAATGTTATTCGATTGGAGCACAAAGGGTAAATTGGGTTGTCCCCTATGCTATTATGAGAATTCTTCAATGTATTTGAAGCATAGTAAAAAAATGTGCCACATGAATCATAGAAATTTTTTGGATCCGAAACACAAGTGGAGGTTTGATAAAAGGAGGTTCAATGGTGAAGCTGAAATAGGATAGATTCCGGGAAATTTATCACGAACGGACATTGAAGAACTGTTGTATGGCTTTGAAAATAATTTTGGGAAGAAAAAGGATTCTCCTTTCAAAAAGAAGTCGATATTTTCAATTTACTGTATTGGAACCGCAATTTATTACGACATAGCCCTGATGTTATGCATATGGAGAAAAACATATGCGACAACATACTCGGTACTCCGCTAAATATTAGTGGCAAGTTAAAAGACCATTTGAATGCTCATTTGGATTTACAAGAAACAAGCATTAGGAAGGTTCTGCATCCTACTTTATCAACTGACAGTGAAAACTTTGAGATTAGGGCTGCCATATTTGACATGATGAAGAAAGAAAAGGAATTATTTTGCTCAGTAATGGAGAATGCTAAATTGTCATATGGTTGTGCAGCCAATATCAATCGGTATGTTCACACGAAAGAAACGACTATCTCAGGGTACAAGACCCACAATGCTCATTTTTTACTTCATTACTTGTTGCAATTTGCTATGAAAACAACACTGAAACCAGAAGTTGCATTGCCGCTGATAAGATTTGGTGCATTCTTAAGAGGTCTTTGGGGGCAAAGTACTTGACTTGGAAGAGGCAACAACAAGAAATATTCGAAAATCTTTGCTAGTTTGAGATGATATTTCCACCGACTTTCTTTGACATAATGGTTCACTTGACGGTTCCCTTGTGCAGGGAAGTTGCGTATGGTGGACCTATTTACGTTCGATGTATGTTTCCGATTGAGCGTTATTTAGGTAAGCTCAAATCTTATGTGCGCAACAGATTTAAACCGTAAGGTTCCATCACTGAAGGTTAGCTGGCTGAAGAATGCTTGACATTCTGCTCAAGGTTCTTAAGTGGTGATATAGTACCTAAATTTGAAAGTTGTCCACAAAATATGGAATATGGTATTGGTACAAGAAGAAATAAAGACAGAAAAGCTATTCATCTAAAAGAATCTAAGTGGATGACATGTCATCGGTACATTCTATTCAATTGTGGTAACGGGGAAATAGAGAAATTAAAGGAGCAAGTTTTTAGGTTCTAATTTTATTCTAGCTAGTACTAAAGAATTAGAATATTTCTTTATTGATATTAATATCATAATGTTTATTCCAGGGAACATCAAGATTTTATTAATGGTCATGCAATATCGAGAAGATATAAAAGAGAGAGGGCACATACTGAAGAATTCTGGAAAGGGCTGAAGGGTGAGGTTGGTAAAAAAGAGGACATTTCGAAAGAGCTAAAAGTGCTTGCAATGGGCCCTAATCGGGCATCTAGGAAATTTAGTGGATATGTTATTAATGGATACAGATTCCATATAAAATACAGAGATGCTAAGTGCAAAACACTGAATAGGTGTATTCTTGACTGCCTTGACCACTAGTTTTGCAAGTTCAAGAGATCTATATTCATTGGTTGGCAATGTTAGCTACTATAGAGCAATTGAAGAAATAATAGAAATTGATTATTAGGGAGAAATTTCAGTGGTTTTATTTAAGTGTTGCTGGTACCAAGAAGAGAAAGATTTGTATGGGATGATTCGGGTTAATTTTAACTGATTGTGCATGAAATCTGATCCGTATGTTATGACTTTACAAGTACAACAAGTGTTTTATGTACAAGATCCAACTTATAAGTCACTTTATAATGTTATCAAGAAACTACCAAGGGACTGGTGTGATGTCGAAAAGAAAAAGGGAAATGAAGATGATACAGGTTTACATGAATTCAATGTGGTTATGGAATAGGAAATCAAGCCAGTGATGTTAAGTGGTATAGAGATGATATCTCGACAACACAAACCTCATTCCACCTAGCATGATAGAGGAAACTGCCTCTTGATTCCTATGTAGTAAATTTGATCAAGCGACTTTTGTTTATGTATTGGTTCTTAATTAAGGGATGATTTCCGTATCTATTGATTTTCATAATTAATTCAGTACTTTTTAATTGCCTGACTGCTTGTAAGTTATTCTGATTTTCATAATTTATTTATTTTTATATACCATTTTGTATAGAATGGGGGAGAGGGAACAAGAATCGCTTAAAAACAACTTATTATAAAGATTAAGAGACTGATGAGGAGAGGCTAGAAAACAAGCAGCTGGTCCAAATTCATTCGACCGAATTCGTCATTAGATTCGGGTATAAGTACATTTGTTTATTAATTACATTTTTGAAGTAATGAAGTACAATTTTGTTTTTTAATAATTTTTTTCTGTTTTGAAACATGCTGCACATTGTTTATGTCTTCCTCATGTGCATATATGTGTGCTCATGTGCACTTTGTTGAACCTATAATTGCCATGCACTTTGTTGAAACAATTGTTGAACCTGAGTTTAGCACCAGTAATCTTATGCACTTGTGCTTCGTGCATGCACTTGTGACATTTGTGCACTTGAAACTGTTTTCATGACATTTGTGCACTTGACATCGAGATAGGCATGTAAAAACATAGCTTGATTATACATGTAACATTCTAATAGAAACATGATGCTCTTAAATCTATTTTTTTTTGGTAAAAATATTATGGTTGTCGATAAAGACAATCTTTCGTTACTTCCATGTTTTAATATGGATAGAGAAATTATGCGCTTTCAACATTTACGCTAAACTGACTTTTCAACATTTTGTGTACTCATTCTACGCTTTAGCTTATGCGCTTTCCTTTTACTTTGCTGCAGCTGGTTCATTTACTTCTGTATACTTACGGCTCCAAGTACATTCGGTCCTATTTTCAAATTAAGGCAATTATTCTATGATTTTAGTTTTCTATTTCTAGGTCAATGATATGTTATGAGGTAATTCTGCTATTCTAATTCAACTTGGAAGTCCATATTAAACGGCGCCAGAAGTTTTGGAAATAAATTATGGACCTGAAGTAGATGTATGGAGTGCTGGGGTGATACTATACATACTGTTATGTGCCGTTCCTCCATTTTGGGCAGGTGACTTCTATAAATCATACTGGTCAAAAAGAAAGCACTGTGAGTAATAAGCTTTAAACCTTTGACAGCATTATGAAAGATTAGAGCCTTAATATCACAGCTGATATATTCTATTGTATAGGTTGTATAAAAGAGCATTTACCTATAGAAGAAATAGAAGGATTGAAGGAGAACCTGATGTTCAGATGCTAATGGCAGCAGTAAGTGAAATAGAATGTTGTGATGTTCTTTTTTTGATGGTATGCAAAAATTAATTCATATTTTAAGGTTATGATATTCTTGTTGTTTGGATTTTTGTCAAGATAATCAAATATTTATGCAGACATTTCAATAATTTAACATTATTCTAAAGCTGTTTAAGTATCCTTATAACAATGTGAAGATGCATGTTTTTGCAGGCAATTGACAAGCTTCTTTTGATTTCCGATTATCAAGTCCTCCTTTGGTTCATGTTTTCAAGGCCGACAGGTAAATCAAGTATTATTCTTTTGTTGTTGTAATTTTTGTTATGTTTCCTGAAATATTCGTTATAAATGCCCCCCCCCTTTAATAAGATCCTAGCTTCATCCTTGTATAATATGGACAGAGAAATCCATGCACCCCTTCCCCCCTTCCATGTATATTTATTACCTTTTCTGATAACTTTTTCAGATTGTTTGGACAGTGCTCTAAGAAAACATTGTGGATCAGACTCCATATTTTAAAGCTTCCTTAATATGGCTAAGCTTTCATTAACCTTGTTTAAAATTGAACAAAATCATGCAAAACTTATTACATTCACCAAAGTGTCTTAATGCGCATACAACTTTCAATACACTTAGTAGATAAGTCAGATATGAAGCATTGGAATCAGTCCCCTCCAATCGTGACCCTTGGGGTCTTATTTATAGAGAGTATAGGGGTCCGTACGGAAGTTGGGCTATTAGGCCTGCAAGGGCCTCTATCGGCCATCTTTTCCCCGGGTTTCGGATGTTTGGCTTCCGGGTGCTTTTGTAGTGTTAATTATCGCCTCCGAATTGAGATTGAAATGGGCTTGTCATCGTGGAAACTTTTGGATGGTATTTGAACTTCCGGTAGTAGCTCTCGGACTTAGGTTTTCAGTCGTAATCTTCTAGATGTAGGCCTCCGATTTTCTCGCGAATACTTTGAGGAGCTAGTCCTGATGTTTGTGGATAGATGCGGGTTCGAAACTGCTTCTGGTGTCGGCACTAAGTAGGTTAGCATTGATAGCCTACATCTCCGCTAGGATCCTGGTTAGCCTTCTGGTGGAGCTTTTGGGATGGTCCGGTCTTCCAAAAGGTACCCCCCGGTGATGTGTTGTTGTCTACCAATGTGACCTTTCGGCACTTGAGCAGCAGATGTTTCGAAAGATGGCTCCAAACACATACTGCTGGTGTGATTCTTTTGACGTCTTCGCATCTTGATACACTGGTATTAAGTGAGTTTGTACCAATAGCTTTTTTGGGTTTCAATTAGCAGAGCTCTTATCTCCCTCTTTCTTGGTTTCCGGTTTAGACAACCTTTCGTCATGGAATTCCTTGTCGAACAGATCCCGTCGGATGAACCCTGTCGGCCAGGCCCTACCGGATAGACTTTGCTGGCTCCTTGAAGGCTTTCGGCTCTTTTCCACTTGGAGGGCGTCGTCTTATGCTTCTCCCAGATCATTCTTTCCCGTTTTCAGCTCTTCCCGTTATTCGGTTTTCTACTTGTGGAAGGTTTTTCCGTGTTTTTGTTCTATCGATACCCCTTCACCATCATTTGGTTTCAGAATCTATTTCGTTAGTAACATTTTCCCCTTTGTAAAGGGGTGTTTTCAACTTTTCAAGTCAATCTTTTTGTCTTTTCCGGAGTGTCATTTCTGTGTCTTCTGATCTTCCTCAATCGGGAGCGTTGACTGGTCTCTCTTTGTGCAGTCCAGATTGACGCTGGATTCTCAATGCAGATTCTTCTTTTTTTATTTTTTTACCTCTAGCAAACATTTCTTCTTTCTCAACATATATCCTGTTCGTTAATCCAATTTTAGATGTACAGCTGAGAGGAACAAAGTGAGTCACTTTTTCCTAAGAAGGAATCTTCTTTTTCTCTTTCCTCCTTCTTCCTGCATAACATTTTACTCAAGCATGATTAATGTTCATCGAAATTTGTCACATTATTTCCCAGGTTTTTAGATCTAACTAGTCATAAGTTTTCTTGTTTAAACCTCGTTCACTGATTTGTATTATGCTTTAAATTGGGGACTGATGGTCCTAGCGTAGATTATACTCTTAATTATCACCTAAGATGACAATTAATGGTAACCTTTAATAATTTTTACTTATCCCTCTTTATTGTTGGGGTTCTGAGAAATAGGATTTGTACAAACAAATAACCCATACTAGAAGGTAATTTAACATGTTGACATTGATCATTTCAATCAAGATCGTTGTCCAATGGGATAACAATATTCTATGTCGCCTGTCCATCCGTGTGTTTTTTGTATGCAAGCACTGAATAGAAATTAAATTAAAACATATGTTTATTTTATGACATTACATGGCACGGTTATGTATGAGATTCCACAATCAAGCGACTCCAGGTTGGGTAAGCCTTCTAGGTTTTATTCAACAAAGGATCAGCTTGGAGCGAAGGAGCTTCAAGATGTTGGTGCAGTGGGTGAAGTTCCTTCTTTCTCGCGTTCAACGCTTCTCAGGGATGATTCATGTTTGTCTCCCACTGCCTTTTCCCATCTCGGGTTCTTATCCAGGAAGAGAACATCTTCAGATATCAATGGTTGTTCTACCAAGAGATAAAGGAGGGAAAATTTGGTATATCGTCTTTTTGGTAATGAGACATTTGAGACACCTGGGCATTAGTCATTTCCCAGCCCCCTTTCCCCTCTTCTTAGAGATTCTTCCAATATGCGCCCTTCTTCAGTGGATACCGCAGGATGCAGTTTTGTTGTTGGTTTTCTTAAGATGTGATTCTCAAGGAATTTCGGACTTGAGAGGCTGCGGACCACCTTCCCATCAATTATGCGGTCCTTTAAATCCTATTTCACCGACTTCGGACTTTGATAGTATCGTTAGATCTGTCTTATCTTCTATTGACGTGTCCAATATTTCCGGGTTCGCTTTCATAGATTGGTCTGGTTTTAGTCTCCATCTCATTAAGCGGTAGCTCCTGGTTCATACTATCGTTTTCCTAAGTTCTTTATTCGTTTACCTTATGCATGTGTTAACATCACGTCGTTACTTTCTACATATCTGGTGGTTAGTGCACCGCCGGGACGACGACGGCTTCGTTATCTCGTGACACAAGAGAGCTGAAGGAAGAGAAGTCTGCATTAGAGTCTAAAATTCGTGATTTATCTTTTGTGAAGAGCCATAACGAGGAAGCATGTAGTCAGCTGAGAGTGTTTCTTGAGAGGGAAAAGACCGGTAACCAGGTCTTAGCTGCCAAAGTTTCGACCCTTAAGCGCGAGCAGTCAGATATGTTGACAGAACATGCAAGGGAACTACAAGTAAACGAGGCAACCCTCTCCGATGCTAAATGGATAATTTATGAAACTCAGGACAAATTTTCTTCTTTTCTTAGGGTACATCTTCCAGACATTGCAGCCGAATATTATGAAAAGGCCCTCTCTTTGGTTTACCGCGATAATTGTGGTAAGTTTCCGGATATGGGTTTTTCTTCTCTCCCTCCATATATTCAAAGCAAGATCTTTGGGCAAATTAGGATGTTCAGACAGAATGTCGAAATTTCTGAAGTGAACAAGGAGAGGGTTGAGGATCTTTTATTTGTAGAGATGGTGGGTTTGCTGAAGAGATTGATCTCCAAGAGCCTGGCGAGAAAGATCAGGCAGTACATAAGTTCTCTCCTCTCCCTCAGGTATGAACCTTCATTCTTGAATTTCTTCTTTACTAATGGGCCTTGGCCCTTATTGACTCATTCTTATGGTGACGATGATTCCTTTTCCATTTATATTTCCAAGATGATCTGCACTCTCTCTCTAGGTTGAGGAGGGAATTTCTCACAAAACATTCTTATAAATCCAGCAGAGAACGTTTTTTGAGAGAGCTCAAGCAGATTTATATGAAGTATCCCCAACTATCTTTCAATTTTTTGGGGAATGAAAGGGAGGTGATATTAAAGAATCTTAGGGCCCACCATGCTAGATTAATATGTAATATGAAGGAAAGGAGTATTGGAGAGAAAATTAATTTGTTAAACCCCTCGTAGTTGACGTTAATTTGCAAGGATAGGAGTTGTGCTTGTGTTCATTTTCTTTCTTTCATAGGTCGTTTTGTGGTTTAAACATTGATGTTCATTATTTGAAAATTGATCTTGTAAGTGGTAGCTTATTTTTTTTACATAAATAGGAATGTTTGCCTGAAGACATTTCCTTTTTCATTGATGAGGGCATCCGGATTACTCCATACCCCGGAAATTTTCTGGGGAACTTTCTTAGCGATACTGAAGATATATTTGACCCGCTTAGGGAGCTACTTGCACAACGCTTGAAGGAGCAAATAGGTATATTGGAGTCCAAGATAAAACAAAAGGGCAAAATCATCTTGGAAGTGAAGAGGTATATAAAGAAAATTCCTTCTATCGAGTTGGATGGAGAAAAGGATGAACTTCAATGTCAAGCCATTCACTTAGAGACAGGACGCTGCGATGTGTTGACAAAATGTAAAGAATGGGAATCTATTCTTGGATGTACTCTTGAAGCTTCCACTCTTGTTGTCTTGCAGATTCCGTTGGGGTTCGAATCTTCCGTGCTTGAGATAAGGGAATTTCCCTTTAGAGTGGATCATTCTCTTGCCGCTACGGGGCATAGACAAGTTAAGGCCAACATGAAAGGTTTTTACGATAGGAAAAGCATTGGGGACAACTCTCGTCATGCTGACTTTTATACTTCCAAAATTAGGCAATTACAAAAGGAGAAACAATATTTACACAAAGACGCTTTTGACATGAAGAAGGAAAATAAAAATCTTCGTGAAATGGGCAAAGCTTTCAACCGAGCTTTAAAGTGACAACCTAAACCCTCAGATGATTTGTGTGTGGTGACAGAAAAGATGCGAAAGGTTGAGGGACTTTTTCAAACTACGATTAATCATTCTGCAACTTCTTTCTTGTCTAATGAATGAAAGGCTCTTCACTGGGAACTAGAGTATTGTTTATACCAAAGCTTTAGTATCAGGATATGGGCGTTCTTTTCCGAAGGAGATGCATTTGTCTTGCAACCTTTTCTGTAAATAACTATGTAAGACAAGAATTGCCTAGTATATCATCTATCGCATGTAATATTTTATGATGATGGTGTTTATGAACAAAGGCAAGACATACAACGATACTACTTAACGTGTGATGACGCATCTTAACCTAAATGTTTTTCTCTTACTATTGTTATGATGGGGCGCATGTTTTCAGTATACTTCTTTAAGAGTTTTCCTTATAGACTTTCTTGGAGTGTCAATAGTATTCAGTAGGGCTAATAGTAATGAGATGCAGAAGGAGCGAAATATTTATTGTTCTTACTTGCATGGTGTATGCTCATGCAAATATTTGATGTACTTGAGTGAATAATTGATGAGGGCATAGGTTAAAGACACTTCCCTAAGCAAGTGAGAAGACCAAAAGTTTACACCTAGTAATGGCAGAAATGCGATTCCAAGCTGGATTCATTTCGGCGAGAGGGTTGATTAATTCTTTATTCAGCTTCGACAATTTGTAAATATCTAGATTTGGATATTTTGTAATGAGACCGGAACTCTATGTCCGGATGTGACTCACACTTCAGTTGACCCAGATTTTGGCATTAAGATGGAAGGCCGAGGGCTCGCTTTTGGCTTTTTGTCGAGAATTGGATCAACCTGGATTCGGTATTGAGATGTGACCAGGATTCCCCTCTCGGTATTTGTAAAAATCAGCTCTAACCCAGATTCGGGTTATAAGGATAAAAGACCGGAGGCCCGCTTCCGGTATTTACGCGAGACTAATCCACTCAGATTCGGCTGTTAATATGAGGGACCTAGACCAACCCTTGTTCAGGTAGTTAAAGATTGAAGACCGATAGCTCCCTTTCGGCATTAACAGAAGTCCCGAACCAACCCCTATCCGGGTAATTCAGGATCCGGCATTTGTAAAGAGCCGAATCAACCCAGATTCAGGTGTTTGAAGATTGAAAACTGGAAACCCCTTCCGGCATTATTGTTTTTTGTACTCCATTGGACTTAGCATGTGAAGCAGAGGTTGTACGTGCTTCATGAGCCACTCTCTGGGCTTTTGATGTCAAAACAGAGGATGTATGAGCTTTATTGGCCACTCTCTGGGCCTGTGCGTCCGGTGCGTTTGGCTAGCTTATTCTCAAGCAGGGCCCAAGGACTTACCGGACCTCCCTTCAGGAGGCGCCTTATCCTGACCATTGTAGGTGATGATAAGGTCTTAGAAACTTAGATAGGACCATCGTAGGCACATAACTAAGGCTTACTCTTTTGATGCTCTATACTGACCATCATAGGTGCTGGTAGAGGCTTACATGCCACCCCCTTCTTGGGGTGCCCGATCCTGATCATCGTAGGTGATGATAGGGTTGGCATTCCATTCTGCGGGTAACGCGAAACATAAGCAGAGGTAGGACGTGCTTAGTTCTAGCAGAGGTAGGGCGTGCTCTTCTACGAGCAGAGGCGGGGCATGGTAATGTTAGATGCACTGCCACGACCATTTCTGGTGTGAAACGAAGGCTTACACTTTTGATGCTTTAACCTAGCCCCCAATGATTTGGGCATGGAGAAGGACTAATAGACCATCCCCTTCTAGGGGATGCCTTGCCCTGACCACTTTAGTGGCGACAAGGGATTTGATCTATTTACAGTTTGACCCCTTTTGTGTTTTTTTAAGCTTCGGTTTTCCATACCCTCAGTCGTGTTTGATAATCCTTTTCCTAAGGATTTTTACTTAACCTAAACTGATCTTGCAATTGGCCTTAGCTGATGAATTTGATGATCCTTTCCTCAAGGATTTCGTAGTGATTAGTGTCATGTCCATTCTTCATGCGGTAATGACAATAGGGCCCTCCTGCTTTTCTTCGTATTTGGGATTTTTCTTCGTGGACGGCCAATAGTTGAGTTCGTGTCTGGTTAGGAAATAGATATTCTCCATCGAGGTAATAAAGTAATATTCCTTGAGTAGTCTTGTCATGAACTTCTTTTCTTGTCGCTAGGACTTAACCTTCTCGTGGTCCAACCCTGCTGTTTTACCTACATCTCCATTCCTACTTCCCAAAGTATGCTGAGATTGAGATGTTATTCCTTCGGACCATTTGTTGGCAAAGTGGCCAAAATCATCCATTATTTCTAGTTCAAACGTCGTTCCTCTGATCTGTTTGTAGAGAGTTTTCTTTAGGTGACAGAAAACACTAGTATCTTCTGATGCGAAACCATTTAGGGAAGGTGTTGATGCTCGTTTTATGTGGAAAAGGTTATAATCCTCTGTGTTGGAGACATATTGTTCTACTTCTCTTTTCTGCTTTATTATCCATAAGGCCTCCGCTCTCAACCTTCACTCTCCTATCACTCCAGGGTCAGTGATTTTTTACTTATCCATTTGAGATCCCGAAGACTTTCGTTGGGGCCTTTTACCCATAATTTTGCTTCTTCAAAGCTTTAGTCTAACTTGGGACGAAAAATCACAGATAGATATATGGCTGTTAACCACAAGGTCAGAGGTTCAGGCCCTCCTTCTAGCGCCAAAATGTTAACAATATTTTTTGTCAACACCGGAGATAGGCCAATGGGAATGGATCTAAAGGGAAAATGAGTTATTAGCCTTTGCGTGCTTCGATAAGGTTACTGCTTCTGGTTATCAAATCCTTGAGGAGGAGGATCACCAAACGCTGCTCTTAGACAAACGAGGCTTGATGGATGTTAGAATGGGATTCCACACCAAGCTCGTGGAAAGATCTAAGCTCATAAAAAGGGAAATCTAGGAGTATAGGATGGATTTAATCCTACTGGAAGAGGTGTTTCATCCAACATGTTGAATGGCTTGGACAGGGATCCACATATATATAGGAAGCAAACAGTAAATTATAATAACAACAGTTAAGAAATAATATCATAAACTCATAGAGCAATATTCTATGTATGGATTTTCTCTTTATTATTATTCGATTTGTACTACGTGAACATTATGGAAAAAATTCTGAATCCGATCTGTGTAATTGGTTTTTTATAAAGAAGTAGTACAAGAATTGGAATCAGTCCCCTCCAAATGTGAACCCTAAGATCTTATTTATAGAAAATTCGGGGTCCCTTCTACTGTTGGACTATTGGGCCTGCAAGGGCCTCTATCGCCGTCTTTTCCCCTAGTTCTGAATGTTTGGCTTCCGGCTGCTTTTGTAGTGTTAATTATCGCCTCCGAAGCGAAGGTCTCGGCTAAGTTGGGCTTCTTTGAGATTGAGATGGGCTTGTCATCATGGAAACTTTTGGATGGTATTTTAAATTCCAGTAGTAGCTCTCGGACGTAGGCTTTCGGTTGTAAGCTTCCAGATGTAGGCTTCCGGCTTTCTCGCGAATACTTAGAGGAGCTAGTCCTCCAGATGTATGTGGATAGCTACCGGTTCGAAACCACTTCCGGTGTCGACACTAACTAGATTAGTATTAATAGTCTGCATCTCCGCTAGAATCCCGGTTAGCCTTCTGGTGGAGCTTTTGGGATGGTCCGGTCTTCCGAAAGGTATCTCCCGGTGATGCGTGTTTGTCTACCAATGTGACCTTTCGGCACTTTTGCAGCAGATGTTCGGAAGCTGGTTCCAAACACATATTGCTGGTGTGTTTCTTTTGACGTCTTCGCTTCTTGATGCACCGATATTAAGTGAATTTATACCGATAGGTTTTTCGGGTCTCAATTAGCAGAGCTCTTATCTCCCTTTTTCTTGGTTTTTGGTTTAGACAACCTTTCGTCATGGAATTCCCTGTCGGATAGATCTCGCCAGATGAACCCTATCGTGTAGGCACTGCCGAATAGACTTTGCTGGATCTTTGAAGGCTTTGGGCTCCTTTCCTCTTGGAGGGCATCGGCTTATGCTACTCTCAGATCATTCGTTCCCGTTTTCAGCTCTTCCCATTATTCGGTTTTCTGCTTGCAGAAGGTTTTTCCGTGTTTGTGTTATTTCGATGCCCTTTCACCGTCAATTGGTTTCGGAGTTTATTTCGGTAGCAACAATTTGCATAACATTCTAATAAATCTAAAAAGATGTCAAAAAAATTAATAAAATCCATAAAACACTATTCACCTCCTCTAGTGTTTAGTTTGCCTTAAGAATCTTAATCTACATCGCTAAAAAGCTTTAGGCAGGAATTTTTCCTACATATATGCGACTTCAACAGATAGAAGCATCGTTTGGGGAATGACAGTGGTGAATCATGGAATGTAGTTAACTACTCGGTCTAGTCGATCGGCTCCCTATAAGCCTAACTCGTCGTGTATCGGTGTCATATGGCTTAATCATGGAATGTAGTTAACTATGCAAGGTCCACCCTAGGGTGTATCCAGTCCTAGGGTGTAATCCACAGACACAAAACAAGCACGCACAGTCTAAACCTACCGGTGCCCATGTTCAACTCCGGACTTAATGTGCACGACCATGGTCCGCCTGAACTTAACTGGTGCACCATTCAGCCGTCTCTTTTGGTCTCTTACAATCATCCCAGTAATCGTGCCCCACCCTAGCCTAGTCCTAGGGTATCCATGATACTCCCTAGTGGGTTACTGTTGAAAAGGACCACGTAACTAGGATTTCAAGAGGGTTAAGTGTGGTTAACCCTATCCTAACCATGTATTGAGTTGGTCAAGTGTATCCAAGCAGTTTATGACTTAACCCTATCAATACATTGTGTTTAATTGGTTAAGTGTATTCAAGTAGTCCATGACTTAACCCTACCAATCCATCATGTTTAATTGGTTAAGTATTCAAGTGGTCCACGACTTAACCCTACCAATCCATCGCGTTTAATTGGTTAATTATTCAAGTAGTCCATGACTTAACCCTACCATGTGGCATTAATTAACTTAATGCACCCCAACCTCTCACATTAGACTTTGTTGTGGTTACTAGTTAAGCCAGACGGGTCCGGGTAGCTTTACACCACAACCTAGTCTAACCTCGGGTTTTAAGTGCGATATGACCAACTACTCACATTGGGTCCTATTGTTTGTAGCCACTAGTTAAGCCGATCGGTTCCTGGTAGATTTATGCTACAAACTCAACCCAACCTCGAGTTGGCCACTTTCATGTTTTCTAAGTGTCATGTCCATGTTCATGTTTTCAAGCATAATCACATGTCAACTTTCATGTCATGTTTCATGTCGTTTAAGTTTTCCCATAACGTAACCCCATCGCACGTAAGTTAGCATCAACACAAATAGATCAAAAGGGGGAACATAAGAATTTGACAAGGTGGGCATAAGATGGAAAAGTCTATCACAAGTTAAACATGGTGATAATTGAGGCAAAAGGGGTTCAACATACTAGCATATGGCCTCAACATGTATGATAGCATAAAAGGTGACTTGGCCTCAAACATGTCAAATAGCATAAGGGTGCTTTGGCCTCAAGCATGCATAATAGCATAAGGGTGATTTGGTCACAAACATGTATGATAGCATAATTAGCAAATAGGGTGGTAACATGGTAATAGTTGACATAGGGTGACAATCCTAACTTGTGCTTAGCAAATAGGTTCAATATCATCGTATGCATGTTATGGAACATGAGGGGTTGAGGTTTGTTAACATGCATAAGCCATAATCCATTTCATAGTATTTTTCCCAAAAGTCAACATGAACGGTACTAGGTTCATGATAGATCCACAATCATAGATCAAGAGAGGCATGAATAGATCTATGCATATAATGATGGGTTCAAGGCAAATATTGCACGTAGGTCCAATTCCAATCTACACATGTATGGCATTAAACTTAGCAAATAGGGTGATAAACTTGTGATTAGCATATAGGTCCATCATGGCAAGTTAATATCAAGGTCATGAGGGTTTCTATGTTGCATTTATGCACAATCACCACATAAAGCTCATAGCTTTCCACCCAAAAGTCAACATAAATGGTACTAGATTCATGATAGGTAAACATTAGGTCCACAAACATAGATCAAAAGGGTCACGAATGAATCTATGCATGAAATCCAATGCAAGCATAACACAAAAGTCTCATTTCAACTTGCTACATGTCATATTAAGTTCATAGTTTAGATCTAAGAGTAGAGTAGGTCTTACAAAGCGAGGCTATGAAGACTAGAACACAATAAAACAAGATAGAAGCTTTAGGAATGAAGTAGCAACACTAGAAATCTCCAAATAAATAAGCTCCACTCCAAGCCTTGTGAAATAAGAAGAAGCTCCTTGCTATTGATGAAGAAAGATAGCTCCTTTTTGCCTTAGGTCTAGCTTAGGCTCTCAAGCTTTCATGAAGAAGATGGAGGCCATGGTTAGGGAGCATTTTGGCAGCACTTAGTTGTAGGATTGATTTGTGTGGGTTTAGGCTAGCTCTTAGGGTCTTTTTATAGAAGTTTAGGTTTGTATAGGCCATAGGATTAACCCTAGTTTAGATCCTAGCCATCAGAATTCGTCACAGCGCCAGAAACACAACTCAAAGGGGATAGCAGGTGCACCAGGCCAAACTGGCCCGACCACCCAGGTCGACAGGGGTGTCGACTGGGCAGTCGACACCAACTGGGGTGTGTCGACTCCCAAGTCGACTCCCCAGTCGACTTGGGGGCTGGACGGGAAACTTTCCCGCCCAGTCTGTTTGGCTCCAGATTTGAAATTTGAACTGTTTTTGAACTTGAAATTTTCTGAAAACTTTGACGGGCCATAACTTGGTCATAAAAACAACGATTCTTGAAAACTCGGACTCTATTTCGCGTATTTTTTCGAGACGAATGCAATGGCAAAGCCCGTTTCCCTTGATTCAGATTTTAATATTTAATTCTGCCTTGTTTTAATGTTATAACATGTTATTTAAAAATACGGGTTGTTACAGGAGTAATGCTATCGGTACCAATTGACTTGGTATCGATATTAATGCAAAGACAACACCCAGAAGCTACTAAAGTGGGTCGACGCTCAAGGCTTGTCACCGGCACCAAGGTTTGCCACTGAAACAGAAGTATAAGCTTTGAAAAAGTTTCACTTTGATTGCTTAAGTGTGATAATGGTGTGAGATGATAGGTAATATCGTTGAGAAGAGCCAATGGGTAGCTGAACTATGATGGTGCAAAGGACGAAGAAATGAAGTTCCATGGACACAACTGTTAAGGATGTGGTACTAAGGTATAGGATGAGGCTATTTGGTAGGAGTAAGTGTTGTACATGGATTAAGAATAAGAAAGATATAGGACATTTTGTGATTGGTTATCAATGATAAATTTTGGCTGGCAATTTGTGCACAAGAATGTAAGCCACAAACGTTATAAAAAACGATTGGTATTGAAATGTAAATATCAAGTACCATTTCAAGAATAATAATACAACATATGTAATCATATCAGCTGTATTTGTTAATAGCTTTTATTATTTAATTATATGTGTAAATAATTGTTTTAATCAAGTGTTCATAATGTTTGTGAAATGTTGTATAAAAAGTACATGCTACACTTACTGAATATTGTATATATTGTTTCCCAAAATAGCTCAAGAAATCATTCGAAGTGTACTAACAAAGTTAATAAAGTGTGATCGAAACAACAAATAGGACACTTAAAAAAAGTTGCATAGAACTTATTTACAATATTTTGAAATCCCCGTATAGATTCAAAATATAACTTTTTTCATTAATGTACATGTTACTTTTTGAACATTTTTTCATTGTTTTGGAACTATATTTACGATGAATAGAAAACATTGAAAAATAAATATAAAATATTTTATTAACTTCCTAAAAGAAGTTCCATCAATGCTTAAACTGCATTGTTGAAATTATATTTCACAATATTTAGGAATTATTGAGAATTTTTTGTAAATCAACAGATGTTATGGTTTATACAACATTAAATACGCATTGTTAATAACATTTATTTTATGCAACTATGGATACGACAATGGAAACTGAAATATTGGTAAAGTATTTAATTTAGCTATGTTGGTCCATTATTATAGAAGTGCATTTTTCTTGCAATGATTTCTTTTATATAATTATGGAGACTACAACCACTACAGCTAAGCAAATAAAATGTTATAAAATTATATATGGGGTTCTACTATTAACGCTGCAGTTTACACTTCGGCCACCTTTTTAAATTTAATACAAATGATTATTTTTTATATACTTCTGGCTACCATGCATTGTTCTTTCACTCATTTATTCACCATCGTAGTTCTTCTAGGAAAAACACGTACTTCTCTACGATTTCAAAGCCTAAACTCTAACAAAAGCAGATATTCTTTTGTGTTTATTAGAGATGGAAGATGAATATAAAAAAGAGGTTAAACTTACTTGATTTTTATTATTTTCTATTATGTTACAGAACACGTTGTTAGGTTTAACGGTTTGGGGTTTTCATTGCGTTTTAGGATATTTTTTCCACTCTGTTGGGAATTTCAAGCTTGGAGGATATTAAATTTGACGACGTTGTAGCAGTGAATGATAATGCAAATTTTGATTTGTAGGATTTTTATCCATATAAATTATGTATCTTCTTTTATAAATTGATACATTAACTTTTTTTGTCATTTGATAGATGGAGTATTTGAATGATGATAAATTGGACGATAAACATAATGACTTTGATAATATGATGCAGGATGGTCGATCAAATGACTAAAAAACATAAATGCATGATGTAAGCGAGGAAGGAAGCGTTCGTGTAGAGGAAGGTGCTGGTGGCCTCTCCATTTTTAGGTTATTAATTTAGACGGTGGACAGTAGAGAAATTTAGAATACTTGGGGTGCTTTTAGTTTTGGTGGCCAGAAGTGTAAATCGGGGTGTGAACAGTAGCACCCTATATATAATAATCTTATTTTTATATATTGTAGAAAAACTTAGTAGACGTTAAACTCACAAAAGGAATAAAAAAATCCACTTCTGTTTGTACCACTGTAACAAGATCTGCTTTTGTTGGATTTAGACTGAACATACAGATGTAGAAACATACTCGTTATAATCATACAAATAAAACTATAAGATAATACAAGAAAAGGTTACTAACTTGCGGTTACACAGTAGAAGATAATCTCAATATTAACAGGGGTGGATATTAAGAGCATAGGCAACCAATTATTCATATTAGAATTAACATATGATGATAAATAAGCAAACTGAACATGAACGGATACGAATTGTTTCAAAAGAAACAAACATATACAGTGCGTAGCTCCATAGACCCCTAGAGAGCAATATTATTCATATAAATGAGTTTGAGAAAAGAAGGTGATTGATCATCCGGGCATATGAGGTTTGAGATTGTTGAAAAATTAAACTTGACTTGGGCCATGAGATTGGGCTACAAACAATTTGAAGAGGAAGAGTTAAAAGAGAAGCCTAGAACAAGAAATATCTAGATAGAAATATCTAGATACATGTTGATCTGGAAGGAGCCTAGAATTATCCTTTTTCATGTTGTAATAAAATAATTAGTATCTAGAGTTTTCTACTCTTTAATTATGTATAAAAGGGCCTAGATATTTTGTAGGAGAGTTATAGAGAACTCTAGAGAAAAGCTATGTACCGTAGGATTAAAAACATCTCAACCATTAAGTATGTCTCATTTGTAACCAAGCAAATAATTTGTAAGTAAAGTTGCAATAAAGTATCACTTCCTCTTTTGAAAGCAATCTCTCATTTTCACTTGTTATCCAATTCAACATCAACTTGAGAATTTTACTAACATTGGTATCAGAGCCAGGTCGTTGGTTAAAAATATATGGCGACTCCATTTCAAGTTCCATTTCTAAAGAAGGAGTACTATGATAATTGGAATATTCACATGAAGGCGTTGCTTGGATCACAAGATGTGTGGGATATCGTTGAAAATGGGTATGTTGAACCCGTTGACATCACCACTTTATCCCAAAATCAAAGGGATAAATTGATTGACACAAGAAAGAAGGACCGAAAGGCTCTTACTCTCATTCATCAAGGTTTGGATGAATCAATGTTTGAGAAGGTGGCAAGTGCAAAAAGTAGTAAGGAAGCATGGGAGATTTTGGAGAATGCATTCAAGGGCATTGATAAAGTGAAGAAGATAAGACTACAAACTATGCGAGGTGAGTTTGAAGATTTACATATGAAATCAACCGAATCGATTGATGATTATTTTTCACGAGTTTTATCTTTAGTAAATCAAATGAAAAGATATAGTGAAAATATGGAAGACTCTAGAGTGGTTGAGAAAATTCTACGATCTTTAGATTCAAAATTCGATTATATAGTAGTAGCTATTGAAGAATCTAAAGATCTAGAATCCATGACCGTTGATCAACTCATGGGATCGCTTCAAGCCCATAAAGAAAAATTAAAGAAAAGGGTTAAGGAAGAGCCATTAGAGCAAGCTCTCAAACCAAACTCCTCTTGAGCGAGAATGAAAGAATTATAAGAGGTCATAGCCAAAGAGGAAGAGGTCGTGGCCAAAGCTATGGAAGAGGTGGTAACAAATCTTTCAATAAAGAGGAGAGAAGCCAAAACACATATGCTACAAGAGGTCGAGGAAGAGGAGGAAACATGAAACAAAATGGAAGGCCAAAGTATGATAAATCACAAATTAAATGTTATAATTGTGATAAATTTGGGCATTTTGCTTCCGAATGTAGATCTACTTCTAATAAAGTTCCTACGAGATCTAACTTTGCTAAAGAAGTGGAAGAATATTCTACACTACTCTTGGCACATAAAGGAGACGGAAGTGGTAATACTAACACATGGTATTTAGATACAGGGGCAAGCAATCATATGTGTGGAAGAAGGAATATGTTCACGGAGCTTGATGAATCGGTAAGTGGAAACATTCATTTTGGTGATGAATCCAAAATTCCCATTAAGGGAAAAGGAAAAATATCAATCTGCTTGAAAAATGGAAAACATGACTTTATCTCTAATGTATATTATGTGCCTAATATGAAAAGTAACATTCTAAGCTTGGGGCAAATTTTAGAAAAAGGATATGATATTCATATGAAAAATCAAAGCCTTTCCATGAAAGATGCTAAAGGAAATTTTGTTGCTATAGGAGAGATGTCGAAAAAAAGAATGTTTCCACTTCATATCTCAAACGGTATTGTGAAATTCTTAAAATCATGCTTTAAAGATTCATCATGGCTTTGGCACTTAAGATTTGGACATCTTAATTTTGGGGGTTTGAAGTTGTTAAAGAATAAAAATATGGTAAAAGGCTTACTACGAATTGATAATATGAATCAACTATGTGAAGCGTTCTTATTTGGAAAACAATCAAGGAAAAGTTTTCCAAAAGAGTCCAACACAAGGGCTAGAGAACCGTTAGAGTTGATTCACACTGATATTTGTGGTCCAATAAAACCGTGTTCACTTGGGAAAAGTAATTACTTTGCTTTAGTTATTGATGATTATAGTAGAAAAACTTGGGCCTATTTCCTTAAACAAAAGTCCAATGTATTTGACGCTTTTAAGAAATTCAAAGCTTTTGTAGAAAATGAATGTGGTTATAAGATAAAATCTATGAGGTCCGACCGAGGTGGGGAAATTACCTCCAAAGTATTTGAGAAATTTTGTGAAGAAAATGGAATTCATCGTCCCTTAACTGTCCTGTATACTCCACAACAAAATGAGGTTGTGGAAAGGAAGAATATATCTCTTCTCAACATGGCACGAAGCATGTTAAAGAGCAAAAATGTTCCTAAAGAGTTTTGGGCCGAAGCCAACGAATGCGCGGTATATTTAGCAAATCGCTCTCCAACTCGGAGTGTGTGGAACAAAACCCCGAAGAAGCATGGAGTGGTAGAAAACCATGTATATCTCACTTGAAAGTTTTCGGAAGCATTGCATATGCCCATGTGTCAAACCAAAGATTCTCCAAGCTAGATGATAAAAGCGAAAAATATATTTTCCATTGGCTATGACCTACGGAAAAAGGGTATAAGTTATATAATCCAGTAAATGGAAAAGTTGTTGTTAGTCGAGATGTGGAGTTTGATGAAGAAAATACTTGATATTGGAGCATACAAGAAGATGATTATAATTTCCTCCCCTTTTACGAAGAAGAAGAAATCAATGATGTGCACGAAGAGCCAACTAGTCCAACACCATCATCTCCATCATGCACTCAAGAAGAATCTCCACAAGAAGAAAGCTCAAGTGAAAGGGTCCCGTGTATGAGATCATTACAAGAACTATATGAGCTAACACCACTTTCTGATGTTATTACATTATTTTGTCTTTTTGCAAATTGTGAGCCAATAGATTACGAAGAAGCAAAAGAAGACAAAAGATGGAGAAGTCCTATGGATGAAGAAATCAAAGCCATTGTGAAGAATGATACATGGGAGCTAGCTAATTTACCAAAATGACACAAAGCTATTGGAGTAAAATGGGTGTACAAAGTAAAGAAGAACGCTAAAGGAGAAGTTGAAAGATATAAAGCTAGGTTGGTAGACAAGGGATACAAGCAATGATCAGGTATAGATTATGAAGAGGTATTTTCATCCGTTGCCCGCTTAGAAACTATAAGATTACTAATCTCTTTAACAGCCCAAAACAAATGGAAAATATATCAAATGGATGTAAAATCAGCTTTCTTAAAAGGCAAATTAGAAGAAGAAGTTTATGCGGAGCAACCACCTGGCTATAAAATTAAAGGACATAAAGGAAAAGTTTTAAAATTGAAAAAGCACTTTATGGTTTGAAACAAGCCCCTAGAGCATGGAATACTAGAATTGATAAATATTTTCTAGAAAAAAACTTTATAAAATTCCCCCATGAACATGCTCTTTATGTAAAAACAAATCAAAGTGGAGATATCTTGATTGTATGTTTGTACGTGGATGATTTGATTTTTACTGGAAATAATCCAAAAGAATTTGAGGATTTTAAGAAGGAGATGAGTTTAGAATTTGAAATGACGGATATCGGACTCATGTCATATTATCTTGGCATCCAAGTAAATCAAAGTGAACACAGCATATTTATTTCACAAGAAACATATGCAAAGGAAATATTGAAGAAATTTAAGATGGATGGAAGTAAGCCAGTAAGTACCCCGATAGAATGTGGGACAAAGCTCTGGAAATACACTAACGAAGAAGAAGTAGATCCTACATTATTCAAGAGTCTGGTTGGTAGCTTGAGATATCTCACATGCACAAGGCCCGATATACTTTATGGTATTGGACTCATTATCCTCCACATGGAATCTCCTATGACATCACACTTGAAGACAACAAAAAGGATTCTTCGATACATCAATGGTACCATTGATTTTGGCTTGTTATATTCAAAGTCTAACAATTTCATGTTGATTGGTACAATGATAGCGATTGGGCTGGAGATGTTGATGATCGTAAAAGAACAACTGGATTTGTCTTCTTTATAGGAGATATAGCTTTCACCTGGATTTCAAAGAAGCAACCGATTGTGATGCTTTCCAGTTGTGAAGCTGAATATGTTGCTGCTTCAACTTGTGTTCGTCATGCTATTTGGCTTCGAGATTTGTTGAAGGTGTTACACATGTCCCAGGAAAATGCAATAGAAATCTACATGGATAATAAGTCAGCTATCGCTCTAGCCAAGAATCCCGTCTTCCATGAACAGAGTTCACACATCGATACACGTTATCACTTTATTCGAGAGCGAATTGCAACAAAGGAAGTACAAGCAAGGTATATCAACTCAAAAGAACAAGTAGCAGATATCTTTACAAAGGCATTGAAGCATGAAGACTTTCAAAGACTACAAGAGATGATTGGAGTAACCAAGTAAAGTTTACGAGGGAATGTTGAAAAATTAAACTTGACTTGGGCCATGAGATTGGGCTACAAATAATTTGAAGAGGAAGAGTTAAAAGAGAAGCCTAGAAAAAGAAATATCTAGAAACATGATGTGGAAGGAGCCTAGAATTATCCTTTTTCATGTTGTAATAAAATAATTAGTATCTAGAGTTTTCTAGTCTTTAATTATGTATAAAAGGGACTAGATATTTTGTAGGAGAGTTCTAGAAAACTTAAAGAAAAGCTATGTACCGTAGGATTAAAAACATCTCAACCATTCATTTGAGATGTGAACTAGTATAAATAGGAGAAGTATGTCTCATTTGAAACCAAGCAAAAAATTTGTAAGTAAAGTTGCAATAAAGTATCACTTCCTCTTTTAAGAAAAATCTCTCATTTTCACTTGCAATCCAATTCAACATCAACTTGAGAATTTTACTAACAGAGATGAGCATGCTTAGGTACTTCATCAGGAGCCTTGCAGCATCCCCTGCAGCTACCAAAGTGTATGGGTTTGGGAATGCAACATGCAAAAGCGCAGCCTCATCTTGTCACAATAATTGGTCCCGAGCGCAATGCTCGATACCTAATTGTCCTTGTTGCATCTGTAAAACCAGTGATATGCATCTCATCTTTGTTACATGCCATCCTATAAGGCCTGGATCATCTATGCCTTATTTTTACTATTCTTAAACTCAATTACTCACCGGCCGTGGTCTCAGAATTGAAAAGGACAGTAGCAGCCAAAAGAAGACAAAATATAGCCAAAGTTTTCACTAAAAAGGCCATGATCGTATTGGTTGATATATTGGTGCAGTAAGATGAAGAATTGTAATGAAATTGTTGCTTTATTTATAGGCAAAAAATAAACCAATAAGCCACAAATATATAGTTGTCATGCATTTATTTTGGTGGGACATGTTGACTCGTTATAATAAACTCAGCAAATTTCCTAAACATCAACTTAGCTATATATGATATATCAATATGGCTTCCAGTCATATGACTGTTTAATGTACTCATATTTGTAATTTATTTAATAGCATTTTGAAAAGATATGTGTACTTCTAGTTAAAGCTTTCAGATTATTTTTACTGATTAACCATCATATGCAAATAAATAATATTAGATATGAAATTCATAGTGTTCTTTTTTCTTTTAGAGAATGGTATATATACATGCTTATATTTTATATATAACAACTTATATATATATCGTTTTCTAGTTAAAATTAGATTAAGTTTTCACATTGTTTGTAATTTAAGTTACTGCGCGATTTTAAAATACTATAAAATATGTTGCCCACATTAAGGTCAAAACTAATTACTGTTTGCATTTGGAGATTCCAAGTGCTTTCCTGCTGAATAGTTGTAATACAAGGCCGTTTTGGAGCTTGGTCTTTTTCAAGGCTGGCTTTCATTGCTATTTCCTAATTAATTATTTAGTGCTACTGACTTCCTCCTCCTGCATTGACTTAAGACTTCATTTTTTCTCAAGTAAGAGTAAAAAAATACGTTGCTATGAAAAAATAAGAGAAAAAATAGCTAATATTCCCAAAAGTAATCTAAAAAAAAGAAGTAATACTAAATATATGCATACATGTATGCATATACCCATCCGCAGTTTATATTGAAAAATCTCGGTGAATATATGCATACATATATGCATATATTGGTTATACTAAGATGCATGTATATAAAGATAAAAAAATATGCTTGGGCTATGAATTGTAGCTAAAATGAATGTATTTATTCTGTATTATATGCTAAAATGTATACATAAAAGTTAAAACGGATGAAGGTTTATGAAAATTGCTGACATGTATGCATTTATTGCTTATAAATGTTGAAATATATACATAAAAGGCATTTGCTTGAAAAACATGCTGTGATTGAATTAATGCATCAAACGATGCATTTATTACAGTGTTACGGCATACATTTCTGCATTAATTGCGCAATTTGATGCAAAACTGCAATTTATGCAAAAATGTATGCATGAAAGAAAGTGATCATATTACAACTTTGTGCAGCACTATATTTGTGAAACTTCCCAGAACATATATTACAAATGTTTTTCCGACCTTTGGAAACAAAGGTATTTTTATAGCAGTGTCGGCCAATACCATTTGAGCCTGGTTGGATAATGAGAATATTTTGACAAAGGGGGAACAATGAACCATATGGGTTACTTTGACAGCGAACTTCTTTAGTTCATAGTTGGGCGAAGTTGGAGCAAAAGTTTGCAAATGGCATAATGACTGAGTGTCCAATTATTTTGCACAATATATCAAATCGACTTGTTGTCGATTCCGAGTCAAAATTAGATGTTATCTTCAATGGGATATCTTCCAGGCAATAAATTTAAGGATTCGCTTTGCTCTTGACCATCCTTCTTTTGTATAATTATGGAGAGGTGACTACAGCCATTGTAGTTTAGGCAAATAAAATATTGAAAAAGTTACGGCTTATAATCATTTTTGATATATCCAGAGGTGGCTGCTTCAACTCATGTCATCCATTTCCAATGTTCCACACTTGCAGATGATAATCTCAAATCCATTAAGAAATATAAGATTTGGTTTCAATTTTATGTTTTTGTTATTGAAATGTGTTATGGAGAAATTTTGATTCAAGACCGCTTAAACCAAAAATCCCTAACGCCGTGGAAAACGAGATCATGGTAATAGTGCAAAAACAACCAATCGAACAATCTCAATCTTGTCCAAGTCAGTCACAATCACCAAACAATGGAAATAATAGAGCAATAACAAGAAACTAAATCACACAAGGATTTATAGTGGTTCCACCGACGTCTTGTCAGTGTACGTCCACTTTAAGAGAGAAACCTTTATTATATCAATAGAAGAGTACAAGAGATTGATTACAATGATCAAATTTACTAGAAAAATTTGATTTTGTGGAGAAAGGAATTGAAGAAGGTTAGGATTGCCTAAACCCGAATTAGAATAAACCTTGATCTAATCTCTTGATTTTGTTGTACTTCCTCCTTTTGGATCCGATGTAGCTTATATAGATAAAGGGAAGTATATGGAAATTGTAACACCCAGTAATTTTAAATATTAAAGTTAACAAATTAAAGAATACTTAATTTCAAATTTAGGAATTAAGGGAAACGGGTTGCTCCACTGCGTTCTCCTCGGAATTCTACTTGAGATAGAGTCTGAGTTTGTGTGAATTGGACTTCGTATGAAGGAGTTATGGCCATCCAAAGTTTCAGAAATTAATAAAATTAAAAACAGCTTCTGGTTCAGAAAAAAAATATGGACCAGGTCGACCAGGGGGTCGACCCTAGTGTCGACCTCCCACTATGCAGGTCGACCTTAGTGTCGACCTGGGGGTCGACCTGCCCCCCTCCCCGGGCAGATCTGGAAGATGACAACTCTTTGACTTAGTGCTGAGTCATTAGGGCTGAGGTGTCATTTTATCTTGACTGGATGGTCTTGATTGATTATAAGTTAATTTGACGGCTCTTAATTAACTAATCTTCTATATAAACACCATAAAACCCCTAACCCTAATCACACAAATTCGTAGCAAGGGTCGTTATGCCGTCAATGGAGGACCTAGAGTAGCCGCCATACACTTTCAACCCTAAAGCAAGATAGAGGCTTGAATCAAAATCAAATCAAATCTAAAT
Source organism: Allium sativum (assembly GCA_030737875.1). Lineage (NCBI taxonomy): Eukaryota > Viridiplantae > Streptophyta > Magnoliopsida > Asparagales > Amaryllidaceae > Allium > Allium sativum. The sequence continues at coordinate 1,050,003,061 of CM060916.1, read as the reverse complement.
AACAATTAAGTCTACATTAAAGGCGAGCAATTCAATTTCAGAATACAGATCCCTGAAAGACAAGACTATTCTTTTTAATTGTGAGTATGATAGCTTTCACAAAATAATTCATTAATTTAATTATGATAAGATATAATTAGGATTATGAGAATATGATTTTGAATCATGTGATGTAAATTGTATGTATGTTTGTGGTGTTGGATCATATGTTAGTTCTTATGCGGATTTTATGCAAGTTGAATCGTATGCGAATCTTATGCAAGTTGAATCATATATATTATGCAAGTTGAATCATATATTTTATGCAAGTTGAATCATCTATCCTATGTAAGTTTGTGATGATTGGATCATATATACATGTATGAATCTTAAGCAAGTTTGGGCTATTGAAATATATGTGAAACATGTGTATGTATATGTTAGTTTATGTGACATTAATCAACATGTTTAGACCTATATGCAAGATTACACCTTTATGTTTAGATCTATATTCAAGATTACACCTTTATTATTAGATCTATATGCAAGTTTACATCTTTATGTTTAGATCTATATGAAAGATACATCTTTATGTTTAGATCCATATGCAATTTCACACCTTTATGTTTGGATCTATAGCAGTACATAAGTTTATGCAAGTTTATGCCCATTACCTATGCTAGTTTCCTATCATATGCTAGTTTGAATGAAATTCATATGCAAGTTTATGTCATGATCCTTAGATCTATTTTATGTGTTATGTGATGTTGTTTTTCTTTTTATAAGTTAGACTATTTGCGAGTCTAACATATGTCATATGAAAATGTATGAATAACGTGGAGATGATGGGATAATATTGAATATACATAAAATTGTGAATTGGCAAAAAAATGGCCTTAAAATGGCATATAATTAATTTGAGATATTAATTAGCATAATTGGTATTTATGAACATAATTTTAAGAGACAATTATGGACATAAATAAATTTGGAAATTATTGACAAATTTGAATAGGGATATTAATCCAATTTGGGGTTAAAATGTGTAATAATAAACCGCCTAAGACACGAGGTTAGACTCTTTTGTGGTGTAAGACTGCCCGGACCAGCCTGGAAAATCTAGCAGCTACAAATGCCAGTCTAATGTGAGAGGTCAAAGGCACAAACTAAATGCGTAACAATTATAAAGACACGAGGTTAGGCTCGTTTGCAGTATAAGACTGCCCGGACCCGCCCGACAAATCTGGCAACCGCAAATGCCAGTCCAATGTGGGAGGTCTTTACAAGGTTACGGTTCTAATGAATTAAGTAACACTCAACCAGATTAACATGTGGTCGGACATGGGGGGTTAAGTGGGTGGCATGTGAAATTAAGTGGGTGCCTTGGGTGGCATGTGAAATACGATTAGATGCACTTAACCAAGATTGAAACATGCAAGAAGACATGAATAAGAATGGGGTTAAGTGGGAAACCTTAGTGGGGACCAAGCATAGGTGGAAAGCTTGTGTCATGCATGAGGGCCCTTTTCAAACCAGTAACCCATTAAGTATCTTTGTGAGCTCGACCCAAGTCGAGGACGGCACACACTTACTGGATTTGATTGTAAGAGGTCAAAACGGGTCAGCGGTGGCAACACAAGTCCAACAGGGTCATATGCGTGTGTGGGCCCAAGCTGGTAGATAAGACGTTATTGCATCATGTAGAAATAAGCCGTGCATTTTTGGTGGTATCGGGTTGCCACTTTAGGGAGTGATACGACCCACTGTGGGGCCACCACGGGTATCTACGAGTTAGGGAGCCGATCGAATGGGGGTAGTTTGTACAACTAGTGGAGATAGAGGCAGACGACACCTATGAAGGCAACTAGAGGTACACGAAACAACCATTATCATTATTAAGTTCTATAGGTGGGACCAACTTTTAGGGTGACTAGTGGTGGTGCAGTATAGTAATTATCCTATAGTGATTAGGGACGAGACTAACGACAGAATATTCCTCTTAACTGCTTTGTCATGCCCATTTGTTTCATGATCATATCTTATCTTACCAGTTTATGCCTTATCCTAGTTACTTTAATAATTATATTGTTAAAGTTATTATACTTGCCAGACTTTATGTGTGACCCTCTTGTTTTCGCCTCTTTTCTTCCTCCCCCCCCCCCCACCAGGTTCTCAAGGTGGGACTAGTATTAGTGGAGCTTGATCTTGGATCTCTTTCTCTCTCTTTTGGAAGTGCTTGGATTGCTGAAAGTAAAGTTCAGCCCATCTCTTTTATGGCTACTTGTGTTGGGGTTTATGCTTTTTATTTTATATACTCTGAAACAATTTATCATGATGGATATTAAGTGTACTTGGTTTATGAAGTTGTTGTAATCAAATTATTTATCCGCTGCAATAAAAGTTGTTTTAAAATTTTCAAGTACCATTAGTTATATCTGTCTTGTTATATTCTGTTCTATACACTAAATATGCTCTATGAAAGTTAATGCATTCCCTTTATGAGTGACATTAATGGACGTGGGGTGTTACACGTGGTATCAGAGTTGAAGGTTACTAGACCAGATATGAATTTTGAAAAACTGTTTTTCAAAAAGCATTTTATAAAGAAATACTTTCAAAAGTATGTTTTAAGGAAAGTATTTTAAAGAGAAAAGTTTTTTAAAAAAACATAATCCCAAGAGCCATATATCTTTCTTTCGAATTCTCCGTTTTGAATCTCTTCATTTTCTTTTCAGCATGTCTGGAATTCCCGAGATACCCGAGGGGATACCGATACCAGCATGGTTTATAAGGTATCTGGAAGCTAGGGCCAATGTCGCAGGCCCAGCAAATGCTCCTCCTCCTCCCCCCCCATGTTGATACTTTTGCGAAGATATGAAAAGATTTTAGGGCAATGAGCGGGAAACCTTTTCATGGATCAAAGACGTTTGTGGAAGCTCGAAATTGGCTTAAGGAGGTGGAAGAACTATTTGGTATTTTCGAGGTGGAAGATGGAAGGAAGGTCCAATTGGCTGCTTGGTTAATGAAGGACGAAGCCTCGTTTTGGTGGGAAGTCACAAACGAAGAGCGTCCGATGGAGACATGGATGGATTTCAAGCGTAGGTTCAAAATGAAATTTCTCTCACGAGCCGAAGAGAATTTATATATGGAAATATTCTTGGCGTTGAAGCTAGGAGATTTATCAGTAAAGGAGTACGTCAACAAGTTCAATCAGTTGGCGAGATTTGGCATGGAATTGGTAAACACACCTGAGAAGAAGGCCCTAAGGTTCGTTAAGGATTTTAACGAGCCACTACGTGGGTTATCTATGACCCACATTCTTATGGGGGCTACCTTTAAGAAATTGGTTGACATGGCTCTTATGCATGAGGAAGAGAAAGGTGTTATTGCTAATAAGGCACCGGAGAAGAAAGGGGACCAAAATAAAACCACAATAGCAAAACAAGAAAGGCGGGAAGAACAATAATGGCAAAGGAAAGAAGAAGTAATTTAATTGTGGGAAACCAGGCCATTTGAGCAAGGACTGTAGAAAAAAGAAGAAGACTGGTTGTTTCTACTGTGAAGAGGCAGGTCATCTAGTTAAGGACTGCCCAAGGAAACAAGGGCATAGGCAAAGAACTTCTGGAGGGCAGCTTCAGGCTCTCATAGCACCAGGGCAGACAGGAGGGCAGATTCAGGCTCCCATGGCACCAGGACAGGAGAACATTTCCGTTGAAAGTTTAGTTTTTCTATTTGATCATCCCGTTCGTACTTTATTTGTCTCTGGCGCTTCACACCCATTTGTATCTTCTTCATTACACAACAACAAAAACACCATATTACAACTTTAATTTTACAACTGTGCGAAAAGCACAGTTGTAATAAATGCTTTTTTACAACTGTGCAGAACACACTGTTGTAATAAATGTTTTTTACAACTATGAAAAAATCACTATTGTAATAAACATATATATCACAACTTTTCATTTTATTTGTCGTAATAGAGATGCCTACTACAAACTTCATGTTTATAATATCTCTATTTAATAACTAATTATATTGATATTTAATAATAATAATTAATAATAAACTTGGCATCAATTATATTTGTCAATTATTATTAAATAATTAATAGTTAATAAGTAGTAATTTATTTTTAATAGTTAATTTATGTTAACTACTTATTAATTAATAGTTAGTAATATTCTTATTTTTTCGGATAGTAAAAAAGCGTTTTTATGTAAACCGCACATTATTTTGTCAGTTTTTTGGGACCTTCTCGAGTTTTCAATTAATTTAACTTGTACAGGATTAATTTCATAAATTTTGATGAAAATTGTACCATAACTAACGAAAACTTAGCGGCACCTTGACAAAAGGTTGGCGGCAAGGCAAAATTGAGGCGGGAATTGGACCAAAAATTGGCTCTAAAATTTGCAGATTTTATTCCTTCCCTCATCTTCTTCTAACAGATAATACATGGATTATATTTCTTCTGACCTCGAAATCAACTCACCAACCTCCTTCCCCCATCGGTCAGTACCCACGCTGTAAACTCACCGCTCCAACCTTAGACACCACACTGTCCATATCAAGATATCGCAGTAGTTCCTCGTTAACTAAAGTCGACCTCCCCCCAATGCTGCAGCTCCTCGACAGCTTATTGTGGCAGCCAAACCTGGTTCACCAATCGGGCTTGCTAGTCCCCTGAACCACGAAGTATCAAACCTACAACCAAAATTTGGTTGTGTTCGGATCTGGAACTTACTTTCCCTGAAGATGGATCTAGATGAGTGATTTTGTCTTTATTCTCTGGTGTTGCGAGTTTCTCTTTGAATTGAACCATATTTAATCGATCAGCTTAGTCATCTAGATTCAACCGCGACGGAGCCTTGGGTCTAACGTCACTCGAGATGGACGGAGATATATCGATGTGGTTTGGTTTCTCCTATTTGTTGATTTTCAACGGTGCTCAAATCCGGTAAGAAAAAGGTCTTTTTATTTGTTGCAATCAAATTAGCTTTTATGCAACAACACGTATTGAACTGTATGATAATTTTTCGGTTGATGATAGGTTTGATTACTAATGGCTGGAGATGTGATGTTTCTTGTACTTTTATTTTAATAAAAAATAACGAATAGAAGAACTATATTTGAAATCACTAAAGCAATGCTAAGGTATAAGAGACATCACAACTTACAGCTAAATCATCATTTTGAGATATGACCAATCATTATCCATATCAAAAGTATATTAATAAATGATTGTTAGCATTCACAAATGATATGCATTCAATTCAGAAAAAATAACTAGTGATATGCATTCACTTTGAAGCAGCAATTATAGCACATAGAGCTCAAGTGGAAGTTGAAATAAGTGATCCAAGCCATGGTTTTCATTGCACCAAAAGGTTTAACTATACTGCATATCAGCCCTTGATAGCGATGCTGGAATTATTTTGTTCACATTGTTATATATAAGTATAAACTTGTGCACTTTGCACATTTTTCGATCACTCTGTAAAGTGCAAATTGTGCATCCCTGGTCATGCCACGAGTTTCATCAAGCAAAACCAGTTTTACCGAAGTAGGTGTGCCAACGGAGAGGCTTCAAATGCCCATAAAATCATGCATTTGCTGATGAATAACTTCAATTCCTCTGTCATCTGAAGCATTAAACTCCAAATTTATGTTCTGATACTGATTATCATACAATTTTCCTACCAATGCTAATATTATGGAAGTCTTCTTTATTCCTAGAGGCCAATAGAAAAGCAAATGTAGCAGTCTATTTTCCTTAGTCAGCCTACACCATTGTGTCTATTATGTCGTGATGTCATGTGGATTTGTAAGGGTGTATAAATAGTTGTTACATCGGTGATGGTTGAATTGGTTAGCTGGTAGGATAAGTGCATGCTTGATTGTCTAGTGGATAAAATCAGTTGGGGAGATTATGCATAAGAAATTGAAAAATATATGTATTGTTTTAGTTTCCTTTAATTTGATATATTGGTTTTGTATACAATAATCATGCAATGCTATTTTAATCATATTGTTTGTGTATGTTCGCTACATGGTATGCTTTTTTTACTGTTTGAGTACAGACATTGTAATAATCCATTCTTTCAGGAAAAACTAATTCATTGATAGCTGAAAAGAAGTGCAAATCAACAAAAGATATAACAATTATAAACAGTTATTACAACAGTTATAAAGAGTTGTAATAAAGTTTAATACAACGGTGGAAAACAGTTGTAAAATATACATTTCACAACGGTGCAAAACAGTTGTAAAAGATTTTACTCTATTACAACTTCTTCATAGACAACGGTGGCTCCACCGTTGTAAAAAGTCTTTTACAACTGTTTTCCACCGTTGTAATATGGTCAATTTGTTGTAGTGTTAGTTGAAACACTGCACCTAAATACTAGTCTAGTTACGGATCCCATAGTAGTCTCAAATCCTATTGGTGGTTCGGCTCATCTTTCTATAATTTTTCGAGATTTGAGAGTGTCTATCTTGGGCGTTGGGTTTGAATGCAACGCCTTTGTTCTTGGCTTCATGGGCAACAACTTGATTCTAGGTATGGATTGGCTAACTAGATACGGGGCCATCCTAGATTGTGAATGAAGGGTAGTTAGATTGTTGACTCGTTGTGGAAAGACCCTTGATATTTCTTGTGACCTTAGAGGTCCGGTAATGCTTAGCTACCTAGAATCCCTTGACGCATCCAATGATGATTTGGAATCTGTTCGTGTGGTCCGTGAATATAGTGACGTCTTCGATGAAGTTCGAGGGTTACCCCCGAGGCGTGAGATAGACTTTCGAATATACATAGTAGATAATGCAAAGCCAGTTGCATTACCAGTGCACCACATGGCTCTGAGCGAGAGAAGAGAACTCGGTAAGCAAGTGAAAGAATTGCTTGAGAAGGGGTTCATAAGAAGAAGTATTCCAGAGTGGGGTGCTCCAATCGTCTTTGCTACGAAAGCTGATGGTTCACTTAGATTGTGCGTGGACTATAGAGAGCTGAATCAGCTAATGAAGAAGAACAGACACCCATTGACGAGGATAGATGATTTATTCGATCAGTTGGTTGGTGCTTCGATTTTCTCGCAACTGGATTTGGCTACACGGTTTCATCAGCTAAGGGTGGCTGAAGATAGCATCAATAAGACTGCATTTATAACTTCTGACGGTTTCTTTGAGTGGCTCGTCATGCATTTTGGTTTGACGAATGCACCCGCATACTTTGTTGACTTAATGAGTAGGGTGTTTAGGGAGTTTCTAAATAAGTTTGTGGTAGTCTTTGTAGACGATATTCTAGTTTTCTCTATAAATGAAGAAGAGCATGCCCTACATCTTAGGGAAGTCTTAGAGACCCTACGATTGCATCAACTTAAAGCTAAGTTCTCCAAGTGCCATTTTTGGAGAAAAGAAGTCAGGTTCTTAGGACACGTGTCTTTGAGGAAGGGATAGCTATGGATCCCGCTAAGGTAGTGGCAATCCAAGATTGGAAAACGCCTAAGAACGCAACAGAAGTAAGAAGCTTTTTAGGGCTGGCTGGTTATTATAGGAAGTTCATTAAGGACTTTGCGAAGATATCAGCCCCTCTCACTCGATTAACGAAGAAGAATTTGACTTTTACTTAGGACATTGACTGTGACGATGCTTTCCAATGTCTGAAGAGGGCTTTGACGACAGCTCCAGTTTTAGTTTTTCCAGACGGGAGTAAGACATTCACTGTATATACCGATGCTTGCGGGATAGGGCTTGGCGCAGTTTTAATGCAAGAGGGAAGGGTGATATGCTATGGTGGAAGACAGTTGAAAGCCCACGAGAAAAATTACCATACCCACGACTTAGAGTTGGCGATCATAGTTTTTGCGCTTAAGTCATGGCGTCATTATTTGCTTGGCGAGAGGTTTGAGTTGTATACAGACCATAAGTCGCTAAAGTAATTATTCTCGCAGAAGGACCTAAACTTGAGGCAACAGAGATGGATGGAGTTTTTGGCATCCTACGATTTTGAGATTCCATATACCCCTGGCAAGGGCAACGTTGTAGCCGACGCCTTAAGTAGAAAGAAGTTAACTTTAAGTCCTTTGTTCGTAGAGCGGCAGAGTTTGGAGTATATATCTTCCTTTGACTTCAGACCCTCTGTCGATTATATACCCAGATTATTGGCATCGTTAGAGGTGCAACCCACACTTTTGGGTCGAGTTGGAGAGGAATAGCGAAATGACCCACAGTTGGTTGAGATAGTAGGCAAACTTATAAGAGGGGAGTCCTTGAGTCATCTTAATAGGTATGCTATAGATGAGAGAGGTTGGTTACATAGAGATGGAAGACTTTTCGTACCACAAGACTAGATTTTGAAGAAGGTAATTCTTGAAGACTCGCATCGCTCTTAGACGACCATACATCCCGGCGGTGATAAGATGTATAGGGATATGAAGCGAGTTTTTTTTTGGGCTGAAATGAAGAAGGACGTGGCAGAGTTCGTTGCTAGATGCTTAGTGTGCCAACAAGTCAACGCGGAGAAAAAGAAGCCCGGAAGTTTGCTCCATCCTTTAGAGATTCGACTTTGGAAATGGGAAAGCGTTTCCATGGATTTTGTAGATAGGTTACCAAGATCAAAGAAGGGTAATACGGGGATTTGCGTAATTGTAAACTGACTTACTAAATGTGCCCATTTTATTCCCGTTAAAAGTAGAAGGACCGCCGCATGGTTAGCATCAGTTTACCTTCGAGAGATAGTTCGTTTGCACGACATACCCTCCAGCATTGTGAGCGATAGAGATCCCATTTTCACAAGCGAATTTTGGGAAAAGCTTACGAGAGGCGGTTGGGACGCAGTTATGCTTAACTACCGCTTATCGTCCTCAGATGGATGGCCAGACCGAGCGAGTGAATTAGATTCTAGAAGACCTTCTAAGGCTATGCATCCTAGACTTTGGAGGAACATGGGAAGAGCACATTCCACTAGTAGAATTCGCCTACAATAATAGTTTTCGGGCTAGCATTGGCATGGAACCTTTTGAGGCTCTTTATGGACGACCGTGTCGATCACCTACATGTTGGTGGGAATCCACGGATAAGGTTTTGCTTGGACCCGACATGATAGGGAGACTTCGGAGAAGATAGACCTGATTCGATGGCGAATGAAGACGGTGCAGGACCGACAGAAGTGATATGCTAATAGGAGACGAACCGATCTTGAGTTCGATGTTGGGGACATGGTTTTTATTAAGGTGTCACCATTGAGAAACGTAGTCCGTTTTGGATCAGTAGGGAAGTTGGCACCAAGGTTCGAAGGACCCTTTCCAATTACAGAGAGGATTGGGCAGATGGCGTATAGAGTAAAGTTACCAGAGAAGCTCAGCGGAGTTCATGACGTGTTTCACGTTTCGCATTTGCGTTAGTGTTTACACGATACGGCGGAAGTGGTAGAGCCGAGCACGCTCGAAGAAGTGGAAGTAGAGCGCAATGCCATGATCAGACGAGCTCCTGCACGCATTCTCGGATCAGAGGTCAAAAAGCTTCGCAACAAAGAGGTCAAGTTGGTCAAAGTGCAATGGGGAGATGATCAAAGAGATGCAACTTGGGAGACGGAAGATAAGACACGTACGTTGTACCCTTTCCTTTTTGAGGGTATGTTTTAATTTCCCCTTTTTCTACTGCTTTGTTGATACTTGTCCTATCTTTTTGTATTATCTTTGTGATGACATCTTCGATCTTTCATTAGGAAGAACCCTATGGTTGAAACACGTGTTTGAGACATATTGATGGATGCAAATGGATGCAAGTGGTTGCTAGTGGATGCTCGTGGATGCATGTACACACACTTTAAGCACTAGATAGGCTCAATCACCTTCATGTTGCATATAAATGTGTGTGCATATTTAAATTAATGGATGTATACTGGTTGTGTCATCATATGGATGCTGCATTTTGATGAATGGTTTGTGCACACATGTATAAATAATATGTATCGATAGGATTCTTTCGCATACATAATGGACGCATGGCACTATCATGATTCGCATTAAGGATGTCAACTGTATCAATAGACCGCCTGATTTTGCATTAGATAAGGAACATATACACACACTTCTTGCATATGTTCATACAGCATTAGAAATCTTGTAAGGACAATGGATGCCTGTATTTGATGGTTGAATAGATGGATGATTGGATGTTAGGATATGCATTCTCCTTAACTTGGAGATTTCGGGGGCGAATTCCTTTAAGGAGGGGAGAATGTAACACCCCGTAATTTTAAATATTAAAGTTAACAAATTAAAGAATACTTAATTTCAAATGTGGGAATTAAGGGAAACGGGTTGCGCCACTCTGTTCGTCTCGGAATTCTGCTTGAGATAGAGTCCGATTTTATGTGAATTGGACTTCGTATGAAGGAGTTATGGCCTTTCAATGTTTCAGAAATTAATTGAATTAAAAACAACTTCAGGTTCAGAAAAAAAAAAACAGGGACCAGGTCGACCCTAGTGTCGACCACCCCCTATACAGGTCGATCTTAGTGTCGACCTGCCCTCCCCCCCCCCCCGGGAAGATCTGGAAGATGACGATTCTTTGACTCAATGCTGAGTCATTAGGGCTGAGGTGTCATTCTATCTTGATTGGATGGTCTTGACTTATTCTAGGTTAATTTGACGGCTCTTAATTAACTAATCTTCTATAAAAACACCCTAAAACCCCTAACCCTAATCACACAAATTCGTAACAAGAGCCGCCATGCCGTCAATGGAGGACCTAGTGTAGCTGCCATACACTTTCAACCCTAAAGCAACATAGAGGCTTGAATCAAAATCAAATCAAATCTAAATAAGAACTAAGTCTACATCAAAGGAGAGCAATTCAATTTCAGAATACAGAACCCAGAAAGACAAGACTATTCTTTTTAATTGTGAGTATGATAGTTTTCATCAAATAATTCATTAATTTAATTATGATAAGATATAATTGGGATTATGAGAATATGATTTTGAATCATGTGATGTAAATTGTATGCATGTTTGTGGTGTTGGATCATATGTTAGTTCTTATGTGGATTTTATGCAAGTTGGATCATATGCGAATCTTATGCAAGTTGAATCATATATCTTATGCAAGTTGAATCATATATTTTATGCAAGTTGAATCATCTATCCTACGAAAGTTTGTAATGATTGGATTATATATACATGTATGAATCTTATGCAAGTTTGGTTGTTGAAATATATGTGTATGTCTATGCAAGTTCATGTGACATTAATCTACATGTTTAGATCTATATGCAATTATGTGTTATGTGATGTTGTTTTTCTTTTTATAAGTTAGACTATTTGCGAGTCTAACATATGTCATATGTAAACGTACGAATAACATGGGGATGATGGGATAATATTGAATATACATAAAATTGTGAATTGGCAATAAAGTGGCCTTAAAAAGGCATATAATTAATTTGAGATATTACTTGGCATAATTGGTATTTATAAACACAATTTTAAGAGACAATTATGGACATAAATAAATTTGGAAATTATTGAAAAATTAGAATAGGGATATTAATCCAATTTGGGGTTAAAATGTGTTATAATAAACTGCCTAAGACACGAGGTTAGACTCTCTTGTGGTGTAAGACTGCCCGGACCCGCCCGGCAAATCAAACAGCCACAAATGCCAGTCTAATGTGAGAGGTCAAAGGCACGAACTAAATGCGTAACAATTGTAAAGACACGAGGTTAGGCTCATTTGCGGTATAAGACTGGCCGGACCTGCCCGGCAAATCCAGCAACCGCAAATGCCAGTCTAATGTGGGAGGTCTTTACAAGGTTACGGTTCTAATGAATTAAGTAATACTCAACCAGATAAACATGTAGTGGGACATGGGGGGGTTAAGTGGGTGCCTTGGGTGGCATGTGAAATTAAGTGGGTGCCTTAGGTGGCATGTGAAATACGATTAGATGCACTTAACCAAGATTGAAACATGTAAGAAGACATGAATAAGAATGGGGTTAAGTGGGAAACCTTAGTGCGGACCAAGCATAGGTGGAAAGCTTATGTCATGCATGGGGGGCCTTTTCAAACCAGTAACCCATTAAGTAACTTTGTGAGCTCGACCCAAGTCGAGGATGGGACACGCTTACTGGATTTGATTGTAAGAGGTCAAAACGGGTTAACGGTGGCGACGCAAGTCCAACGGGGTCATATGCGTGCGTGGGCCCGGGCTGGTAGATAAGACGTTGTTGCATCGTGTAGATATAAGCCGTGCATTTTTTGTGGTATCGGCTTGGCACCTGGTGGAGTGATACACCCCACTGTGGGGCCAGCACGGGTATCTACGAGTTAGGGAGCCAATCGAATGGGGGTAGTGGGTACAACTATTGGAGATAGGGGCAGATGACACCTATGAAGGCAGCTAGGGATACACGAAACTACCATTATCATTATTAAGTTCTATAGGCGGGATCAACTTTTAGGGTGACTAGTGGTGGTGCAGTATAGTAATTATCCTATAGTGATTAGGGACGAGATTAACGCCAGAATACTCCTCTTAACTGCTTTGTCATGCCCACTTGTTTCATGGTCATATCTTATCTTACCAGTTTATGCCTTATCCTAGTTACTTTAATAATTATATTGTTGAAGTTATTATACTCGCCAGACTTTATATCTGACCCCCTTGTTTTCGCCTCTTTTCTTCCTCCCCCTCCCCCCCCTCGGTTCTCAGGGTGGGACTAGTACTAGTGGAGCTTGATCTTGGATCTCTTTCTCTCTCTTTTGGAAGTGCTTGGATTGCTGAAAGTAAAGTCCAACCCATCTCTTTTATGGCTACTTGTGTTGGGGTTTATGCTTTTTATTTTATGTACTCTGAAATAATTTATCAAGATGGATATTAAGTGTACTTGGTTTATGAAGTTGTTGTAATCTAACTATTTCTCCGCTACAATAAAAGTTGTTTTAAAATTTTCAAGTACCATTATTGTAATGACCCGCATTTCCCGGGGTATATAATTAATTTATTTAATTTTATAAATGGTGATTTAAGGAATATTTAATTAAAATAAATAATTAAATAATATATTTAATTCAGAAATAACAAGAAATAGTGAATTGACAATATAATGTGAACTGGGTCGTCCCCAGAATTTAATTCAGCTTAGAGTTGAATTATATTGACGAATATATTCAATCGACATCAGTTTGAAACATAGAATTATAATATAATTAAAATAGAGCGCGTAACGACGCGGCGGTTCGCTATTTGGCGATTTGAACTTCAACTGAATATACAGGGTTCGTTTTAAATCGGATTTCTGTGAAACAAGAAACGCGTGGAGCTGGTGGAGTATATCTTTCTAATGGAAGAGAAAAATCGGGATTTCGTCGTGTAGATTTTGAGTTACGTCCAAATCAAATTTCAGAAAAGTCGCTATGGAATTCCTTTATAATTCGTAACGCTTTATATACGTTATAAAAGGATTTTTTTCAATGTAAATTGAATATCGATTCAATCTGAACTCAGAATAGAGGGTATATAATTTTCCTGGAGCTGTATGGTAGTCCACTGTGAATATATACGATAATATGAATTTATTTATATTTAATTTAATTTATTTAAATATATTTATATATTTAAATGGATTATTCAAGGGTCTAAAAATAGCCACTTTTGCAAATGAAGTCGGAATTCGACGAAACCAGTTTTGTTGGATCCGCAATGTCAAATAGTTGTTAGATTTCCAGTTTCATGATTTTTAGAGTCAGTATGTGGCCGTATGGATTTTTAGAGTGAAAAACAGTCAGTATTTCGATAGTTAAAAATACGCTGTGTGAGCATACGAAGTCAGAATTCGACGAAAACAAGTTTCGGTGGGACCGTAATGTCGAACTCTAGCTACATGTCCAGTTTCGTGATTTTTGGGTATAGTATGTGGTAGCAGGGATTTTTAAGGACCAGAATTGAATATAAAATAATAAAACTAAAATATCTAAAACCAAATGTGTGGACATTAACGCAGCCACATCCTTCTCTCTCAGCCACACAAGAAATCGCATTGCCTTATAAAATCAATTGAGCCGCCGAACACTGCAGAAAACCCAAAACGAGATAAACACCACTTCAGAAAATCAATACAATTCAAATAAAAACCTATAAATCCTAATATATATATTTATGGATTCGACAATGGTTGCTCTTCACTCCTATATCGTTTTCAAGGAGTTCGAACCCTGTATCGTTCGCTGGAATTTTCACAGAGCGAATTAGGGTTCCGGATTTTGGAGTGTTGGGACTTCGATTCATGTTTTCGTTCTTAGTTTTGAAATGAGGAGTAGAAATAGTGCTTGCGTACAAAATCTGGATGGATTCGGTGCAAATTAGTTTCGGTGGTCTCCTGTTGCGAGCAACGAAGTCGAGATGTCGGATGCCAGTAGGGGTGGGCGAGTTCGGAACTGAGGGTACGGTGTGATAGAGTGGTGAACGAGAAGCTTAATGGTATTTTCTGTTTGGAGTATTTTGAAGTAAAGGAGGAGAACGAGGTGATCGAATGGGGACATGAATACTGGAGCAGCTCACGGCGACGCAAACGGGGAAGAAAGGTTTCGGTGGGGAGATATGGGCCGAACAGGTTTAAGGTGTGGTGGGCCGAAATTGTTGGGTAAGGCCCAAGGTTATAAATAATTCAATTTAGTTTTAAATTTAAAAGTGTATAAATTGTAAATGCGATATTTGTGTCATACGATATCAGATTGACGAACCGTAAGTTGCGTTGGGATCGTATGGACGAGCACTCCACAATGGAACTAACCGCGAGTCAATTGGAGTCCGTCACAATTTATAGCAAAATAAATTGTCTGGATCAAGCGATGGTTATCGTCATTGACGATGATCGTCCAAATGTGAGTAAAACTCACCAACTCTGAACAGTTTATATTTTCATGTTGTATTTTTAGAACTATTAGATATTGTTTGATTGACCGCGTGTTGACCGTTTGATTGAACTGCTAGTCAGTTAGTTGAATTTCTATATTGATTCTGTTTATCAGAATATATCATATGGAACTGCAAGTGATGTTAATTTTATTGTGTAACATCTGTGGATGCAGGAGGACAGGTTGGAGGAATCCGACCGGATTCCTTAACAGTTATTTTATTGTTTTTCATATATTGTGTTATATGATGTGATATATAATCTGTTGTCGATTTTATGTGTTTGAACGATATTGATCATCGTGATTTGATACGTAGAATACCATAACATACCGGAATGTTGATAAGGAGATTTTCAAAGTGATATTGAAGACAGAATATTTATAAACTGGAATATTTATAAATAAGCGATATTTATAAATTAGAATATTTATAAATAGGAGATATTCAAATAGGAAACAATTTCAAACTATTTTCTTTTTGAATGGAAAGGCCTGTGTGGCGAGTTTGGGGATTTTCCCGATGCTCCCGATACAAAGGAGGTTATGGCGAATTTTCCCGGGAATTTAAGGAGTTAGAATATTTCAAGAATAAATTTGAAAAGGAAATATTTGTAAAACATTTACAAATAGAAGTGGAAAGGGAACATTATAAAAAGGAAATCTTTATAAAGTGAATAAAGTAAATCGAATATGGTATTCGAAGAAAGTAAATCGAATATGGTATTCGAAGATAGTTAATCGAATATGGTATTCGAAGTTAGTTAATCGAATATGGTATTCGAAGTTAGTTAATCGAATATGGTATTCGAAGTTAGTTAATCGAATATGGTATTCGAAGTTAGTTAATCGAATATGGTATTCGAAGTTAGTTAATCGAATATGGTATTCGAAGTTAGTTAATCGAATATGGTATTCGAAGTTAGTTAATCGAATATGGTATTCGAAGTTAGTTAATCGAATATGGTATTCGAAGTTAGTTAATCGAATATGGTATTCGAAGTTAGTTAATCGAATATGGTATTCGAAGTTAGTTAATCGAATATGGTATTCGAAGTTAGTTAATCGAATATGGTATTCGAAGTTAGTTAATCGAATATGGTATTCGAAGTTAGTTAATCGAATATAGACATTCGAAAGGAGTTAATCGAATATGGTATTCGAAGTTAGTTAATCGAATATGGTATTCGAAGTTAGTTAATCGAATATGGTATTCGAAGTTAGTTAATCGAATATGGTATTCGAAGTTAGTTAATCGAATATGGTATTCGAAGTTAGTTAATCGAATATGGTATTCGAAGTTAGTTAATCGAATATGGTATTCGAAGTTAGTTAATCGAATATAGACATTCGAAGGGAGTTAATCGAATATGGTATTCGAAGTTAGTTAATCGAATATGGTATTCGAAGTTAGTTAATCGAATATGGTATTCGAAGTTAGTTAATCGAATATGGTAGTCGAAGTTAGTTAATCGAATATAGTTTATTCGAATAAAGGAAATAGAGTTAATCGAATATAGTTCATTCGAATAGAGTTAGAGGAGTTATCGAATATAGTTTATTCGACAGGAGTTAAGTGAATTAGTTAAGCTAAACTAAGTGAATTAGTTAAGTGAATTGGTTAAGTTAACCAAAGTGAATTAGTCGAGTTAATCAAAGTGATTAGTTCAGTTAATCGAGATAAGTAAATCAAGTTAGGTTAATCGAGTTGAATTAGTCAGTCGAGTTAATAAACTGAGTTAGTCAAACCAAGTAAAACCAGTTAAGTTAAATAAGTTGAGTTGATCAGGTGGTTCAGCCAAGTTAGTCGAGCCTAGTTAATCGAATCGAATTGGTCGAACCAAGTAAGTCGAGTTAGTCGAGTCAAGTTAAGTTAGTCGAGTTAAGTTCGTCGAGTTAAATAAATTGATGTTAATTTCATCGAAAGGAGTTATCGATGTTAGTTTCATCGAAAGGAGTTATCGATGTTAGTTTCATCGAAATGAGTTATCGATGGTAGTTTCATCGAAGAGATTTTCGAATATAGTTTATTCGAAAGTCAGATTTTTAAATATGAGATATTTGAAAGGAAGAGTTATTCGAAAAGAGATTTTCGAATATAGTTTATTCGAAAGTCAGATTTTTAAATATGAGATATTTGAAAGGAAGAGTTATTCGAAAAGAGATTTTCGAATATAGTTTATTCGAAAGTAAGATTTTTAAATATGAGATATTTGAAAAGGAAGAAGTTAATCGAATATAGGTTATTCGAAGAAGAGTTAATCAAATAGAGATTTCTCGAAGAGAGTTAATCGGCAAATTCGATTATATCGAATTCGGGAAAGTACTTATACTTTCCAGTGTCTAAAATAGAGATTTATTTATTTATAAATAAATAAGTGTTAGGTTAATTATTCACTAATAAGAATAGAAGTTATAATTAAAGTTAGATAATTCGAAAGTAGGGATTATAACGTTATCGTTATAACCAATGTTTTAAATATAGAAGTGGATTAGTAAAATTGGATCCGAGAAAGGCGTAAAGAAGTTGTTAAAGGTTAAAAGATAAACTTTGACCATTTCGAAGTTATAACGTTGTTCAGTTAAGGTCTGAGAGGTAATTATACCCCAACTTGAGTGACTTCCTTCTTAACTAAGAAATGGTAAGGTTTGATCGTAAAGGAGTTTTGGAAATGTTTTCCAAACGAGAATCAGAAATGTTTTTCTGATTAAAGAAAATAAGAATTTAGAATATAGGGAAACAAGAGATAAGTAAATAAATGAACTAAAGAGATTAATGTTAAATGATGTTTGTTCGATATAATTTCCATTGGGAAATAATATCGTTGTTTGCACACTTGTTTTTCTTTGATAGTTAACTCACCGACTATCGAAGTTTTGACCATTTTAACGTTGTTAATATGGAGAGACCGGTTGGATTATTATCCATAGAACCACTCTGTATTGGCATAAGCGTCGCGAATCATATATGCCAAAGATAATTGAAGACGGAGTAAAATGCAAGGGCTATCCTGTTTACAGAATAGTACCTTCGGTTTGTCCAGTCCCAGGACAACTTGTATGGACGAAGGTCTGACGGAGTATATCCAATGGATCGCGTAAGTTGATCTGTTCAAACGTATTCACGTTTGGTGGCGGAGGAATTCGTTTCTCTTAGCTGTATACCCGTGTTATTTTTGGATAAGTCAATTTGTGATTTGGCGGGTATGACGATGTGACATTTCTAAGTGAATGAAGATGGATGTCTGACATAGTATTTCCAGACGGTCACGTACATTGATTTCTTCAACCGTACCAAGAGTGGAAGCGGAGAAGGAAACTTCTTTTAGCTGACACGTAATGTATGGTTGTAGACGTCAATTAGTGATTTTCGATGGATCTGACAATGTGGCATTCGAAGTGAATCCGATGTGATGATAAAGCGTAGCTTCTAGCCTCATCAACCGGTAAATGACAGAAATCGGGCAGGCAGCATGGCTAAGTCGGTCGCACCGAAGTAGGGTGTATAATCACCTATCTAGTGAATATCCATTTGCTTCTTTTAATCTATCAATGCTGTCCCATATATATATACGGGAACGGTTGCTGATCCCAACCGTTGGTGATGTACATTCGATACACTCAAGCAAAATGAGTGGTCGGTCATGTGTGGCTGAGTTGCAAGATGTTCTTGTTGAACTCCAGTGTATCGTTCCTAGAGTACACTGATCGGAAGGTGATTCCATACCTTGTCATAGTTGGAAACCCATTACCCAATACGTGCTTGCGGTTTTGATTGTATACTATATATGTAGAACGTGAGATGAAAGCGTTTCTGCTAGTTGATATCTATTTGTACATAGACATTATTATAATATCAAAAGGTTTTTGATATAAAGATATTTTGGATTCTCATAAGGGAAAAACCCGTTCCGTTCTGCGGCGTGGTCTTATGAGATATCGTTTACTTGTTCATATACCTGTTTAAACTATTTTACTCACACCAGTCCCATGACTGACCCGGAGTTTACTTTGTTGTTTTCCCTAAACTCTTGGGTGCCTAAATTTGTACGGGCAGTCAAGTAGTCGGGATTTACAGATATACTGGAAGAGCGTGGAGCAGGAGGCTTCAAGATCATATAGCTATAGTTATCTCCGCTGTGTTGTAAGTGTTGTACTCTGATAAGTGTTATTGTATACATAACTGTTATATTTCAAAGTTATGTTATCTATTATATGTTATTCGTTCCACTGCGAGGTTCGTGTTACTCTGATGTTGTGTTCTTCTTCTTCTTCTATTCTAAGTTTCTATCTTATCTATTCTCACCTTCTAATTTCTTTCATTAATTACCGGGATTTTTCGATGGTTTGGTTATCGACGTCGTGCTTACGTCGATAACCAAAGCCGCTCAAAATCCGGGTCGTTACAGTTGGTATCAGAGCTTAAGTTAAGAATTACTTGGCTCTGTGGCGTGACTCGTTAGAGATAGGGTTAGTAATACCCTAGATTGAGTTTGAGTGTATATATACGAGTGAACGTATTTGTATTTGATATAAAAATTTGTTTTATATTGAGGAGATTCATTGGTTGAGTTGTTTATGAGTTCTGGTCGATCAGTTTGATCCACTGTATCGGTAGGAGTTACTAAACACTTGAATACGATGGGTCGTCACGATATGTTTGTAAAGAGGGTAAATTAAAATAAGTTTACCCATAGTATATTCTGATATAGGGGAAGTATATATTAGATATATTGGTTGTTATTATAATCAAGTAAGATTATAAAGTGAAATGGTTATAAATAACCAATCAGAATTCATATAAGTAAAGTATATGAAAGAGGATGAATTAAATCTGAATTTAAATCAGAATTGAAATTAAAATAAGGAAATTTTAAGTTCCTGGGAGAGTTTGAAATTTGTTTTCAAATTTGAACGAGAAATATAGTATTGAACTCACTTCGATCGCTGGGAAATAATTCTGATGATGGTGTACACATCATCAGTGTGATTTTCGAGTTTCAAAGTGACGGATTACTACCAAAGATTTTGTTTTGAATTGTTTTGAGAAAAAAATGGTTTAGGAAATTCAAATGTTTTGAATTGGTATTATGATTTCAAATTGATTTGAAAGAAACCCAGGAATTTAAGTTCTGGAATTAAAATTTAACTAATAAAGTTAAATAAAATGAGATGGTAAAAATAAATTGAAATTTAACGGGAACTAAGTTAAATAAAAATTTAATTGGATTAGAGATAATCTAGAATGGAACCAAATTGATAAGTCAAAAATTTGGAATTTGATATTGGGGTTCGAATGGAATTCGATTTGGATTTGAGGATATGAACTGATTGGAATTTGATTGAGATAACACTGGTATGTGCTGAGTTGATAGCATATAGAAGTGATAGAGTTGATATACCCGACAAAAAGGTACAAGTTTATATTTGATATAAGCATGAGATTTATGAGCCGAATTGGCAAGCCGCTTGGCTGTTTGATTTTCTTTTGGGTTGGAGATGGCCTAGAGAGGCGAGTTGTGGTTTTACCGATAGGGCTGTACAAAGGAGGTTATGGCGAAATTTTCCGAAGATTTAAAGTGTTAGAAAATTTTCAGAATTTTTGAAAATTTTAGTTAGCCGGAATAAATTAATATTGAAATCGATATTAGTTGGTTCAGTTGGAATCAGAAATAAGGGGTAAATAAATCTTAGGAGTTCCAATATATGGGTCGTCCTCTAACTTAGCAATTTCGAGGACGAAATTATTTTAAGTGGGGAAGAATGTAATGACCCGCATTTCCCGGGGTATATAATTAATTTATTTAATTTTATAAATGGTGATTTAAGGAATATTTAATTAAAATAAATAATTAAATAATATATTTAATTCAGAAATAACAAGAAATAGTGAATTGACAATATAATGTGAACTGGGTCGTCCCCAGAATTTAATTCAGCTTAGAGTTGAATTATATTGACGAATATATTCAATCGACATCAGTTTGAAACATAGAATTATAATATAATTAAAATAGAGCGCGTAACGACGCGGCAGTTCGCTATTTGGCGATTTGAACTTCAACTGAATATACAGGGTTCGTTTTAAATCGGATTTCTGTGAAACAAGAAACGCGTGGAGCTGGTGGAGTATATCTTTCTAATGGAAGAGAAAAATCGGGATTTCGTCATGTAGATTTTGAGTTACGTCCAAATCAAATTTCAGAAAAGTCGCTATGGAATTCCTTTATAATTCGTAACGCTTTATATACGTTATAAAAGGATTTTTTTCAATGTAAATTGAATATCGATTCAATCTGAACTCAGAATATAGGGTATATAATTTTCCTGGAGCTGTATGGTAGTCCACTGTGAATATATACGATAATATGAATTTATTTATATTTAATTTAATTTATTTAAATATATTTATATATTTAAATGGATTATTCAAGGGTCTAAAAATAGCCACTTTTGCAAATGAAGTCGGAATTCGACGAAACCAGTTTTGTTGGATCCGCAATGTCAAATAGTTGTTAGATTTCCAGTTTCGTGATTTTAAGAGTCAGTATGTGGCCGTATGGATTTTTAGAGTGAAAAACAGTCAGTATTTCGACAGTTAAAAATACGCTGTGTGAGCATACGAAGTCAGAATTCGACGAAAACAAGTTTCGGTGGGACCGTAATGTCGAACTCTAGCTACATGTCCAGTTTCGTGATTTTTGGGTATAGTATGTGGTAGCAGGGATTTTTAAGGACCAGAATTGAATATAAAATAATAAAACTAAAATATCTAAAACCAAATGTGTGGACATTAACGCAGCCACATCCTTCTCTCTCAGCCACACAAGAAATCGCATTGCCTTATAAAATCAATTGAGCCGCCGAACACTGCAGAAAACCCAAAACGAGATAAACACCACTTCAGAAAATCAATACAATTCAAATAAAAACCTATAAATCCTAATATATATATTTATGGATTCGACAATGGTTGCTCTTCACTCCTATATCGTTTTCAAGGAGTTCGAACCCTGTATCGTTCGCTGGAATTTTCACAGAGCGAATTAGGGTTCCGGATTTTGGAGTGTTGGGACTTCGATTCATGTTTTCGTTCTTAGTTTTGAAATGAGGAGTAGAAATAGTGCTTGCGTACAAAATCTGGATGGATTCGGTGCAAATTAGTTTCGGTGGTCTCCTGTTGCGAGCAACGAAGTCGAGATGTCGGATGCCAGTAGGGGTGGGCGAGTTCGGAACTGAGGGTACGGTGTGATAGAGTGGTGAACGAGAAGCTTAATGGTATTTTCTGTTTGGAGTATTTTGAAGTAAAGGAGGAGAACGAGGTGATCGAATGGGGACATGAATACTGGAGCAGCTCACGGCGACGCAAACGGGGAAGAAAGGTTTCGGTGGGGAGATATGGGCCGAACAGGTTTAAGGTGTGGTGGGCCGAAATTGTTGGGTAAGGCCCAAGGTTATAAATAATTCAATTTAGTTTTAAATTTAAAAGTGTATAAATTGTAAATGCGATATTTGTGTCATACGATATCAGATTGACGAACCGTAAGTTGCGTTGGGATCGTATGGACGAGCACTCCACAATGGAACTAACCGCGAGTCAATTGGAGTCCGTCACAATTTATAGCAAAATAAATTGTCTGGATCAAGCGATGGTTATCGTCATTGACGATGATCGTCCAAATGTGAGTAAAACTCACCAACTCTGAACAGTTTATATTTTCATGTTGTATTTTTAGAACTATTAGATATTGTTTGATTGACCGCGTGTTGACCGTTTGATTGAACTGCTAGTCAGTTAGTTGAATTTCTATATTGATTCTGTTTATCAGAATATATCATATGGAACTGCAAGTGATGTTAATTTTATTGTGTAACATCTGTGGATGCAGGAGGACAGGTTGGAGGAATCCGACCGGATTCCTCAACAGTTATTTTATTGTTTTTCATATATTGTGTTATATGATGTGATATATAATCTGTTGTCGATTTTATGTGTTTGAACGATATTGATCATCGTGATTTGATACGTAGAATACCATAACATACCGGAATGTTGATAAGGAGATTTTCAAAGTGATATTGAAGACAGAATATTTATAAACTGGAATATTTATAAATAAGCGATATTTATAAATTAGAATATTTATAAATAGGAGATATTCAAATAGGAAACAATTTCAAACTATTTTCTTTTTGAATGGAAAGGCCTGTGTGGCGAGTTTGGGGATTTTCCCGATGCTCCCGATACAAAGGAGGTTATGGCGAATTTTCCCGGGAATTTAAGGAGTTAGAATATTTCAAGAATAAATTTGAAAAGGAAATATTTGTAAAACATTTACAAATAGAAGTGGAAAGGGAACATTATAAAAAGGAAATCTTTATAAAGTGAATAAAGTAAATCGAATATGGTATTCGAAGAAAGTAAATCGAATATGGTATTCGAAGATAGTTAATCGAATATGGTATTCGAAGTTAGTTAATCGAATATGGTATTCGAAGTTAGTTAATCGAATATGGTATTCGAAGTTAGTTAATCGAATATGGTATTCGAAGTTAGTTAATCGAATATGGTATTCGAAGTTAGTTAATCGAATATGGTATTCGAAGTTAGTTAATCGAATATGGTATTCGAAGTTAGTTAATCGAATATGGTATTCGAAGTTAGTTAATCGAATATGGTATTCGAAGTTAGTTAATCGAATATGGTATTCGAAGTTAGTTAATCGAATATGGTATTCGAAGTTAGTTAATCGAATATAGACATTCGAAAGGAGTTAATCGAATATGGTATTCGAAGTTAGTTAATCGAATATGGTATTCGAAGTTAGTTAATCGAATATGGTATTCGAAGTTAGTTAATCGAATATGGTATTCGAAGTTAGTTAATCGAATATGGTATTCGAAGTTAGTTAATCGAATATGGTATTCGAAGTTAGTTAATCGAATATGGTATTCGAAGTTAGTTAATCGAATATAGACATTCGAAGTGAGTTAATCGAATATGGTATTCGAAGTTAGTTAATCGAATATGGTATTCGAAGTTAGTTAATCGAATATGGTATTCGAAGTTAGTTAATCGAATATGGTAGTCGAAGTTAGTTAATCGAATATAGTTTATTCGAATAAAGGAAACAGAGTTAATCGAATATAGTTCATTCGAATAGAGTTAGAGGAGTTATCGAATATAGTTTATTCGACAGGAGTTAAGTGAATTAGTTAAGCTAAACTAAGTGAATTAGTTAAGTGAATTGGTTAAGTTAACCAAAGTGAATTAGTCGAGTTAATCAAAGTGATTAGTTCAG
Organism: Allium sativum; assembly: GCA_030737875.1. NCBI lineage: Eukaryota > Viridiplantae > Streptophyta > Magnoliopsida > Asparagales > Amaryllidaceae > Allium > Allium sativum. The sequence goes on along the minus strand of CM060916.1, from coordinate 1,049,978,861 downwards.
TTAATCGAGATAAGTAAATCAAGTTAGGTTAATCGAGTTGAATTAGTCAGTCGAGTTAATAAACTGAGTTAGTCTAACCAAGTAAAACCAGTTAAGTTAAATAAGTTGAGTTGATCAGGTGGTTCAGCCAAGTTAGTCGAGCCTAGTTAATCGAATCGAATTGGTCGAACCAAGTAAGTCGAGTTAGTCGAGTCAAGTTAAGTTAGTCGAGTTAAGTTCGTCGAGTTAAATAAATCAATGTTAATTTCATCGAAAGGAGTTATCGATGTTAGTTTCATTGAAAGGAGTTATCGATGTTAGTTTCATCGAAATGAGTTATCGATGGTAGTTTCATCGAAGAGATTTTCGAATATAGTTTATTCGAAAGTCAGATTTTTAAATATGAGATATTTGAAAGGAAGAGTTATTCGAAAAGAGATTTTCGAATATAGTTTATTCGAAAGTCAGATTTTTAAATATGAGATATTTGAAAGGAAGAGTTATTCGAAAAGAGATTTTCGAATATAGTTTATTCGAAAGTAAGATTTTTAAATATGAGATATTTGAAAAGGAAGAAGTTAATCGAATATAGGTTATTCGAAGAAGAGTTAATCAAATAGAGATTTCTCGAAGAGAGTTAATCGGCAAATTCGATTATATCGAATTCGGGAAAGTACTTATACTTTCCAGTGTCTAAAATAGAGATTTATTTATTTATAAATAAATAAGTGTTAGGTTAATTATTCACTAATAAGAATAGAAGTTATAATTAAAGTTAGATAATTCGAAAGTAGGGATTATAACGTTATCGTTATAACCAATGTTTTAAATATAGAAGTGGATTAGTAAAATTGGATCCGAGAAAGGCGTAAAGAAGTTGTTAAAGGTTAAAAGATAAACTTTGACCATTTCGAAGTTATAACGTTGTTCAGTTAAGGTCTGAGAGGTAATTATACCCCAACTTGAGTGACTTCCTTCTTAACTAAGAAATGGTAAGGTTTGATCGTAAAGGAGTTTTGGAAATGTTTTCCAAACGAGAATCAGAAATGTTTTTCTGATTAAAGAAAATAAGAATTTAGAATATAGGGAAACAAGAGATAAGTAAATAAATGAACTAAAGAGATTAATGTTAAATGATGTTTGTTCGATATAATTTCCATTGGGAAATAATATCGTTGTTTGCACACTTGTTTTTCTTTGATAGTTAACTCACCGACTATCGAAGTTTTGACCATTTTAACGTTGTTAATATGGAGAGACCGGTTGGATTATTATCCATAGAACCACTCTGTATTGGCATAAGCGTCGCGAATCATATATGCCAAAGATAATTGAAGACGGAGTAAAATGCAAGGGCTATCCTGTTTACAGAATAGTACCTTCGGTTTGTCCAGTCCCAGGACAACTTGTATGGACGAAGGTCTGACGGAGTATATCCAATGGATCGCGTAAGTTGATCTGTTCAAACGTATTCACGTTTGGTGGCGGAGGAATTCGTTTCTCTTAGCTGTATACCCGTGTTATTTTTGGATAAGTCAATTTGTGATTTGGCGGGTATGACGATGTGACATTTCTAAGTGAATGAAGATGGATGTCTGACATAGTATTTCCAGACGGTCACGTACATTGATTTCTTCAACCGTACCAAGAGTGGAAGCGGAGAAGGAAACTTCTTTTAGCTGACACGTAATGTATGGTTGTAGACGTCAATTAGTGATTTTCGATGGATCTGACAATGTGGCATTCGAAGTGAATCCGATGTGATGATAAAGCGTAGCTTCTAGCCTCATCAACCGGTAAATGACAGAAATCGGGCAGGCAGCATGGCTAAGTCGGTCGCACCGAAGTAGGGTGTATAATCACCTATCTAGTGAATATCCATTTGCTTCTTTTAATCTATCAATGCTGTCCCATATATATATATACGGGAACGGTTGCTGATCCCAACCGTTGGTGATGTACATTCGATACACTCAAGCAAAATGAGTGGTCGGTCATGTGTGGCTGAGTTGCAAGATGTTCTTGTTGAACTCCAGTGTATCGTTCCTAGAGTACACTGATCGGAAGGTGATTCCATACCTTGTCATAGTTGGAAACCCATTACCCAATACGTGCTTGCGGTTTTGATTGTATACTATATATGTAGAACGTGAGATGAAAGCGTTTCTGCTAGTTGATATCTATTTGTACATAGACATTATTATAATATCAAAAGGTTTTTGATATAAAGATATTTTGGATTCTCATAAGGGAAAAACCCGTTCCGTTCTGCGGCGTGGTCTTATGAGATATCGTTTACTTGTTCATATACCTGTTTAAACTATTTTACTCACACCAGTCCCATGACTGACCCGGAGTTTACTTTGTTGTTTTCCCTAAACTCTTGGGTGCCTAAATTTGTACGGGCAGTCAAGTAGTCGGGATTTACAGATATACTGGAAGAGCGTGGAGCAGGAGGCTTCAAGATCATATAGCTATAGTTATCTCCGCTGTGTTGTAAGTGCTGTACTCTGATAAGTGTTATTGTATACATAACTGTTATATTTCAAAGTTATGTTATCTATTATATGTTATTCGTTCCACTGCGAGGTTCGTGTTACTCTGATGTTGTGTTCTTCTTCTTCTTCTATTCTAAGTTTCTATCTTATCTATTCTCACCTTCTAATTTCTTTCATTAATTACCGGGATTTTTCGATGGTTTGGTTATCGACGTCGTGCTTACGTCGATAACCAAAGCCGCTCAAAATCCGGGTCGTTACAATTATTTATATCTGTCTTGTTATATTCTGTTCTATACACTAAATACGCTCCATGGAAGATAATGCATTCCCTTTGTGAGTGACATTAATGGACGCGAGGTGTTACAGAAATTCCTAAAATTTCCTCTAGATCCAAAATATCCAAAATATCCTCCAGATCCTAAATATCCTCCAGATCCTAAATATTCTCCAGATCTGAAAATATCCTCCCGATCCTAAATATTCGAAATATCCCGAAATATCCTCCCCAATCTAACACATAGTATCACATACTTCAACACTCCACCTCGATACTATATCCATCTACATAACAAACTTCAATGCACCCAAGCATTTCCTTCTATCTTCAATTAAGAAAGCTTGAATGTTTCCCCAATGAACTCCGGCATAGCCACCGCACATTGCACTTCACTAACGAGTTCAGGCATAGCCCTCACTCGTCAATGAAGTGTTGAAACATCCAACTCCTAAACCAATCTCACTAAAACATAATGTACTTGGGGGTGAAAACGAGTACTTACCATGAAGACAGAACACCAACCTCTGACCGATACTCTTCTACATCCAAGTTTCTCTCTCAACTATGCCACCATGTGGCATCTAGCATCTCTCCAAGCGAATTAAGTTCGAGCAATGCTCGAACTTTCCAATTGGCAATGCCTTAGTGAACATGTCCGCCGCGTTATCCTTTTCGTGCACTTTCCGAAGGCATACTTGCTTGTCTTCGTCCAAGGCTACTAGAAATGACTTTCTCACTTCTACATGCTTCGTTCGTGAGCTAAATGCCAAATTATCTGCCAAATGTATAGCACTTTGGCTATCACGTCGAACATCGATACTCTCATGTTCGAAACCCAAGTCACACAATAGTCGCTTCAAATAGAGTGCCTCCTTTGCCGCTTCCACAGCGGCTATCAACTCCGCCTCCGTAGTGGATAAAGCAACTACGATTTGTAATCTCGATCTCCAACTAATGGCCGTACCACCAAGTGTGAAGACATACCCGAAAGTTGATTTCCTCCGATCCCTATCACCGGTGTAGTCCGAGTCACAATAACCGCCTAACTTGCAACTCAATCCATCACTACCACAAAAAACTAGACCATGATATGTTGTGCCTTTAAAGTATCTCAATATAGCCTTCACGGCTTCCCAATGCGATTTCCCCAGATTAGCCATATACCGACTAACCACCCCGATGGCATTTGCAATATCGGGTCTTGTACACACCATGGCATACATCAAACTTCCAACCGCACTACATATGTCACCTTTGCCATATAAGCCTTGTCTTTCTCCTCGATAGGTGATCCCTTACTTGAAAGCTTTATATGCAAAGGTAAAGGTGTATTTAACGCCTTTGCATTCTCCATGCTAAACCGGCAAAGCACCTTCTTAATGTAATCCTTTTGAGTCAATCTCATCTCAAAACACTTTCGATCTCTTTCAATTTCCATGCCCAAGATTTTCCTTTCTTCTTCAAGATCTTTCATTTCGAACTCCGCCTTCAATTTTTCTTTCAACTTGTTGATTTCTGCCTTGTCCTTAGAAGCAATGAGCATATCGTCCACATACAAGAGTAAATACACCCAACAATCATTTCCTAACCTCTTGAAGTAAACGCAAGCATCCTTGATGCTTCGATGAAAGCCAATTTCAAGCATGAAATGATCAAATATCTTGTACCATTGCCTAGGTGATTGCTTCAAACCATATAGTGATTTCTTCAACTTGCAAACTAGTTCTGACTTGCCCTCTACAACAAACCCTTCTGGTTGCTCCATGTAGATGTCTTCATTCAAGTATCCATGCAAGAAGGTGGTTTTCACATCTAGTTGCTCCAACTCCAAGTCGTAAATAGCAACTAATACAAGTAATATCCAGATAGAAGTATGCCTCACAAACGTTGCGAAGATCTCATCATACTCCTTTTCTTTCCTCTGTGCAAACCCCTTAGCCACTAGTTTAGCTTTGCATCTTCCATCGTCCTTCACCTTATATTTCCATTTGCACCCAATAGCACGGTTTCCTTGAGGAAGTGTAACCAAATCCCAAGTCTGGTTCTTCATCAATGATTGCATCTCTTCCTCCATGGCGCAAATCCACTTCGAGCTATCACTCGAATCCATGACGCCATCAAGGTCCATCGGCTCATCTTGGACTACATGAAGAGCGTAGTCTAAATTCTCACAAACTCTAAGATAGTTCCAATCACCATATCTTTCGGGTGACCTTATAGCCCGACGACCAACCCGAGTAGCAATGCCATCACCTGGTCTTTCTTCAGCTCCACCTTGAATTGAATCTTCTCTAAGCTCTTGTAACACCCCGTAATTCTGTAACATTAAGTTTCACAAATTAAAGTATAATTAAATTTAGAAGAAGAATTAAGGGAAATGGGTTACACCATTGCTTTCCTCTCGAAATTCTGCTTGAGATAGAGTCCGAGTTTGCGTAAATTGGACTCCATATGAAAAAGATATCCCAAAATTAAATATTGCAGCAAAACATGAAAAAAGAGGAATGAGAAAAGAATAATGTTTAGCATTGTTCTAACTTTTGTAAGCAAAAGACTTAGTAGCTTATTTGTTTGGAACACATGACTTGCATACAAGTGGTACAGAGTTCGATCCCTGCCAGCGCCCTATTTTTATTTTAGGGGAATGGCTTAAAATAGCATAGTGTGAACGCAGTTCAAAAAGTGGTTTAGTGTGAAAATAGGTAATTGGGAAGATAGATAAAAAGAAAAAAAATGAATATATATATATTTATATATATAATATATATATATATACGCATATATATATATGACGTGTACGCATCATGTAGCGTACGTTGCGCATTTTTGGTTGTCAAGGACTGTTTTTTTTAATGGTCTTCCCCAATTGGATTTATGACAAATTAAAAGTAAGAAAAAATTTATTCATATATATATATAAATATTTATATATGGGTAATTAATGTAAACGGTAAAGGGAAAATGTATCTGTTAAATACGTATTTACGTTTGAATTGATTGACAATAAATAATAAAAAGAAAAGATGAACATTAGAATATCACTTTTTTTATGTTAACATTAGAATAACATTTCGTTAAGAAATGTATATTTAGATTAAAATGTTTATTCAGATTAAATTGACATTTCAGTTAAGAAATGTTCATTTAGCTAATGTTTTGTTTTAAATAAAATAAAAATATCCTTTTGGTTATGATATGTTAGGAAAGAACCAAAGTGTCATTTATGAAAAAATGAACATTTAATATGCTGAGTTAATGCTGAGTCATTGCTGAGTCAATAGGATAATTCTATCTTGACTGAACGGTTGTGGTCATTTCTAGGGTTAATCAAACGGCCTAAATTAATCCTAAAATTCTATATATACAACCTAGCTCTTAACATAATTCACACAATTAAACTTGGAGCCGTCACGCTGCTGTAAGATAGCTTGGAATGGCCGCCGCCTAAAGCTTAAAGACAAAAAAAGCTAGAACAAATCTAATTCAAAACTAAGAATCAAAACAATGTCTACCCAAAGGAACGCATCTCAATTTTAGAACCTCATATCTCAGAAAAACAAGACCGTCCTGCGTTGTAAGTATAGTGGCTCTTTAATGGGAATGCGATTAAGATATGATTTGATGTAAATTATAATATGGAATTATATCAGTGTTGATGATGTTGTTTTATATTTGTTATTTGTGATAATTTGAATGTTGTGGTGATTGAATCTTTTATGTATTGTGAATCATACAATCAACACCTTATGCGAATTGTATGTATACAGTTAGATCTAAATATACGCTTATGCAAGTTATAGGTTGCAAGTTAGATTTACACAAATATTTATATGATTCATGTAGGCTCTATGTATATATGTTTTAAACCAATTGTGCCTACATGACTAGAATAGATCTATATTCACATGTTCTTATGCAAGTGAGAACTTATAATCGGATCCATATCAAGATCCGTTTAGGATTGATATGAAAGTTTATTGTTAGATCTATGTTTATACATATGTGTTGCAAGTTCACACCCTTAAGTTGTTGTCAAAGTTATACATATAGTTTTCTCTTACGTCAGTCTTATGTTTGAGGTTATGCCTAGACCTATGCATTAAAATGTTATACCATGTTGTAGTGGATTCATATGACGCCTATTAGTCTATAATATGTTATACCATTATGTTAGGCTAAAACTATATGATTCATGTGACACCTATTTAACTAGGCCCAATATGTATATGCAAGTTTGTTGCATGTTATGCAATGTTATGATATTCATGTCGATTATTTTGCAAGTTCACACCTATGATGTTCATATTGACTATGTCGAGAATGCCAAGTTTACACCTATGACATGTTTATGTTAACGAATTATTTTTATGCCAATTTAGTGTATGCTAAATTAGGCTAAGTTTTTAGCCTAATATTATACGTCAAAATCATGCGGACGGAAAATTAGGCTAAGATTGTTAGCCTAACATTTAGATGGGGTAACGTTGGGTAAAATTGGTAATTATAGGAAACTTGACATAAATTGGTTAAAAATCACATAAGTGATTTATGGCATAAAATGGTATTAATTATATACCTAAACTAATGAGATTGATTGGAAACAAATTTGGCAGTAACTTGAATTTGAATAATTTACATAATTTAAATGTAAATTTAGACAATACGAATATGCTTAACCCGAGGTTGTATTGAGTTGTGATGTAAACCTGCCCGGACCCGCCCGGCTGTCCAGTAATCACAACAATACCTATCCAATGTGAGAGGTTAAGGCATTGAGCCCAATAAAGACCCGAGGTTAGACTGAGTTGTGGCGAAAGACTGCCCGGAACCGACTGGCATACAGACAACCACAACATTACCTGTCTAATGTGAGTGGTTGGTGCTTTAATAAGACAAATAAAGCTAAGTTAGGATTGGTAGGGTTAAGTTAACTAAAACACTTAACCAACTCAACATGTTAACTAGACTAGAAGGTGAGTTTAAGTAAAGTTAATACACTTAACCAATTTAACATATTAACTAGACTAGAGGGTAAGGTTAAGTAAATTCAGGACACTTAACCGTTATAACCTGATAATTAGATAAGTGGGTGAGGTTAAGTAAATTTAGAATAATTAACCATCATAACACATTAGCTAGATAAGTGGGTATGGTTAAGTAAATACACTTAACCAATTTAATATGTTAGCTGGACTAGAGGGTAGGGTTAAGTAAACTTAGAACACCTAACCATCTTTGTGTGATAAATTGAACAGGGTTAAGTTGAAACATGAAGGGACAATACTTAACCATTAGAACATGTTAATTAAACATATGTTAGGGTTAAGTTAACTAAGGGAACACTTAACCGTTATAACATGTTAGTTAAAACGGATGGGCAAGGTTATGTTAAAAGGGACACTTAACCAATACAAGATGAATGGGTAGGGTTAAGTAATAAGAAATACTTAACTAATATAACTTGGTTTGTGATAAGGTTAAGTCAACGTGATTTACTGATAATACATAACTAGTTTAACATGACAAATGAATGGGTTAAGTTAACTTGTATCGACTAATGACACTTAACCAATCCAACTTGACGAGAAAGAGAACTAAGTAGTAAACCTTAGTTGAAAGGGGCTAAGTAGTAAACCTTAGTTAAGAAAACAACGATTCAGGAAACTAAGTGGTAAACCTTAGTATGGAAAACTAAGTAGTAATTCTTAGTATAACACGAGGAGGAGCGAACGTCCATCTAATCTTAAAGAAGGCTCCAACGAATTGGGTTACGAAGCCCTAGGCTTCGAGGGGACGTGAGGGTCTCTTCGTATCCCTCTGTGAGGCTGTAGATGATCCTCCTGGGCTCACAGAGTTTAAGGTCTGCATTAGGAGAACCAAGGGTATGCTTTGGTTGCAATATAAGGCAACCTAAAGACTAGGATGGACCAGCGTGATTCGGCGAGACCAGTAGCCCTGTGATAACAACTCGTCGTCTACCTACCATATTGAGTCAGTTGAGATACGCATGCGGAAAGGCAGAGAACTCCCAACAGACCATATACTTGCTATCTAGTTATGGGTGAGGCTGGCCAATAGGAAAGTGGGGCATAGGTGGCAAGAGTACAGTTCTCGTGCTTGATTTTCTTGGATTGCCTTTCATTAGTTGAGAGAGGGTCAGGTGGTACCATAGCCACTGGAAAAATAGACCTTAGCATCTGCATCGGCAGATATCTGAATGCTCCCGACCGAGTTCCGTGTTCCTAGAATAGCCCTGCCACGGGACTCGGCTCGCACATTTCAAGACATGTGCATTTAGACAGCGAATAAACGATTCGCGACACATACGTGGGGAAAGTCTAGGAACATATACCACTCTAGGTAGTGTGTCCTAGACTAGGGGCATTGTTCTATAGGTAGCAAAATCCCTAGTTGGACCTAGGTGGCATAAATCATGAATCCGAGAAGTATTAGATAAGTCGTATAAACCCTAGTTGAATCTAGGAAGCGCACGATAAGAAAACCCTAGATTAGATCTAGGTAATAAATAATAGATGTACACCTATAGGCAACCGCAATTACAGGGATTGGGATCATGTTATCATCTTTATACAGATTACTAGTTGGGATACTATTTAGGTGGTGCAGAGATATAGAATGGGGTGTGATAGTATATTCGGTTTAAACTGTCTTGCTTTGGTTTATATTAGTCTGTTATTCTGGTACTGTCCCATTTTCCAGTTTACTCCTGTCATGAACTTTATCCAGTTCACATGCTAAAGGCCACTAGACTTACTCAGGCTTTATGTCTGACTCTGTTTTTCTTTCGTCTTCTTTTCTTCCGTTCCCCCCCCCCCAAGGTAGTCAGGGAGGGAATAGCTCTGCTTAGTATGGACTGTTACTCTTTCCAAGCTTAAAGACTCTTGGATATATCGCTTCAGACTCTCTTTTCTGCTTATATATCTGGCTTATCCTACATTGGAGAATATAAATGTTATTTTATGCTTCTTTATTTTGTAAGATAGATGATATTCTGGTATTGGAAAGCAATTGTTGTACAAACTATTTTATCAATAAAGTAAAGTTTTATTTTCCGATGTTTTAATTTTGTCTATCTTGTAATTTATCTGCATCTTTTACCTTAAATGCTCCACAGAACTTACTGCATTCCCTTTGTGGGTGACAATAACGGATGTGGGGTGTTACACGTGGTATCAGAGCTGAAGGTTACTGGATCAGATAAAAGATTTGAAAAAAATATTTTCAAAACGGTTTAAAAAAAAGAAGCATTTTCAAAAGAAAAGATTTGGTTTAAAGGCATATTCCCCAAAGCCATACGCACTATCTTCTGATTCTCTGCTTGAATTGTTGTCCCCTTCTTTCTTGAGTCTTCGGGGCTCCTGGCTTTCTGGGAGGTAACCTCATCGCAACATGGTTCCATAAGCTTGATAAGACTACGATACCTATCGAAGGGTGAAGCAGTGCCCGACTTCCATCTACAGTCGCGGTAGTTTCACCTACGGTTAATTTTCTTCCAAGCTTTGTAGGGTTCTTTGTGCGATAGAGGTAGCTTTAGAGAGAACTGTAAACATGTTACACAAAGATGGTAAAGGTGGGAGATGAACAATTGTGGCAGGTGCCCTAGGTAGGAAGAAAGACTGACCTTAAGAGAGGTAAAAAGTACATAGCAACCTTTAGCTTTAGACCCTCAGATTTCTAACATGATGGATAAGCTAAGTAGAGGAGAAATCTCTAATCATCTTAGTTTATACACTAGTATCAAGGTTAACATCTGTTTATCTTGGAAATGGAGGTGAAGAAGCTTCGCAATCATGAAGTTAAATTAGATAAGGTACCGTATAGTGAAGCTCAAGAAGGTGCGACATATAACATTGGAGACTAGACACGAGCATCATACCCTTTTCCTTAAGGGTATATCCCTGATCTCTTTTTCTAGGAATTTTATGCATACTTTCTATCTTTTAAGGTATATCCTCTTGGACGTATCGTCGATCCTTAGGTAGAAGCCAATGGATGTAAACATGTATTTGAAACATGTTATGATTGATGGTTGCAAGTGGTTGCTCGTGAATGCATATACACACCATAGGCCCTAGAACAACTCGGTCACTTTCATATTGCATTCGCATATATGTATTTGTTTACAAATTGAACTCAATGTGTTATCATATGGACGTTGCATTTGAGTGAATGGTTGTGCACTCATATAGAAATGATATCTATCATTAGGATTGCATATATGATTGGACGCATGGTACTGATATAATTCGCATTAAGGAGGTCGACTGAATCAACAGACCGCCTGATTTTGCATTAGATAAAGACATATACACACACTATGCATATAAATATGAAAGCATTTAGAAATCTTTTTAAGGACAATGAATGCTGTGATTGAATGGTTCAGTATATGGTTGATTGGATAGTAGGACACATTCTTCCTAACTTGAAGACTTCGGGGACGAAATCCTTTTAAGAAGGGGAGAATGTAACACCCCGTAATTCTGTAACATTAAGTTTCACAAATTAAAGTATAATTAAATTTTATAAGAAGAACTAAGGGAAACGGGTTACGCCATTGCGTTCATCTCGAAATTCTGCTTGAGATAGAGTCCGAGTTTGCATAAATTGGACTCCATATGAAAAAGATATCCTTAAATTAAATATTGCAGCAAAACATGCAAAAAGAGGAATGAGAAAAGAATAATGTGTTAAGCAAAAGACTTAGTAGCTTATTTGGTTGGAACACATGACTTGCATACAAGAGGTACAAAGTTCGATCCCCGCCAGCGCCCTATTTTTGTTTTAGGGGAATGGCTTAAAATAGCCTAGTGTGAACGCAGTTCAAAAAGTGGTTTTGTGTGAAAATGGGTAATCGGGAAGATAGATAAAAAGAAAAAAATGAATATATATAATACATATATATATACGCATATATATATATATGACGTGTACGCATTATGTAGCGTACGTTGCGCATTTTTGGTTGTCAAGGATTGTTTTTTTTAAATGGCCTTCCCCAATTGGATTTATGACAAAATAAAAGTAAGAAAAGATTTATTCATATATATGGGTAATTTAAACGGTAAAGGGAAAATGTATCTATTAAATACGTATTTACGTTTGAATTGATTGACAATAAATAATAAAAAGAAAAGATGAACATTAGAATATCACTTTTGTTATGTTAACATAAGAATAACATTTCATTAAGAAATGTATATTTAGATTAAAATGTTTATTCAGATTAAATTGACATTTCAGTTAAGAAATGTTCATTTAGCTAATGTTTTGTTTTAAATAAAATAAAAATATCCTTTTGGTTATGATATGTTAGGAAAGAACCAATGTGTCATTTATGAAAAAATGAACATTTAATATGCTGAGTTAATGCTGAGTCATTGCTGAGTCAATAGGATAATTCTATCTTGGCTGAACGGTTGTGGTCATTTCTAGGGTTAATCAAACGGCCTAAATTAATCCTAAAATTCTATACATACAACCTAGCTCTTAACCTAATTCACACAATTAAACTTGGAGCCGTCACGCTACTGTAAGATTGCTTGGAATAGCCGCCGCCTAAAGCTTAAAGACAAACAAAGCCAGAACAAATCTAATTCAACTAAGAATCAAAACAACGTCTACCCAAAGGAACGCATCTCAATTCCAGAACCTCAGATCTCATAAAAACATGACCGTCTTGCGTTGTAAGTATAGTGGCTCTTTAGATGGGAATGCGATTAAGACATGATTTGATGTAAATTGTAATATGGAATTATATCAGTGTTGATGATGTTGTTTTATATTTGTTATTTGTGATAATTTGAATGTTGTGGTGATTGAATCTCTTATGTATTGTGACTCAAACAATCAACACCTTATGCGAATTGTATGTATACAGTAAGATCTAAATATATGCTTATGCAAGTTATAGGTTGCAAGTTAGATTTACACGAATATTTACATGATTCATGTAGGCTCTATGTATATATGTTTTAAACCAATTGTGCCTACATGACTAGAATAGATCTATATTCACATGTTCTTATGCAAGTGAGAACTTATAATCGGATCCATGTCAAGTTCCGTTTTAGGATTTATATGAAAGTTTATTGTTAGATCTATGTTTATACCTATGTGTTGCAAGTTCATACCCTTAAGTGGTTGTTAAAGTTATCCATATAGTTTTGTCTTACGCCAGTTTTATGTTTGAGGTTATGCCTAGACCTATGCATTAACATTTATACCATGTTGCAGTGGATTCATATGACACTTATTAGGTTATACTATGTTATACCTTTATGTTAGACTAAAACTATATGATTCATGTGACACCTATTTATCTAGGCCCAATATTTATGTGCAAGTTTGTGGCATATTATGCAATGTTATGATATTCATGTCGATTAGTTTGCAAGTTCACACCTATGATGTTCAGGTTGACTATGTCGAGAATGCCAAGTTTACACCTATGCCATGTTTATGTTAATGAATTATTTTTATGCCAATTTTGTGTACGCTAAATTTGGCTAAGTTTTTAGCCTAATATTATATGTCAAAATCATGCGGACGAAAAATTAGGCTAAGATTGTTAGCCTAATATTTAGACGGGGTAACGTTAGGTAAAATTGGTAATTATAGGAAACATGACATAAATTGGTTAAAAATCACATAAGTGATTTATGGCATAAAATGGTATTAATTATATACCTAAACTAATGAGATTGATTGGAAACAAATTTGGCATTAACGTGAATTTAAATAATTTACAAAATTTAAATGTAAATTTAGACAATACGCATATGCTTAACTCGAGGTTCGATTGAGTTGTGATGTAAACCTGCCCGGACCCGCCCGGTTGTCCAGTAATCACAGCAATACCTATCCAATGTAAGAGGTTAAGGCATTTAGCCCAATAAAGACCCGAGGTTAAACTGAGTTGTGGCGTAAGACTGCCCGGAACCGACCGGCATACGGGCAGCTACAACAATACCAGTCTAATGTGAGTGGTTGGTGCTTTAATAAGGCAATTAAACCTAAGTTAGGATTGGTAGGGTTAAGTTAACTAACACACTTAACCAACTCAACATGTTAACTTGACTAGAAGGTGAGGTTAAGTAAAGTTAATGCACTTAACAAATTTAACATATTAACTAGACTAGAGGGTGAGGTTAAGTAAATTCAGGACACTTAACTATTATAAACTAATAATTAGATAAGTGGGTGAGGTTAAGTAAATTTAGAATACTTAACCATCATAACACGTTAGCTAGATAAGTGGGTAAGGTTAAGTAAATACACTTAACCAATTTAATATGTTAGCTGGGTTAGAGGGTTGGGTTAAGTAAACTTAGAACACTTAACCATCATAGTGTGATAAATTGAACAGGGTTAAGTTGAAACATGAAGGGACAATACTTAACCATTAGAACATGTTAATTAAACAAATGTTAGGGTTAAGTTAACTAAGGGAACATTTAACCGTTATAACATGTTAGTTAAAACAGATGGGCAAGGTTAGGTTAAAATGGACACTTAACCAATACAAGATGAATGGGTAGGGTTAACTAATAAGAAATACTTAAACCAATATAACTTGGTTTGTGATAAGGTTGAGTCAACGTGATTTACTGATAACACATAACTAGTTTAACATGACAAATGAATGGGTTAAGTTAACTTGTATCGACTAATGACACTTAACCAATCCAACTTGACGAGAAAGAGAACTAAGTATTAAACCTCAGTTGAAAGGGGCAAAGTAGTAAACCGTAGTTATGAAAACAATGATTCAGGGAACTAAGTGGTAAACCTTAGTTAGGAAAACTAAGTAGTAATTCTTAGTATAACACGAGGAGGAGCGATCGTCCATCTGATCTTAAAGAAGGCTCCAACGAATTGGGTTACGAAGCCCGAGGCTTCGAGGGGACGTGAGGGTACTCTTGGTATCCTTCTATGAGGCTGCAGATGATCATCCAGGGCTCACAGAGGTTAAGGTCTGCGTTAGGAGAACCAAGGGTATGCCTAGGTTGCAATATAACGCAACCTAAAGACTAGGATGGACCAGCGTGATTCGGCGAGACAAATAGCCATGTGATAGCAACTCGTCGTCTACCTACCATCTTGAGTCAGTCGAGATACGCATGCGGAAAGGCAGGTAACTCCCAACAGACCATATACTTGCTATCTAGTTATGGGTGAGGCTGGCCAATAAGAAAGTGGGGCATAGGTGGCAGGAGTACAGTTCTCGTGCTTGATTTTCTTGGATTGCCTTTCATTAGTTGAGGGAGGGTTCAGGTGGGACCATAGCCACTGGAAAAACAAACCTTAGCATCTGCATCGGCAGATATCTGAAAGCTCCTGACCGAGTTCTGTGTTTCTAGAATAACCCTGCCACGGGACTCGGGTCGCACATTTCAGGACATGTGCATCTAGACAACGATAAACTATTCGCGACACATACGTGGGGAAAGTCTAGGAACATATACCACTCTAGGTAGTGTGTCCAAGACTATGGGCATCGTTCGATAGGTAGCATAATCCCTAGTTGGACCTAAGGGGTATAAATCCTGAATCCGAGAAGTATTAGATAAGTTGCATAAACCCTAGTTGAAGCTAGGAAGAGCTCGATAAGAAAACCCTAGATTAGATCTAGGTAATAAATAATAGATGTACACCTAAAGGCAACCGCTATTACAGGGATTGGGATCATGTTATCATCTTTATACAGATTAATAGTTGGGATACTAGTTAGATGGTGCAGAGATACAGAATGGGGTATGATAGTATATTCGGTTTAAACTGTCTTGCTTTGGTTTATATTAGTCTGTTATTCTGGTACTGTCCCATTTTCCAGTTTACTCCTGTCATGAACTTTATCCTGTTCACATGCTAAAAGCACTACACTTACTCAGGCTTTATGTCTGACTCTATTTTTCTTTCATCTTCTTTTCTTCCACCCCCCCCTAGGTAGTCAGGGAGGGAATAGCTCTGCTTAGTATGGACTGTTACTCTTTCCAAGCTTAAAGACTCTAGGATATATCGCTTCAGACTCTCTTTTCTGCTACCATGGCTGGCTTATGCTACATTGGGGAATATAAATGTTATTTTATGCTTCTTTATTTTGTAAGATAGATGATACTCTGGTATTGGAAAGAAATTGTTGTACAAACTATTTTATCAATAAAGTAAAGTTTTATTTTCCGCTCTTTTAATTTTGTCTGTCTTGTAATTTATCTGCATATTTTACCTTAAATGCTCCACAGAACTTAGTGCATTTGCTTTGTGAGTGACACTAACGGATGTGGGGTGTTACAGCTCGTGCATATCACCAACACTACTAGAGGAATCTTGTGGACTATGTGATGTAACATCGACCGCATTCACCTTGCAAGCACCTCCAACAACTCTACGCTCTCTAGGCCTGAAAGTGGGAATAGCTTCCTTCTCCTTTGATTCACCATGAACCAAATCCGGAACATCCGATGAGCCTTCGTTCTCCTTAAACTTAGCCGACTCATCAAAAGTAACAAGACAAGAAACCATAGCCTTCTTTTTTCCGGATTCCAAATCCAATAACCTTTGACACCATCCGTATAACCGAGAAAATTCCCTTTGAAAGCTCTAGGTGAGAGCTTATCATTCCCCGGATCATGCACATAAACAGGACTGCCAAATACACGAAGATAACTCAATTCAATGCTCTTTGCCTTCCACACTTCCTCCAGAATATTGTTATCAATAGCCAAGCGCGGAATCCGATTAATAATATGCACCGTGGTTGACAAAGCTTCGGCCCAAAATCCCTTAGACAAACCCTATGTCAATCTCAAGCATCGAGCTTTCTCTAGTAGAGTTCGGTTCATTCTTTCCACCACTCTATTAGATTGTGGATCTCCCGGTGTAGTAAAATGCCTCTGAATACCATGATGCTTGCAAAAATTCGGAAATTCTCCAAAAACATATTCTCTGCCATTATCGGACCTAAGAACCTTCAAAGTCTTTCCACTCTCATTCTCAACAAGAGCCTTCCATTCTTTGAATCTTGCAAATTCCCACGACTTGGCCTTCATTACATACACCCAAACCTTTAGAGAAAAATCATCAATGAAAGAAATATAATATCTTGCTCCTCCCAAAGAAGATACAGGCGCTGGTCCCCAAACATCTGTGTGCATATACTCAAGAATCCCTCTTGAATCATTTTTCCTTCACCGATTGATACTCTAGTTTGCTTCCCCATGACGCATTCCTCGCAAAACTCCAACTTGCTGAAACTCTCACCATCAATCATCTCCCTTCGACGAAGAACATCTAAACTCTTCTCCGAGACATGACCCAATCTCAAATGCCACAGCCGTGTAGCATCTAAGCCACGAGAACTATCAACACTGACATAAGTTTCGCCTTCCACGGTCACTCGTTGAAGCAAATAGATACCATGAGTTTTAGCATCCTTCATAACCACAAGTGCACCCTTCGAAACCCTCAAGCTATCACTCTCAATGGTGATCTTACAACCTGAAGAATCCAACTGTCCCAAAGAGATAAGTGACTTCCGTAGTCCCGAAACATGGCGCACATTAGTGAGAGTACGAACCACTTCGTCAAACATCCGAATTTGCACCGATCCAATGCCCTTCGACTTGCAAACTGCACCATTTCCCATAACAATTGATTTTCCTTCCCATTCAACATAATAAGAAAAACAATTCCTATTAGGCATCATGTGATATGAAGCCCCCGAATCAAGCACCCAATCACTGCCCGAAACATCTGATGCTACTGCCGACAAAACATCTACGTCTCCCTTACCAACATCTCTCTCCTCCGCAACTGATGAAGATGCTACTTCCTTCTTCCCCTTGTCTGGACAATCATTCTTCCAGTGACCAGGTTTCTTACATATAAAGCACTTGCCATTTCTTTCCTTTGACTTTCCTCTTCCACCTGGCTTCTTAGACTTAGAACGCCCCCGGTTTCCTTTCTTTTCTGACTTTTCTTTCTCCGCAAATAAACCTTGACCATCACCAGCACCACTACTACCATCACTCAGCTCCTTCATCTGATCTCGCAATTCCTCAGTAAGAAAACCCGCCATGACATCATTGAGAGTCAATTTATCCTGGCCATAGATCAAATTGTTTGAGAACCCAATATAGCGCTCAGGCAATGAACATAACAATATCATCGTCTTCTGCTCCTCCTCAATCTTCAAATCTACCGCCTTCATCTTCATTAGCAAATCATCAAACACATTTAAGTGCGCCTTTAGCGAAGTTCCTTCCTTCATCTTGCAGGTAAAGAAAGTCCGAAACAAGATCAATCGATTTGTAAGTGACTTCGTCATATACAACTCCTCCAACTTGTTCCAAATACCTTTAGTAGTCGTCTCACCATTAATTTCGGAAATAACATTCTCCCCCATGGCAAGTTGAAGTGTAGTGAATGCCCACTCTTCCATTTTTCCCTCTCCGCATCTGAGATGCTCTCTGGCAATAAATGTGTATCAAACACCATCTGATGTACCCGATTCCTCCTAAGAACCTCTTCCATCTTCCATTGCCACTTTTCGAAATCATTATCGTCATTCCACTTGTCAATAACCAATTGTGAACCAGCAACAGCATACGACCCATGTACATAAGGAGGTACACCACTTAGACCAACTGTTGATGGATTATTTGAACCTGATTCCGGCATTTCTACAACTATCTACCAACACCAATGCTCTGATACCAAATGTTGTGGAGAAATTTTGATTCAAGACCGCTTAAACCAAAAATCCTCAACGCCGCGGAAAACGAGATCGTGGTAATAGTGCAAAAACAACCAATCGAACAATCTCGATCTTATCCAAGCCAATCACAATCACCAAACAATGGAAATAATAGAGCAACACTACTGAAAATCAAAGCAACAGTGGCATTTATAGATTCCTCCATTATTATAAATAGAGGCCAAAAAATGTGTTAAACTGCCGTTATTACTTTGAGAGGTAGAATAGCATCCACCGCAAAAAATGTCGTTGCTAAAAATAAGCAAGGGCGCATGTTTTATTAAATCTGCCGCTATTACAGTATGGTACACGTAAGAAATATAATATCATTGAAGGCAAGCCTAAACGCCTCTAAAAGTATTAAATGCCAGGGACAGTTGGAATGCCCATATTGCTGCATTTAACAGTCCTGTAAATGTATGCAGATAATGGAATAAAATATATGATAGAACAACATCAAACAAAATTATAATAAAGAATTGATTGGACTTCAATATTGCAAACAAACAGAGCTACAACGTACAATTAATGAACATCTTGTAACATTCAATATACAGAACAAAACTAACATTTCCATAAAGCATCACAACCAATGACCAAAATGATACATGACAAAAAAAACTAAGAGTACATTAAAGTTTCTCTCTCTAGAACATCATCTTCACCCAAATCAAGAATTCCCAAAACGACCAAAATGGTATATTCCACGTTGGATGTGGCTTGTTACTTGTTCCATGTGGCACTCGTTCTTTTTGAAAATCTGTATCATTGAAAATCAACGCAATACTTCAGGGATTGAGGTGCTTATAAGCTGGACATTATTTATGATGACTAGAAAAAAAGTAAGTTTCACACTTCCACTTGCATAAAATAATATATTTTGCTGCATATGGTGGCAATTATGGATGAACATAACAGATATCATACATATGAAGATATGTTACAACATACAGTGTATCACATTGATAAATAAGAAACATATTGTATTTCTAAGGCAACATGACTTCAATAAAACACATGTACCTAAATGCAGGTTGTGGTACTGGGGAACTGTTCATATATATGATATTAAAAGTTAGGTGTAATAACATAAACTACTGAATATTTTGCATTATCGATAAACAAATATGTATAAAATCACTAGATATGTTGTTAGGAGTGCTACCAAGTGTCACAAAGTGCTATTAAGGCACTAATTGGCAATTTGAGAACTCGTTTTTTTTTTCATTTAGACATTTAATCCACCCCTTCTTTTAGGTGCTTTCTGAACGCTAAGTGTTTATCGAGATGCTAAAAAAATATGTGTTTTCAATTTGATTTTCTTTAATTTGACTAAATTTAACATACACTGAAAACACGCGATCATTTCGCTTGTTTACTGATAGCTTGTTTGTTGAAGCTATTCGTCTTCAAGTATAATTTCAAAATTAAACTACATTTCATATATTTCATCTCGAAATAGATATACAACCATTCAACAAGTATAACGTAAAATAAACGCGTGGTTAGGCTAAATAAGTGTACAAGAATAGTTACCCCTTAATTTCTCACTTTCTCTAACTTTGTAGTTTATTTATTTCGGTTACTTATTCGATTTATTCTTGAATATTATTTTGAATATTTTTGGAATATCGCCTAAATTAATCATTCATAAATAAAAATATAAACTGTTCACTATTACCATAATTTTTATTATGAGTTCACGATTATTTGGCAAACAAACATTTGATACACACATGGCACAAATTTTATTATCCGTAAATCTTTCACATTTTTGTATATTATAACAAGGTTATTACGGCGGCAAGTCGAGTCGATAGAGGTCCAACTAGTCGACTAGCTGGACTAGTCATAGACTAGTCGGACTAGTCGATAAATACATAAATATGTACGTATATATTAATTCATGATAATTGTAGTTCGTATTCCACTTCAGGTTACTTCTTCTCCAAGTCATATTCCATTTCGTGATTTGCGGTCGATTTTGGGTTAATTAAGATGAGATCGTAAGTATAAATAAATCGACTTCGGGTTAATTCTTCTCCAGTTTGTATTCGACTTCGTGATTTCAGGTGAATTCTTCTTGATTTTGACTTCGTGATTACAGGTAAATTCTTCTCGATTTCGACTTCGTGATTTAGTGTTCAAGTTCGTGATTTCGACTTCAACTTCGTGATTTGGGTTCCAGTTCAAGTGCGATTTTGTGATTTAGGGTTTAAGCTCGACTAATGGCAAGTCGACTCTTCTAGTCGATGCTCCGATGTTGGCTAATTGAGTAGTCATCGACTAGTTGTGACAAGTCGAGCGTCGTAATAAGACTGTATTATAATAGTGATTGGTTTATTTTGAAATTTATTAACGACAAACTGAATGTGTGCGTATACACAAACACACATGCACATATACATCAATACTATATTACTGCCTCTAATCAAAACCTACTAAGTTTCTTATGGTATGTGTCTATTCGGTTTTATAGTTACTTAATGCAAATTTTCATTGTACTGAATTATATGATGAGCACTTATTTTCATCGAAACTTCCCATACACATCACCTAAACTCTTTAGGGCAGTCTTACCGCCTAGCGCTGCTTCAAACAACATAGTATTCTATTATTATATAATAATCAATATTATACATACAAAACACATGTGTGTCACAAAGCATAATGTTGCTATGATTTTGTAACTATTACAGCCAAATATGTATTTATATCATTTCAGTAGTATCAAAAGGAAAAAGATAATTTAGTATAATAGAAACAGATAAAATATAATGAAAAAAACTAAGTTTAATAAAACATTTGCAAGTGGATACCTGAGAAAGCGAGTCCCATAGCATTCAAGAAAAATATCCTATAAACAATTGTAAAGTTGTGAAATTATAAAGTAGTGACCAAAGATATCAAACTTACCTCAGTTTAGGCTAACACCTTATTAAACCAACTTCAGTGTTTATCTTTTCCCTTATAAACAAAATCAAAAGGCTCAACATCATCGTAATAGTGACCATGCTTCTATTTCTGCTCTAACGAAAATCCAAGAAATAATAATAAAAAATATTTTTGATGAAAGAAGTATTAAATTTAATATGTTATAACCAACAAAATGATCACATCGAACATTTCCAACTTGTATCAGAATCCAACAGGTTATATTATGCTTTTGTCTCTTCATATTAGATTGTATCCTTTGTATTAACATAAAACAAGATACGAGGAATTAGTCATTCACTTCTACCAGAATTTGAATTAAAATTAGCAAATTTAATTGGTCACTAAAATTGTGATAGTAGCCACACAATAATACTGATTTCTTGTTGGTTTATATGCACTTAATACAAAGAGTAAAAAATGTTAAATAAAATTAAGTGAAGGATGCAAATCACATTGATTTCTTGGCATTCTGTTACTGAGTTTGAAACAATGACATTGATAACTTTTTGCGTAACCAAAAATAGAAATCCAAAGGACATAAGGAAAATAATAAAAGTTATTTTAAGACTTTATATTTATACTCTAAATAATTAAAAGAAAAACTTTCCTCTAAGTTGCTGAAAGTCCATTATTTGGATGCTACTAATATTTTATTTTAGCTAATCAAATAATTAACATGAAATTTTCTCCATTTCTCTGGTAACATTTGTAGTACATTTTAGGTTCTCCTACTCTAAATAGAAAGGGATGAGACGTGAAACTATATAGCCATGATTAACTTTTTCTCATTATTTATCATTCGTTATTAACGATATTTCCATGGAAGTGGTTACGTGATCACATACAAGTATACAACCTATGAGTTAAACACTATAAATAAATTATCTTATAAATTAATATTTGCAATGACCAAGAATAGAAAGTTCTTAAAGACCATTTCTAAAACTGCAAAATACATACAGCTGTTAAAAACATTTATAACAATTTTTCACCCTACGTTATAAAAGTGTCATTATGTTGTAATGATTAATCCTCATGATGCATATTCACATAAAGTAGTCTATAGCGCAAGCCTTACGCTATGCGTTATGCGCTATAGCGCTTGCTATTGCGTTCATTTTGAAAAGAAAATCAAGTATATTCTGCCTAACTTGTTTTTTTTTTGTTTTTTTTAAATATTTGTGTCATATCCAAATCGTTCAAGACTCCAAATACAAACACTACCATATTTTATGCATGTATTACATATTCTTTTTATGTAAAATAGTAAAATGTAATTATTATATTACAGAAAATTTGATAAGTTCATAATGTACATTCAAAATAATTAATGGATGTAATATATTTGTCTTATAAATTTGAAATTTATTCTTATAATTGTGAGTTATAATGAAATTTATTTCTATTTATCAATTATGGTGAGTTATAATTGTGAGTTATAATTGTGAGTTATATTGAAATATACTACTGTACAAATTGTTTTTAGAAAAATATACTAACAAGTACTAAGAAAAAAATTATAAATAAGAAAAGTTGTAAAGTGAAAATAAAATCAAATGGAAATAATGTATGAAGTCTACAATAAGAAGATTCAAATAAACAAAAGTTAAATGTAATTATTTAAATCATATTATGCTTCTAAATTTTTATAAAATAGTCACAAGTTTTATCTAAATCATAATCATTAATAATTATTTAAACGATCCTTAATTTCTTCTTCTTTCGAGTCCTACTCTACGACATTTTTCCTTTTGTGTCTTTATAAATACAATAGCGTGTTATTTTAGGCTTAATTCGCTGTCCAAACATTTAAAAAATAAGCAAAAACAAAATAGCACGCTATTTGAGCTATGCGCTATTTTGCGCTATGATAAAATAGTGCGCTATTTTACGCTATAGGGAACCTTTGCGCTATTATAACTACAATAGCGCAAGCACTGTGCTATGCGCTATTTGTCGTTATAGCGCGTGCTTTGATAACACAGTTCATAAGTAAATAAACAATTTGTTTTTCTAGGTTGAAGACATAAATACGACAATAAACAAGAGAGAAATCTTTTTAAGCATTTTATGGTTCTTCCATTGCGCAACTGTTAAAGATAAACATCTACTGGGTTTGTTTGTGGCACGTGATTTTTCCGTATTACAAAACTAGCAAAACATGTAGAAGTCAACGGTTTGAATTTATTTTTAATGGTAAATCTTATCAATTTTTGAAATTTAACATAAATAGTTATATATTATCACATATTTTATGTTTTTTGTATGCATTTCTTAGTTGCCAAATATTTTGAAAGATGCAATGAAGATGGTTGTGCCATTTCATCATATAGAACGAAACCAAAAAAATGTCAAAATCTTCGTGTTGAGGTCATTTAGAGTCAGACAACATGGTTTATTAATGGACAATCAACCTATCAAGACAACATGGTCATTTAGATGTCACAATGTCTATGGTTTTCTAATCCATGCTCCAACAAATTTGAATTGTAGAGATGAAGTTTAAGAGAATATACTGTTAATGAGTAAACTAATCACCTAATATTAAAAAGAAACACCGAAAATATTGCAGATGAGTAATTAATAATAACCTGAAATTCATAAGCTCCAGGAATCAATCACAATCCATGATTTTGAAGATTTACACCCAATCCAGATTTAGAGCAATGGACTGATCTGATAGAATCATTGTTGCTCCCAAATTAATAACAATCGTCCCCAAATTGGTGATAGCCATCTCAATTTCAGCCATAGCCACCACTTGGTCGTCGTTTTTGGTTGAAGCCAGCTAAATCCTAAATCTATTATTTTGAAATTATCTAAAATTAATTTTAGGGTTTGGGATCGAAGAAAGGCGCAGGGAAGAGAAATGATTTGAGAATGAAAATAAGTTAAGGTACCAAAGTTACGCCTCATAAACTTTAAGTTACCAATTTTTGCCCTTAATTAAAAAAATAAAAACTAAAAAATCAAAGGTCGTTACTTGTGACGTTTGAATCTGTCTATATTAATGTTAGTCGTGACAATCGTAACTTTTGCCTCTAATTGGTTGGTAATAGAGGCTTTACATCTAATCTGCCTTTAATTAATGGCCCCAAATACTTCTAATTTTGGTAGTTCTATAACAAGAAACTAAATCACACAGGGATTTATAGTGGTTCCACCGACGTTTTGTCAGTGGACGTCCACTTTGAAAGAGAAACCTTTATTAATATCAATAGAAGAGTACAAGAGATTGATTACAATGATCAAATTTAGTAGAAAATTTTGATTTTGTGGAGAAAGGAATTGAAGAAGATTAGGATTGCCTAAACCCTAATTAGAATAAACCTTGATCTAATCTGTTGATTTTGTTGTACTTCCTCCTTTTGAATCCTATATAGCTTATACAGACATAGGAAAGTATACGGAAATTCCCAAAATTTCCTCGAGATTCGAAATATCCTCCAGATCCTAAATATTCTTCAGATCTGAAAATATCCTCCAGATCCTAAATATTCGAAATATCCTGAAATATCCTCCTCAATCTAACACATAGCATCGCATACTTCAACATATATATTTATCCATATAGTTATAACATCTTTTAGTTATCTCTTTTAGTTATCTAATTGGTGATTAGAACGTTATAGCATAAGCAAGGGTACAAACTTTGGATTACTGCAGAAACATGTTTATGAGAGAAAAGAAATATCCTCTTCTACTGGATTTAGAGTAAAGATACAAATGTAGAACCATGTTCATTATAATCATACAAATAAAATGATAAATAGTATAGCATAAGCAGCAAGGGCACAGACTTTCCATTACTGGGGAAGACAACGTTAACGTTAAGATAAGCAACCAAACTGATCATGAGCGGATACATATGGTTACAAATGGAACAAGCACCTCTCCCAACCCAACCACCACACCGCTGCACACGCTAAGGCGATTGATCAGGGCGTATGAGGTTTGAGATGAGCATTCTCGGATACTTTATCAGGAGGCGCGCAGCATCCCCTACAGCTACTCAAGCGTATGAGTTTGGCAGTACAACATGCAACATAGGAGCAACCTGGTCTCACACGCACTGGTTTCTTAAGGAACGGCGGAAGATGCGGAAGATTTATCGCACTTGTAAAATTAGTGATAAGTATCTCATTGTAAGATTTAAGGAACTACAATCTTTTCCTTTGAGACAACGATTAATAACAACAACATATGCTGAAAATAAAATATATATTGTTAAAATAAAAAATCAGATAGGAATTAGTTTTATTTTATCATAACACTACCATTGTAGGTATGCAGTTCGATTTAGTTTAATAATGTTTGATCAACTGTTCAAACTGCAACCGAACCGTACTGTTGCGAGTCGGTTTGGTTTAAGGTATTTGCTTTAGAGAGAGAATTCGGTTCGGTTTTCCACACCATATTTACGGTCCGGTCTAACTGGTTTCCGCATTGCAGTGCAGTTTATGCTCATCCCTAATATATATATTTAGGTAAAAAAATGATTTTTATGCAAATAAAGATATTATAACTTAAATTTGTTTTCTTATGTAGAAAATTAATTGGAGAGGATATCCAAATATTCAATCTGGACATCACCTTTCCGCATTTCTCCAAATATCCAAATATTCAAACTTGCTTCTCACTCCCAATCTTTCTGCATTTCTCCTGAAACTTTGTCCCCTAAGTGGCTTCAGGAAGATATCCGCCATTTGTTCTCCTGTTTTGCAATATTCAATCTGGACATCACCTTTATTCACTAGATCCCTCAAGAAATGATATCGCATGCGGATATGTTTGGTCCTTCCATGAAGAACGGGATCCTTCGTGACTGAAATAATTGAGCTATTACCACAAAACAAAACGTTGGCTTCTCTTTCTTATGATAGAGACTTCCCAAAATTCCACGCATCCAAATCAATTGACATCCTACAAATGATGCAGCGACATATTCAGTTTACGTTGTAGAGAGCGCAACAATTTGTTGTTTCTTCGAGCTCCATGAGACAGCTCCACTTCCAAGGTGAAAGACATAACCAGACATGCTTCTGCTATCATCAATACTCCCTGCTAAGTCAATATCTGTGTAACCAATAAGGTTAACTGGAGTAGTAGCTTCATAAAAAATTCCATGATCAACGGTTCCTTTCACATATCTCAGTATTCTTTTGGCAGCCTCCCAATGGTTAGAATAAGGTTTCTCCACGAATCTGCTCATAAGGCTAACAATGTACATAATGTCAGGCCTTGTGGCTGTTAGATACATTAGATTTCCAATAATGCTTCCCCTTTTTTCTTGTCTTTCTTCTCCTTTGCATCTCCGTCTTCATTATCATCTTCATCATGTTTTCTTTTCTTCTCTGTTCCTTTCAGCTTCTCTGCCTCTCTGCCTTCATCCCCATTTTCTTCATTTTTGTCCTTTTTTCTTTCCTTTTTTTCTTCTCTTTTTTCTTCTTTGTGCCGTTGCCCTCGCTATCGTCTTCTTCTTGGTCTTCATCAACAATCTTCTTTTCTTTCTCTTTGTAACATCCCGGAAATTCTGGGCCAGTTTAAAATTTTTATTTTGGCAAATTTAATGAATTTTGAATATTTAAAATGAATTATTTTAAATAAAAACGACGAGAAATTTATTTTGAATATAATTCGAACGTATATATTATACGCGTCGTCGTTAGAATATAAATAATTATATATAATTATAAATAGAATTGAAAATGGCGCGGTAGTTCGATAATTCGATTTCAAACTTCAATTGAATGTACCGGGTGCAAAACAAACCGGATTTTAGTGAAACCAAAAACATTAGGATCTAATTGATGATATCTTTCCAACGAATCGGAATAATCAAGATTTCATAGCGGGAATCAAAAGATATGTCCAGTTAAAAATTCTGAATAGTCGCTATGGAATTCAGGCCCTTAAAAATAGCCATTTTGCAAATGACCTCGGATTTCGACGAAACTAGTTTTGTTGGGTCCGTGATGTCAAGTTATTGCTAGGTTTCAAATTTCATAATTTTTCGATTCAATATGTGAGCGTGGTAAAAAAAAAACGCGTTTGACCAGTTTCAGTTGATTTTAATCGACTGGAAAATGGCCATTTTTCCAACGGTCTCAGATTTCGGCGAAACTAGTTTTGTTAGGACCGTATCGTCAATACGAAGCTAGAAAATATTTTTTAGGAATTTTTCTACTTAGTATGTGACCCCGGTAATTTGAAAAGTACGTTTAAAATTCAATATAGAGATTTAAATGTAAAAGTAATGGAAACTGATTGTAACAGCCGAATCAGCTTGCGATACATATCCCATTGTGTTCGGAATAGGGGTAAAACGCTATTGACGACAGGCGGTGGGCCTCGTTTAGAGGTCGTATGTAAAAGTCAACTTTTTAGAAAATAAAATAATAATTTAATTATATATATAATAAACCTAGCCTATTCTCTCACTCCCAACCCTCGTTCAAAAAAAAAGAAAAAAGAAAAAAGGAAACCCCGACGCCCTTCTTCCTCTCTCGATAGCCGCCATCGCGAACCGCTCCTTCCCTCCTCCATCGTTCTCCATTCCGCTCTCCCCTCCTCTTCCAATCGAGACCCAAGTACCCTACCCCATCGCGAGAATCGAAACCGTGAAGCCCCAATTCGAACCCCAATTGCAAAAGTCGCCGCCTGCACCACCATGGGGCCCCGCGCCACCCTGCGCCCCCTCCAGTCGGTAGCAGCCCCCCCTTACTCCCAACTGCACCCCTCCGACGAACAACACTCTCCGATTTGCTGTAGAAAATGTGAGTTTTTCAATTTAGACCCTTTGATTTCTTAATTTTGGAAAAGGTTCGATTTTAACTAGTTAAGGACATTATTTTATTGCTAATAAAAAAATTGAATTTTTACTTCTAAAAAGATTTGATTTTCTTTGATAGGGTAAAAATATGTTTTTATATGACAAAGGTGAGATTTTTTTTTTATGAAGGCGATGTTTTTATATAAGAAAGGCGATATTTTTAATCATAGAAAGGCGAAACTTTTACATTATAGAAGTATTAAAAATTCGATCTTTATTATGTAGAAGGGGCAAAGATGTGATTTTTATATGAGTGGCGATATAAAAATATAATCTTTATTATATGAGCACCGTTATAAAAATATAATTTTTATCTAAATAGTAGCGGTATAAAAATAGAATTTTTATATATTGAACTTCGAAATAAAAATAGAATTTTTATATATTGAACTTCGAAATAAAAATAGAATTTTTATATATTGAACTTCGAAATAAAAATAGAATTTTTATATATTGAACTTCGAAATAAAAATAGAATTTTTATATATTGAACTTCGAAATAAAAATAGAATTTTTATATATTGAACTTCGAAATAAAAATAGAATTTTTATATATTGAACTTCGAAATAAAAATAGAATTTTTATATATTGAACTTCGAAATAAAAATAGAATTTTTATATATTGAACTTCGAAATAAAAGTAGAATTTTTATATATTGAACTTCGAAATAAAAATATGATTTTTACATATGGAATAGCGAAGTAAAAATTCGATTTTTACATAGGTAGGGAAAGCGGACAACGAAGTTGACAAAGACGCGAAAGCGATGAAGATTTCTATCAATGAAGTGCCGTGGAGCTAGGATAGCTATAGGTGAGAATTTCTCACCTTTCAATTTCTTTTCCAGTTTTATATATATATATATATAAACTAGGATGCAGACGGTGCTTAGTAGCACCCGACACAATCGTCCACAGACCATGGACTTGTTTGTTTGGTTGCATAGATTAGTCAGATTATTTGAGTTGAATTTGGTTGTTTGGTAAATTTGATTGATGTGTGAATGACGTGGGCCTTCACTAGACCGGGGATAAGGCGAGGCCTCGTCCCGTTTCTAGTATCGTGCCGTTATGCCGCCGAAATTTTCTAAAATAAGTTAGAAAATAACAGTATCATTTTATAGAATAAATGAATTGAATAGAAATTCATATGTTGGAATAAAATGTTTTATCGTTAAAAATATAATTTTTAACGTGAATATGAATATAGTGAAAGTGAATAAAATATTCATTTACAAACCGGACGGTTTGTTTGTGTACACCTATTTGAAGGACATTGATTGGGTCGATAAATTTTACACATCGCCCAACTGCACAAATAAAATATTTCTGTGATTGTTTGAAACCCCACACGGGTGTTAGGATGAAATATGCAGTTCACTCATCCTGATTGATTAAATATGTCGATCGATTGATTGACAGGCTGTTATAAGCGTTAAATATCTATATTTGATGCTTATATAGTGTAGTGCACTTTGGTTGATGGTTGATTATTTTTCAATGCTATTATACATGTGTTGTATGAAAATCCATATAATTAACTTTATATGGTAATTGATTGGGCCTCATTCCAGTTTTAAAATAGAAATATTTGAAATAGAAATATTCGAAATGGAATATTTGAAAATATCAATATATGAAGCCGTGTTGATTAGATTGACGCCATTTTGACGTGAACGATATTTATATCGATTTAAAACGATTTCGAAATGAAATGAATTGAAAACGATTTCGAAAAGAAATGAATTGAAAACGATTTCGAAATGAAATGAATTGAAAACGATTTCGAAAAGAAATGAATTGAAAACGATTTCGAAATGAAATGAATTGAAAACGATTTCGAATTGAAATGATTTGAAAACGATTTCGAAATGAATTGAATTGAAAACGATTTCGAAATGAATTGAAAACGAATTCAAATTGAATTGAAAGCGAATTGAAATGAATTCAAATTGAATTGAAATTTGAATTGAATAGAAATGAATTTTAAAACGAATTTATAAAGAAGAATTCAATTTTGATTTGAATTGAAATGGAAGTTGAAATTGCTTTTGCAACGAATTTTAAAACTATTTATATAATTCGTTTTAAATAGAAATCGACGAAGTATATATTATATATATTATATATATAATATAATGGCCTGAATAGAACGCGCCGCGCTGCGGCAGTTCGTGAATTTCGACCATTTATTTCAAACGGACATTACGGGAGATCCGACCGTCGGATTCTCCTAAAACCGGAACCGTTGGGTTCGTATCGAAAAGAGCTTTCTAACGAATGTTAGAAATTTGAAATCTAACGGTTGGATTTGGAGTTACGTCCAAATCAAAATTGAAAAAGGTCGCTGTAAGTGCAGTTCGATGGCCATTGATGGAAATCGACTGTACGGGCCTTGATAAAATTATTAAAAATAGTAATAATTTGTGTAAAATCATAAGAAATGATTTGTGAAGATTTGGGATGAAAAACTCCATATTTGAAAAGATAAAAATAGATTTTTATCGAAATGAACTAGTTTTGAACTAGAAATATAATTCTATTTATTTTTAAATAAATAAATTGAATCTGAAAGGGGTTTTAAAAATAACCAGAATTTCCAATAATTGCATTGGAATGGATTTGAATCGAAATTGTCTTCGGAACATTTCGATGTCGAATTTCGGGATCATACAGGTGTTGTTATGGAAATTTGAAAGATATTTATATATCGTTATTTCCAATACGATATTTGTTGGTCGTAGAATTTGATATTGAATATAAGACGGGATATTTTTCTATTCAGAGCCTTGTATTGAATATCAAATGTGATTTGGGTTTGCCGTGAATGGTGTCTTCACTAACACTGTTCTTGAACCCAGTTGAGAAAAGATTAAATCTTTTTATTTAGATTTAATGAAGTGTACCAATTAATTAATATTTAATTGGAATTGAATTGATATTGATTTTTGGGTTTATCATGAACAGTGTTTTAAATAACACTCGTTCTTTAACCCGATAGTTAATGGGATGTGACTTTGGGTTTATCGTGAACCGTGTTTTAAATGACACGGATTCTTTAACCCAGTTAACGATTAAAACTAAGTGGAGTTTTAATGAATCTTTAATTAGATTGAAATAATCGAAATGGAGTATCACCAGTTTTGCTCCAAGCGTTAGTTAAATCTTTAATTAGATTTGAACGTGAAATGGTAATTGAATTTACCGATAACACCGTGGTGTTAGATATGAAGTATTACCAGTTTACTTCATGGGATGAATAGGTTGGGATTGGGAAATTAAAACCAATGATTACTTCGGTAAGGTTCGCTAATTCCGACTAGTTTTGAATTGATATTCAAAAGATAGATTAAAGAATAAATTCAGGAATTTATCTTGGATAAAATTAATGGGAACCTTTCCCCTATGAATGTGAAATTTAGAAACTAACTGTCGGTTAGCTAAGCAGAATGGTTTTCTGGATATTGATCTGATGTTGGTTTCAGCCTTCGGGGTTAATATTTGGGGAATTATTCTCTTGATTAATTTACGGTTAGTGACTAATGAATTTGAATGAGGCGTATGTTGTGTTTGTGTAACGCTTTTATAATATATACGCGAGTTATTCGGAAAGACCGGGTTTATCCCATTCTGAATAACTGATACGACGATAAGTCGAAGATGAAGACGGTGGTCGAAGACCGGAGGTCTTCACGTCGTTTGGGTAATTACTGATGATCTTGATTGGGCTGTACACCCAAGAAGATGGAAACAGTTAGTGATCGTCCAGACGTACTTGGAGATCGATGGATATGCGGGGTACTAGGTGCCTCCGGTTTCGTTCAGACCCAGAACGGACTTGTAAATGGACTGTGTGTCTGACATTGGATTTTAGTCCGTGTGATTGATCTCTATTAAATATATATCTGTTTGGCGGCGGAGAATTTATTCTTTTGCTTAACGCCCTTCTCCGAGACATACGAGCTCAGGGGTTATATATTGATGGATATCAAACGCATGGAGTGAATTGCCTGTGTGGCATGCCTAAGTGGCAATTGATCGAGGCTTCTGTTGAAAAGCAAAGTCTTGTGGTGATGATCAAAGCAAGGCCTTTGTGGCGTAGCTTTGTGTAACGTTTGCTTCGCGAGTTTGACACCCGGTATGAACCAAAAACGGGAGAGGACATCAGGGAGGACTTGCGTTTCTTTCTAGCTAGAAGTGGCGTCAGTGGTTTTACACGCCCTGACGAGTTTGACTTATGTGGTTGTTGCTGTTGCGAGGCGCCTCGGATTGATCGGTCGTTCTCGAACCGATGGAGTCATTTAGTTGGCTCATGTACGCCCCAAAGGGCGGAGAGACGTATTGTTCAGGCATAATAATCCACATCGGTGGACCGGCCCTGACGATCTAAAGGGTTGATGCGTTCTGATCCTGAGACATGGGCTAGATTGTCTCGAATCGGTTGAGGACTATCTTTTGCCTCGGTTCATAGACGGAAATCCAATTTCCAAATACGTGACATCTGCGGTTTTATTTGTAGAGCCTAGTATGGCGACATAGTGGGATGGGGCGCTCATGCCGCCTATGATTGATACTTATGATTTGAAGTTGTTTTATACACTATGCACTTATAATAGTATCAAATGATTTGTTTTCAACGTATCAAGCATGCTTTGGCTGTTATAAGGTAAAAACCCTATCCTCCGGCTTGCGTTGCATTGTGTGATGGGACCTGGGTCTTATAACAGCTTCATTTTTCTTTATTTAGCATTGCGCTGTTGTTTTATGCACTGGTATTCTTGGGAGGAAACCCGTTCCGTGTTATACGGCGTGGTCCCTTGATTTACCTAACTTTCAAAATAAAGAATATTAACTGTTTTAGTTCTCACACCAGTCACATGACTGACCTGGAGTTTATTGTTTTAACCTAAACTCTGGGTGCCCTTATTTTGACACGGGCAGCTAGTAGTTTCGGTTTTGCAGATTTATATTCACAGGATCCTGGTTTACAGCTGGAACGATATCCGGAAAGCTTTGTATCCGTATATCTTCTTCTAGTTGTGTATTGTATTATTTTCCGCTGCAATGTATTTAAATGTAATTTAAATCTCTGATATTTCTGTGTAATATTCTTTTATACTCTGTATATTCTTGTAAACTAATGCATTGTTGTAATATACAGTGAAATGTTCTTCTGTATGCGTTCTGTTGTGGTTTGTTCTCGAACTATCCGCGGCTTTCCTTTACGGGGGAGTTACGGGTTTTCACAGTTGGTATCAGAGCTTTGGTTTACAAAGCTCAGAGAACAAGACACATTAGAACCATATGAAAGAATTCATCAGATATTGGATTAGTAATATCCAATGGAATGACTCGTTAGAGATGGGATCAGTAGTATCCTAGAACGAGTGTGAAGAGTATATTTTTGAAAATGAAAACAAATTTTGTTTTGAAAATTTAAATCAATTATTCGTATTTGATTATCTATTTATATTGAGTTGGACAATCCAGTATATATATGTTTTGCGTATACGTCTGATCCGCGTGTATTCAAAGTTTTAATATATTGGGTAGATATAGAATCACATTCTAGTTGCCCGGGGATGATTCTGATAATGCTGCAGCGTTACCAGTATTTATTTTCGAGTGACGAAGGTGTGATATCTATATATTTCCATTAGACTGGTGTGAGAACCAAAACTAATATAGCTAGAATACATTGTTGTGATTTGGCATCAAAAACATGATTTTTGTATATGTATCAAAATTATGAATTTGAAATTCTAATTCACTAATTGATTGATGTTTGTGTTGTTTGTTTATTTGTTTGCTATTTTTTAGCCATTTAGCCTAACAGAATCAAATATTGAATTATATTGAAAATTGGTCGCATTTGCTTGCATACATGTATATCTTTTGAACAGGTCATAGCAAGGAGGCTAGAGCCAGAGAATAAAATTTGTTTGCCCGACAAATAGGTACATGTTTACTACATAATTTCCTGTTTTGTTTGGGTGATGATGATTTTATGAGCCTATTGGCTAGCCGCTTGGCTTTTTCTTTTTCTTTTTGAGATCTGAAGGACCGGGGAAGCTATTTGAAATTCCACGATGCTCCCGGTGCAGGGGAGGTTATGGCGAAATTTTTCGAAAATTTAGGGTGTTAGCCAAATTTTTGAAATTTTGAAAATTCTCATAAACTAAAGAGTTGGAGAATGAAAGCCAAATCGAGCGTAGAGTTGATTAATCAAACCACTTTCGACTTTGTTCCTTTTCGGGGATGAAAAGTTTTAAGTGGGGGAGATTGTAACATCCCGGAAATTCTGGGCCAGTTTAAAATTTTTATTTTGGCAAATTTAATGAATTTTGAATATTTAAAATGAATTATTTTAAATAAAAACGACGAGAAATTTATTTTGAATATAATTCGAACGTATATATTATACGCGTCGTCGTTAGAATATAAATAATTATATATAATTATAAATAGAATTGAAAATGGCGCGGTAGTTCGATAATTCGATTTCAAACTTCAATTGAATGTACCGGGTGCAAAACAAACCGGATTTTAGTGAAACCAAAAACATTAGGATCTAATTGATGATATCTTTCCAACGAATCGGAATAATCAAGATTTCATAGCGGGAATCAAAAGATATGTCCAGTTAAAAATTCTGAATAGTCGCTATGGAATTCAGGCCCTTAAAAATAGCCATTTTGCAAATGACCTCGGATTTCGACGAAACCAGTTTTGTTGGGTCCGTGATGTCAAGTTATTGCTAGGTTTCAAATTTCATAATTTTTCGATTCAATATGTGAGCGTGGTAAAAGAAAACGCGTTTGACCAGTTTTAGTTGATTTTAATCGACTGGAAAATGGCCATTTTTCCAACGGTCTCAGATTTCGACGAAACTAGTTTTGTTAGGACCGTATCGTCAATACGAAGCTAGAAAATATTTTTTAGGAATTTTTCTACTTAGTATGTGACCCCGGTAATTTGAAAAGTACGTTTAAAATTCAATATAGTGATTTAAATGTAAAAGTAATGGAAACTGATTGTAACAGCCGAATCAGCTTGCGATACATATCCCATTGTGTTCGGAATGGGGGTAAAACGCTATGGACGACAGGCGGTGGGCCTCGTTTAGAGGTCGTATGTAAAAGTCAACTTTTTAGAAAATAAAATAATAATTTAATTATATATATAATAAACCTAGCCTATTCTCTCACTCCCAACCCTCGTTCAAAAAAAAAAAAAAAAAGGAAACCCCGACGCCCTTCTTCCTCTCTCGAAAAGCCGCCATCGCGAACCGCTCCTTCCCTCCTCCATCGTTCTCCATTCCGCTCTCCCCTCCTCTTCCAATCGAGACCCAAGTACCCTACCCCATCGCGAGAATCGAAACCGTGAAGCCCCAATTCGAACCCCAATTGCAAAAGTCGCCGCCTGCACCACCGTGGGGCCCCACGCCACCCTGCGCCCCCTCTAGTCGGTAGCAGCCCCCCCTTATTCCCAACTGCACCCCTCCGACGAACAACACTCTCCAATTTGCTGTAGAAAATGTGGGTTTTTCAATTTAGACCCTTTGATTTCTTAATTTTGGAAAAGGTTCGATTTTAACTAGTTAAGGACATTATTTTATTGCTAATAAAAAAATTGAATTTTTACTTCTAAAAAGATTTGATTTTCTTTGATAAGGTAAAAATATGTTTTTATATGACAAAGGTGAGATTTTATTTTTATGAAGGCGATGTTTTTATATAAGAAAGGCGATATTTTTAATCATAGAAAGGCGAAACTTTTACATTATAGAAGTATTAAAAATTCGATCTTTATTATGTAGAAGGGGCAAAGATGTGATTTTTATATGAGTGGCGATATAAAAATATAATCTTTATTATATGAGCACCGTTATCAAAATATAATTTTTATCTAAATAGTAGCGGTATAAAAATAGAATTTTTATATATTGAACTTCGAAATAAAAATAGAATTTTTATATATTGAACTTCGAAATAAAAATAGAATTTTTATATATTGAACTTCGAAATAAAAATAGAATTTTTATATATTGAACTTCGAAATAAAAATAGAATTTTTATATATTGAACTTCGAAATAAAAATAGAATTTTTATATATTGAACTTCGAAATAAAAATAGAATTTTTATATATTGAACTTCGAAATAAAAATATGATTTTTACATATGGAATAGCGAAGTAAAAATTCGATTTTTACATAGGTAGGGAAAGCGGACAACGAAGTTGACAAAGACGCGAAAGCGATGAAGATTTCTATCAATGAAGTGCCGTGGAGCTAGGATAGCTATAGGTGAGAATTTCTCACCTTTCAATTTCTTTTCTAGTTTTATATATATATATACTAGGATGCAGACGGTGCTTAGTAGCACCCGACACAATCGTCCACAGACCATGGACTTGTTTGTTTGGTTGCATAGATTAGTCAGATTATTTGAGTTGAATTTGGTTGTTTGGTAAATTTGATTGATGTGTGAATGGCGTGGGCCTTCACTAGACCGGGGATAAGGCGAGGCCTCGTCCCGTTTCTAGTATCGTGCCGTTATGGCGCCGAAATTTTCTAAAATAAGTTAGAAAATAACAGTATCATTTTATAGAATAAATGAATTGAATAGAAATTCATATGTTGGAATAAAATGTTTTATCGTTAAAAATATAATTTTTAACGTGAATATGAATATAGTGAAAGTGAATAAAATATTCATTTACAAACCGGACGGTTTGTTTGTGTACACCTATTTGAAGGACATTGATTGGGTCGATAAATTTTACACATCGCCCAACTGCACAAATAAAATATTTGTGTGATTGTTTGAAACCCCACACGGGTGTTAGGATGAAATATGCAGTTCACTCATCCTGATTGATTAAATATGTCGATCGATTGATTGACAGGCTGTTATAAGCGTTAGATATCTATATTTGATGCTTATATAGTGTAGTGCACTTTGGTTGATGGTTGATTATTTTTCAATGCTATTATACATGTGTTGTATGAAAATCCATATAATTAACTTTATATGGTAATTGATTGGGCCTCATTCCAGTTTTAAAATAGAAATATTTGAAATAGAAATATTCGAAATGGAATATTTGAAAATATCAATATATGAAGCCGTGTTGATTAGATTGACGCCATTTTGACGTGAACGATATTTATATCGATTTAAAACGATTTCGAAATGAAATGAATTGAAAACGATTTCGAAAAGAAATGAATTGAAAACGATTTCGAAATGAAATGAATTGAAAACGATTTCGAATTGAAATGAATTGAAAACGATTTCGAAATGAATTGAATTGAAAACGATTTCAAAATGAATTGAAAACGAATTCAAATTGAATTGAAAGCGAATTGAAATGAATTCAAATTGAATTGAAATTTGAATTGAATAGAAATGAATTTTAAAACGAATTTATAAAGAAGAATTCAATTTTGATTTGAATTGAAATGGAAGTTGAAATTGCTTTTGAAACGAATTTTAAAACTATTTATATAATTCGTTTTAAATAGAAATCGACGAAGTATATATTATATATATTATATATATAATATAATGGCCTGAATAGAACGCGCCGCGCTGCGGCAGTTCGTGAATTTCGACCATTTATTTCAAACGGACATTACGGGAGATCCGACCGTCGGATTCTCCTAAAACCGGAACCGTTGGGTTCGTATCGAAAAGGGCTTTCTAACGAATGTTAGAAATTTGAAATCTAACGGTTGGAGTTGGAGTTACGTCCAAATCAAATTTGAAAAAGGTCGCTGTAAGTGCAGTTCGATGGCCATTGATGGAAATCGACTGTACGGGCCTTGATAAAATTATTAAAAATAGTAATAATTTGTGCAAAATCATAAGAAATGATTTGTGAAGATTTGGGATGAAAAACTCCATATTTGAAAAGATAAAAATAGATTTTTATCGAAATGAACTAGTTTTGAACTAGAAATATAATTCTATTTATTTTTAAATAAATAAATTGAATCTGAAAGGGGTTTTAAAAATAACCAGAATTTCCAATAATTGCATTGGAATGGATTTGAATCGAAATTGTCTTCGGAACATTTCGATGTCGAATTTCGGGATCATACAGGTGTTGTTATGGAAATTTGAAAGATATTTATATATCGTTATTTCCAATACGATATTTGTTGGTCGTAGAATTTGATATTGAATATAAGCCGGGATATTTTTCTATTCAGAGCCTTGTATTGAATATCAAATGTGATTTGGGTTTGCCGTGAATGGTGTCTTCACTAACACTGTTCTTGAACCCAGTTGAGAAAAGATTAAATCTTTTTATTTAGATTTAATGAAGTGTACCAATTAAATAATATTTAATTGGAATTGAATTGATATTTATTTTTGGGTTTATCGTGAACAGTGTTTTAAATAACACTCGTTCTTTAACCCGATAGTTAATGGGATGTGACTTTGGGTTTATCGTGAACCGTGTTTTAAGTGACACGGATTCTTTAACCCAGTTAACGATTAAAACTAAGTGGAGTTTTAATGAATCTTTAATTAGATTGAAATAATCGAAATGGAGTATCACCAGTTTTGCTCCAGGCGTTAGTTAAATCTTTAATTAGATTTGAACGTGAAATGGTAATTGAATTTACCGATAACACCGTGGTGTTAGATATGAAGTATTACCAGTTTTACTTCATGGGATGAATAGGTTGGGATTGGGAAATTAAAACCAATGATTACTTCGGTAAGGTTCGCTAATTCCGACTAGTTTTGAATTGATATTCAAAAGACAGATTAAAGAATAAATTCAGGAATTTATCTTGGATAAAATTAATGGGAACCTTTCCCCTATGAATGTGAAATTTAGAAACTAACTGTCGGTTAGCTAAGCAGAATGGTTTTCTGGATATTGATCTGATGTTGGTTTCGGCCTTCGGGGTTAATATTTGGGGAATTATTCTCTTGATTAATTTACAGTTAGTGACTAATGAATTGGAATGAGGCGTATGTTGTGTTTGTGTAACGCTTTTATAATATATACGCGAGTTATTCGGAAAGACCGGGTTTATCCCATTCTGAATAACTGATACGACGATAAGTCGAAGATGAAGACGGTGGTCGAAGACCGGAGGTCTTCACGTCGTTTGGGTAATTACTGATGATCTTGATTGGGCTGTACACCCAAGAAGATGGAAACAGTTAGTGATCGTCCAGACGTACTTGGAGATCGATGGATATGCGGGGTACTAGGTGCCTCCGGTTTCGTTCAGACCCAGAACGGACTTGTAAATGGACTGTGTGTCTGACATTGGATTTTAGTCCGTGTGATTGATCTCTATTAAATATATATCTGTTTGGCGGCGGAGAATTTATTCTTTTGCTTAACGCCCTTCTCTGAGACGTACGAGCTCAGGGGTTATATATTGATGGATATCAAACGCATGGAGTGAATTGCCTGTGTGGCATGCCTAAGTGGCAATTGATTGAGGCTTCTGTTGAAAAGCAAAGTCTTGTGGTGATGATCAAAGCAAGGCCTTTGTGGCGTAGCTTTGTGTAACGTTTGCTTCGCGAGTTTGACACCCGGTATGAACCAAAAACGGGAGAGGACATCAGGGAGAACTTGCGTTTCTTTCTAGCTAGAAGTGGCGTCAGTGGTTTTACACGCCCTGACGAGTTTGACTTACGTGGTTGTTGCTGTTGCGAGGCACCTCGGATTGATCGATCGTTCTCGAACCGATGGAGTCATTTAGTTGGCTCATTTACGCCCCAAAGGGCGGAGAGACGTATTGTTCAGGCATAATAATCCACATCGGTGGACCGGCCCTGACGATCTAAAGGGTTGATGCGTTCTGATCCTGAGACATGGGCTAGATTGTCTCGAATCGGTTGAGGACTATCTTTTGCCTCGGTTCATAGACGGAAATCCAATTTCCAAATACGTGACATCTGCGGTTTTATTTGTTGTGACGGCAAGGAATTTCGCTCGGTCTGAACCAGTCGCTAAACCGATCCAGGCCGTTCGAAACGCCCTATCGTTCGAGAACACGACAAA
The DNA here is from genome assembly GCA_030737875.1 of Allium sativum. Taxonomy (NCBI): domain Eukaryota; kingdom Viridiplantae; phylum Streptophyta; class Magnoliopsida; order Asparagales; family Amaryllidaceae; genus Allium; species Allium sativum. Next base: position 1,049,938,515 of record CM060916.1, on the reverse strand, counting down.
ACAGAACGCATACAGAAGAACATTTCATTGTATATTACAACAATGCATCAGATTACAAGAATATACAGAGTATGAATGAATATTACACAGAAATATCAGAGATTTAAATTACATTTAAATACATAGCAGCGGAAAATAATACAATACACAACTAGAAGAGATATACGGATACAAAGCTTTCCGGATATCGTTCCAGCTGTAAACCAGGATCCTGTGAATATAAATCTGCAAAACCCAAAACTACTAGCTGCCCGTGTCAAAATAAGGGCACCCAGAGTTTAGGTTAAAACAATAAACTCCAGGTCAGTCATGTGACTGGTGTGAGAACTAAAACAGTTATTAATCTTTATTTTTAAAGCTAGGTAAATCAAGGGACCACGCCGTATAACACGGAACGGGTTTCCTCCCAAGAATACCAGTGCATAAAACAAACAGCGCAATGCTAAATAAAGAATAATGAAGCTGTTATAAGACCCAGGTCCCATCACACAATGCAACGCAGCCGAGGATAGGGTTTTCCCTTATAACAGCCAAAGAATGCTTGATACGTTTAAAACAAATCATTTGATACTATTATAAGTGCATAGTGTAAAAACAACTTCAAATCATAAGTATCAATCATAGGCGGCATAAGCGCCCCATCCCACTATGTCGCCATATGTAGGTTTACAAATAAAACCGCAAATGTCACGTATTTGGAAATTGGATTTCCTTCTATGAACCGAGGCCAGGGATCGTCCTCTACCGATTCGTGACTCTCTAGCCCGAGCCACAGGAACAGCCGCAACTGCCCCTTAGATCGTCAGGGCCGGTCCACACGGAGTGGATTATTATGCCTGAACAATACGTCTCCCCACCCTATGGGGTGTAAGTCTGGTCCGTCAGCCGACCAGAATGCATTCGACCGAAACCGATATAACCGAGGCGCCTCGCAACCGCAACAACCACATAAGTCAAACTCGTCAGGGCGTGTAAAACCACTGACGCCACTTCTAGCTAGAAAGAAACGCAAGTCCTCCCTGAGGTCCGTCTCCCGTTTTTGGTTCATACCGGGTGTGAAACACGCGAGGTAAACGTTACACAAAGCTACGCCACAAAGGCCGTGCTTTGATCATCACCACAAGACTTTGCTTTTCAACAGAAGCCTTGATCATTTGCATCTTAGCATGCCACACAGGCAAACCATCCTATGCAACCGATATCAGTCACACAGAATGAAATCCGATGTCAGACACACAGTCCATTTACAAGTCCGTTCTGGGTCTGAACGAAACCGGAGGCACCTAGTACCCCGCATATCCATCGATCTCCAAGTACGTCTGGACGATCACTAACTGTTTCCATCTTCTTGGGTGTACAGCCCAATCAAGATCATCAGTAATTACCCAAACGACGTGAAGACCTCCGGTCTTCGACCATCGTCTTCATCTTCGACTTATCGTTGTATCAGTTATTCAGAATGGGATAAACCCGGTCTTTCCGAATAACTCGCGTATATTTTAAATAAGTGTTACACAAACACAACATACGCCTCATTCCAATTCATTAGTCACTAACCGTAAATTAATCAAGAGAATAATTTCCCAAATATTAACCTCGAAGGCCGAAACCAACATCAGATCAATATCCAGAAAACCATTCTGCTTGGCCAACCGACAGTTAGTTTCTAAATTTCACATTCATAGGGAAATGTTCCCATTAATTTTATCCAAGATAAATTTCTTGAATTTATTCTTCTTTTGAATTTCGATTCAACTAGTCGAGATTAACGAACCTTACGGAAGTAATCATTGGTTTAAATTTCCCAATCCCAACCTATTTATCCCATGAAGTAAAACTGGTAATACTTCATATCTAACACCACAGTGTTATCGGTAAATTCAATTACCATTTCACGTTCAAATCTAATTAAAGATTTAACTATCGCCTGGAGTAAAACTGGTGATACTCCATTTCGATTATTTCAATCTAATTAAAGATTCATTAAAACACCACTTAGTTTTAATCTGTGACTGGGTTAAAGAATCGGTGTCATTTAAAAACACGGTTCACGATAAACCCAAAATCACATTCATTAATCATCGGGTTAAAGAACGAGTGTTATTTAAAACACTGTTCACGATAAACCCAAAAATCAATATCGATTCTATTCCAATTAAATATTGTTTAATTGGTACACTTCATTAAATCTAAATAAAAAGATTTAATCTTTTCTCAACTGGGTTCAAGAACAGTGTTAGTGAAGACACCATTCACGACAAACCCAAATCACATTCGATATTCAATACAAGGCTCTGAATAGAAAATATCCCGGCTTATATTCAATATCAAATTCTACGATTAACAAATGTCGTATTGGAAATAACGATATAAATATATCTTTCAAATTTCCATAACAACATCTGTATAATCACGAATTCCAACATCGAAATATTCCGAAGACAATTTCGATTCAAATCCACTCCAATGCAATCATTGGAAATTTTGGTTATATTTAAAACCCTTTTCAAATTCAATTTATTTATTTAAAAATAAATAGAATTATAATTCGAGTTCAAAACTAGTTCAATTCGATAAAAATCTATTTTTATCTCCTCAAATATGGAGTTTTTCATCCCAAATCTTTCTAAATCATTTCTTATGATTTTACACAAATTATTGCTATTTTTAATAATTTTATCCAGGCCCGTACAGTCGATTTCCATCAATGGCCATCGAACTGCACTTACAGCGACCTTTTTCGAATTTGATTTGGACGTATCTCCAAATCCAACCGTTAGATTTCAAATTTCTAATATTCGTTAGAAAGCTCTTTTCGATACGAACCCAACGGTTCTGGTTTTAGGAGAATCCGACGGTCGGATCTCCCGCAATGTCCGTTTGAAATAAATGGTCGAAATTCACGAACTGCCGCGGCGCGGCGCGTTCTATTCAGGCCATTATATTATATATATAATATATATAATATATACTTCGTCGATTTCTATTTAAAACGAATTATATAAATAGTTTTGAATTCGTTTCAAAAACATTTTCAACTTCCTTTTCAATTCAAATCAAAATTGAATTCTTCTTTATAAATTCGTTTTAAAATTCATTTCTATTCGAAATCGTTTTCAATTCATTTCTATTCGAAATCGTTTTCAATTCATTTCATTTCGAAATCGTTTTCAATTCAATTCATTTCGAAATCGTTTTCAATTCATTTCTATTCGAAATCGTTTTCAATTCAATTCATTTCGAAATCGTTTTCAATTCAATTCATTTCGAAATCGTTTTCAATTCATTTCTATTCGAAATCGTTTTCAATTCATTTCTATTCGAAATCGTTTTCAATTCAATTCATTTCGAAATCGTTTTCAATTCAATTCATTTCGAAATCGTTTTCAATTCATTTCTATTCGAAATCGTTTTCAATTCATTTCTATTCGAAATCGTTTTCAATTCAATTCATTTCGAAATCGTTTTCAATTCAATTCATTTCGAAATCGTTTTCAATTCATTTCTATTCGAAATCGTTTTCAATTCATTTCTATTCGAAATCGTTTTCAATTCATTTCTATTCGAAATCGTTTAAATCGATATAAATATCGTTTACGTCAAAATGGCGTCAATCTAATCAACACGGCTTCATAAATTTCTATTTTCAAATATTCTATTTCAGATATTTTTTCAAAATAGTTGTTATTATCAAAATATTTTGTTCAACACATGACCAATCTCAATGAATGAGTACTGTCAACACATGAACTTTTATTTTATATCGATAAAGATGTAAATTTTAATATTAAAATATTTCGTTCAACACATGACCAATCTCAATGAATGAGTACTGTCAACACATGAACTTTTATTTTATAACGTTCTTTATTTTTCAAATTGGAATGAGGCCCAATCAATTACCATATAAAGTTAATTATATGGATTTTCATACAACACATGTATATCATAGCATTTAAAAATAATCAACCATCAACCAAAGTGCACTACACTGTATAAGCATCAAATATAGATATTCAACGCTTATAACAGCCTGTCAATCAATCGATCGACATATTTAATCAATCAGGATGAGTGAACTTCAAATTTCATCCCAACACCCGTGTGGGGTTTCAAACAATCAAACACATATTTTATTTGTGCTGTTGGGCGATGTGTGAAATTTATCGACCCAATCAATGTCCTTCAAATAGGTGTACATAAACAAACCGTCTGGTTTGTAAATGAATATTCATTTATTCACATTCACGTTAAAAATTATATTTTTAACGATAAAACATTTTTTTTTCCAACCTATGAATTTCTATTAAGTTCATTCTTTAAATAAAATGATATTTTTATTTTTCTAACATATTTTAGAAAATTTCGGCGGCATAACGGCACGATACTAGAAACGGGACGAGGCCTAGCCTTATCCCCGGTCTAGTGAAGGCCCACGCCATTCACTCATCAATCAAATCAATTTCGTTATGCAAACCACAAAATTTGGAGTAAGAGTCTAACCTAGCCTTACTCCTTCGCCTTATAACGGCGCACGTCTAATCCTAACCAATTTATCGATTCGATTTTTCACACCACAAATCACATTCAAACCAATATCGCAATCAATCACCAAACAGTCAAACAAACAAGTCCATGGTCTGTGGACGGTTGTGTCGGGTGCTACTAAGCACCGTCTGCATCCTAGTATAAATATATAACTAGAAAAGAAATAGAAAGGTGAGAAATTCTCACATATAGCTATCCTAGCTCCACGGCTCTTCTTTTGCAGAAGTCTTCGCCGTTTTCGCATCTTCGTCAGCTTCGTCGCCCGTAGCCACTATATATATAAAAATCGAATTTTTATTTCGCTATTCAATTTATAAAAATCGAATTTTTACTTCAAAGTTCAATAGATAAAAATCATATTTTTCTTTCGAAGTTCAATATTAAAAAAAAAATCAAATTTTTCTTTCGAAGTTCAATATTTAAAAAAAATAAATTTTTCTTTCGAAGTTCAATATTTAAAAAAACAAATTTTTCTTTCGAAGTTCAAAACATAAAAACTATATTTTTCTTTTGAAGTTCAAAACATAAAAACTATATTTTTCTTTCTTTTACCCAATAAAAATTCCGCCTTTTCTATTTTAAAGTTTAAACCCTTTTTCCATTTTAAACCTTTAAAATAAAAATCAGTTTTAATATTCCTTTTAAATCAGTTTTTAAATCTAAAAAAAAAATTCGGTTTAAAATTCTTATAAAATCAGTTTTGACATTTTTAAAAAAAATCAGAACTTACTTATTTAAATAAAATCAGTTTTTATTACTTTTAAAAATATCAGTTTTAACCTTTAAACATTTTCAGTTTTTTTTTTCTTAAACATAATCAGTTTTTAAACTATTAAAATAAAAACAGTACTTAATCTTTAACTATAAAACAGAAATAAAATATTAAATGAAAAAGAAAAGAAAAGGACTTACAGAGAGGGGGGGTTTCCGCGCCGTCTGCGTCGACTGGGGGGGGTGCCTGGTCGGAGGAGGAAAGGTGGGTGAGGCGGAGGGCGGATTCAGGCGGTAGGGGCAGCTAGGGTTTTCGAGGGGGGTTCAGGACGTTGTCGGTGAGGAAGCGGGTTGGGTGAGGGAGGAGAGAGAGTCGCGAGGGGGAGGCTGATCGGAGCCGCGTCCGCTCCGGTGGCGCGATGGCCAGCGCCTGGAGGCGCGTTTCCAGGGTTCGACGTTTTCTCTTTTTTTTTTTTCTTCTGTTTCGATTTGGGAATGAGAGAAGGGGGGGCCAGAGCGGTAAAAAGGGGGGGAAAGAAAATTAAATTAATTTTTAATTAATTTAATTAATTTAATTGCAAAAAGTTGACTTTTTCAAACGACCTTTAAACGAGGTCTACCGCCTGTCGTCCATAGCGTTTTACCCCCATTCCGAACACAATGGGATATGTATCGTAAGCTGATTCGATCGTTTGAATCAGTTTCCTTTGAATTTCCATTTAAATCACTATATTGAATTTTAAACGTACATTTCAAATTACCGGGGTCACATACTAACTCTATAAATCCCATAAAAATATTTTCTAGCTTCGTATCGACGATACGGTCCTAACAAAACTAGTTTCGTCGAATTCTGAGACCGTTGGAAAAATGGCCATTTTCCAGTCGATTAAAATCAACTAAAACTGGTCAAACGCGTTTTCTTTTGCCACGCTCACATATCGATTCGAAAAATTATGAAATTTGGAATCTAGCAATAACTTAACATCACGGACCCAACAAAACTGGTTTCGTCGAAATCCGAGGTCGTTTGCAAAATTGCTATTTTTAAGGGCCTTATATATATAAAAATATATATAAATTCCACAGCGACTATTTCTAATTTTAAACTGGACATATCTTATCATTTCTAAAATGAAATCTCAGTTTGTTAACTTCGTTACAAAGATATAGTTATACAGATTCAAATATTTCTTGTTTCGTTCAATTCTGACTTATATTGAATTCTGTATATTCATTTGAAATTAGAAATCGAATTTTCGAACTACCGCGCCATTTTCAATTCCTTTTATAATTATATATAATTATTATATATTCTAACGACGACGTATATAATATATACGTCGAATTTCAATTCAAAATAAATTTCTCGTCGATATTATTTAAATATTTCATTTTAAATAATCTAAATTCGCTAAAATTGCCAAAATAAAAAAATTTCAAACTGGCTCGCATTTTACGGGTTGTTACAATCTCCCCCACTTAAAACTTTTCGTCCCCAAAAAGGAACAAAGTCGAAAGTGGTTTGATTAATCAACTCTACGCTCGATCTGGCTTCCATTCTCCAACTCTTTAGTTTCTGAGAATTTTCAAAATTTCAAAAATTTGGCTAACACCCTAAATTTTTGAAAAATTTCGCCATAACCTCCCCCGCACCGGGAGCATCGGGGAATTTCAAATAGCTTCCCCGGTCCTTCAGATCTCAAAAAGAAAAAGAAAAAGCCAAGCGGCTAGCCAATAGGCTCACAAAATCATCATCACCCAAACAAAACAGTAAATTATGTAGTAAACATGTACCTATTTGTCGGGCAAACAAATTTTATTCTCAGCTCTAGCCTCCTTGCTATGACCTGTTCAATGTTATACATGTATATGCAAGCAGATGCGACCAATTTTCAATACTGTTCAATATTCGATTCAGTTAGGCTAAATGGTTCAAAATCATCAAACAAATAAACAAGCAACACAAACATCAATCAATTAATGAATTAGAGTCGCAAATTCATAATTTTGATACATATACAAAAATCATGTTTTTGATGCCAAATCACAACAATAAGCCTTATCTAATTTTTGGTTCTCACACCAGTCAATAGGAAATATATAGATATCACACCTTCGAAACACGAATACCAATTCTGATGATGTTCGAACTATCATCAGAATCATCTTCGGGTGACTAGAGTGTGATTCTATATCCATCCAGTATATTAAAACTTCGAATAGACGCTAGCTAGGCGCATACGCAAAATCTTTATATATTGGACCGTCCTAATCAATATAAATAAATAATCAAATACGATTAAGTGATTTAGATTTTCAAAACAAAAAAAAAAAATTGTTTTCATTTTCAAAAATATACTCTTCACACTCGTTCTAGGATACTACTGATCCCATCTCTAACGAGTCATTCCCTTGGATATTACTAATCCAATATCTGATGAATTCTTTCGTATGTTTCTAATGTGCCTTGTTCTCTGCTTTGTAAACCAAAGCTCTGATACCAACTGTGACGGCAAGGAATTTCGCTCGGTCTGAACTAGTCGCTAAACCGATCCAGGCCGTTCGAAACGCCCTATCGTTCGAGAACACGACAAAACAGAACGCATACAGAAGAACATTTCATTGTATATTACAACAATGCATCAGATTACAAGAATATACAGAGTATGAATGAATATTACACAGAAATATCAGAGATTTAAATTACATTTAAATACATAGCAGCGGAAAATAATACAATACACAACTAGAAGAGATATACGGATACAAAGCTTTCCGGATATCGTTCCAGCTGTAAACCAGGATCCTGTGAATATAAATCTGCAAAACCCAAAACTACTAGCTGCCCGTGTCAAAATAAGGGCACCCAGAGTTTAGGTTAAAACAATAAACTCCAGGTCAGTCATGTGACTGGTGTGAGAACTAAAACAGTTATTAATCTTTATTTTTAAAGCTAGGTAAATCAATGGACCACGCCGTATAACACGGAACGGGTTTCCTCCCAAGAATACCAGTGCATAAAACAAACAGCGCAATGCTAAATAAAGAAAAATGAAGCTGTTATAAGACCCAGGTCCCATCACACAATGCAACGCAGCCGAGGATAGGGTTTTCCCTTATAACAGCCAAAGAATGCTTGATACGTTTAAAACAAATCATTTGATACTATTATAAGTGCATAGTGTAAAAACAACTTCAAATCATAAGTATCAATCATAGGCGGCATAAGCGCCCCATCCCACTATGTCGCCATATGTAGGTTTACAAATAAAACCGCAAATGTCACGTATTTGGAAATTGGATTTCCTTCTATGAACCGAGGCCAGGGATCGTCCTCTACCGATTCGTGACTCTCTAGCCCGAGCCACAGGAACAGCCGCAACTGCCCCTTGGATCGTCAGGGCCGGTCCACACGGAGTGGATTATTATGCCTGAACAATACGTCTCCCCACCCTATGGGGTGTAAGTCTGGTCCGTCAGCCCACCAGAATGCATTCGGCCGAAACCGATATAACCGAGGCGCCTCGCAACCGCAACAACCACATAAGTCAAACTCGTCAGGGCGTGTAAAACCACTGACGCCACTTCTAGCTAGAAAGAAACGCAAGTCCTCCCTGAGGTCCGTCTCCCGTTTTTGGTTCATACCGGGTGTGAAACACGCGAGGTAAACGTTACACAAAGCTACGCCACAAAGGCCGTGCTTTGATCATCACCACAAGACTTTGCTTTTCAACAGAAGCCTTGATCATTTGCATCTTAGCATGCCACACAGGCAAACCATCCTATGCAACCGATATCAGTCACACAGAATGAAATCCGATGTCAGACACACAGTCCATTTACAAGTCCGTTCTGGGTCTGAACGAAACCGGAGGCACCTAGTACCCCGCATATCCATCGATCTCCAAGTACGTCTGGACGATCACTAACTGTTTCCATCTTCTTGGGTGTACAGCCCAACCAAGATCATCAGTAATTACCCAAACGACGTGAAAACCTCCGGTCTTCGACCATCGTCTTCATGTTCGACTTATCGTCGTATCAGTTATTCAGAATGGGATAAACCCGGTCTTTCCGAATAACTCGGGTATATTTTAAATAAGTGTTACACAAACACAACATACGCCTCATTCCAATTCATTAGTCACTAACCGTAAATTAATCAAGAGAATAATTTCCCAAATATTAACCCCGAAGGCCGAAACCAACATCAGATCAATATCCAGAAAACCATTCTGCTTGGCCAACCGACAGTTAGTTTCTAAATTTCACATTCATAGGGAAATGTTCCCATTAATTTTATCCAAGATAAATTTCTTGAATTTATTCTTCTTTTGAATTTCGATTCAACTAGTCGAGATTAACGAACCTTACCGAAGTAATCATTGGTTTTAATTTCCCAATCCCAACCTATTTATCCCATGAAGTAAAACTGGTAATACTTCATATCTAACACCACAGTGTTATCGGTAAATTCAATTACCATTTCACGTTCAAATCTAATTAAAGATTTAACTATCGCCTGGAGTAAAACTGGTGATACTCCATTTCGATTATTTCAATCTAATTAAAGATTCATTAAAACACCACTTAGTTTTAATCTGTGACTGGGTTAAAGAATCAGTGTCATTTAAAAACACGGTTCACGATAAACCCAAAATCACATTCATTAATCATCGGGTTAAAGAACGAGTGTTATTTAAAACACTGTTCACGATAAACCCAAAAATCAATATCGATTCTATTCCAATTAAATATTGTTTAATTGGTACACTTCATTAAATCTAAATAAAAAGATTTAATCTTTTCTCAACTGGGTTCAAGAACAGTGTTAGTGAAGACACCATTCACGACAAACCCAAATCACATTCGATATTCAATACAAGGCTCTGAATAGAAAATATCCCGGCTTATATTCAATATCAAATTCTACGATTAACAAATGTCGTATTGGAAATAACGATATAAATATATCTTTCAAATTTCCATAACAACATCTGTATAATCACGAATTCCAACATCGAAATATTCCGAAGACAATTTCGATTCAAATCCACTCCAATGCAATCATTGGAAATTTTGGTTATATTTAAAACCCTTTTCAAATTCAATTTATTTATTTAAAAATAAATAGAATTATAATTCGAGTTCAAAACTAGTTCAATTCGATAAAAATCTATTTTTATCTCCTCAAATATGGAGTTTTTCATCCCAAATCTTTCTAAATCATTTCTTATGATTTTACACAAATTATTGCTATTTTTAATAATTTTATCCAGGCCCGTACAGTCGATTTCCATCAATGGCCATCGAACTGCACTTACAGCGACCTTTTTCGAATTTGATTTGGACGTATCTCCAAATCCAACCGTTAGATTTCAAATTTCTAATATTCGTTAGAAAGCTCTTTTCGATACGAACCCAACGGTTCCGGTTTTAGGAGAATCCGACGGTCGGATCTCCCGCAATGTCCGTTTGAAATAAATGGTCGAAATTCACGAACTGCCGCGGCGCGGCGCGTTCTATTCAGGCCATTATATTATATATATAATATATATAATATATACTTCGTCGATTTCTATTTAAAACGAATTATATAAATAGTTTTGAATTCGTTTCAAAAACATTTTCAACTTCCTTTTCAATTCAAATCAAAATTGAATTCTTCTTTATAAATTCGTTTTAAAATTCATTTCTATTCGAAATCGTTTTCAATTCATTTCTATTCGAAATCGTTTTCAATTCATTTCATTTCGAAATCGTTTTCAATTCAATTCATTTCGAAATCGTTTTAAATTCATTTCTATTCGAAATCGTTTTCAATTCAATTCATTTCGAAATCGTTTTCAATTCAATTCATTTCGAAATCGTTTTCAATTCATTTCTATTCGAAATCGTTTTCAATTCATTTCTATTCGAAATCGTTTTCAATTCAATTCATTTCGAAATCGTTTTCAATTCAATTCATTTCGAAATCGTTTTCAATTCAATTCATTTCGAAATCGTTTTCAATTCATTTCTATTCGAAATCGTTTTCAATTCATTTCTATTCGAAATCGTTTTCAATTCAATTCATTTCGAAATCGTTTTCAATTCAATTCATTTCGAAATCGTTTTCAATTCATTTCTATTCGAAATCGTTTTCAATTCATTTCTATTCGAAATCGTTTTCAATTCATTTCTATTCGAAATCGTTTAAATCGATATAAATATCGTTTACGTCAAAATGGCGTCAATCTAATCAACACGGCTTCATAAATTTCTATTTTCAAATATTCTATTTCAGATATTTTTTCAAAATAGTTGTTATTATCAAAATATTTCGTTCAACACATGACCAATCTCAATGAATGAGTACTGTCAACACATGAACTTTTATTTTATATCGATAAAGATGTAAATTTTAATATTAAAATATTTCGTTCAACACATGACCAATCTCAATGAATGAGTACTGTCAACACATGAACTTTTATTTTATAACGTTCTTTATTTTTCAAATTGGAATGAGGCCCAATCAATTACCATATAAAGTTAATTATATGGATTTTCATACAACACATGTATATCATAGCATTTAAAAATAATCAACCATCAACCAAAGTGCACTACACTGTATAAGCATCAAATATAGATATTCAACGCTTATAACAGCCTGTCAATCAATCGATCGACATATTTAATCAATCAGGATGAGTGAACTTCAAATTTCATCCCAACACCCGTGTGGGGTTTCAAACAATCAAACACATATTTTATTTGTGCTGTTGGGCGATGTGTGAAATTTATCGACCCAATCAATGTCCTTCAAATAGGTGTACATAAACAAACCATCTGGTTTGTAAATGAATATTCATTTATTCACATTCATGTTAAAAATTATATTTTTAACGATAAAACATTTTTTTTCCAACCTATGAATTTCTATTAAGTTCATTCTTTAAATAAAATGATATTTTTATTTTTCTAACATATTTTAGAAAATTTCGGCGGCATAACGGCACGATACTAGAAACGGGACGAGGCCTAGCCTTATCCCCGGTCTAGTGAAGGCCCACGCCATTCACTCATCAATCAAATCAATTTCGTTATGCAAACCACAAAATTTGGAGTAAGAGTCTAACCTAGCCTTACTCCTTCGCCTTATAACGGCGCACGTCTAATCCTAACCAATTTATCGATTCGATTTTTCACACCACAAATCACATTCAAACCAATATCGCAATCAATCACCAAACAGTCAAACAAACAAGTCCATGGTCTTTGGACGGTTGTGTCGGGTGCTACTAAGCACCGTCTGCATCCTAGTATAAATATATAACTAGAAAAGAAATAGAAAGGTGAGAAATTCTCACATATAGCTATCCTAGCTCCACGGCTCTTCTTTTGCAGAAGTCTTCGCCGTTTTCGCATCTTCGTCAGCTTCGTCGCCCGTAGCCACTATATATATAAAAATCGAATTTTTATTTCGCTATTCAATTTATAAAAATCGAATTTTTACTTCAAAGTTCAATAGATAAAAATCATATTTTTCTTTCGAAGTTCAATATTAAAAAAAAAATCAAATTTTTCTTTCGAAGTTCAATATTTAAAAAAAACAAATTTTTCTTTCGAAGTTCAATATTTAAAAAAACAAATTTTTCTTTCGAAGTTCAAAACATAAAAACTATATTTTTCTTTTGAAGTTCAAAACATAAAAACTATATTTTTCTTTCTTTTACCCAATAAAAATTCCGCCTTTTCTATTTTAAAGTTTAAACCCTTTTTCCATTTTAAACCTTTAAAATAAAAATCAGTTTTAATATTCCTTTTAAATCAGTTTTTAAATCTAAAAAAAAAAATTCGGTTTAAAATTCTTATAAAATCAGTTTTGACATTTTTAAAAAAAAATCAGAACTTACTTATTTAAATAAAATCAGTTTTTATTACTTTTAAAAATATCAGTTTTAACCTTTAAACATTTTCAGTTTTTTTTTTCTTAAACATAATCAGTTTTTAAACTATTAAAATAAAAACAGTACTTAATCTTTAACTATAAAACAGAAATAAAATATTAAATGAAAAAGAAAAGAAAAGGACTTACAAAGAGGGGGGGTTTCCGCGCCGTCTGCGTCGACTGGGGGGGGTGCCTGGTCGGAGGAGGAAAGGTGGGTGAGGCGGAGGGCGGATTCAGGCGGTAGGGGCAGCTAGGGTTTTCGAGGGGGGTTCAGGACGTCGTCGGTGAGGAAGCGGGTTGGGTGAGGGAGGAGAGAGAGTCGCGAGGGGGAGGCTGATCGGAGCCGCGTCCGCTCCGGTGGCGCGTTGGCCAGCGCCTGGAGGCGCGTTTCCAGGGTTCGATGTTTTCTCTTTTTTTTTTCTTCTGTTTCGATTTGGGAATGAGAGAAGGGGGGGCCAGAGCGGTAAAAAGGGAGGGAAAGAAAATTAAATTAATTTTTAATTAATTTAATTAATTTAATTGCAAAAAGTTGACTTTTTCATACGACCTTTAAACGAGGTCTACCGCCTGTCGTCCATAGCGTTTTACCCCCATTCCGAACACAATGGGATATGTATCGTAAGCTGATTCGATCGTTTGAATCAGTTTCCTTTGAATTTCCATTTAAATCACTATATTGAATTTTAAACGTACATTTCAAATTACCGGGGTCACATACTAACTCTATAAATCCCATAAAAATATTTTCTAGCTTCGTATCGACGATACGGTCCTAACAAAACTAGTTTCGTCGAATTCTGAGACCGTTGGAAAAATGGCCATTTTCCAGTCGATTAAAATCAACTGAAACTGGTCAAACGCGTTTTCTTTTGCCACGCTCACATATCGATTCGAAAAATTATGAAATTTGGAATCTAGCAATAACTTAACATCATGGACCCAACAAAACTGGTTTCGTCGAAATCCGAGGTCGTTTGCAAAATTGCTATTTTTAAGGGCCTTATATATATAAAAATATATATAAATTCCACAGCGACTATTTCTAATTTTAAACTGGACATATCTTATCATTTCTAAAATGAAATCTCAGTTTGTTAACTTCGTTACAAAGATATAGTTATACAGATTCAAATATTTCTTGTTTCGTTCAATTCTGACTTATATTGAATTCTGTATATTCATTTGAAATTAGAAATCGAATTTTCGAACTACCGCGCCATTTTCAATTCCTTTTATAATTATATATAATTATTATATATTCTAACGACGACGTATATAATATATACGTCGAATTTCAATTCAAAATAAATTTCTCGTCGATATTATTTAAATATTTCATTTTAAATAATCTAAATTCGCTAAAATTGCCAAAATAAAAAAATTTCAAACTGGCTCGCATTTTACGGGTTGTTACATTTGTAGAGCCTAGTATGGCGACATAGTGGGATGGGGCGCTCATGCCGCCTATGATTGATACTTATGATTTGAAGTTGTTTTATACACTATGCACTTATAATAGTATCAAATGATTTGTTTTCAAGGTATCAAGCATGCTTTGGCTGTTATAAGGTAAAAACCCTATCCTCCGGCTTGCGTTGCATTGTGTGATGGGACCTGGGTCTTATAACAGCTTCATTTTTCTTTATTTAGCATTGCGCTGTTGTTTTATGCACTGGTATTCTTGGGAGGAAACCCGTTCCGTGTTATACGGCGTGGTCCCTTGATTTACCTAACTTTCAAAATAAAGAATATTAACTGTTTTAGTTCTCACACCAGTCACATGACTGACCTGGAGTTTATTGTTTTAACCTAAACTCTGGGTGCCCTTATTTTGACACGGGCAGCTAGTAGTTTCGGTTTTGCAGATTTATATTCATAGGATCCTGGTTTACAGCTGGAACGATATCCGGAAAGCTTTGTATCCGTATATCTTCTTCTAGTTGTGTATTGTATTATTTTCCGCTGCAATGTATTTAAATGTAATTTAAATCTCTGATATTTCTGTGTAATATTCTTTTATACTCTGTATATTCTTGTAAACTGATGCATTGTTGTAATATACAGTGAAATGTTCTTCTGTATGCGTTCTATTGTGGTTTGTTCTCGAATTATCCGCGGCTTTCCTTTATGGGGGAGTTACGGGTTTTCACACTCTTCTTCCATTTTTTTATTTTCTTCTCCTATGAATGAGCTTTGCAAATCTCCCAAGCTTGCTTTGCAGAAGTGGCATGATATATTTTGTCAAAAGCATCGTCATATGTATCTACTCCCTGATAGATATAAAACAAATCTAGTTTGTCTATCATTTTCAATCTTCTTAATTTATCATTTTCAGCTTGTGTTAATTTTCTTATCTTCAACTTCAATATGCCCGCTTTCAACAATCTCCCATACTTCTTGAGATCCAAGAAGAAATTTCATTTAAACACTCCATTTACCATAATTTTCTTTGGTTAATTGAGCTACAAAAGGAACCGATAAAGTGTTGTTCATTTTAATCGAACAAGGCTCTGATACCATTTTGTAGAAAATTGAAGAAGATCTGATACCAATTTATAGAAAATTAATTGGAGAGGGAGAGATGAAGAAGTTTTGGGGAAGACAAATTTTATTGATTTTTGATTACTTTTTTTTTCTTAATTGCTTCTTTTTTTTCACACTTGCTTGATTTAATGCATTGCAAATACATATCCTTATTTATACATGTTTATCTTTACCTAAAGGATAATTCTAGAAAAGATCACAATAATACATTACCTGATATAACCAAATAAGCAAATCAGGAAATTATATTGCAATTAACACATGCAATATTTAATGAAAATTTAATTTATTTCCAATAGCTTAAAAGGTCGAAATTGAAGCCGGGGAGATTGTACGCGAAGAAATCGATATTTAGAGGCGAAAAAATCGGATTTGGGGCAGGTAGAATTGAAAAACTAAAACACTAAAACACGGATTTGGGGCAGGTAGAATTGACATCAATGCATTATAATTGAAAAAATCGGATATAACGTAGGATATAGCGGATAACTCTAAAAATGTCATAGCGGGGAGATTATAATGCATTGATGTCATCTACAAACTCATTTCTTTCATCAAAGATATAGCGCGAATGTTGTAATATAGTGGAAATAACTGGATATAGCAGGATTAGCGGAATATTGCGAGGCTCAAAGCGGAAGGTTATATTAAAGACTATTTGGAAAAAATGTAGCGATGGTAACCCGATATGGGATATAGCGAGGTTAACTCGGGGAAATAGAGGGGCATTAATTGCACAGGCCGTCACTACTACAAATCGCCAGTTTTCTGACCCATTTTTGGCATCGTTAAGGCATCACTAATTTTTTTAGTGACTCCATAACGACGTCAAATACGCGTCAGAAAAACAGGCATCACTAAATTACTAGGTGTCGCTATGGCATCACAGAAATATTGTAATAACCCGGAAATCTGGGCCAGTTTAAAAAATTTTATTTTGGCAATTTTGGCGAAGTTTGAATATTTAAAATGAATTATTTTAAAAAAGCATCGACGAGAAATTTATTTTGAATGGGAATCGAACGTATATATTATATACGTCGTCGTTAGAATATAAATAATTATATATAATTATAAATGGAATTTAAAATGGCGAGGTAGTTCGATAATTCGATTTCAAACTTCAATTGAATGTACCGGATGCAAAACAAACCGGATTTTAGTGAAACCAAAAATAATAGGATCTATTTGACAATATCTTTCCAACGAATCCGAAAAATCAAAATTTCATAGCGGGAATCAAAAGATATGTCCAGTTGAAAATTCTGAATAGTCGCTATGGAATTCAGGCCCTTAAAAATAGACATTTTACAAACGACCTCGGATTTCGACGAAACCACTTTTGTTGGATCCGCGATGTCAAATTATTGCTAAATCCCAAATTTCATAATTTTTCGAATCAATATAAGAGCGTGGCAAAGGAAAACGCGTTTGACCAATTTCAGTTGATTTTAATCGACTGGAAAATGGCCATTTTTCAAACGGTCTCAGAATTCGACGAAATTAGTTTTGTTAGGACCATACCGTCAATACGAAGCTAGAAAATATTTTTCAGGAATTTGTCGAGTTAGTATGTGACCCCGGTAAATTGAAATGCGCGTTCAAATTCAATATATAGAGTTATATGTTGATTTTGACGAAAACTGATCGAAACGATCAAATCAGCCTATGATACATATCCCATTTCGTTCGAAATGGGGGTAATTAGCTACGGACGACAGGCGGTGGGCCTCGTTTCGAGTTCAAAAATGAAAGTTGCTTTTTGAAATAAAAAAATTAAATTAAATTAAATTTATATACAGCCCCCCAACCTTCTTTCTCTTTCCCCAACTTTCTATCTGTAATAAAATAAAATTAAAAAAAAACTTGCTAAACCCTAGAAGGGCGCCGCCCTCTGCCTGACCACCATCACCGGAGGCGGCGGACCCCTCCTCCCTCAAGCGGCGCACCCGCTCCGTTCTCCCTCCCCTCCCTTTCCTCTGGCACAAGCTCTGACGCCCGAACCCCCACATCGAAGGAGCCCACCGCCTGATGCCAAGCCCTGCCGCGCCACGCCACCATCGCCTCCACCCTCTTCACCTCCTCCTCGACACTCCCCTCCGCCTCTCGATCATCCTCCCCTCTTCTATTCCGGACCGCAAGCACCCCATCACCAACCCGACGCGACGAACCCCTTCTTCCCCTTCTGCGCCTTCTTCTCTTCCCTCTTTCGATTTGAACAACCCCCAAGGTTGAAAAAAAAAAGACTGTAAGTTTTTACTTTCTTTAATTTATTTTATTTATTAAGGGTAATCAGTTTTATCTTTATTTACGTGAGCGAACAATAAAAATGAGGTTTTTATCGCTTCGAAGAATAAACTACAAAGCTCGCATTTTTATTTTTGAAAAGTATATTTTTATACATACATGAAGAGATTTTTAAAATAGAAAAGATGAGATTTTTAAAATAGAAAAGATGAGATTTTTAAAATAGAAAAGATTAGATTTTTGAAATTTGAAAGGGCGAAATCTTTAAATTTGAAAAGGCGAAATCTTTAAATTTGAAAAGGCGAAATCTTTATATTTGAAAAGGCGAAATCTTTATCTATATAGTAGTATTGTAAAAATATAATTTTTATCTATATAGCAGCGTTAGAAAAATAGAATTTTTATCTATATAGTAGCGATGTAAAAATATAATTTTTATCTATATAGGAGCGGTGTGAAAATAGGATTTTTATCCATATAGCGTGATTATAAAAATTTGATTTTTATATATTGAACAACGAAGTAAAAATTCGATTTTTATATATTGAACAACGAAGTAAAAATTCGATTTTTATATATTGAATAGCATAGTAAAAATTCGATTTTTATATATTGAATAGCATAGTAAAAATTCGATTTTTATATATTGAATAGCGAAGTAAAAATTCGATTTTTATATATTGAATAGCAATATAAAAATGTGATTTTTTTTATATGTAGTGGCTACGGGCAACGGAAGTGACGAGAGGCGAGAACAGCGATGATTTCTCTAAATGAAGAGTCGTGGAGTTAGGATAGCAATCGGTTAAAATTTCTCACTCTTCAATTTCTTTTTCTAGTTATATATATACTAGGATGCAGACGGTGTTTAGCAGCACCCGACACCCGTCATCCACAGACCATGGATGGCTTGTTTGTTTAATGGTTTGGTTGTGTAGTTGGTTAGATTATTAGAGTTGAATTGAATTGTTTGGTGAAATGAAATTGATTTGATTGATGTGTGAATGGCGTGGGCCTTCACTAGACCGGGGATAAGGCTAGGCCTCGTCCCGTTTCTAGTATCGTGCCGTTATGCCGCCGAAATTTTCTAAAATATGTTAGAAAAATAACAATATCATTTTTATTTTGTAAATGAACTGAATAAAAATTCATGTGTTAAAATAAAATATTTTATCGTTAAAAATATAATTTTTAACGTGAATGTGAATAAATAAATATTCATTTACAAACCGGACGGTTTGTTTATGTACACCTATTTGAAGGACATTGATTGGGACGATAAATTTTATGCATCGCCCAACTGCACAAATAAAATCTGTGTTTGATTGTTTGAAACCCCACACAGGTATTGGGATAAAATACAGCGTACACTGATCCCAATGATTAGTTGTATGTCGATCGATTGATTGACAGGCTGTTATAAGCGTTAGATATCTATATTTGATGCTTATACAGTGTAGTGCACTTTGGAGATGGTTGATAATTTATCGTTGCTATTATATACAAGTGTTGTATGGAATCCATATAATTAACTTTATATGGTAATTGATTGGGCCTCATTCCAATCGGGAAAATAAAGAATATTATAAAATAAAGGTTCATGTGTTGACTATACTCATCCGTTGAGATTAGTCATGTGTTGAACGAAATATTTTAACAATAAAATTTATATCTTTATCACTATAAAGTAAAGGTTCATGTGTTGACTATACTCATCCGTTGAGATTAGTCATGTGTTGAATGAAATATTTTAACAATAAAGTCAACATCTTTATCATATATAAAATTTGAAACTAATTGGAAAATAGATGAGATGAGTGGTCTCCTGGATATTGATCTAATGTTGGTCTCGGCCTTCGGGGTTAATATTCAGGGAATCGTTCTCTTACTAATTTACGGTTGGAGTCTGATTTTAAATCAAACGATAGATACCATAATTTTTATAAAATATATTAAATAACCAAAATAGTCACATATGGACAGTACTCATTCGTTGAAATTAGTCGTGTGTTGAAAAAAAAAATATAGATTCAGGTATTGAATAGAATAAATATTCATTTGTTGAATAGAATAACGGAATTATTGAAATATATAAAGCCGTATTAATTAGATGTAACAACCCGAAAATCTGGGCCAGTTTAAAATTTTTATTTTGGCAATTTTAGCGAATTTTGATTATTTAAAATGAATTATTTTAAATAATATCGTCGAGAAATTTATTTTAAAAGAAATTCAAACGTATATAGTTATATAGTTCGTCGTTAGAACATAAATAATTATATATAATTATAAAAGGAATTGAAAATGGCGCGGTAGTTCGATAATTCGATTTCAAACTTCAATTGAATGTACCGGTGCAAAACAATCCGGATTTTTGTGAAACAAAAAATGATGGAATCTAATTGTGAATATCTTTCCAGCGAATCCGGAAAATCAAAATTTCATAGCGGGAATCAAAAGATATGTCCAGTTGAAAATTCTGAATAGTCGCTATGGAATTCAGGCCCTTAAAAATGGAAATTTTGCAAACGACCTCGGATTTCGACGAAACCACTTTTGTTGGGTCCGCAGTGTTAAGTTATTGCTAGATTCCAAATTTCATAATTTTCCGAATCAATATGTGAGCGTGGCAAAGGAAAACGCATTTGACCAGTTTCAGTTGATTTTAATCGACTGGAAAATGGCCATTTTTCAAACGGTCTCATAATTCGACGAAACTAGTTTTGATAGGACCGTATCGTCAATACGAAGCTAGAAAATATTTTTCGGGAATTTTTCTAGTTAGTGTGTGACCCCGGTAATTTAAAATGTACGTTCAAATTGAATATATATTGATTTATGTTTTAAATTTGATGAAAACCTATCGTAACAGTCGAATTAGCTTACGAAACATATCCCATTGTGTTCGGAATGGGGGTATTTAGCTAGGGGCGACAGTCGTTAGGTTTCGTTTGGAGGTTGAATAGAAAGTCAACTTTAATTGGATAAATAAATTAAATAATTAAATAAATTATAAAAAAAATCATTTACCCTCCCTCCCTCATCTGGTCAAAACCCGTGACCCCTCCCTTTTGTTTCAGATCGATTCAGATAAAAAAAAGAGAAGAAAACGAGCGCCTCCATCACCAGGCGATCGCCACCGCTCCATCCACCTCCCCCCCATCGTCGCTCAACCGCCGACGAATTCCCCCCTCCTCTTCACGTGGCTGACCCTCTCCTCCTCGTGACAGCTAACCCTCATCGACCCGAACCCTCCGCCCTCCTGAAACCCGACGAACTCAGCCCCTTCGACGAAGCGCGCCACCCCCTTGGCCTCCGCAGCACCGCCCAGTCAGCCCCCCTACCTCGTCGAACCCTCTCTTCTGTTCTCCCTCTGCCGTTCTCTCTTTCCCTCCGATTTAAACCCCTCACGCCCGAATCTGAGCGCCACCACAACCCATCCAGCCACTTCAGTCTCCGATCGACACCCTAAAAATATTGTGAGTATTTTGTTTTTATTTTATTTATTTTTCTCGATATAAAAGTTAGATTTTTGATTAGTTAAAATTTAGATTTTTAATTTTTCAAAGTCGAGATTTTCATTTATAAAAAGCTTGGATTTTTATTTGAATTAAAGCCATGATTTCGATTTGAATAAAAATATAATTTTTATATAAGAAAGATCATATTTTTATATATGACACATTAAATTAAAAATGTGATTTTTACTTATATGATAAAAATAGAAAACATATGATTTTTTTTAAAATAGAAAAGATATGATTTTTAAAATAGAAAAGATATGATTTTTAAAATAGGAAAGATATGATATTTAAAATAGAAAAGATTAGATTTTTGAAATGGAAAAGGCGAAATCTATATATTTGAAAATGCGAAATCTTTATATATAGTAGCGGTGTTAAAAATGGGATTTTTATATATTGAATAACATAGTAAAAATTCAATTTTTAAATATATGAAGCGATTATAAAAATATGAATTTTAAATTGAAAGTTAACAAATAAAAATGTTATTTTTATTTTAAAAACATCAGTATATAAAAATGTGATTTTTTTATATGTAGTGAATACGGGCAGTGAAAATTGACAAGAGGCAAGAACGACGAAGATTTTCTACTAAGAAGAGTCGTGGCGTTGGATTAGCAATTCTGTGAGAACTTCTTACCTTTAAATTTTAATTTTCTAGTTATAAATATATACTAGGATGCAGACGGTGTTTAGTAGCACCCGACACCCGTCGTCCACAGACCATGGACGGCTTGTATGCTTGTTTGATTTTGATGTGTAGTTGATTGTGTGATGTGATGTGAAATGAAATAAAATATTTATATAGTTGAAATAAAATATTTTATAGTGGAAAATATTTTATAGTTAAAAATAGATTTTTTAACGTGTGTATGAAATAAAATAAAAATAAACAAATCGAACGATTTGTTTGTAAACACGCATTTGACTGATATTGATTGGGATGATAAATTTTACACATCGCCCAACTACACAAATAAAATATGTGTTTGATTGTTTGAAACCCCACACGGGTATTGGGATGATATTTGACGTGCACTAATCCCGATTGTTTAGTTGTATGTCGATCGATTGATTGACAGACTGTTATAAGCGTTGAATATTTATATTTGATGCTTATACAGTGTAGAATGCACTTTGGATGATGGTTGATTATTCATCGTTGTTATTGTATACATGTGTTGTAGAAAATCCATATAATTAACATTATATGGTAATTGATTGGGCCTCATTCCAGTTTTGAAATAGAAATATTTGAAATAAAATATTTGAATAGAAATATTAGAAACAGAAATATTTGAATAGAAATATTTGAAAAAGAAATATTTGAAGTAGAATATTTGAAAATCGAAATATATGAAGCCGCGTTGATAGATTGACGCCATTTTGACGTGAACGATATTTATATCGATTTTATTCATTCTTCAATGAATATTGAATAGATTTGAAATTCGAACTAGATTGAGATGAATGGAAATTCGAATTATATTTAAAGTGAATTGAAATTCGAATTAAACTGAATTTATTTGAAATTCGAAATACACTGAAATGGTTTGAAATTCGAATAGAATTGAAATAGAATTGAAATCGTTTTGAAATGAATTCGAATAGAATTGAAATCATTTTGAAATGAATTCGAATAAAATTGAAATCTTTTTGAAATGTATTCGAATAAAATTGAAATAGAATTGAAATCGTTTTGAAATGAATTCGAATAGAATTAAAATCGTTTTGAAATGAATTCGAATAAAATTGAAATAGAATTGAAATCGTTTTGAAATGAATTCGAATAAAATTGAAATAGAATTGAAATCGTTTTGAAATAGAATTGAAATCGTTTTGAAATGAATTCGAATAGAATTGAAATAGAATGGAAATCGTTTTAAAATGAATTCGAATAGAAATGAATTTGAATTGAAATTGAATTAACTTGAAATTCAAATTGAATTGAAAACGAATGGAAATTGAATTAAAAATCGTTTTGAAAAGAAAATCGACGAATTATATATTATATATATATAATATAATGGCCTGAATAGAACGCGTCGCGCCGCGGCAGTTCGCGAATTTCGACCATTGACTTCGAACGAATATTACGGGAGATCCGACCGTCGGATTCTCCTAAAACCGAAACCGTTGGGTTCGTATCGAAAAGAGCTTTCTAACGAATATTAGAAATTTGAAATCTAACGGTTGGATTTGGAATTATGTCCAAATCAAATTTGGAAAAGGTCGCTGTAAGTGCAGTTCGATGGCCATTGATGGAAATCGACTGTACGGGCCTTGATAAAATTATTAAAAATAGTAATAATTTGTGTAAAATCATAAGAAATGATTTAGAAAGAATTGGGATGAAAAAATCCATATCTGAAAAGATAAAAATAGATTTTTATTGAAATGAACTAGTTTTGAACTAGAATTATAATTCTATTTATTTTTAAATAAATAAATTGAATTTGAAATGGTTTTGAAAATAACCAGGATTTCCAATGACTGCATTGGAATGGATTTGAATCGAAATTGTCTTCGGAATATTTCGATGTTGGATTTCGTGATTATACAGATGTTGTTACGGAAATTTGAAAGATATAGATATATATATCGTTATTTCAAATACGATATCTGTTGGTCGTAGAATTTGATATTGAATATAAGCCGATATATTTTCTATTCAGAGCCTTGTATTTAATATCAAATGTGATTTGGGTTTGTCGTGAATGGTGTCTTGACTAACACTGTTCTTGAACCCAGTTGAGAACAGATTAAATCTTTTTAATTAGATTTAATGAAGTGTACCAATTAAATAATATTTAATTGGAATCGAATTAGTATTGATTTTTGGGTTTATCGTGGATAGTGTTTTCAATAACACTCGTTCTTTAACCCGATAATTAATGGAATGTGATTTTGGGTTTATCGTGAACCGTGTTTTAAATGTCACGGATTCTTTAACCCAGTCAAAGATTAAAACTAAGTGGAGTTTTAATGAATCTTTAATTAGATTGAAATGATCGAGGATGGAGTATCACCAGTTTTGCTCCAGGCGTTAGTTAAATCTTTAATTAGATTTGAACGTGAAATGGTAATTGAATTTACTGATAACACCGTGGTGTTAGATATGAAGTATCACCAGTTTTACTTCATGGGATGAATAGGTTGGGATTGGGAAATTAAAACAAATGATTACTTCGGTAAGGTTCGTTAATCCCGACTAGTTGAATCGAAATTCAAAAGGATAGATTAAAGAATAAATATAAAGAATTTATCTTTGATAAAATTAATGGGAACCTTTCCCTATGAATGTGAAATCAGAAACTAACTGTCGGTTAGCCAAGCAGAATGGTTTTCTGGATATTGATCTGATGTTGGTTTCGGCCTTCGGGGTTAATATTTGGGGAATTATTCTCTGGTTAATTTACGGTTAGTGACTGATGAATTGGAATGAGGCGTATGTTGTGTTTGTGTAACACTTTTATAATATATACGCGAGTTATTCAGAAAGACCGGGTTTATCCCATTCTGAATAACTGATTCGACGTGGTGTCGAAGATGAAGACGGTGGTTGAAGACCAGAGGTCTTCACGTCGTTTGGATAATTACTGATGATCTTGATTGGGCTGTACACCCAAGAAGATGGAAACAGTTGGTGATCGTCCAGACATACTTGGAGATCGATGGAGATGCGGGGTACTAGGTGCCTCCGGTTTCGTTCAAACCCAGAACGAACTTGTAAATGGACTGTGTGTCTGACATTGGATTTCATTCTGTGTGACTGATATCGGTTGCATAGAGTGGTTTGCCTGTGTGGCATGCCTAAGTGGCAATTGATCGAGGCTTCTGTTGAAAAGCAAAGTCTTGTGGTGATGATCAAAGCATAGCCTGTGTGGCACAGCTTTGTGTAACGTGAATTCGCAAGCCTCGCACCCCGGTTGTGAACCAAAAACGGGAGAGGACCTCAGGGAGGGCATGCATTTCTTTCTAGCTAGGGTGGTGTTAGTGACCTACCAGCCCTGACATTTATATACTTTTCACCTGTGTGGTTGTTGCTGTTGCGAGGCGCATCGGTTAGATCGGACGATCCGGGTCCGATGGAGCCATTCGTTGGCTCATTTACGCCCCAAAGGGCGGGGAAATGTAGTGTTCAGGCCTAATAATCCACATCGGTGGACCGGCCCTGACGATCTAAAGGCTTGCCTGCGCGCTTGCCTGTGCCTCGGGCTAGAGAGTCACGAATTCGGTGAGGACGATCCCTAGCCTCGGTTCATAGATGGAAATCCAACTTCCAAATACGTGACATTTGCGGTTTTATTTGTAGAGCCTAGTATGGCGACATGATATATGGTACCCATGCCGCCTATGATTGATACTTATAATTTGAAGTTGTTTCATACACTATGCACTTATAATAGTATCAAATGATTTGTTTTAAAACGTATCAAGCATTCTTTGGCTGTTACAAGGGAAAACCCTATCCCCCGGCATGCGTTGCATTATGTGATAGGACTTGGGTCTTATAACAGCTTCATTTTTCTTTATTTAGCATTGCGGTGTTTGTTTTATGCACTGGTATTCATGGGGGGAAACCCGTTCCGTGTTATACGGCGTGGTCCCTTGATTTACCTAACTTTGAAATAAAGATTTATAACTGTTTTAGTTCTCACACCAGTCACATGACTGAGCTGGAGTTTATTGTTTTAACCTAAACTCTGGGTGCCCTTATTTTGACATGGGCAGCTAGTAGTTTTGGTTTTGCAGATTTATATTCGCAGGATCCTGGATTACAGCTGGAACGATATTCGGAAAGCTTTGTATCCGTATATCTCTTCTAGTTGTGTATTGTATTATTTTCCGCTGCGATGTATTTAAATGTAATTTAAATCTCTGATATTTCTGTGTAATGTATATTCATTTATACTCTGTATATTCTTGTAATCTGATGCATTGTTGTAATATACAATGAAATGTTCTTCCGCCTGCATTCTATTTTGTCGTGTTCTCAAAAACAATCAGGCGTTTCGAACGGTCTGGGTCGGTTTAGCGACTGGTTCGGTCCGAGCGAAATTCCTTTTCGTCACAGTTGGTATCAGAGCTTTGGTTTACCAAGCTCAGAGAACAAGGCACATTAGAACCATACGAAAGAATTCATCAGAAATTGGATTAGTAATATCCAATGAGAATGACTCGTTAGAGATGGGATCAGTAGTATCCTAGAACGAGTGTGAAGAGTATATTTTTTAAAAGTAAAAACAATTTTTGTTTTGAAAATCTAAATCAATTATTCGTATTTGATTATTTATTTGTATTGATTTGGACAGTCCAGTATATAAAGATTTTGCATATACGCCTTGCAAACGTGTATTTGAAGTTTTAATATACTGGATAGATATAGAATTACACTCGAATCGCCCGGAGATGATTTTGATGATGGAGCTCCATCATTAGAATTCATGTTCGTGTGACGAAGGTGGACTTTCTATATATTTCCTATTGACTGGTGTGAGAACCAAAATTATATAGGACCTATTGTTGTGATTTGGCATCAAAAATCTGATTTTCGACTATGTATCAAAGTTATGAATTTCAAAAGCTAATCAACTAATGGATTGAAGTTTGTGTTGTTTGTTTATTTGTTTGATAATTTTGAACCATTACGCCTAATTGTATCAAATATTGAATTGTATTGAAATTGGTCGCATTTTCTTGCATATATATGTACTTACATTGAACAGGTCATAGCAAGGAGGCTAGAGCAGAGAATAAAATTTGTTTTCCCGACAAATAGGTACATGTTTACTACATAATTTACTGTTTTGTTTGGGTGATGATGATTTTATGAGCCTATTGGCTAGCCGCTTGGTTTTTTCTTTTTCTTTTTGAGATCAGAAGGCCTGTATGGCAATTTCGGGATTTTCCCGTGGCTCCCGGTGTAGGGGAGGTTATGGCGAAATTTTTCGAAAATTTAGGGTGTTAGCCAAATTTTTGAAAATTTGAAAATTCTCAGAAACTGAAAAGTTGGAGAATGGAAGCTAGATCGAACGTAGAGTTGATTAATCAAACCACTTTCGACTTTGTTCCTTTTCGGGGACGAAAAGTTTTAAGTGGGGGAGATTGTAACAACCCGAAAATCTGGGCCAGTTTAAAATTTTTATTTTGGCAATTTTAGCGAATTTTGATTATTTAAAATGAATTATTTTAAATAATATCGTCGAGAAATTTATTTTGATAGAAATTCAAATGTTTATAGTTATATAGTTCGTCGTTAGAATATAAATAATTATATATAATTATAAAAGGAATTGAAAATGGCGCGGTAGTTCGATATTTCGATTTCAAACTTCAATTGAATGTACCGGGTGCAAAACAATCCGGATTTTAGTGAAACCAAAAATGATGGAATCTAATTGTGAATATCTTTCTAGCGAATCCGGAAAATCAAAATTTCGTAGGCGGAATCAAAAGATATGTCCAGTTGAAAATTCTGAATAGTCGCTGTGGAATTCAGGCCCTTAAAAATGGAAATTTTGCAAACGACCTCGGATTTCGACAAAACCACTTTTGTTGGATCCGCAGTGTTAAGTTATTGCTAGATTCCAAATTCCATAATTTTCCGAATCAATATGTGAGCGTGGCAAAGGAAAACGCGTTTGACCAGTTTCAGTTGATTTTAATCGACTGGAAAAAGGCCATTTTTCAAACGGTCTCAGAATTCTGCGAAACTAGTTTTGTTAGGACCGTATCGTCAATACGAAGCTAGAAAATATTTTTCGGGAATTTTTCTAGTTAGCGTGTGACCCCGGTAATTTAAAATGTACGTTCAAATTGAATATATACTGATTTATGTTTTAAATTTGATGAAAACCTATCGTAACAGTCGAATTGGCTTACGAAACATATCCCATTGTGTTTGGAATGGGGGTATTTAGCTAGGGGCGACAGTCGTTAGGTTTCGTTTGGAGGTTGAATAGAAAGTCAACTTTAATTGGATAATTAAATTAAATAATTAAATAAATTATAAAAAAAAAATCATTTACCCTCCCTCCCTCATCTGGTCAAAACCCGTGCCCCCTCCCTTTTGTTTCAGATCGATTCAGATAAAAGAAGAAGAAGAAGAAAACGAGCGCCTCCATCGCCAGGCGATCGCCACCGCTCCATCCACCTCCCCCCCATTGTCGCTCAACCGCCGACGAATTCCCCCCTCTTCTTCACGTGGCTGACCCTCTCCTCCTCGTGACAGCTAACCCTCATCGACCCGAACCCTCCGCCCTCCTGAAACCCGACGAACTCAGCCCCTCCGACGAAGCGTGCCACCCCCTTGGCCTCCGCAGCACCGCCCAGTCTGCCCCCTACCTCGTCGAACCCTCTCTTCTGTTCTCCCTCTGCCGTTCTCTCTTTCCCTCCGATTTAAACCCCTCACGCCCGAATCTGAGCGCCACCACAACCCATCCAACCGCTTCAGTCTCCGATCGACACCCTAAAAATATTGTGAGTATTTTGTTTTTATTTTATTTATTTTTCTCGATATAAAAGTTAGATTTTTGATTAGTTAAAATTTAGATTTTTAATTAGTCAAAGTCGAGATTTTCATTTATAAAAAGCTTGGATTTTTATTTGAATTAAAGCCATGATTTCGATTTGAATAAAAATATAATTTTTATATAAGAAAGATCATATTTTTATATATGACACATTAAATTAAAAATGTGATTTTTACTTATATGATAAAAATAGAAAAGATATGATTTTTTTAAAATAGAAAAGATATGATTTTTAAAATAGAAAAGATATGATTTTTAAAATAGGAAAGATATGATTTTTAAAATAGAAAAGATTAGATTTTTGAAATGGAAAAGGCGAAATCTTTATATTTGAAAATGCGAAATCTTTATATATAGTAGTGGTGTTAAAAATGGGATTTTTATATATTGAATAACATAGTAAAAATTCGATTTTTAAATATATGAAGCGATTATAAAAATATGAATTTTAAATTGAAAGTGAACAAATAAAAATGTGATTTTTATTTTAAAAACATCAGTATATAAAAATGTGATTTTTATATATGTAGTGAATACGGGCAGTGAAAATTGACAAGAGGCAAGAACGACAAAGATTTTCTACTAAGAAGAGTCGTGGCGTTGGATTAGCAATTCTGTGAGAACTTCTTACCTTTTAATTTTAATTTTCTAGTTATAAATATATACTAGGATGCAGACGGTGTTTAGTAGCACCCGACACCCGTCGTCCACAGACCATGGACGGCTTGTATGCTTGTTTGATTTTGATGTGTAGTTGATTGTGTGATGTGATGTGAAATGAAATAAAATATTTATATAGTTGAAATAAAATATTTTATAGTGGAAAATATTTTAAAGTTAAAAATAGATTTTTTAACGTGTATATGAAATAAAATAAAAATAAACAAATCGAACGATTTGTTTGTAAACACACATTTGACTGATATTGATTGGGATGATAAATTTTACACATCGCCCAACTGCACAAATAAAATCTGTGTTTGATTGTTTGAAACCCCACACGGGTATTGGGATGATATTTGACGTGCACTAATCCCGATTGTTTTGTTGTATGTCGATCGATTGATTGACAGACTGTTATAAGCGTTGAATATTTATATTTGATGCTTATACAGTGTAGAATGCACTTTGGATGATGGTTGATTATTCATCGTTGTTATTGTATACATGTGTTGTAGAAAATCCATATAATTAGCATTATATGGTAATTGATTGGGCCTCATTCCAGTTTTGAAATAGAAATATTTGAAATAAAATATTTGAATAGAAATATTAGAAATAGAAATATTTGAATAGAAATATTTGAAAAAGAAATATTTGAAGTAGAATATTTGAAAATCGAAATATATGAAGCCGCGTTGATAGATTGACGCCATTTTGACGTGAACGATATTTATATCGATTTTATTCATTCTTCAATGAATATTGAATAGATTTGAAATTCGAACTAGATTGAGATGAATGGAAATTCGAATTATATTTAAAGTGAATTGAAATTCGAATTAAACTGAATTGATTCGAAATTCGAAATACACTGAAATGGTTTGAAATTCAAATAGAATTGAAATAGAAATGAAATCGTTTTGAAATGAATTCGAATAGAATTGAAATCGTTTTGAAATGAATTCGAATAAAATTGAAATAGAATTGAAATCGTTTTGAAATGAATTCGAATAGAATTGAAATCGTTTTGAAATGAATTCGAATAGAATTGAAATCGTTTTGAAATGAATTCGAATAAAATTGAAATAGAATTGAAATCTTTTTGAAATGAATTCGAATAGAATTGAAATAGAATTGAAATCGTTTTGAAATATAATTGAAATCGTTCTGAAATGAATTCGAATAGAATTGAAATAGAATTGAAATCGTTTTAAAATGAATTCGAATAGAAATTGAATAGAAATGAATTTGAATTGAAATTGAATTAACTTGAAATTCAAATTGAATTGAAAACGAATGGAAATTGAATTAAAAATCGTTTTTAAAAGAAAATCGACGAATTATATATTATATATATAATATAATGGCCTGAATAGAACGCGCCGCGCCGCGGCAGTTCGCGAATTTCGACCATTGACTTCGAACGAATATTACGGGAGATCCAACCGTCGGATTCTCCTAAAACCAGAACCGTTGGGTTCGTATCGAAAAGAGCTTTCTAACGAATATTAGAAATTTGAAATCTAACGGTTGGATTTGGAATTATGTCCAAATCAAATTTGGAAAAGGTCGCTGTAAGTGCAGTTCGATGGCCGTTGATGGAAATCGACTGTACGGGCCTTGATAAAATTATTAAAAATTGTAATAATTTGTGTAAAATCATAAGAAATGATTTAGAAAGAATTGGGATGAAAAACTCCATATCTGAAAAGATAAAAATAGATTTTTATTGAAATGACCTAGTTTTGAACTAGAATTATAATTCTATTTATTTTTAAATAAATAAATTGAATTTGAAATGGTTTTGAAAATAACCTGGATTTCCAATGATTGCATTGGAATGGATTTGAATCGAAATTGTCTTCGGAATATTTCGATGTTGGATTTCGTGATTATACAGATGTTGTTATAGAAATTTGAAAGATATAGATATATATATCGTTATTTCAAATACGATATCTGTTGGTCGTAGAATTTGATATTGAATATAAGCCGATATATTTTCTATTCAGAGCCTTGTATTTAATATCAAATGTGATTTGGGTTTGTCGTGAATGGTGTCTTGACTAACACTGTTCTTGAACCCAGTTGAGAAAAGATTAAATCTTTTTAATTAGATTTAATGAAGTGTACCAATTAAATAATATTTAATTGGAATCGAATTAGTATTAATTTTTGGGTTTATCGTGGACAGTGTTTTAAATAACACTCGTTCTTTAACCCGATAATTAATGGAATGTGATTTTGGGTTTATCGTGAACCGTGTTTTAAATGACACGGATTCTTTAACCCAGTCAAAGATTAAAACTAAGTGGAGTTTTAATGAATCTTTAATTAGATTGAAATGATCGAGGATGGAGTATCACCAGTTTTGCTCTAGGCGTTAGTTAAATCTTTAATTAGATTTGAACGTAAAATGGTAATTGAATTTACCGATAACACCGTGGTGTTAGATATGAAGTATCACCAGTTTTAATTCATGGGATGAATAGGTTCGGATTGGGAAATTAAAACAAATGATTACTTCGGTAAGGTTCGTTAATCCCGACTAGTTGAATCGAAATTCAAAAGGATAGATTAAAGAATAAATATAAAGAATTTATCTTTGATAAAATTAATGGGAACCTTTCCCTATGAATGTGAAATTAGAAACTAACTGTCGGTTAGCCAAGCAGAATGGTTTTCTGGATATTGATCTGATGTTGGTTTCGGCCTTCGGGGTTAATATTTGGGGAATTATTCTCTGGTTAATTTACGGTTAGTGACTGATGAATTGGAATGAGGCGTATGTTGTGTTTGTGTAACACTTTTATAATATATACGCGAGTTATTCAGAAAGACCGGGTTTATCCCATTCTGAATAACTGATTCGACGTGGTGTCGAAGATGAAGACGGTGGTTGAAGACCAGAGGTCTTCACGTCGTTTGGATAATTACTGATGATCTTGATTGGGCTGTACAACCAAGAAGATGGAAACCGTTGGTGATCGTCCAGACGTACTTGGAGATCGATGGAGATGCGGGGTACTAGGTGCCTCCGGTTTCGTTCAGACCCAGAACGAACTTGTAAATAGACTGTGTGTCTGACATTGGATTTCATTCTGTGTGACTGATATCGGTTGCATAGAGTGGTTTGCCTGTGTGGCATGCCTAAGTGGCAATTGGTCGAGGCTTCTGTTGAAAAGCAAAGTCTTGTGGTGATGATCAAAGCACAGCCTGTGTGGCACAGCTTTGTGTAACGTGAATTCGCGAGCCTCGCACCCCGGTTGTGAACCAAAAACGGGAGAGGACCTCAGGGAGGGCATGCGTTTCTTTCTAGCTAGGCTGGTGTTAGTGACCTACCAGCCCTGACATTTATATACTTTTCACCTATGTGGTTGTTGCTGTTGCGAGGCGCCTCGGTTAGTTCGGACGATCCGGGTCCGATGGAGCCATTCGTTGGCTCATTTATGCCCCAAAGGGCGGGGAAACGTAGTGTTCAGGCATAATAATCCACATCGGTGGACCGGCCCTGACGATCTAAAGGCTTGCCTGCGCGCTTGCCTGTGGCTCGGGCTAGAGAGTCACGAATTCGGTGAGGACGATCCCTAGCCTCGGTTCATAGATGGAAATCCAACTTCCAAATACGTGACATTTGCGGTTTTATTTGTAGAGCCTAGTATGGCGACATGATATATGGTACCCATGCCGCCTATGATTGATACTTATAATTTGAAGTTGTTTCATACACTATGCACTTATAATAGTATCAAATGATTTGTTTTAAAACGTATCAAGCATTCTTTGGCTGTTATAAGGGAAAACCCTATCCCCCGGCTTGCGTTGCATTGTGTGATAGGACCTGGGTCTTATAACAGCTTCATTTTTCTTTATTTAGCATTGCGTTGTTTGTTTTATGCACTGGTATTTTTGGGAGGAAACCCGTTCCGTGTTATACGGCGTGGTCCCTTGATTTACCTAACTTTGAAATAAAGATTTATAACTGTTTTAGTTCTCACACCAGTCACATGACTGACCTGGAGTTTATTGTTTTAAACTAAACTCTGGGTGCCCTTATTTTGACACGGGCAGCTAGTAGTTTTGGTTTTGCAGATTTATATTCACAGGATCCTGGATTACAGCTGGAACGATATCCGGAAAGCTTTTATATCCGTATATCTCTTCTAGTTGTGTATTGTATTATTTTCCGCTGCGATGTATTTAAATGTAATTTAAATCTCTGATATTTCTGTGTAATGTATATTCATTTATACTCTGTATATTCTTGTAATCTGATGCATTGTTGTAATATACAATGAAATGTTCTTCCGTCTGCGTTCTATTTTTTCGTGTTCTCAAAAACAATCAGGCGTTTCGAACGGTCTGGGTCGGTTTAGCGAATGGTTCGGTCCGAGCGAAATTCCTTTTCGTCACATTAGAGATGCGCTATTTTGACGCGAACGATATTTATACCGATTATATTCGTTTTTACAATTTGAATTGAATCGAATAGAAAATGAATTTGATTTCAATTGAATATAAAACGAATTTGAATTGAATCGAATAGAAAATGAATTTGATTTCAATTGAATATAAAACGAATTTGATTTGAATCGAATAGAAAATGAATTTGATTTCAATCGAATAGAAAATGAATTTGATTTGAATTGAATACAAAACGAATTTGATTTGAATTGAATAGAAAACGAATATGAATTCGAATTGAATTGAAAACGAAATGAATTCGAATTGAATAGAAAACGAATTCGAATTGAATTGAAAAGAAAATGAATTCGAATCGAATTAAAAATCGATTTGAATTGAAATCAAATAGAAATGAAAATAAAAAGGATTTATAATAGAAAATTCAATTTTGATTTGAATATGAAATAAAGGTTGAAATTGTTTTTGAAACAAATTTGAAACTATTTATAAAATTCGTTTTAAATAGTAATCGATGAAATATATATTATATATATAATATATACAATATAATGGCCTGAATAGAACGCGCCGCGCCGCGGCAGTTCGCGAATTTCGACCATTAACTTCGAACGGATATTACGGGAGATCCGACCGTCGGATTCTCCTAAAACCGGAACCGTTGGGTTCGTATCGGAAAGAGATTTCTAACGAATATTAGAAATTCAAAATCTAACGGTTGGATTTGGAGATACATCCAAATCAAATTTGGAAAAGGTCGCTGTAAGTGCAGTTCGATGGCCGTTGATGGAAATCGACTGTACGGGCCTTGATAAAATTATTAAAAATAGTAATAATTTGTGTAGAATCATAAGAAATGATTTGGAAAAAATTGGGATGAAAAACTCCATATTTGAAAAGATAAAAATAGATTTTTATCGAAATGAACTAGTTTTGAACTAAAATTAAATCCGTTTATTTTTAAATAAATAAATTGGATTTGAAACGAGTTTTAATCGAATTGATTTGTGGGTTTATTGTGAACAGTGTTTTAAATAACACTAGTTCTTTAACTCGATAATAAATAGAATGTGCTTTGGATTTATCGTGAACTGTGTTTTAAATGACATTAGTTCTTTAACCCTGTAAAAGGAGTTTTAATGAATCTGCCATTAGATTGTAATGTTAATAGATAATCTAAATTATCAAACTTAGAAATTGAGCGAGAATGGAGTATCACCAGTTTTGATCCAAAGCGATAGTTAAATCTTTAATTAGATTTGAACGTGAAATGGTAATAAATTTTACCGATAACACCATGGTGTTAGATATGGAGTATTACCAGTTTTGCTTCATGGGATGAATAGATTGAGATTGGGAAATAAAATAAATAATTACTTCGATGTGGTTCGCTAATCTCGACTAGTTTGGAAAACCATAAATTGGTTCGAAATGACATCCAAAGGAAGATTAAAGGATAAATTTTAAAGAATTTATCTTGGGTAAAATTAATGGGAACCTTTCCCTACGAATGTTATTTTGTGAATAAAAGAATATTCTGAATTGGAATGAGGCGTATGTTGAGTTTGTGTAACATTTGTTTTTAATATACGCGGGTTGTTCGGAAAGTCCGGGTTTATACCCATTCTGAATAACCGATTCGACGAATTGTCGAAGATGAAGACGGTGGTCGAAGACCGGAAGTCTTCACATCGTTTGGATAATTACTGACGATCCTGATTGGGCTGTACACCCAAGAGGATGGAAATAGTTGATGGTCGTCCAGACGTACTTGGAGATCGATGGATATGCGAGGAAAGTGCCTCCGGTTTCGTTCAGACCCAGAACGAACTTGTAAATGGATTGTGTGTCTGACATTGGATTTTATTCTGTGTTGATTGATTTCTGTTAAATATACATCTGTTTGGCGGCGGAGAATTTATTCTTTTGCTTAACGCCCTTCTCTGAGACGTACGAGCTCAGAGGTTGTATATCGATGGACATCAGTCGCATGGCATGAATTGCCTGTGTGGCACACTAAGATGCAATGATCAAGGCTTCTGTTGAAAAGCAAAGTCTTGTGGTTGACGATCAAAGCACGGCCTACGTGGCAGCTTTGTGTATAGCGTGAATTCGCGAGCCTCACACCTCGGTATGAGTTAAAAACGGGATACAGACCGCTGGGAGAGCACGACGTTTCTTTCTAGCTTTGGTGGTGTCAGTGACTTACCAGCCCTGACATTTATATACTTTTCACCTTTGTGGATGTTGGAATGAGGCGCCTCGATTATAGGTCTGTAAGGACCAGGAAACGTGTGTTCAGGCATAACCAGTCCTCTAACGTATGTGAGGACCGACCCAGCCGATTCCAGGATTGCCCAGAGTGTATAGTCCTGAGACATTTTCTAGAGTGTCTCGAACGCGGAGAGGAGCTTGCCCCTTGCCTCGACTCATGACGGAATCCAATTTCCAATACGTGATATTGCAGTTTTAATTGTAGAACTAGTATGGCGACATAGTAGATGGTAGCAATGCCGCCTATGATTGAAATTGTTTTGACACTATACACCTATAATAGTATCAAATAATGTGTTTTAAACGTATCAAGCATGCTTTGGCTGTTATAAGGGAAAACCCTATCCTCCGGCTTGCGTTGCATTGTGTGATGGGACCTGGGTCTTATAACAGCTTCATTTTTCTTTATTTAGCATTGCGCTGTTTGTTCTCTGCACTGGTATTCTTGGGAGGAAACCCGTTCCGTGTTATACGGCGTGGTCCCTTGATTTACCTAACTTTAAACCAATATTAATAACTGTTTTAGTTCTCACACCAGTCACATGACTGGCCTGGAGTTTATTGTTTTAACCTAAACTCTGGGTGCCCTTATTTTCCGCACGGGCAGCTAGTAGTTTTGGTTTTGCAGATTTATACTCACAGGATCCTGGTTTACAGCTGGAATGATATCCGGAAAGCTCTGTATCCGTATATCACCTTCATTTGTGCTTTGTATTATTTTCCGCTGCTATGTAATTTATTGTAATCTCTGATATTTATCGAATGTAATTTATTCAATTACACTCTGTATATTCTTGTATCTGATGGAATTGTTGTAATATACAATGAAATGTTCTTCCGTCTGCGTTCTGATTTGTCTTGTCCTCACGGTAATTCGTTCTTTCTCATCTCTTCGGAGACCGGGGAAGTTTGGGTCGCTTCATTTGGTATCAGAGCTTTGGTTTACAGAGCTCGAGAACAAGACACATTAGAACCATACGAAAGAATTCATCAGATATTGGATTAGTAATACCCATTAGAATGACTCGTTAGAGATAGGATCAGTAGTATCCTAGAACGAGTGTGAGGAGTATATTTTTCAAATGAAAACAATTTTGTTTTGAAATTTAAATTGTTTTAAACTTATTTGATTATTTATTTATTTTGAATATGGACAATCGAGTATATAAAGATTTTGCATATATGCGTCATGAACGTATATTCGAAGTTTTAATATACTGGATAGATATAGAATTTTACTCTAGTGGCCCGATGATGATTCTGATGGTTGAGTACTCGTCGTCAGAATTTATATTTGAGTGACGAAGGTGTGATATCTATATATTTCCATTAGACTGGTGTGAGAACCAAAACTTATATATATATAGCTAGAATACATTGTTGTGAATTGGCATCAAAAACATGATTTTTTGTATATATATATATATATATCAAATTATGAATTTGAAACGTTAATCCACTAATTGATTGATGTTTGTGTTGTTTGTTTATTTGTTTGATAATTTTGAACCATATATGCCTAATAGAATCAAATATTGAACTGTATTGAAAATTGGTCACATTTGCTTGCATATACTTGTACTTACATTGAACAGGTCAAAGCAAGGAGGCTAGAGCCGAAGAATAAAATTTGTTTGCCCGACAAATAGGTACATGTTTACTTTAATTTACTGTTTTGTTTGGGTGATGATGATTTTATGAGCCGATTGGCTAGCCGCTTGGCATTTTCATTTTCTTTTTGAGATCAGAAGGCCTATATGGCAATTTCGGGATCTTCCCGTGGCTCCCGGTGCAGGGGAGGTTATGGCGAAATTTTTCGAAAATTTAGGGTGCTAGCCAAATTTTTGAAAATTTGAAAATTCTCAGAAACTGAAAAGTTGGAGAATGGAAGCCAGATAGAACGTAGAGTTGATTAATCAAACCACTTTCGACTTTGTTCCTTTTCGGGGACGAAAAGTTTTAAGTGGGGGAGATTGTAATAACCCGGAAAACTGGGCCAGTTAAAAAAATTTTATTTTGGCAATTTTGGCGAAGTTTGAATATTTAAAATGAATTATTTTAAAAAATATCGACGAGAAATTATTTTGAATGGGAATCGAACGTATATATTATATACGTCGTCGTTAGAATATAAATAATTATATATAATTATAAATGGAATTTAAAATGGCGCGGTAGTTCGATAATTCGATTTCAAACTTCAATTGAATGTACCGGATGCAAAACAAACCGGATTTTAGTGAAACCAAAAATAATAGGATCTATTTGACAATATCTTTCCGACGAATCCGAAAAATCAAAATTTCATAGCGGGAATCAAAAGATATGTCCAGTTGAAAATTCTGAATAGTCGTTATGGAATTCAGGCCCTTAAAAATAGACATTTTGCAAACGACCTCGGATTTCGATGAAACCACTTTTGTTGGATCCGCGATGTCAAATTATCTCTAGATCCCAAATTTCATAATTTTTCGAATCAATATGTGAGCGTGGCAAAGGAAAACGCGTTTGACCAATTTCAGTTGATTTTAATCGACTGGAAAATGGCCATTTTTCAAACGATCTCAGAATTCGACGAAATTAGTTTTGTTAGGACCGTACCGTCAATACGAAGCTAGAAAATATTTTTCAGGAATTTTTCGAGTTACTATGTGACCCCGGAAATTGAAATGCATGTTCAAATTCAATATATAGAGTTATATGTTGATTTTGACGAAAACTGATCGAAACGATCGAATCAGCCTACGATACATATCCCATTTTGTTCGGAATGGGGGTAATTAGCTATGGGCAACAGGCGGTGGGCCTCGTTTCGAGTTCAAAAATAAAAGTTGCTTTTTGAAATAAAATAAAAAAAATTAATTAAATTAAATTTATATACAGCCCCCCCAACCTTCTTTCTCTTTCCCCGACTTTCTTTCTGAAATAAAATAAAATTAAAAAAAAACTTGCTAAACCCTAGAAGGGCGCCGCCCTCTGCCTGACCACCATCGCCGGAGGCGGCGGACCCCTCCTCCCTCAAGCGGCGCACCCGCTCTGTTCTCCCTCCCCTCCCTTTCCTCTGGCACAAGCTCTGACGCCCGAACCCCCACATCGAAGGAGCCCACCGCCTGATGCCAAGCCCTGTCGCGCCACGCCACCATCGCCTCCACCCTCGCCACCTCCTCCTCGACACTCCCCTCCGCCTCTCGATCCTCCTCCCCACTTCTATTCCGGACCGCAAACACCCCATCACCAACCCGACGCGACGAAACCCTTCTTCCCCTTCTGCGCCTTCTTCTCTTCCCTCTTTCGATTTGAACAACCCCTAAGGCTGGAAAAAAAAAGACTGTAAGTTTTTACTTTCTTTAATTTATTTTATTTATTAAGGGTAATCATTTTTATCTCTATTTACGTGAGCGAACAATAAAAATGAGGTTTTTATCGCTTCGAAGAATAAACTACAAAGCTCGCATTTTTATTTTTGAAAATTATATTTTTATACATACATGAAGAGATTTTTAAAATAGAAAAGATGAGATTTTTAAAATAGAAAAGATGAGATTTTTAAAATAGAAAAGATGAGATTTTTAAAATAGAAAAGATTAGATTTTTAAAATAGAAAAGATTAGATTTTTGAAATTTGAAATGGCGAAATCTTTAAATTTGAAAAGGCGAAATCTTAAAATTTGAAAAGGAGAAATCTTTATATTTGAAAAGGAGAAATCTTTATCTATATAGTAGTATTGTAAAAATATAATTTTTATCTATATAGCAGCGTTAGAAAAATAGAATTTTTATCTATATTATAGCGATGTAAAAATATAATTTTTATCTATATAGGAGCGGTGTGAAAATAGGATTTTTATCCATATAGCGTGATTATAAAAATTTGATTTTTATATATTGAACAACGATGTAAAAATTCGACTTTTATATATTGAACAAC
Organism: Allium sativum; assembly: GCA_030737875.1. Lineage (NCBI taxonomy): Eukaryota > Viridiplantae > Streptophyta > Magnoliopsida > Asparagales > Amaryllidaceae > Allium > Allium sativum. Next base: position 1,049,898,180 of record CM060916.1, on the reverse strand, counting down.
GAAGTAAAAATTCGATTTTTATATATTGAATAGCATAGAAAAAAATCGATTTTTATATATTGAATAGCATAGTAAAAATTCGATTTTTATATATTGAATAGCGAAGTAAAAATTCGATTTTTATATATTGAATAGCAATATAAAAATGTGATTTTTTTTATATGTAGTGGCTACGGGCAACGGAAGTGACGAGAGGCGAGAACAACGATGATTTCTCAAAATGAAGAGTTGTGGAGTTAGGATAGCAATCGGTGAGAATTTCTCACTCTTCAATTTCTTTTTCTAGTTATATATATATATACTAGGTTGCAGACGGTGTTTAGCAGCACCCGACACCCGTCATCCACAGACCATGGATGGCTTGTTTGTTTAATTGTTTTGTTGTGTAGTTGGTTAGATTATTAGAGTTGAATTGAATTGTTTGGTGAAATGAAATTGATTTGATTGATGTGTGAATGGCGTGGGCCTTCACTAGACCGGGGATAAGGCTAGGCCTCGTCCCGTTTCTAGTATCGTGTCATTATGCCGCCGAAATTTTCTAAAATATGTTAGAAAAATAACAATATCATTTTTTTTTGTAAATGAACTGAATAAAAATTCATGTGTTAAAATAAATTATTTTATCGTTAAAAATATAATTTTTAACGTGAATGTGAATAAATAAATATTCATTTACAAACCGGACGGTTTGTTTATGTACACCTATTTGAAGGACACTGATTGGGACAATAAATTTTACACATCGCCCAACTGCACAAATAAAATCTTTGTTTGATCGTTTGAAACCCCACACGGGTATTGGGATAAAATACAGCGTACACTGATCCCAATGATTAGTTGTATGTCGATCGATTGATTGACAGGCTGTTATAAGCGTTAGATATTTATATTTGATGCTTATACAGTGTAGTGCACTTTGGATGATGGTTGATTATTTATCGTTGCTATTATATACATGTGTTGTATGGAATCCATATAATTAACTTTATATGGTAATTGATTGGGCCTCATTCCAATCAGGAAAATAAAGAATATTATAAAATAAAGGTTCATGTGTTGACTGTACTCATCCGTTGAGATTAGTCATGTGTTGAACGAAATATTTTAACAATAAAATTTATATCTTTATCACTATAAAGTAAAGGTTCTTGTGTTGACTATACTCATCCGTTGAGATTAGTCATGTGTTGAACGAAATATTTTAAAAATAAAGTCTACATCTTTATCATATATAAAATTTGAAACTAACTGGAAAATAGATGAGATGAGTGGTCTGCTGGATATTGATCTGATGTTGGTCTCGGCCTTCGGGGTTAATATTCAGGGAATCGTTCTCTTACTAATTTACGGTTGGAGTTTGATTTTAAATCAAACGATAGATACCATAATTTTTATAAAATATATTAAATAACAAAAATAGTCACATATGGATAGTACTCATTCGTTGAGATTAGTCGTGTATTGAAAAAAAAAAAATAGATTCAGGTATTGAATAGAATAAATATTCATTTATTGAATAGAATAACGGAATTATTGAAATATATAAAGCCGTATTAATTAGAGATGCGCTATTTTGACGCGAACGATATTTATACCGATTATATTCGTTTTTACAATTTTAATTGAATCGAATAGAAAATGAATTTGATTTCAATTGAATATAAAACGAATTTGAATTGAATCGAATAGAAAATGAATTTGATTTCAATTGAATATAAAACGAATTTGAATTGAATCGAATAGAAAATGAATTTGATTTCAATTGAATATAAAACGAATTTGAATTGAATCGAATAGAAAATGAATTTGATTTCAATTGAATATAAAACGAATTTGATTTGAATCGAATAGAAAATGAATTTGATTTCAATCGAATAGAAAATGAATTTGATTTGAATTGAATAGAAAACGAATTTGATTTGAATTGAATAGAAAACGAATATGAATTCAAATTGAATTGAAAACGAAATGAATTCGAATTGAATAGAAAACGAATTCGAATTGAATTGAATTGAAAAGAAAATGAATTCGAATCGAATTAAAAATCGATTTGAAATGAAATCAAATAGAAATGAAAATAAAAAGGATTTATAATAGAAAATTCAATTTTGATTTGAATATGAAATAAAGGTTGAAATTGTTTTTGAAACAAATTTGAAACTATTTATAAAATTCGTTTTAAATAGTAATCGACGAAATATATATTATATATATAATATATATAATATAATGGCCTGAATAGAACGCGCCGCGTCGCGGCAGTTCGCGAATTTCGACCATTAACTTCGAACGGACATTACCGGAGATCCGACCGTCGGATTCTCCTAAAACCGGAACCGTTGGGTTCGTATCGGAAAGAGCTTTCTAACGAATATTAGCAATTCAAAATCTAACGGTTGGATTTGAAGATACGTCCAAATCAAATTTGGAAAAGGTCGCTGTAAGTGCAGTTCGATGGCCGTTGATGGAAATCGACTGTACGGGCCTTGATAAAATTATTAAAAATAGTAATAATTTGTGTAAAATCATAAGAAATGATTTGGGAAAAATTGGGACGAAAAACTCCATATTTGAAAAGATAAAAGTAGATTTTTATCGAAATGAACTAGTTTTGAACTAAATTTAAATCCGTTTATTTTTAAATAAATAAATTGGATTTGAAATGAGTTTTAATCGAATTGATTTGTGGGTTTATCGTGAACAGTGTTATAAATAACACTAGTTCTTTAACCCGATAATAAATAGAATGTGTTGATACCGAAAATTGTTATAACAACCAAAATGGTATTTCTAAACACGTTACCTAATCGGAGGCGAGATGCTTAGAGAGCACGTCACCTTTTCAGAGGCGGGGCGTTAGAAAACCTTTAGAGTTATGTGAGGCCATATCTAACATTCAAAAGCATCAAAATACCAAAATAAAGAAAGAAGACAAGAATTTTATAGTGGTTCGACTCTTATTCGAGTCTACGTCCACTTTGAAGATTGGATTTCATTAATCACCAAAAGATTACAACATTTGCTCCACTATACATTCATACAAGCTCCTTTGACATGCATTTATCCTCACAACCGATTGAAAGAATGGATGAAAGCTTGAAGTATTTAATGCCAATCCCTCCATAGATGCCATGGATGAAAGCTCCTTAGATCTTTGGATGATTGATCAAGAAGAAATGAAGAAGTGCGTGAAATGCTTATGCTTGTTCCTCCATGCCAACTATGCTCCTCATGCTCCAACGTTCCCTAGACTTATGATTGATGATAGAGAAGAGATGTAAGAATGCTTGGAGAAATCCCGAAAGCAATTTGGCAGCACCTCCTCGTAGTTCCAGAAAGTCCCCTCCAAATGATGGAGGTAGCGTCCTATTTATAAGCGGAGAAATGGCTGAAATCTTGTATTCAGGGGTCTGGTCGGTATTTTCGGTATTTACGGAAATGCCACTGCCAGTTGTCACCAGTTGTTTCCACCTGTCACGCCATCACAGGTCGTCTCTAGCGCTTTGACCGACCATGAGCTTCCGCCAGAAGAAAGGACGACCAGGAGGCTAAAATGCGGAGCGGACCGACCAAAGAATACCCTCCAGAAATGTGCGACCAGGATTGAAAACACATCGGAATTGGTTCCCTCAAACATGGGGTCAGTCTCCAGAGAAGGTCGACCAGCTGCCCTTTGTATTTGGAGCGATTAGAGACTAGCGGACGACCAAGTTTGGAAGGACCAGCTTTCTTTAGCTTTTGGAACGATCGGGTCAGCGCATAAAAGAGAGCGACCAGGAGTCTCTATCCTCAGGAACAATCAGAATCCTTAGGACGATCAAGGTTCTTCTACTCTTTGGAGCGACCAGATTACTTTGGCTTCTGGAGCGACCAGCTTTTGGACGACCAGGAATCTTGCGCTATGACCGCTCCATTTTAATAACGGCAGGACCGATCCCTTCTTCAAAACGATTAAAACCGACCCATATTCACTTGGATCGATCAGATGGATAACATTTTGCCCCTCGAAGTTTCATAGTTTTTATAAAATCTGTGGGCTTCGAAATATTAGTGGATCGATCTGCTTCAATTAAGGGTCGGTCTTGGGCGCAGTTCTCATGGGTCGGTTCTGGAATTAGCTTGGGGGGTCGGTCTTTTCTCCAGTTTTGGAACGCACGAAAAAGCCAAATTCTGGAAGACGAAGAGACAATTTCTAAAAATCCGGAGAGACCAAATTTAACCTATATAATTAATTCATCCCGTCATTTCCTTCTCCATTTCTTCTTGGTCAAAATCTTCATCAATGGTGGCTTTCCAATCTTTAAAAAACAAATTGCTCGATCTTTAGCTTACTTCCTTGCCGATTCAAGCTGCTGCTTTACCAACCCGAACTATTCTTCCAAATCCTAGGTACGTTGTTTGCATTCCAACGTTGATTTTGAGTTTGGAGTAGAACGAGTTTGAGGAAGAAGTCACAATAATTCTTTGTAAACCTTCGTAGTTGACATCATTAATCATTTGAGTGCGGTTTTAACCGAGTCATTCTAATGGAATAGGGGAGTGATGATTTCAAAATGAGCAATTTCTATATCATTTTCGCAGCGATCACGACTTGTTTGTGCAAATGCTTGATTGACTGATGTGTATGAAATCTTTTTGTGATGCATGCTTTGATTTTCCTTCTAGAATCATCTCTTTGTATCATTATTTTTGATGTTTTTACTGTGCATTTGCAATGAAAATTCAAGTTTCCCTTCCTTTGCGCGACCAGACTGGTCTTTTTTAGAACAGTGGTATGGTCGGTCTTTAGATGAGCCGATCCTCCTTCGACCGACCAGAACAGGCTATTTTTAGTTTTACCCGATATGAACGATCCAGATGGATTTAAATCTTGACCGACCAGGGTATGATTGTCTTCAGACTAATCGTAGAGCGACCAGCCTTGGGATGTTTTTATCGACCCAATCGAGGCTAGTTTTGCAAGATAAGGTTTTAACTGGCTTGGAACGACCAGGTACTCTTTCAGTCTTGAGCGACCGGGTCTCGACTGGCTTGAAGCGACCAGGTGCTCTATCAGCTTAGAGCGACCGGAACTTGACTGGCTTGGAGCGATCAGACGCTTTGCCTGTTTTGAGCGACCGGGGCTTGGCTGTTTTTAGAGCGACCAGGCGCTTTTCCAGTTTTGAGCGACCAGGTCTTAACCAGTTTTTGACTTTTAAAGCGATCAGCCTTAGATAATTTTCAGGCCGACCATTCTTGTTTGACTGATCATGACCGATCAGTTTAGCTCACAACACTGCTTGAACTTGATTGTTGACCAAAAAATTTGTGAAATTTCTGTACAGGATGACAGGTAAGCATGGTATGCCAGAAAACCCCCAACAGGAGGATAGTGATTCTAAAAGACAGCGCAGAGCTGGTAAATCTCCCGTGCCTGAAGCTTGTTCTGCAACTAGTGATTCTGCTGTGAGAATCCCTTCTCTAAATGAACTTCGAGTTATCATAAATAGACCCCAATATTGTGTCTTGCCATGTCACCCTGAGCTTGCTGATCGGTTCAAAGGATACTGCCTGGATGGGGTGTTTATTAATCCTGATATACACCCGTCCGATTATAGAGTGCTTGCTGATGACGTGAACTCTATTCAGCTTGATGGGTTGACTCAGCTTGACAAAGTGAAAGATTGGCTTGAAAGACATTTTGACATGCTTAGCAATTACTTGGCTAAAGACTTGACAGGATGGCATGACCTTGTCAACAATCTTTCGGGGCTGAATCGTGAGCATCTCAAGCGTATAGCTCTTTTGGAGGAAGATAAGGCCCTCCTCATTCGAGCTCTCAAGTCTAGGGATAAGACGATTGTCGAACTTTTGGGCCAGGAAAGCGAGGTCCTTCCCCCTTCCCCTTGTGATGGGGAGAAATCTCTTGGTAAGAATGCTTGACTTGGGGGTTTCAGATCCGGTGTTTGTAGATATTGTATGACTGGATGTATTAAGCGAGTGCCAGTCCTCGCTTCATGACCCTTTTTACCACCTACTTTTGGTTGTGTATGCGACACTGGTAGTTTTATTTTGGTATGTGTATGTGACGATGTTCTGTGTTTTGGTGCTTTTAACCCTGTTATTACTTTCTTCTGCGCATTCTGATTTGTACATTATGCTTGCATAACACACTTTACACATTTTGCTTATTTAAGAATTTCCCACTTATAAACGATTGAGATGATCCTTTGGTATGTGAGAAATCAAAGAGCTGCTTTTGCTATATGCCCCCGCACTAATGGGTTATTTCAACTTTAATATATTGAAAATAGGTTTGAGATTTGGATGTTTTTGAGCTGTGATCAGAATTTAGAAAGCGTCTGTCATTGCATTGTGACATTTGGAGCTTTTTCATTCTTCATACGACCTTCGCATGTGGCATCATAATCTCTCCTCCTTTGTATCTGAAGGTATTAGATATCTGAGAGGTGAGGAAGTGCTTCTTGAAGGTGTCTTAAGTTAAAGACTCAGTAATATCGTAGTCAAGTTTTATCTGACTTTGATTTACTGACTGAGCACCCCTAGAGAACACTTAGTTTATTATTCGACTGAGAATCCTCGGAGAGGGTTTGGGTTAAGAAACTCGGTTATAACGCCATCAGATTTTGTCTGACTTTGGGTTATTTGACCGAGCACCCCTGGAGAAGACTCAGTTTATTATTCGACTGAGAATCCTCGGAGAGGGTTTGGGTTAAGAAACTCGGTTATAACGCGATCAGATTTTGTCTGACTTTGGGTTATTTGACCGAGCACCCCTGGAGAAGACTCAGATTATTATTCGACTGAGAATCCTCGGAGAGGGTTTGGGTTAAGAACTCGGTTATAACGCGATCATATTTTGTCTGACTTTGGGTTATTTGACCGAGCACCCCTGGAGAAGACTCAGTTTATTATTTGACTGAGAATCCTCGGAGAGGGTTTGGGTTAAGAAACTCGGTTATAACGCGATCAGATTTTGTCTGACTTTGGGTTATTTGACCGAGCACCCCTGGAGAAGACTCAGTTTATTATTCGACTGAGAATCCTCGGAGAGGGTTTGGGTTAAGAAACTCGGTTATAACGCGATCAGATTTTGTCTGACTTTGGGTTATTTGACCGAGCACCCCTGGAGAAGACTCAGTTTATTATTCGACTGAGAATCCTCGGAGAGGGTTTGGGTTAAGAAACTCGGTTATAACGCGATCAGATTTTGTCTGACTTTGGGTTATTTGACCGAGCACCCCTGGAGAAGACTCAGTTTATTATTCGACTGAGAATCCTCGGAGAGGGTTTGGGTTAAGAAACTCGGTTATAACGCGATCAGATTTTGTCTGACTTTGGGTTATTTGACCGAGCACCCCTGGAGAAGACTCAGTTTATTATTTGACTGAGAATCCTCGGAGAGGGTTTGGGTTAAGAAACTCGGTTATAACGCGATCAAATTTTGTCTGACTTTGGGTTATTTGACCGAGCACCCCTGGAGAAGACTCAGTTTATTATTCGACTGAGAATCCTCGGAGAGGGTTTGGGTTAAGAAACTCGGTTATAACGCGATCAGATTTTGTCTGACTTTGGGTTATTTGACCGAGCAGCCCTAGAGAAGACTCAGTTTATTATGCGACTGAGAATCCTCGGAGAGGGTTTGGGTTAAGATTGCGCCTGATTTTGGACCATATTTCTTCAGTAAAGCTATGGCGAGTTTTATGTCGGAAAACAGGATGACGAAGGTATCGTGTCCTGTAACCATAGTTGTGCATCTTTTGGATGTGAATGTAAAGCTTTGACAGAATCAGAAGTGCTGCTGGATTTACATTCATGTAATTTCATACAAAGTATTTACCATACTCATAGAAAAATACAAAAGAATATGAGTTAGAAAATCATTTAAAATAGCGACGAAGGTGATCACTGTTCCAGGCCCTTGGGAGTTCTATCCCATCTGTAGTTTTGAGCTTAAAGGTACCGTCGAGGAGCTTTTGGTCAATGACAAATGGACCTTCCCAATTGGGGCCAAAGACTCCTATTGCGGTCATGATTTTCTTTAACACCAGGTCTCCCATTTCGAATGTTCTATGCCTGACCTTTTGATTGAAGTGTCGAGCAATTCTTCTCTGATGGGCGACCATTCTAAGTTCTGATTCAGTCCTTTTCTCCTCGAGTAAATCAAGAGCCTCAAGTTGCAGCTTTTCATTCTCTTCTTGGTTAAAATGAATTCTGCGGTGAGTTGGAACCTCTAACTCCACAGGTATCATTACTTCCGAACCATATGCCAAAGAGAAAGGAGTATGCCCAGTTGCAGTTTTATGTGTCGTACGATAAGCCCATAGGGCAAGTGGCAATTCTTCAATCCAGTTGCCTTTAGCTTTCTCGAGACGCTTTTTAATGGTGGACTTCAGGATTTTGTTCACTGCCTCAACTTGCCCGTTGGCCTGCGGGTGGGCAACTGCTGCAAAACTTTTCTGAATATGATATTTGTTGTAGAAATCCTTGAATTCATCACTTTCAAATTGCGTGCCATTGTCGGTGATAATTTTCTGTGGAACCCCAAACCTGCATATGATATTTTTCAACACAAAGTTGATTACCTTCTTCGATGTGATAGTTGCCATTGGTTCAGCTTCAGCCCATTTGGTAAAGTAATCCACGGCCACTATAGCATATTTGAAGCTCGATTTAGCGGTAGGTAGTGCTCCAATCAAGTCTATGCCCCAGACGGCAAATGGCCAAGGACTCAACATCTGTGTCAACTCAGTTGACGGAGCTCTTGGAATTTTTGCAAATTTCTAGCACCGGTCGCATTTCTTAGTGAATGTCATTGAGTCGAAGTTTACATCGGGCCAAAAATAACCATATCGAAGGACCTTTTTGGCAAGAGTCTGTCCACCAACATGACCTCCGCAATCTCCTTCATGTAGCTCCGCAAAAATCGCTTTAGATTCCTCCTTTGTTACACACCGTAGTAATGGCATTGAATATCCCCTCCTGTATAAATGACCATCTTGGACAAGATATAGGCGAGACTTTCGGAGCAGTTTTCTGCGATCCTTTGGTTTCTCAGGAAGCGTTCCGTGAAGTATATAGTTTTTTATAGGGGTCTTCCACGAGTCGGGCTCGTTGGTTGTTTCCACAACCCAGTCTATATCGGATTCCTCAATGCTGGAACTAGATAATACTTCCATAGGAACTAGATCGAAGATTTGAGGATCTCCGGTGCTAGCTAGCTTTGATAAGGAATCTGCCTTCCAATTTTCTCTGCGAGGAATATGAGAGATAGAATAATATTCCAAGTTGTCGAGAAGTTCTTTGGCTTTAAGCAGATATGTCGGAAGCCTTCCCATCTTAGTCTGGAATTCACCTTTGATTTGGGAAACCATTAGCTGTGAATCGCTGAATATTAGTAGACTTTTCAAGCTTAATTCTTTTGCATCCCGCAATCCTCCGAGTAACGCTTCATACTCGGCCTCGTTGTTGGTGATGGGGAATTCGAATCGCAGAGCACAGCATACATGTCGTCCTTCTGGGGTTTCGAATACTATCCCTGCCCCAGCACAATATTCATTCTTAGCGCCATCAATAAAAAGTTTCCACCTAACGGCCAATTCGTTAGTTTCCTCCATTTCCTCTCCCATGTCAGTGAATTCAGCAATAAAGTCGGCCAGAGCTTGCCCATTTATTGCTTTTCTGGGGTAGTAAGTGATATCATATTGGCTGAGTTCAATATTCCATTTCAGGAGTCTCCCTGAAGTTTCTGGACGGAACAACACCTGTTTCAAGGGTTGATCGGTAAGGACTTTAATAGAGTGGGATTGGAAATAGGGTCTGATCTTTTGTGATGCGATGAGCAAGGCATACGCAAGCTTTTCTATCCTTGGATAATTCATCTCTGCCCCAGTAAACCTTTTGCTAATGTAGTATACTGGCCACTGCACTTTGTCTTCCTCCCTAACGAGTGCTGCGCTCAACGCATGGGATGACACTGCAAGGTATAAGAGCAAGCTTTCTCCATCCCTAGGCTTTGATAGCATCGGAGGGGATTCCATGTGCTTTATGAGATCTTCAAATGCTTGCTGGCATTCAGGAATCAACTGGAAGCTTTTCTTTTCCTTTTTTAATGCATCAAATAGGGTAATGCACCTGTCCGTTGCCCTTGAGATAAAGCGGCTCAATGCTGCTACCTTGCCATTTAAGCATTGGAGTTCTTTCTTGGTCCGTGGAGCTTGCATTTCTCGTAAAGCAATCACTTGTGCTGGGTTTGCTTCAATGCCCCGAGCATTTACCATGAAACCAAGAAATTTTCCTGATGCTACGCTGAACGAGCACTTAAGTGGATTGAGCTTCATGCCGTATCTCCTCAGGATTTGGAACATTTCATCAAGATCCTCTATATGATTTTTTGCCTTTTTGTATTTTACCAGCATGTCGTCAACATAGACCTCCATAGTCTTTCCAATTTGAGTTTTGAACATCGCGTTCACCAAGCGTTGGTAGGTGGCACCTGCATTTTTCAAATCAAATGGCATTACCTTATAACAATATAAACCACGATCAGTTATGAAACTGGTGCTATCCTGGTCTGGCTCGTGCATCATAATCTGATTGTATCCATAATATGCATCCATGAAAGACAATAGTTCATGCCCCGCTGTTGTATCAACAAGTTGATCAATTTGAGGTAGGGGGAAACTATCTTTTGGGCAAGCCTTATTCAAGTCAGAATAATCAACACACACTCGCCATTTGCCGTTTGATTTTTTCACAAGGACCGGATTGGACACCCAATTAGGATAGGTGGATTCTCGAATGAAATTATTCGTCAGTAGCCTATCCACTTCATCTTTCAAAGCTTCAGACCTTTCTGGGCCCTGTATCCGTCTTTTCTGCTTCACCGGGCGCACGTTGGGGTCAATAATCAGCTTATGCACTATTACGTCTGGAGGTATCCCGCACATATCTGAGTGACTCCAAGCGAAGACATCCAAATTTGCTTTCAAAAAACTAATCAATTCCTTTTGCAGCATAGGGTCCAATTGGGAGCCTATCTTTATTAGCTTATCTGTATCACTATCATGGATCTCTATGGAAATGGTAGCTTCAGCTGGTGCAACCTTTTCATCCCCTGCACTGATTTTTCGTGGGTCCATATCTTCTTGCATGTCGTTATATGTTCCAGCGCAGGGGATGGTCATTAATTGCTATAAAGGAGCTTCATGGATGCAGAGAGGAGTCTCCGCATCCTTCTGAATTTCGTATTTCCGAGCTTCAATCAGTTCTGCCATATAGCATTCTCTTGATTCCGGAGGATCCCCTTTGATAACTCCCACCCCATTTGCGGTCGGGAACTTTATCATCAAGCACCAAGGAGCAAGAGTTATCCTGAAGTCGGCAAGTGCTGGCCTTCCTAAGAATGCATTGTACCCTGAAGGTGAGTCAATTATAACGAAAGATTGTATCATGGAGACTTGCCTCTCTCCCTCTCCTAGCTCTACAAGGAGATCAATCACACCTATTGGCTGAGTTGGTACGCCAGTGAACCCGTGTATTTTGTCTTTGCTAGCTCGCACATTATCCATGGATAGACCCATTTTAGAGAAAGTACTGTAAAACAGAACGTTCATGGATGCTCCGTTATCAGTCAACACCTTCTTTACTATTGCTGGACCCAAGCCAATGGTGATCACCATTGGGTCAACAGTTGGAACCAACATTCCGTCGGAATCCCGATCCCGAAAGATAACATCTTCGCAGGATGTTTTAGGCATTTTTCGACCAAGAGAATTATTGCAAACCTCAAAACCGTCTCCTTTTAGAATGCTTCTTGGTTCATTAGTATACCTGATCATATCCTCCCAAGTATCCCCTGCAGGATGAGGTCCTCCACTGATTATATTGATAACAGGTCGAGGAATATTCGCAGGTGTTCTTCTATCTTGACTTGGATGGACTTGCTGCCCCTGGGCAGGCTCGGTATCTGATGAACGCTTCACATACTCCTGGAGACGATTTTGCCTTATCAATTCTTCAATCAAGTTTTTCAGGTGTCGACATTCATTAGTGTCGTGTCCCGGTCGATTGTGAAATCGACAGAACCTCCCTGAGTTTGCAGCTTCTTCGGACACCTTCACTGGCTTTGGGCTCGGATAGCCCTCTGCATCCTTCGTTGCCATATATATGTGCTCGATTGTATCATTCAACGGAGTAAAATCCGTTGGCTTGAAGAAACGCCGTTTCTTGGAGTCCTTATCATTTCTAGCATCATTACTGCCTCCTCTCTTTTGACCTTCCCCAAAATTTTCTTGACTATTCTTTTTGGGAGCTTCCTTCCTTTCCGGGACCACCTTAGTTTTGACATTGCCAACGGAATAGATAGGATCATCTTCAAGACACATGTATTCCTCGGCTTTATCATAAAATTTCTCTAGCGTCTCAGGTTTCTTTCTTTTTAGCCACCTTCCGAACTCGGACAGCTTATCAATGCCCCCCTTTAAGGCTATTAGAATTAGCCTTGGCTCTTGGGTCCCTACTTCTGCAGCAGCAGCATTAAAACGATTTAAGAAAGACCTTATCGTTTCACCAGGAGCTTGTTCTAGTTCATTGAGGGACATGATATCTCTGACCTTTGTTGTTTGGAGGCGGAACTGGTCTCGGAAGCATCTTGCCAATGTGGCAAAGTCATCAATAGATCGGGGAGGCAACCTTGTGAACCATAATGACGCAACCCCTTCCAAATACACCGGGAAGTATAAGCACTTAAGTTCATCAGTTGCTTGTGCCCCATCCATGTGTTGATCGTATCGAAACAAGAACACATTGGGGTCGCCTGTCCCGTTATAAGCTTGGATTGAAGGAGGTTTGAATTTGCGTGGGAAAGTTGTCTTTTTAATCCTTTCAGTGAGGGGGGTTTTGGATGGTGCGAATTCCCATTCAGCCTCATTATCGTTTCGAGATTGGCTTTCCTTCATAAGCTGTTGGACCATTTTCTTGAGGCGTTCCTTCTCAGGGAGGCTATCTGCGGGGCGGACACCTTTGTCTTGACCGGAGGCTTGCTTGGGCAAACCATCGCGGTTGCGACTTAGGGGCCCTGGTCTTTCTTGGTTGGAAAGTGCCCCTTTGGCAGAATTGGCCGCTTGATGAGAAGTGATCCCTGCAGTGCGGTTCCGATCAGCTTGCTTCGAAGTCTCATGCTTTCCTTTATCTGGATCGGAGATTTCTTGAAAAGATTTTTCCCGATTTGGACTAGAAGAAGAAGAACCAGCATCCTCTGCACGAATGGGCTTAGAGGCCACCTTTGCCGTAGCGGCCTGAAGAGCAAAGAGAGAATCAAGTTTTGTCAACATGGCTTTGTTAGCTATCTCTAGCTGTTGCGTCAATCCAGCGACAGCCTGATCAAGCTCGCCTCTTGTGACATTCACACCTCCATTAGATGTCTCTCCCACTTCAAATTGGTTAGCCATGGGGGTCTCGTCCCGATTTTCTCCGTTAGAGATTCTAATTCTAGCTTCCTTATTTGCTTTTGGCGGCATTATTTCAGAAAGCAATTTGAACTTTGCAGAAAATCCGTCAGAAGGTCCAAATCACAAGCTGGAGCGAGCTATTTTAAGGCTTAGCTTCAAGATCTCAAGATCTCCGTAGTATACTTGATGCCAGAAAGTAGATCTGGCCCCACGGAGTGCGCCTAATTGTTGATACCGAAAATTGGTATAACAACCAAAATGGTATTTCTAAACACGTTACCTAATCGGAGGCGAGATGCTTAGAGAGCACGTCACCTTTTCAGAGGCGGGGCGTTAGAAAACCTTTAGAGTTATGTGAGGCCATATCTAACATTCAAAAGCATCAAAATACCAAAATAAAGAAAGAAGACAAGAATTTTATAGTGGTTCGACTCTTATTCGAGTCTACGTCCACTTTGAAGATTGGATTTCATTAATCACCAAAAGATTACAACATTTGCTCCATTATACATTCATACAAGCTCCTTTGACATGCATTTATCCTCACAACCGATTGAAAGAATGGATGAAAGCTTGAAGTATTTTATGCCAATCCCTCCATAGATGCCATGGATGAAAGCTCCTTAGATCATTGGATGATTGATCAAGAAGAAATGAAGAAGTGCGTGAAATGCTTATGCTTGTTCCTCCATGCCAACTATGCTCCTCATGCTCCAACGTTCCCTAGACTTATGATTGATGATAGAGAAGAGATGTAAGAATGCTTGGAGAAATCCCGAAAGCAATTTGGCAGCACCTCCTCGTAGTTCCAGAAAGTCCCCTCCAAATGATGGAGGTAGCATCCTATTTATAGGCGGAGAAATGGCTGAAATCTTGTATTCAGGGGTCTGGTCGGTATTTTCGGTATTTACGGAAATGCCACTGCCAGTTGTCACCAGTTGTTTCCAGCTGTCACGCCATCACAGGTCGTCTCTAGCGCTTTGACCGACCAGGAGCTTCCGCCAGAAGAAAGGACGACCAGGAGGCTAAAATGCGGAGCGGACCGACCAAAGAATACCCTCCAGAAATGTGCGACCAGGATTGAGAACACATCGGAATTGGTTCCCTCAAACATGGGGTCGGTCTCCAGAGAAGGACGACCAGCTGCCCTTTGTATTTGGAGCGATCAGAGACTAGCGGACGACCAAGTTTGGAACGACCAGCTTTCTTTAGCTTTTGGAACGATCGGGTCAGCGCATAAAAGAGAGCGACCAGGAGTCTCTATCCACAGGAACAATCAGAATCCTTAGGACGATCAAGGTTCTTCTACTCTTTGGAGCGACCAGATTACTTTGGCTTCTGGAGCGACCAGCTTTAGGACGACCAGGAATCTTGCGCTACGACCGCTCCATTTTAATAACGGCAGGACCGATCCCTTCTTCAAAACGATTAAAACCGACTCATATTCACTTGGATCGATCAGATGGATAACAGAATGTGATTTGGGTTTATCGTGAACTGTGTTTTAAATGACATTAGTTCTTTAACCCTATAAAAGGAGTTTTAATGATCTGCCATTAGATTGTAATGTGAATAGATAATCTAAATTATCAAACTTAGAAATTGAGCGAGAATGGAGTATCACCAGTTTTGCTCCAAAGCGATAGTTAAATCTTTAATTAGATTTGAACGTGAAATGGTAATAAATTTTACCGATAACACCATGGTGTTAGATATGGAGTATTACCAATTTTGCTTCATGGGATGAATAGGTTGGGAATGGGAAATAAAATAAATAATTACTTTGATGTGGTTCGCTAATCTCGACTAATTTGGAAAACCATAAATTGGTTCGAAATGACATCCAAATGAAGATTAAAGGATAAATTTTAAAGAATTTATCTTGGATAAAATTAATGGGAACCTTTCCCTAAGAATGTGATTTTGTGAATAAAAGAATATTCTGAATTGGAATGAGGCGTATGTTGAGTTTGTGTAACATTTGTTTTTAATATACGCGGGTTGTTCGGAAAGTCCAGGTTTATACCCATTCTGAATAACCGATTCGACGATATGTCGATGATGAAGACGGTGGTCGAAGACCGGAAGTCTTCACATCGTTTGGATAATTACCGACGATCCTGATTGGGCTGTACACCCAAGAGGATGGAAATAGTTGGTGGTCGTCTAGACGTACTTGGAGATCGATGGATATGCGAGGAAAGTGCCTCCGGTTTCGTTCAGACCCAGAACGAACTTGTAAATGGATTGTGTGTAAGACATTGGATTTTATTCTGTGTTGATTGATTTCTGTTAAATATACATCTGTTTGGCGGCGGAGAATTTATTCTTTTGCTTAACGCCCTTCTCTGAGACGTACGAGCTCAGAGGTTGTATATCGATGGACATCAGTCGCATGGCATGAATTGTCTGTGTGGCACACTAAGATGCAATGATCAAGGCTTCTGTTGAAAAGCAAAGTCTTGTGGTTGATGATCAAAGCACGACCTACGTGGCAGCTTTGTGTATAGCGTGAATTCGCGAGCCTCACACCTCGGTATGAGTTAAAAACGGGATACGGACCGCTGGGAGAGCACGACGTTTCTTTCTAGCTTTGGTGGTGTCAGTGACTTACCAGCCCTGACATTTATATACTTTTCACCTTTGTGGTTGTTGGAATGAGACGCCTCGATTATAGGTCTGTAAGGACCAGGAAACGTGTGTTCAGGCATAACCAATCCTCTAACGTAAGTGAGGACCGGCCCAGCCGATTCCAGGATTGCCCAGAGTGTGTAGTCCTGAGACATTTGCTAGAGTGTCTCGAACGCGGAGAGGAGCTTGCCCCTTGCCTCGACTCATGACGGAATCCAATTTCCAATACGTGATATTGCGGTTTTAATTGTAGAACTAGTATAGCGACATAGTAGATGGTAGCTATGCCACCTATGATTGATATTTATGATTGAAATTGTTTTGACACTATACACCTATAATAGTATCAAATAATGTGTTTTAAACGTATCAAGCATGCTTTGGCTGTTATAAGGGAAAACCCTATCCTCCGGCTTGCGTTGCATTGTGTGATGGGACCTGGGTCTTATAACAGCTTCATTTTTCTTTATTTAGCATTGCGCTGTTTGTTCTCTGCACTGGTATTCTTGGGAAGAAACCCGTTCCGTGTTATACGGTGTGGTCCCTTGATTTACCTAACTTCAAAACCAATATTAATAACTGTTTTAGTTCTCACACCAGTCACATGACTGACCTGGAGTTTATTGTTTTAACCTAAACTCTGGGTGCCCTTATTTTCCGCACGGGCAACTAGTAGTTTTGGTTTTGCAGATTTATATTCACAGGATCCTGGTTTACAGCTGGAATGATATCCGGAAAGCTCTGTATCCGTATATCACCTTCAGTTGTGCTTTGTATTATTTTCCGCTGCTATGTAATTTATTGTAATCTCTGATATTTATCGAATGTAATTTATACAATTATACTCTGTATATTCTTGTATCTGATGGAATTGTTGTAATATACAATGAAATGTTCTTCCGTCTGCGTTCTGATTTGTCTTGTCCTCATACTAATTCGTTCTTTCTCATCTCTTCGGAGACCGGGGAAGTTCGGGTCGCTTCAAATATCGTCACTACGACGTCACTAAATTTTTCCTATGCCATAGCGACATAAATGATTTGGTAGAATGTAATGTTGCGATGGCGTCAGTAAATATTACCGACACTCTTGTAACACAACTAGAATATCAAAATATTGAAGTCGCAACATTGTCCCTAAAATATAGTGACACGGTTGTGACGTCTTAGCTCTAATAGATAGCATCTGTCGTTATGGGGTCATTAAATTTAGTGACTCCATAGCAACACAAATGATTTGGCAAAATATTGCTTCACAATGGCATTACTAAATGAAACCGATGCTTTTTGTGATCCTTATCAAAACACATCATAAATCAAATGGAAGTTCACAAGGCTTAATTATAACATATCATAAATCAGCAAATGTTCGAACTAACAGTCAGCCACATCGTATACATATATGACTGCAAATTTCACATGAAAATACATCGATATACATACATATGCCTTCACTCATACATCAAAGTGGAATGACTTGTACCATACTATACGTATAATTCAAATAAATCAATCCCAGCCCTAAATGGCTTACGAACGTCAAACTATCAGTCAAACGCAAGCATCAAGAATAGCAACAAAATTTTCGTATTATCATATAAATGTAAATTTATACATATTCGGTACATATCACAAGAAATACAAGAAATACCTTCTGACCACTTGTCACTTTCAACTGTACTCTACATACATATTAAACTTCACCTCAAATAATTCATTGTGAAGCTTCATAGATTATGCATGCCACTTTGCCAGCAGCCCTTCAAAACTGAAACGGTCATCATACACAATAAGAACCTATCAACAAAAATTATATCAACCATTACTCCATAGACATTTAAAACTATTTGCAAATTAATTTTATATGAATTTTTTCCCCTGCATTCGAAAAGTCAGTACACAAAAAATTGGAAGAATTGAAATAATAAGAATAAACATATTACAGCACTATTAAAGGTGAGCACGAAAAGTATTGATGTTGGATTTTATTAACAGTAATGTCTTGCATTTGAACTGCGTATTGTCACACCATGCATTTGAGGTATCTAACAAAATATAGTTTTCATTCCAATGATCTATTTCAGTGCTTACTAGAACAAGTATAAGGAAAGTAGGACATCATACAGTGCAAGGCTCCACCTAAAATTCTTCTGAAAATTATGTAGTTTGATGGAACAGGAATCAAAGTTTAAAGAAATCATTTCTTCTCCTTCTGTTACTTTACTCCCGGCTAAAACTGTACAAGGTAAATATAAATAATTTCATTGACTGTTCATTAAAAAAGTCCCTAGAGAAGCAAGATTACTAAGTGGGTCTTAGTCTCATCATGTCGTAAAATTGGCTTCTGAATATTAGTAATCTAGATTCTAGACCAAGCATTTAGTTGTTGGTGAAATAATGAATACTAGCAATTCTATACCCTTGCTTTGCCAAATCCAATCTTTGTCCCCATAAATATTCCCAGCTTTCCATGCGTACTTCCTCATCACACCTATAAAAAGAGAAAAATAGTGATTAATAACTTAATTCCAACTTCAACATTTTTGGTTTTTAAGAAAAAAAGGTACGCGTCCTTGTTAAAGTCTGCATGCTTTTGCATAAAGCTTATATGTTTTTACATAAAGCTTATTTCGTCAGGATGTACATTTGGTTTATAAGAGAAATATTCAACAATGACCATATGGGTTGTGAAAGAGGGTTGTAAGAAAATAAATGGCCCCGTGTGAATGCATGTTTTCTCAACACACCTATGAATTAGAATATTACTAGCAACCATCACCAAATTCTGTTCATGGACGTACATACTCACTATAAGAAAACATTTTAATTTCCTATGCAAAATTTCCTACGCCATAAGGCGGGGCGTAGGAATGGCGTAAGAAATTGGTAGCCAGAGTTCACGGCGTACGAAAGGCGTCAACCATCTCTTACGTCTTTTCTACGCCAGGAAAATGCGTAGAAATATTCTAATTTCGTACGTGAAATTTCCTAGGTCCTTCATACGCCATAAGGCGGGGCCGTAGGAATGACATAGGAAATTAATAGGAAATTTCCTATGTCTTTCCTGCGCCATAAGGCGTGGGGTAGGAGCAAAGTTCACGACGCGAAATTTTCTATGTCTTTCATACACCATAAGGCATGGCGTCGGTATGGCGTAAGAATCACTTTTCCAACGCCATGAGGCAGGGGTAGGAATAACATAGGAAATTGATAGGCAGAGCTTACGGTATAGGAAATGCGTCAACTATCTCTTATGTCTTAACTAGGCCTATAGAAGGCGTAGAAATCTGTGACGCCATTTTCAATCCATTATAGAAAATATTCTAATTTCTTTCGATAAATTTCCTACACATTTCATTCGCCATAAGGCGTGACGTAGGAATGAGATAGAAAATTAATAGGCAGAACTCGCAGCTTGGAAAACACGTCAACCATCTTTAATGTCTTAACTACGCCTGTAGAAGACATAGAAATCTTCTGCACCATTTCCGCGCCGATGGAAACACTCTAATTTCAGATGCGAAATTTTCTACGCCTTTCCTACGCCATAAGGCATAGCGTAGGATTGGCGTAAGAATTTGATAGGCAGAGTTTACGAAATTTCTTGTGCATTTTCTACGCCATAAGACGTGGCATAGGAAATTTATAGGCAAAATTTGCAGCGTAGAAAAGTTGACAACCATCTCTTATGTCTTAACTACACCGATGAAGGCGTAGAAATCTTCTGCGCTATTTCCACGCCATTATAAAAAACATTCTAATTTCATATGCAAAATTTTCTACGCCTTTCCTACGCCATAAGGCATGACGTAGGATTGGCGTAGGAAATTGATAGACAGAGTTTACGCTGTACGAAAGACATCAATCATCTCTTATGTCTTGCCTACGCATGTATAAGGCGTAAAAATCACTTCTGCCATTTCCATGTCATTGTAGAAAACATTCTAATTTCATTCGCGAAATTTCCTATGCCATAAGGCGTGGCGTAGGAAATTGATAGTCAGAATTCGCGGCGTAGAAATGACGTCAACCATCCCTTATGTCTTAACTACACCGGTCGAAGGCGTAGAAATCTTCTGCACTATTTCCACGCCATTGTAGAGAACATTCTAGTTTTATATGCAAAATTTTCTACGTCTTTCCTATGCCATAAGGCAGGGCATAGGATTGACGTAGGAAATTGATATCAACCATCCCTTATGTCTTGCCTACGCATGTATAAGGCATAAAAATCTGTTACGCCATTTCCATGTCATTGTAGAAAACATTCTATTTTCATTCGTGAAATTTCCTATGCCTTTCCTACGCCATAAGGCGTGACGTAGTAATGGCATAGGAAATTGATAGTCAGAATTCGCGGCGTGGAAAAGACGTCAACCATCTCTTACGTCATAACTACACCGTTCGAAGGCGTAAAAATCTTCTGCACTATTTCCACGTCATTGTAGAAAACATTCTAATTTCATATGCACAATTTTCTATGCCTTTCCTACTCCATAAGGCAGGGCGTAGGATTGGCATAGGAAATTGATTGGTAGAGTTTACGATGTAGGAAAGACATCAACCATCTCTTATGTCTTGCCTATGCATCTATAAGGCGTAGAAATCTCTTACGCCATTTCCATGTCATTGTAGAAAACATTCTAATTTCATTCGCGAAATTCCCTACGCCTTTCTTATGTCATAAGGGGTGGCGTAGGAATGGCGTTGGAAATTGATAGGTAGAATTCGCGGCATAGAAAAGACGTCAACCATCTCTTATGTCTTAAGTACACCTGTCGAGTGCGTCAAATCTTCTATGCTATTTCCACGCTATTGTAGAAAACATTCTAATTTCATATGCAAAATTTTCTATGCCTTTCCTATGCCATAAGGCAGGGCGTAGCATTGACGTTGGAAATTGATGAAATTTCCGATGCCTTTCCTACGCCATAAGGCATGATGTAGGATTAGAGTAGGAAATTGATAGGCAAAGTTCACGGCATAGGAAATTGACTACATTTATTTTTCCTTTTTGAGTTATGAAGGAAATTTATTGTTTTTTTTTCACTTTTTAAAACATAAAGGGCATTTTTGTAATTTTGACATATTTAGCTTTAAAATCATAATTTTCGAATAATTCTTTTTTTACTTTTCATATCGTAATTTTTTGGATTTTATTTTTTTTCACTTTTTTCAACATGAAGGGAATTTTCGTAATTTTGGCCTTTTTAACTTTAAAAATTATTATTTTTGAATAATTCTTTTACCACTTTTAATTTCATAATTTTTTGAATTTTTTCCACTTTTTCCAGTTTGAAGGGTATTTTCATAATCTTTATACATTTAGCATTAGAAATCGTAATTTTCGAATAATTCTTTTTTTACTTTTCATTTAGTAATTTTCTCTGGATTTTTTTAAATTTATTTGTTTTTTTTTCACTTTTTCAAAATGAAGGGTATTTTCGTAATTTTAGCCTTTTTAACTTTAAAAATTTAGCATTATTTTTGTTAGCTAAATCAAATTTAGATACTTAAGTGGATTAAATGGGTAACCCACTTATTAGAGGGTTGGGTTATAAACAAGTTGGCTAATAAATGGGTCAGTCATAACTAAAGCATCTGGGTTGGTCGTGTTCTAAGACCTATGGGTCGGTCGGTTGCTTCATCAATGGGTTAGTCCCACTCATTTTGTCGGTTTCCATCACCTCGGTCAGTCGATCGGTTCCATCATGAGCGGTCGGTCGGTTCCATCATGAGCGGTCGGTCATATCCAATGCATTCAGGTCAGTCGATCACTGCCCCAACGATTGGATCGATCCGACTCACATTAAGTGGATCGGTCATCACTAAACATTACAGGTCAGTCGGCTCTTCCTCTCACACCCTGGTTGGTCGGAATATCCTAGCCGGTCGGTAGAAAGTAACAACTAGTGACAACTGTTGACAGCTGTCTGGGTCGATCAGTGGCATTTTCGTAATTAATTAAATGGCGGACCCAAATTATGCACACCATATTTTAGCCTCCCACTTCATTCGACCTACACCTATAAATAGACCATGACCCCCACTATTAATGGGGATCGGATCCACACACCACGAAGTGCTGTCCAAATATTTTCTCCATAATCTCAAGCAATTCTAACCTCCATTACACTCCTCCAAACAAAGATCTATCATGAAATCTTCCATGGAATTGATCAAAATCGTTCAAGTGATCAAGTGTTGAAGCTTCTGATCAAGCAATCTCTATACTTAGAGGTATTTGATCACTCTATAGATAGATTCAGATGAAGCAAAAAGGAATACTTGTGTGAGAGAGAGAGAATGAATGTAATGAGAGAGAATTCATACTTTGTAAATTCCTAATGATAATGCAAATCTCTTCCATAGTGGACGTAGGCCGTTTCTAGGCCGAACCACTCTAAAAAATCTTATTTTTTTTTACTACTTTTTGTGATTGTGGCTCTATTTTTCTTAGTCATACCGTTTGGTGAAGTATCCTAGAGATACCTTTGGTTTTGTTGCCATTTTTGGTTTCAACAATACGATTGAAGCAACAAACTTTTTATATGTTTAGATGAAGGCAATTAATTAATTCACGCTAAGTGCAGATCAAAATAATAGAAATGAGACAAAAGCATGTTCTTCATAAAACATCTCCACCATTCTGCAACCCTCAAGTATAGCATATTTTGTCTGTTCAACATTTATATTGCTTGGATACATGCATACCACTTTATTTTGGTTAAAAATTTGGGGATTTGTTATTAAATGGACAAAAATTTCCATGATAAATGACTAACCTATGGAATTTAGTAGACTATTATGCAGCGAGTCCTAATTGGTTATTGGCAACAGATTTTATTTTTACTAATCATACATAAACTTGCCATTAAACTAACATACATAGTGTAAGCATAATTTGTTGAAGAATGCTAAAAATATCTTTATTTTCTATTCAGTGTAGAAGACTCTAGCATGAGTTGACAATTTGTTTTAATTTATAAAATTTGTCTCTCACCTCTGGATCTTGTCCATTGAATTCCATAGTTGATAACACAATCATTTTTTGATTCCTGATATATTGATAAATTCACTATGTTCCTATACCGAGGACAGTTTCTCATTCCTACTACAGAATAAGGGGACATAAAAATGTACAATAATTTAAGGGATGGTAGAAAGAAGATATGCTCTGATTTAAGGTTGAATATTTTATTTTGATGCAACTTATATTTCGCTACGAGCTCCTACAACTGTTATGCCCCTTTTTAATTTTTCAAAACTCAAATATGGTTCAGGTGTGCTCGATTTCTTCAGGCTGCTTAGGTATATTGCACATTACATATATACATTTTCCTCCCTCGAGTTAGATGGTGAATAAATAATTATTGAGGTTTTATATTCTATATCCATACCATAGATCAAAAGAGTTTAAATTTATTTTATATCCAAATACAAAGCCTGTACTGTTGTGCCACCATTTCTATATAAGTTGGTACCTACTCTGGTAATGAAGTTTTCTCAAGCACTTTAAATATACGTCCAAAAGAGCCATAGAAATCATTACATCTTTGATTTTTATGAAATTATGATGCATTAGTTTTAATTTCAGTTGGAGACACATTTCAAAGTTTTTTCTGCTTATCAATTTCAATAAGTTGACTCGTGGAAAAATATGAATCATAATTGCCGACCTACTTATATGTTAATAAGAGTCCCTAACTTGTACTTGTGTAAATGTCAGGTTTTGAAATTTAGAATGTGAATGAGCTGACAGCTGGAGACTAAAGATGGACGATTTTTCACCTATAGTATTGTATGGAACTGTCTAATAAACTTATTAAGTAAATGTAAGAATATCGAGTATATAAGATGTGTTCTTCCATAAAATATGCTTTTGGTGTTATTATAGTTAGTTTCCATATGATATATCATTTATTATTTTGATATCTTTCTCGATAACACTGCTTGCAGTTGTGGTTGAATGAGAGAATGAGGTTCAATGCAATTGACCACACGTGAATCTGCTTCCATCACACGTAGAATTTCTCAAACTTTTTTTCTCCATATGAATAACCAACCACAATCTGACCCACTAACAACATATTCACCACTAGATAGCTGTTATACAACAGTAAACCAAAACTCTTGGATCATACTAGTAATCCATGTGAGAAGGATACTTACCAGTAGATTTGACCGATAATCGTAAAAATTGATTTAGATGTATCATTAACCATTGGATTTTTTCTGGACCGTTCAGATTTGCAATTTTGAGTGACAATAGATTGCATTAAAACCCTTCCTCGGTAATTATTATTTATTTTTTTAGATCTGCCTAGGTATTCCCTTCCTCATATACAACTTCAATTTCTACGAATTTTTTTCCGATCCCCCATTGCTCCTTATTCCAGTATCACCTTCTCTCGGTAAAAGATTCAACATTGAATATTTTTTACAATGGGAAGTAACTATGTGGCAAGAAAGCATCAAATCAGAGGTGCAATCACAATAATCGAAGTGAAGCATCAGGTAAGTTGTGAAATATGTTAATTTTCGATCTGGAAAATTTAAGAGAAATACTTAGCGAAGGTATAATTCTGATTTCTATGGAAAAATTATCAGTGATTGGGTTGAAAAAATTTGTACTATCTGTTAGTTAAAATCCTCGTTGGTTTCCATGACTGTAATTTAATGTTTCTATTTGATGATTTAGCATGCTGAAATTCTTGTTGGTGAACATGCTATAAATCCATATTGTTTGTTAGTCCACTAGCAATTTGCAATTTTTTTTAAAGCTTTAGCCTACTTTTGCAATAAATTAAAATGGAATAAACACACTAAACTAATGTATAGGGATCATCTTTATGATTCAAATATGTTCATTTCTTTATTTTATTTTTACTAAATCCGCAGATTTTTTTCCTGACCGCAAACTTGCAAAAATACCCCTATATATCTTTAACTTTATATGTCACTTAAAAATGGAATCTAACAACTAATTTTATGAATTTAAACTATATTTCTATACATATTAATCAAATCTTATTATCATTTAAGCACATGACTTGCAAATAAACATTCATTACATCACTGTTATTTGTAGATTAACAACACAAAAAAAATTAAAATAATTAAAAATTAGATACTGCAAATTAGAAATAAAAATTCAAACATAAATATCACTTCATTACGGTAAAAATTCTTTTACGCATATCTAACAAAAACATTTGAGGAAATAATAACTATATTAAATGGCTGAACTAAATTAACTAACAAATTTTTTTAATATTTAATATTTATTATGCTTAAATGTTAGCAATTAGTAAACTACTATTAATATTTATTTAAATTTAATAATTGATAAATATAACTGAAAATTAACACAATAAATTAATGATTAATGTTAAATAGTACCATTAATTGGTTATTAATTATTAAATATTAACTAATAATCATTAGTCGCTATTATACACCTAATAATTAGTACTTAAGTTATAATTGATAATTAATAATTTATAAATAAGAAGCAAATTATAGCCATGTAAAAAAAAGAAGTAAATAATCAATTACCATGCCTTTCCCAAAAATTTAATTTCTTTTGATGTAACAGAGACGCAACTATTAATTGTAATGAATAACGGTGCATCTTATCAGAATATAATTACCATTGGTCCAAACTAGCCAAACGGATTATACTATAAACTACAGCTGTAACTCTATACCGTCTATTTTGTTGGGATCCAACGTCTTAAATTAGCAATCCGCACCATTTCTATCAGCTCGTTCTCCATTTTCTACTCAAATCTTCTATTTCTCCCAAACCGCAAAACTTCCCCCAAATCAAAAAACAAATCCCAAATTTTAATTTTAATCCTACATCTGAAGAAATGGAGACTGACGTCAAAATGATGGAAGAGGCCAGAAGTAGAAAGTGACCACGGAAGTATTTTGCATAGTGGTGTTAAGTTCAGGATCTTTATTCATCTTTGTCTATTTATTTTTATATTAGTTGTTTACTTTATTTCTAATTCGCACCTGATTACCCGATTAGTGCAAAATATTCTCTTATCAATGGGTGGATTTAACTTTTGGGAAAACTGCACATTTTTGGCATCAACTACAGTAGCAGTATACACAAATCAAAATTTCCTTGTATTTTTGATGTATGCCTGCATCTTGTATAGTACAACCCCATGATCATTGTGATTTATATTGGTATATTCTTTGCCAAGTGATTTTGATATGATAGTGGTAGAACTCTTTTTAGTCAATGAAGTTCCTGCTAATATTCAAAGTTTTTTTTTTACTTCAGTTTGACATGCATTTTTCTGAACACAAAATGTCATGTTTGTACATTTTATGAACCATTCTACTACTAATCGTCTAGAATACCTTTTAATCATCAATTCCAACCACTGAGAATTAAGAAGAGAGAATACATGGGTTATAAATAGACCGCACGAGTTTGGTTTTATGTGAACTTGTCAATGGGCTATAATATTGACTTACGTTTATACTTTAAACCGAATGAAACTCGTATCTCTAAACATGAATGCTTTAAAGGAGCGAATCATTTTGTTTAAGCTCTAAGAGATGTAGATAATGAATTTGGTGGTATTGGTAAGACTATTGATATAATGTAATAATTGTATTGAGTTAGACCACTAGGTGTAGATTGTACCAAAATTTTAAGATAACCATATTTTAGACTTATAACTATAGCATTCAGATAGACATTAGCGCTGGGTCCTTATAACATGATGTATTTTTTAGGTATATGACTCAAAAGAATGATCTTGGATTTTGTGAGCATGGTAATGGTGGATTTAGTTGTCCATTGACCTAGAACTCAATGTTCACATATTGTGAGTCAATTTCTCTTGGACAAACAAACTGCACAAATAGCATGATGAATAAATCTTGAGAGAACTTAGTGGAGCTTGGCCTGCAGACACATACGATCAAGTTTCAAGAAACTGCAACTACTTTTGTGGTGATTTTTGTGAAAAGCTGGGTGTTCAAAAGATTCCAGGTAATAATTCTCTTGTTAAACACATTTTTCTAAATGTTTGCTCAGCTGCTTGCCACAACCATGATATATGGAATATTATCTCGAGTATTCTGCGTAACCACACACACTTGTGTGCATGTGCATGTCTGTGTGTATGTATGTATCATTTCTTACAATTTATATGTTACAGAGAGGTTTTCTTTTGATCCATTGTCCTGTCTATTATATTCGTCATGTTTGTATCGTGGCGATTATAATCAATAAAACAATATTTTGATATAAGCAAACTACGTTTCGTTTACATAAAGTGATTTTCCATCCTCTTTATTAACATGCTCCTCTCTCCCATTTGCTGTTTTTGTCGACATTTATTTTCCATTTTCAGATACTTCTGTAAGGAGCTAACATAGATATAGAATATATTTTGATTCTTTAATTAGGCAAGGCAAGGTCCCTTTTATTTAGAGATATTTACAGCCAATAACCGGTGGTGAATAATATATGCATACATACATATATATACACACACACACACACACATATATATATATATATACACACACACACATACATATATATATATATATAATAGCACAATTGACAAGTTGTTATTGGTTACTGGATGGGATAGACTGTATTGTCTATTTAACAAGTGATTGGTTCAGGATTATTGGAACTAGGGCAATAAACAAAAACATGTGGTTGTTATAACTCCCTCCTTGCAACATTATGTATATATGTATATTGCTTTTAGTACATTCTCCTTTATCCACGCAAAATTTAAAATACTTTGCATACGTGGAGAAATATGCCCACCATCCTTACATTTGGTTGTATGCTTCATGCTTTGCTTGTTTTAACTACCAAGTAGTGTATATATAGTATATTCTAACATTTTCGTACTAAAATGTAATTTGATCTTTATAGTAAATTCGTCTGGAAATATTAACTGCCAAGTATACGAACATCTTTGCTTATTGGTTCATAGATTATTGCTCTTCCGTTTTTTTATCTATCATTATGTTTGCTTTAGTGAACTCTCTGCAAAAGAATAAGGATGCAAAGTTTCGCATAGTGTTCCATAAGTAAGCCTGAAAAAACCATAAACATATAATTTACCTTCTTTGAAAGATTCGGCTCCGGTAATAGAATATTATGTTGTCTTGATAATTGTAGAAATATATATTAAACTGCAATAACATAAAGTGTTCCACTGATTTTGTTGACCTTGATAAAAAAATATTAAACTATTTACATCTCCTCATGTTTCATCTTTAGAACTATAAAATAAACCTCGGATTGAATCAATTAAAAAAACATTCATCGGCAATCCGCAAATTTCTACTATCCAACCAACAATAAGGTGTCCAAGTAAAAGATTTGTAGGACCCAGGTGCAGCTCTTTATGCAGCGCTGTCCAATAAATCCATTCATCGCCAACTATTTCTTTTTTGTTGGTTTCTCTTGCGATCGACGCCCGCTATCTTACATGTGAAAACCAAATGAAATGGAGACAAGATCCGGATTTAATGATCCTAAACCACTTTGCATGACCATGCAATGCTTTGTCAAACAAATATACTAGCTAGTCTATCATAGACAAAGTCCATCACCATCAGTCCCGTGTTGAAGTAATCCATGCTTTATATAATTCCTGCTTGTTTGCTGAAAACTTGAGTTAAGAAAGGTACTTAATTTATTATTTCAGTTCCTCATCCATATTTTGAAAATTGGCAAATTGTTTCCTGCATAGATATGTTTATTTCTATGCGTATTCAATTATCCGTCCCTGTTTTATAAACTGGCAAATTGTTCACTATGTAGATCTCTTTGTGTATATTAAGTTCTCTGATCAATGAAACAACAATATATCAAGTTGCAATTTAGGTTGGTTATATAATGCTGTTTATAGATATCAATACTAATTTTGTTGTAGAAACTGAATTCTCGCAAGTAGAGCTTGAGTGTTGCTATTTACTCCAAAAATCCACTAAAAATTATCTATTTTTTTCTACATCAATTTGCTGATTGTCATTCATTGTGATTGATATCATGTTGTTGATTATAATAAACAAATTTGAAGTTTATCCATTACTATCAATAGCAAGTTGCTGATAAAAATACAAGACGATTACCAATGTGCTGCATCTAAACCAAAAAATTTCAAGGTTAATTCAAATTAAATAACATGGGATGGTAAGCGACAATTGTAAAATTTACAATTTTTATTTCCTCTCCCATTATTTTAGTGATTTAATTAATGATAATAATATTAGTATAAGGGCCTT
Organism: Allium sativum; assembly: GCA_030737875.1. Taxonomy (NCBI): domain Eukaryota; kingdom Viridiplantae; phylum Streptophyta; class Magnoliopsida; order Asparagales; family Amaryllidaceae; genus Allium; species Allium sativum. The sequence goes on along the minus strand of CM060916.1, from coordinate 1,049,868,812 downwards.
AGTTTTGAATTTGGCTTTGAGTATCAAAAATTCTTGGACCGGCCCTGGTAACACTTATATGAAAATGAATCAAAAAATTATGGGTCAAGTATCTTCAATTTGTTTCATTATTTACATGGTGGTTTATAACTCAGAACAGTACATATGCTTTTGTGATATGGAAATTTGTATGTCTGGCTTAAGCTTAGTGTATTGAACAAAATGTAACTGATTTCAAAATTAATGGATGTAGGCATCGATGTGATTCAATTATTCAAGTGAAGTGAAACCATTTAGAGAGAGTCAAAAGAAAATCAATGACAAAAGATGAAGAAAATGTGCGAGGAGGGGAAAAATGGGAGAAGAACGGTTTTTAGTTTTTGATTTGTGTAGGTAGGAAGATGTTAAATAAAGCAGTTGGTGTTTGTGCATGAAAAGGACACTGAACACTAATCCATTATTTTGAAATGCGAAGATATAATGACGCCATGTAAGCGTGGTTTAGTTCCTGTTGTTAGTTTTTGTAATAGATTCCAAAATGAATATTATCACATTTTTATTTTAAAAAAAAATCAAGCAAAATATTAGTTGTGACGTCAAAAAATGACAGCTTGGTCGCTCAAGCTATTTGTTGGCTCTTTGCATTAAACTTTTTTTTAAATCCCACATTTACGTCAATCAAAACTGTACGAAATCAATCTATTTTTACCAAAATACTATAAAAGAACTAACAATGTAATTATAATGTTAACTAGTTTTTATTGTCAGTAAAAATTGTAATTTTACAACTGACTATTTGGTTGACAACTCGCAGTTGATAATAAAAAAATAGTGCTATTTTCGTTTTGTGATGAGAACAACTGGTCTTTGCGCACTGTGCTGATAAAGAGAAAAACTGAATAAACCAAATTTTGTTTAAATTATTGTTTAATATTAAATAGTTCTTTATTTAAGATGATCATAATCCTTGCTTCGGTTGCCTAATGCATTTTTTCTCTTCTCTTTATCTGTTCTTCACCTATTAAGCTTTTCATGTCGTTGTCGAGCATCCAAGTTGCTTTTATTGTGATTCGTGTGCTTCTTTGCTTAGGTCTATTTTTCTAGATCTGAAAATTTTCTTTCTCCTAATTTCGCTTTTAAGAAACTTGGGTCTTACGCTAAACATGGCTCCGATCTTGCCTTGGCATCGTTGTCGATCTCAGGCTTCCCTCGCCCAACCTATCCTATTAGCCTCTTTTCACAAGTTTGTTATCTTTTACTGTAAAAACATAGCAGGCCTTATTCTTTACTCTGTGTCCTTTGCCTCACCTCAAAATGCCTGTGTCCTCCTCGTTTTACTCCTTTCTGCCTTAGCGAGCCAATGCCATCCCACTGTTTGAGTTCTGGTGTTGCTGTACGAATCTTAAACATGATGCGCTAGGCTTTTGAATTGGTGGTGATCTGAGTTCCACTCAGCTCTAATTTTTGGATCGGGAGTTGTTCTGGATTTCTCCTTTTTGTGGTTTGGCTAGTGCTCATGCTGTGTTTGCAGTTCTTGATACTTGCTCGTTAGTCATCTTCTTGGGGTGCTTGGTTAGGCATTGTTATGTTATTGTGTAACTCAGGGTACTTTGCTAGATAGCTTGATTACTGCTTGTACAGTCAATGAGCATGGTTTTTCTAGATATAGGGTACCTATGTAGATGCAACCTTTACATCAGTATAGGGTACTATGATCAATGTGGTTAGAGAAAATGGTAGTGGTTGTCCTAGATATGATGCTCCATCTATTAATTCTACCTATATATAATGAATTAGTTTTATGTTACTACTGATATGATATCAAAAAAGTGGTATTTTCATCATTGATATTCCAACGTTTACATGCCTGTTATCTTATAAAATGTGAAGATTTAATAGTACAACCAAAATATTAGAACACATGGAACTGAAACTTTTATATGGCGAAATAAAATTTGTAGACATGAAGTATGAATTTCTTCAGTTATAGCGCTTTGAGATGTAACTTTATAATTTACGCCATGTTTAGTTTGTATATGTTTTTATTTTTGTTCATATATAGTTGATTGTATTGAGGAGGAATAATATCGAGTTATATCCTACATGATCATGCTGTTTTGTGGGTTGATTTTTCGTTAAATATTTTCATCTGACAATTTTTTGCTTGTTTGGTCAGTGGCTTGTAATGGATATGATTACAATATTGGGTTATGTTAATATTTAATGAAATGCAGAGATATAAAGATGCTGACATGCACAAGAGAGAACTCAACTGAAGGAAGAACTGAAGCACACTATAAGTGAGCTACAAGAACTTAAAAAATCTTTTTCGGAGTTCAAAAATCTAGTGTGTCAGCGCTTAAATGGGGAGGCAAGCCAAAATCAATCGGAGCAATCTTAAAGTTATTCATTTTATGGTATGCATGTGTTTAACATTTAAGCTTGTAATGTATCGTTATTGATATCAGTTTAAACTCATGGATGTAGCAACATATTTAATTAAATAGATATTATTGAGTATTGTTTATCATATTTTATGATTATGAAATTGTGTTTTGTTGGTGCAATTTAGTATTATTGTTGATTATGTTATATATAAGTTTATCATATTGATTTATGCTAGGTTAAAATATGAGCAGTGTTATTATGGAAAAAAATATTTAATATGGCGTAGGAGAGACGTAGGTAAAAGGCGTAGAAATGACGTAGGAAAAATGGTAATTGTATTTATTGAAATTGAGTTTGTATAGCATAACTAACAAGCATGAAATATTTGTCGTAATACCGGCGTAGAAGACTTTTCGGGTGCAGCAATGGCGTAGGAAACGGTTGGCAGACGAAGGAAATATGACGTAGGTAAGGCGTAGGAAAAAGTATGGCGTAGGAAAGGCGTAGGAAAGAGGCGTAGGAAAGGCATAGGAATTTTTTATTGAAGTTGAGTATGTATGGCGTAACCAACGAGTAGAAAATATTTGTTGTAACACCGGCATAGGAGACTTTTCGGGTGTAGCAATGACATAGAGAATGGTTGGCCGCCGAAGGAAATATGGCGTAGGAAAGGCGTATGAAATATGGCATAGGTAAGGCGTCGGAAAAAATATGGTGTATGAACGGCGTAGGGACTTGCACTACGCACGGAGTCGGACCGACGTAGGCAATAATTTGGCCATGCTTGCTTTTTTGACGCTGTGTTCGGCATAGGGCAGGCGTTGGAAATTGCAGTTTCCTACGCCATTCCTATGCCAATTAGGCATAGGAAAATCAGAAAATTCTTGTAGTGGTACTATGTTTAGCATCATAATATGCGCTAAGCTAAATGTCTTACTGCTTACTAAGCCAACTCTGAAAGCAATTGTAAGACCAATGAAGAAACTAGGTGCTACTAATATTTAGTTCTCATTTTAATATCAAAATATCATAAAAAAATAAATGACTAGAAGATAGAAAATAAACTACAAAAAAAAGCATAAGCACCTCATGATAAAAGAAGTCCATCCCCCATAACCAGCAGAGATGAAACCAGTCACAGTTTATTTCAGGTCTTGAATGCATCCCCAAGAATATAAATAAAGGCAAGCCACTATCTTAGAGCTTTGAAAACGGTCTCAATCTAATAGTCGAAGCTGTATGTTCCCTAACATTTGCAGATGTTAAAATCGGCTAAAAGAAAGTGTGATTTCTTAATGTAACATTAGGAAAAAAACTCACTAATAACCATAAATAAATCTGATACCGTTATTTCTAACAAAATTGAAGTGATTAAGGTTGGCTGAAACCCCCTATATTTCGCTGGTCTTAAAACTATATTAAACAACTAGAAGGGCGTATACGTACATACATCACGTGTGAGTTCGGACGGAGTTAGATAGATTCATTTGCATTCAATAATTTAAGTGACAGATGGAGGAAACAAGGTCCAACATCTAATAAGACAGGCAAGCTTTTCAGAAGTTTTGGGATTTGTTGGCAACACTTCCCGGCTTTTATGAAGACGGAAATACGAAGCAACCTCGCAAAATCAAATGCAACAGCAAAAGATCCTTCGAAGTAGATTTTGTGTGTGTGTGTGTATAATGGAAAAAAAATCAGAAAGTAGTGAAAGAACCAAGTAAGTTGCATGTCATGGAATTTTTTTGGAGTTAAAATGAAGTCTTATAACCATTTCATGAGTATATTACCAGTTTGTGTACTGGATACTCTTACACTTATGTGTTGTATGTTGAAATCAGTACTGACTGGATAGTAATCACTGGATGTAAGCAGATTAGAGTTACGCGAACTAAAATGCGTAGAGAATCAAATTTTATAACATTATTGCTACTTTTATCAGGGCTAAAAGTTATAGATGAAAGTTGATCTTCCAAAACATTTTGAAATGCAAGTTCAGTTAATGTTGTTCAGTGTATCCTTAAACATGAGTTACACGTAAAGGAGAAAAAAAAAAGAATTAAAAGAACATAAGTGGATAGTCAGATATGAATGCTATGATAGTAAGTAGGCAAGTAATTAATGAGTATATCTTCGAAAATAGCAATAAACTATACTCGCTGAAATATGAAATTAATATTGAATGAATGTACTTGGTGGAAAATCAGTTCATTAAAGTTGTAATTTGATTGTACACATTTAGCAAAATAAATAGCCTATTAGCTAAAACACATACTAAGAAACGTGATACATAGATGAAATCAAAAGGTAATACATAGATATATGGCATGTAAATTTCAGAAGCTGATAAAGAAACGTGATCATCACTATAAAATAATTATCTACAGTAATGAATAAAAGTGCAAAAGAAACCTATGCCGGGAGTTAATATCTATCGTTGGCCTCTCTGGTAGAATCAGCCAGGGAGGCCTGAGAGACAGTGGTTTACCCTATGGAGGATGTCAGCGGTTCGAGTCCGCTTATCTCCAGCCCGTGCACTTTTACTAGAGAACGCATTGTTCACATGCTGAGAAGAAGGGAAACAAAAAGTGGATTTCATAAATGAAAATCTAATACTCAAATACTGCAACAATTAAGTGGTTCCATTCGATCTTAAAAAATTGTAACTCTTCGTTTTGAATGTGTCCAACATGTTAGAAGCACTATTACATTGGATTCTAATATTTTCACTCACTGGATCCTGAAACGAAGATGGCAAATCTTCATAGTGAGATGGAAGGGGAAGAAAACACTACAGAAGCACCACAAACTTTATATTCATTAGTTTCAAAGCTGAACAATAAGAACTCGCCAATTTCCAATACTATCCCATTAAGCCCAAACTCCACAAACCTGTATTCAGCAAAAGGCAAATTCTATTTCAACCCAGCTAATTGCTGGATAGCCACCCAAAGTACATTAAAATCGAATAAACCCATCATTTTGCTGAGTAGTTCCCCCTTTTATTTTAAAAAATCCAATAATACCCTTCCTCGTAGTTTCTCTATGTGGTTTTATAATGAGCCTCGTAGGGCCACTGCGTGGTAAGCAATGATACCACGTAGAGACTCTACGTGGTATCATTATTTACCTCGCAGTTCCCTTAAGAGGTTCGCTACAAAACCACGTAGAGTCACTACGAGGTAGATTGAAAATTGGAAAAAAAAAAATTGAAAAGGAGCAGCTTCGTTCTTGATTTTTTTTATAAAACTGGGGAGCTACTCAGCAAATTGGTGGATTGAAATTGAATTTGCCTCGGCGAAAGATGTCCTTCATGTATAAAATCATATTGTGTTTTATGTTTGTTTCCAATATAAAAGGGTGTATTTTGATGTCTTGATCAACATAAATAAACATGTCCATTTCAGCAACATAAAAGAAAGTAAAATCATAAAGACAACAAAATCTCGATATAGTTATCCAAGCAGAATCTTCCACTTAGATGACACGGATTTCACCAACATAAATCAAAAACCATTGTCGGCCTCATCAAAAATCAACAATAGTTCCAAACCCAAATCCACCTTTACCGCCGAAAACAGATCTGACAAACCCAAGCCAACCATTAATAAGTCGCACCACAAGAATCTGATTCTCACCACTATTCTATTCGGAGAAGACTTTGCTCTGATTGGCCGGAGAAGGCCTGTAGGCATGTATTGGCCGGAACAAGCACGCGAACCTCATGACTGTTCCTGTCGATTACCACTGATCGCGATTGTCCCCAACCGATTAACCGAAGCCTGCTTGCTAATTGCTTCCTTATGCTTTTGATTTCGGTCAATCCAGACGGTTTTTATTTGTACATGACATTAGAAAATTACGAAATTAGGGTTTTCCTGTATTTGGGAATGATGATTTAGGAGTAGTGAGCATATGATAAGTGGAGACTGATTTTGATATGACCATATTGTACGTAGATCACTGTTTTGGGCAATTGAATTAGGATGAATCAATGGTAGATGTTAAGAAAACATGGATTGCAAAAGTATGGTTGTAAATTTTAATATGACACAATAATAGTTTTTTATATGTTTATGATGCACTAGTGACAATATTTTTTAATATCTTCGTAACAATCAAGGCGTCACCAGGCAATAATGAATTGATGATGTTTTTACGTTGCATTAGCGATAGTAATGAATTTAGCGACGCTGCTATGTCATTGGGTCTCAAAGGCGTCGCTAACCGACGTCAGAAAATTATCTATTTTCTTATAGTGCGTCGGAAATCAGCCGACGCAAAACATCGTCCCTCTCGTCAAAATTTTCAATGTTTCTTGTAGTGTATATAATGTCATATTTATATCCTATTTTGAAATCAACGTCAAATATTTACATTCGCATAGATATAGATATTTGATAATTGTCATGTTAACTATCGTTACATCAAGAAATATATATAAAAAAATTGATTTGTTGTAAACTTTTTTCAGTTCCTTTGATAATAATAATATGAAAAATAAACATATAAATCGATAATAAGTAGTTTTCTACAACTAATATGCAACAAATTTATGTAATACAAATTACCAGCTTAATAAAAAGCTAACAGCATGTCTATAGTAGTATCGGAGTGCACAAAATCTAAACAAAAGTGGAATGTGTACTTCTTAAAAGTGAATATTTTAATGTACATATGTTTTTATCTGTTTTTTTAATACCGGATAGTCATCTATTTTTCAAACATGAATGTAAACGAATATCGTATATTTAAGGTATATCAATCCCTTAAATCGACTAGTTAACTCCATGCCAAATATTTAAATACTGTAAACAATGTAAAACAAATAAACTATTCACTTCCGGAATTGAAAAAAAAGAATAAAAAATCTACAAATAAAGAAACGCTTCTATTAGTAACGCATAAGAAGATCTGCTTTGATCAGTTGGATTTAGAAAGAAAATAAAGATGTAGAAATGATATTAACAGAGTACTAATTAACTTGCAATATTATTTCGTATATTTTGGATATATCCCTTAATCACATAGATAAAACAATAGGATAACATAAGCAAGGGTACTAATTAACCAGCAGTTACAAAGTAGAAGATAACGTAAATATTAACAGGGGTGGATATTAAGATCATAGCAACCATTCATTTATATAGAATTAACACCCAGAGAGCAATATTATTCATATATATGACTTGGAGAAAATAAGGTGATTGATCATCAAGGCTTATGAGGTTCGAGATGAGCTTGCTCAGGTACTTCATCAGTACCCTTGCAGCAGCCTGGTCCCGGAATTTGATACCCAGGTGCTGTAACACCCCGCCTCCGCTAGGGTCACTCGCAAAGGAATGCACTAGCTTTAGAGGGGCATTATTGGTAAACATGCACAGAAATATCACAAGACAGAACATATAAAATAGCGGAAGTAAAATCAATCTTTCATAACATGAATACATAAGGTCTAAAGCCTTTTACATCAGAGTACATCAAAACCTGTCTTGCAATAGTAAAGAAGCATAAAGATTTTTTTTTCATAAATTATTCCCCAAGTAAAAACAGTAAAGTAGCCATAGCCAGGAAAAGTCCAAGCCATCCATGATGACCTTCAAGCAGAAGAAGTCCGAACTAAACAGCAGTGTTTCCTCCTTGTAACCTGGGGGGGGAACGGAAGAAAAGAGGCGAAACAAAACGGGTCAGTCAAAAAGACTGAGTAAGCCCTATCTACTATTAGTATAAAAACTAGTAAAGCTAACTGTCATGAGAAACTGAGATGAACATAAGCATGACAACAAGATAGATAAGCTAAATCAAAATAACAGGATGAACTATTGAACTTAGATAAACTAAGGTATCGCGATAAACTACGGTATCATGATAAATCAAAGTATCCCATCGTCAGATTTCTATCAAGTATACTATCCCAAGGTATCTACCCCGTCTAACATCCCACGGCATCTGTTTCGTATATTCTTCCTGGTTCTAACATGTATATTTGCTCTGCACCTCTCGTACTAGTATCCCAACCCGCGTCATGTGTTAACCATGAATGTCCCTTGCCCAATGTCATGTAATGGTCCATGTCAACCTAATATATCGCATATATAGGTTACTCAAATCATATGTTTCTTTCCATGTATATAAGTTCAGTCCTTTGCCGTACCTCGTACGGGCTTCCTCATGTCGTATTATCCTTGAAATCGTTTGGACTGTCACCCTTGTTCTAGCTAGGCTCTTCCATATGAATCATCGTTTGAACTACTAGGACTTACGCCACCTAGCACCACTAGGGATTACGCTTACTTATTGCACGCTTTCGTATTTCGTTTTGGGTTAAACCACCTAGGCCACTAGGGATTACGCTAACCCTCAACCGCGCCCTTTTTCCCACGCATTCATCGTGAATCGTTTTTCTATAACTGTATGCACATGTATCACATCGTGCCATCCGAGTCCTGTCACAGGGCAAAACAAGAAATACAGGACTCGGTCGGGAGCTTTGGATTTATCTGCCGATGCAGATACTAAGGTCTGCTTTTCTACACGTGGCTATGGTCCCACGAGACCCCTCCCTCAACTAGCGAAAGGCAACACAAGAGAAAATCTTGCATGAGAACTACACTCCGGCCAGCCCACATCCTACGGCCTACCTCACCCATAATTAGATAGCAATTATGGTCTGTTGGGTGTTCCCTGCCTTTCCGTACGTACACGCTTGACTCAAGATGGTAGATGATCGACGAACTTGCTATCTCGGGCACCTTATGTATTCGTCGACTCACTGCTATCCAACCCAGTCTTTAGGTCGCTCGCATAGCAACCAAGGCATATTCTTGGTTCTTCTACCGCAGACCTCAACCTCTCGTGAGCCTAGTATATTGACCTGGCAGCTCACAGAGGGATCCCAAGAATATCCTCACGTTCCCTGAAGCCGCTGCTTCGTTACCCAGTTCGTTGGAGCCTTTATCTAAATCAGATAGCCTGCTCCTACACGCATACTTAAACGTTGACCTAACGTATCGGGTTACTAATCTATCTAAGAAATGGTCCAAATTTCCTTGACTAAGAATTATTACTTAGTTTCCCTTAACTAAGGTTTACCACTTAGCCTTATTTCCATAATCCTTGTTAACTATGGTTATTTACCTAATCCTCCGAATTAGGGTTTATCTAATGGGTTAAGTGTCACTTAAGTTCATAACTTAGCCCGTCTACAAACCATGTCAAAATTGGCTAAGTATCCAAGTCCAAGACTTAACCCTACAAACCATGTGTCAAGTTGGCTAAGTATATTAAGCAATCCATAACTTAACCTCGTCTAATTATCATTTTAGATTGGTTAATTATATAAATTAACTTGACCTTGTCAAATTACCGAGTTAAATCGGTCAAGCGTATTCAAGTGATTCGTGACTTAGCCTTATCATGTTTTCACGTTAGATTGGTTAAGTATAGGTCACTTAACCACATCAAACTAACGAGTTGGATTAGTTAAGTGTAAATTAACTTAACCCTGTCCAATTACCATGTTTAGATTAGTTAGGTCTGAGTTGACTTAACCCCATCCATTAACTGTATTAAACGGTTAAGTGTTACTAAGAAAATTTACTTAACCTTATCAAGTTATCGTGTTGGATTGATTAAGTGTTGGTTAACTTAATCCCGTCCCCTCGTCGTATAAAAATGGTCAAGTGTCGTTAGGCAAATCAAGTTACTTAACCTACCCAACCCTGTCATGTTTTGTTAAGTATCATTAGCCTAATCAAATTACTTAACCCATTTGTCCATGTCATATTTGGTTAAGCCTCATTAATCAAATTAACTTAACCCTATTATGTGGCATTAATTATTTAATGCACCCCAACCTCTCACATTAGACTTTGTTGTGGTTACTAGTTAAGCCGGGCGGGTCCGGGTAGATTTACACCACAACTTGGTCTAACCTCGGGTTCAAGCACAACATGGCCAACTTCTCACATTGAGTCCTATTGTTTGCAACTACTAGTTAGGCCGGTCGGTTCCGGGTAGTTTTACGTTGCAAACTCAACCCAACCTCGAGTTGGCCACTTTCATGTTTTGTCTAGTGTCATGTTCATAGTCAAGTTTTCAAGCAATTGGGTAGACCTAACTTAATAGGTAAATTCCCAATGGGTAGACCTAACTTAATAGGTAAATTCCCAAGCTTATGTTTTTATGCATACTTACATGTCAACTTCCATGTTACATTTCAAGTTATGTTTTCAAGTATAAACACATGTCATATTTAACTTTACATGTTGTCATGTTTATACCCATTTACCCAAATCATATTCATGTCATTATGTTACCCCATAATGTGACCCCAACGCTTTTTAAACTCGCATATACGTTTGCAACAACGTGATGGATTAAAAGAAGAGACTTGGCAAAGGCATGACAAAAATGGATATTAAGCCACAAGTTAATCATGGTGGCAAATGAGGCACACATGTGTTCATTAACTTGCATGTTACATTCCTACACCTCAAAAACATGCATAAACCCAAACTTGGCACATAAACGAATCATGGTGACAAAAGACAAGGAATGATGACTAGTAACTCGCATATATCATCATATAAGGGTTATGACTTCATATGCAAGTTGACATAATGATTATGAAGGTTTTCATGTTGCATAGTGCAACATTTCAACATAAAGGTTGTGGCTTTTAGCTCATAAGATCAAGATAATGACTTCATAAACTTGCATAACATGATAGCATGCATCATTCTCAATGATCAAACCCAAACTTTCAACATGAACTTTTAACTTCATAGTTAATACCTAAGAGTAGGGAAGGGCTTACCTTGCTATGAAGGCCTAAATCGATTAAACCAAAGCTTATGATGAAGCCTATGCATGCCATCACCTAAAAACCCAAAGATGGATGCACCAAATCACTAAAAACACCATCTTTATGAACAAAGATCATAGCTTTTGCCATGAAATCAACTTGAGAAGCTCTCATACTAATATAGGGACTCTCTAACACTCACATGATCATGAAACCTCCCATAGAAATGAAGTGGAGGCTAGGATAGTTGAGTGGAGGCCATGAGAGTAGAAATTTGGCCATAGTTTAGTTACATGAGTGAATAATGAGGGTTTAGGGGGGTTTAGGGTCTTATTTATAGATTAGGCAAGTGTTTTAGGCAATAGGATTAAACCTAGATTCAATCCAAGCCATCAAAGAATGTCTTGGGGAAGAAGTCAAGTGTAGGAACCATCTAGGGCCTTTAGATTAAAGATGAACCATGAGAACCATCCAAATGCAAAATCTGCATTTGAGCGAATCGGCCCACGGGTTGACAGCCAAACACCCTGGATTAACCCCTAGTCGACCCAGCGGGCTCGGGTCGACCTCAAAAATTGGCCGGTTCGGTTATTCCCCTCTCCCAATTCGCTGTTTTGAACATTTTTGCATATTTATTTATTAAATTTTCAATTATATATATATACATATATATATCAATATATATATATTTCTTTGCGCAACCCATTTCACTTAATTAAATATACTTTAATTTGGGAATTTTTCGTGAAACTTCGCGAGGCCATATCTTGGTCATACGGACTCCGATTTTCGAAAACTCGGACTCTATTTCGCGTATTTTTCCGAGACGAACAAAATGGCATAGCCCGTTTCCCTTAATTCAGATTTTACAGTTTAATTCTGCCTCCATTTATGTTATAACAGGTTATTGAAAATACGGGTTGTTACATTCTCCCCACCTTTTAGGATTTCGTCCCCGAAATCTCCAAGTTAGGAAGAACATATCCTACCATCCATCATCCATCTACTCAAAACACCATCCACAAGCAATCATTGTCCTTAGATGATTTCTAATGCTATATGAATATATGCAAAACGTGTGTGTACATGTTCCTTAGCTAATGCTAATGATCAGGCCTGAATAATCTTTCTAATGCAAAATATGTATAGTGCCATGAATCCAACATGTATGCAAATAGTCCTAGTCATATAGATACTATATGCATGCACAATCATTCATTCATATGCAACAACCGCATGATAAGACATTCGATTTCATCCATAAACAAGTATAAATACTCGTGCATATGCAATATGAAATGTGACCGAGTCGAGCTAGTATCTAATATGTATTCGCGCATCCACGAGCAACCACTTGCAACCATTTGCAACCATATCAATCATAACATGTTTCAAATACATGTTTACATCCATAGGGTTCTACCTAGGATTCCCTGAAACAGGGTCGAGAAGATAAACAAAACAAACTCCGTACGGGGTTTGTAACAGAGACAGGACCGAGAGGATATCCATAAAAGATAGCCTACAAGCAAGCTCAACAGAAAAAACAGGGATCGAGGATATATTCCCAAAAGAGATATCATGCACGTATTTAGTCTTCAGTCTCCTGAGTCGCATTACCTTGAGATTAGTTCCATCGTGCCTTGACCGCCCCTTTTACTTCACGATTTCGCAGCTTCTTATTTCCTGTTTCCATAACATGAGTTGGAACTCATTTCCTCGTCGCCTCTCGTTCCACTTGCACTTATTCTTCTTCTAGAATACTTGGCGCAAACAGGACTGCGTACACATTATTCCATGCGAGCCCTCAAAATTCACTAGTGAATCCTGGACCTTGTACCATAAGGTATTCCACGTAGAAAAACTTTCTCTTGAAAGTAAACAAGTTACCGTGCGCACTTACTAGGGTAATTCCCATAACCCATACATAATCGAAGTAAACCATCCGTCTTATCGGCGAACACCACTCGATCGGGCTTCAAATTTCCAATAAAGGTACCAAGGGATTCTAGGTAACTAATCATGACCGAACCCAAAAGGTTCCACGAGACTTCGAGGGTATTACCAAGGCTAGTCAAGAGTCTAACTACCCTCCTATCAAAACCGAGAGTGGCACCCCTTACTGGATAACCACTTCATCCCTAGAATCCATCCATAACCGAGGCATGTCATTCTCAAATCCAAAACAAGTCATGAATAAATGGATCGATTCTCCACAGGACTTGAGACAAAAATGGGATTCTCTATTACGCTAGTACTTAAGGTGCAGAGACTCAACTATCGAAGCGGACTTAAAAGATGCGATGATCAAAACAAAGTCCCGACAGGATGATAGAGAAGAAAAGCTAAACCTTTAACAAGATCGTTACCCTCCTTCTGAGGTACCCTAGAAATGAGAGCATACTATTGCCCTCCGAATGATCTTGTCCCTGTTCCATGATACTTAACTATCCGTCCCGTTTCACCATGCCAAAGGTACTCTCTCGTCATGGGTTTCATTGTTCATCTTTCTCCCTCCTTTTAGGACTCAGCCATACCAACATGTTGCTTATCCCTGAGCTCGTATCCTTTATCCTTGTTCTTACTATCCTTTCATGCATAACTCTGCAACGGTCTCTCGAGAACCACCTCCATCGTACGGGAAACACTTACACAGCTAGAAAGACTAGTCGCAGTCAAAACCACTGTGACTACAGATGGAGGAAAGAAAGGAAAAGAGATTCAATCAAGGAAACAAGGATAATGCTAATGGCCTTTGGGGAATAGCCTTTTTCTTTTTAAAAGAAAATTTTCTTGAAAAATGCTTCTTTGTAAACGGTTTTTCAAATAATTTTCAGAAGGTCTTTAAAAACTTTTGCCCAGTCTAGTAACCTTCTGCTCTGATACCACGTGTAACACCCCGCCTCCGCTAGGGTCACTCGCAAAGGAATGCACTAGCTTTAGAGGGGCATTATTGGTAAACATGCACAGAAATATCACAAGACAGAACATATAAAATAGCGGAAGTAAAATCAATCTTTCATAACATGAATACATAAGGTCTAAAGCCTTTTACATCAGAGTACATCAAAACCTGTCTTGCAATAGTAAAGAAGCATAAAGACTTTTTTTTCATAAATTATTCCCCAAGTAAAAACAGTAAAGTAGCCATAGCCAGGAAAAGTCCAAGCCATCCATGATGACCTTCAAGCAGAAGAAGTCCGAACTAAACAGCAGTGTTTCCTCCTTGTAACCTGGGGGGGGAACGGAAGAAAAGAGGCGAAACAAAACGGGTCAGTCAAAAAGACTGAGTAAGCCCTATCTACTATTAGTATAAAAACTAGTAAAGCTAACTGTCATGAGAAACTGAGATGAACATAAGCATGACAACAAGATAGACAAGCTAAATCAAAATAACAGGATGAACTATTGAACTTAGATAAACTAAGGTATCGCGATAAACTACGGTATCATGATAAATCAAAGTATCCCATCGTCAGATTTCTATCAAGTATACTATCCCAAGGTATCTACCCCGTCTAACATCCCACGGCATCTGTTTCGTATATTCTTCCTGGTTCTGACATGTATATTTGCTCTGCACCTCTCGTACTAGTATCCCAACCCGCGTCATGTGTTAACCATGAATGTCCCTTGCCCAATGTCATGTAATGGTCCATGTCAACCTAATATATCGCATATATAGGTTACTCAAATCATATGTTTCTTTCCATGTATATAAGTTCAGTCCTTTGCCGTACCTCGTACGGGCTTCCTCATGTCGTATTATCCTTGAAATCGTTTGGACTGTCACCCTTGTTCTAGCTAGGCTCTTCCATATGAATCATCGTTTGAACTACTAGGACTTACGCCACCTAGCACCACTAGGGATTACGCTTACTTATTGCACGCTTTCGTATTTCGGTTTGGGTTAAACCACCTAGGCCACTAGGGATTACGCTAACCCTCAACCGCGCCCTTTTTCCCACGCATTCATCGTGAATCGTTTTTCTATAACTGTATGCACATGTATCACATCGTGCCATCCGAGTCCTGTCACAGGGCAAAACAAGAAATACAGGACTCGGTCGGGAGCTTTGGATTTATCTGCCGATGCAGATACTAAGGTCTGCTTTTCTACACGTGGCTATGGTCCCACGAGACCCCTCCCTCAACTAGCGAAAGGCAACACAAGAGAAAATCTTGCATGAGAACTACACTCCGGCCAGCCCACATCCTACGGCCTACCTCACCCATAATTAGATAGCAATTATGGTCTGTTGGGTGTTCCCTGCCTTTCCGTACGTACACGCTTGACTCAAGATGGTAGATGATCGACGAACTTGCTATCTCGGGCACCTTATGTATTCGTCGACTCACTGCTATCCAACCCAGTCTTTAGGTCGCTCGCATAGCAACCAAGGCATATTCTTGGTTCTTCTACCGCAGACCTCAACCTCTCGTGAGCCTAGTATATTGACCTGGCAGCTCACAGAGGGATCCCAAAAAAATCCTCACGTTCCCTGAAGCCGCTGCTTCGTTACCCAGTTCGTTGGAGCCTTTATCTAAATCAGATAGCCTGCTCCTACACGCATACTTAAACGTTGACCTAACGTATCGGGTTACTAATCTATCTAAGAAATGGTCCAAATTTCCTTGACTAAGAATTATTACTTAGTTTCCCTTAACTAAGGTTTACCACTTAGCCTTATTTCCATAATCCTTGTTAACTATGGTTATTTACCTAATCCTCCGAATTAGGGTTTATCTAATGGGTTAAGTGTCACTTAAGTTCATAACTTAGCCCGTCTACAAACCATGTCAAAATTGGCTAAGTATCCAAGTCCAAGACTTAACCCTACAAACCATGTGTCAAGTTGGCTAAGTATATTAAGCAATCCATAACTTAACCTCGTCTAATTATCATTTTAGATTGGTTAATTATATAAATTAACTTGACCTTGTCAAATTACCGAGTTAAATCGGTCAAGCGTATTCAAGTGATTCGTGACTTAGCCTTATCATGTTTTCACGTTAGATTGGTTAAGTATAGGTCACTTAACCACATCAAACTAACGAGTTGGATTAGTTAAGTGTAAATTAACTTAACCCTGTCCAATTACCATGTTTAGATTAGTTAGGTCTGAGTTGACTTAACCCCATCCATTAACTGTATTAAACGGTTAAGTGTTACTAAGAAAATTTACTTAACCTTATCAAGTTATCGTGTTGGATTGATTAAGTGTTGGTTAACTTAATCCCGTCCCCTCGTCGTATAAAAATGGTCAAGTGTCGTTAGGCAAATCAAGTTACTTAACCTACCCAACCCTGTCATGTTTTGTTAAGTATCATTAGCCTAATCAAATTACTTAACCCATTTGTCCATGTCATATTTGGTTAAGCCTCATTAATCAAATTAACTTAACCCTATTATGTGGCATTAATTATTTAATGCACCCCAACCTCTCACATTAGACTTTGTTGTGGTTACTAGTTAAGCCGGGCGGGTCCGGGTAGATTTACACCACAACTTGGTCTAACCTCGGGTTCAAGCACAACATGGCCAACTTCTCACATTGAGTCCTATTGTTTGCAACTACTAGTTAGGCCGGTCGGTTCCGGGTAGTTTTACGTTGCAAACTCAACCCAACCTCGAGTTGGCCACTTTCATGTTTAGTCTAGTGTCATGTTCATAGTCAAGTTTTCAAGCAATTGGGTAGACCTAACTTAATAGGTAAATTCCCAATGGGTAGACCTAACTTAATAGGTAAATTCCCAAGCTTATGTTTTTATGCATACTTACATGTCAACTTCCATGTTACATTTCAAGTTA
This sequence comes from Allium sativum, assembly GCA_030737875.1. Taxonomy (NCBI): domain Eukaryota; kingdom Viridiplantae; phylum Streptophyta; class Magnoliopsida; order Asparagales; family Amaryllidaceae; genus Allium; species Allium sativum. The sequence continues at coordinate 1,049,851,827 of CM060916.1, read as the reverse complement.
TGTTTTCAAGTATAAACACATGTCATATTTAACTTTACATGTTGTCATGTTTATACCCATTTACCCAAATCATATTCATGTCATTATGTTACCCCATAATGTGACCCCAACGCTTTTTAAACTCGCATATACGTTTGCAACAACGTGATGGATTAAAAGAAGAGACTTGGCAAAGGCATGACAAAAATGGATATTAAGCCACAAGTTAATCATGGTGGCAAATGAGGCACACATGTGTTCATTAACTTGCATGTTACATTCCTACACCTCAAAAACATGCATAAACCCAAACTTGGCACATAAACGAATCATGGTGACAAAAGACAAGGAATGATGACTAGTAACTCGCATATATCATCATATAAGGGTTATGACTTCATATGCAAGTTGACATAATGATTATGAAGGTTTTCATGTTGCATAGTGCAACATTTCAACATAAAGGTTGTGGCTTTTAGCTCATAAGATCAAGATAATGACTTCATAAACTTGCATAACATGATAGCATGCATCATTCTCAATGATCAAACCCAAACTTTCAACATTAACTTTTAACTTCATAGTTAATACCTAAGAGTAGGGAAGGGCTTACCTTGCTATGAAGGCCTAAATCGATTAAACCAAAGCTTATGATGAAGCCTATGCATGCCATCACCTAAAAACCCAAAGATGGATGCACCAAATCACTAAAAACACCATCTTTATGAACAAAGATCATAGCTTTTGCCATGAAATCAACTTGAGAAGCTCTCATACTAATATAGGGACTCTCTAACACTCACATGATCATGAAACCTCTCATAGAAATGAAGTGGAGGCTAGGATAGTTGAATGGAGGCCATGAGAGTAGAAATTTGGCCATAGTTTAGTTTCATGAGTGAATAATGAGGGTTCAGGGGGGTTTAGGGTCTTATTTATAGATTAGGCAAGTGTTTTAGGCCATAGGATTAAACCTAGATTCAATCCAAGCCATCAAAGCATGTCTTGGGGAAGAAGTCAAGTGTAGGAACCATCTAGGGCCTTTAGATTAAAGATGAACCATGAGAACCATCCAAATGCAAAATCTGCATTTGAGCGAATCGGCCCACGGGTTGACAGCCAAACACCCTGGATTAACCCCTAGTCGACCCAGCGGGCTCGGGTCGACCTCAAAAATTGGCCGGTTCGGTTATTCCCCTCTCCCAATTCGCTGTTTTGAACATTTTTGCATATTTATTTATTAAATTTTCAATTATATATATATATATATACATATATATATCAATATATATATATATTTCTTTGCGCAACCCATTTCACTTAATTAAATATACTTTAATTTGGGAATTTTTCGTGAAACTTCGCGAGGCCATATCTTGGTCATACGGACTCCGATTTTCGAAAACTCGGACTCTATTTCGCGTATTTTTCCGAGACGAACAAAATGGCATAGCCCGTTTCCCTTAATTCAGATTTTACAGTTTAATTCTGCCTCCATTTATGTTATAACAGGTTATTGAAAATACGGGTTGTTACAGGTGCATCCAGGGGGCCTCCTGTAAAATTAGTGATATGCATCTCATTTTTGCTACATTTATTCAATATGGCAAGCATCAGCTATACTTTATTCTTAAATTCAACTACTTACCGGTTGTAGTCTCAGAATTGAAAAGGGCAGTAGCAGCTAAAAGAAGAAAACATATAACCAAAGTTTTCACTAAAAAGGCCATGATCGTATTGCTTGTTTATGGTGCAGCAAGATGAAGAGTTGTAATGAAAATGTTGCTCTATTTATAAGCACAAAATAAACCAGCAAAATATCTATATGCCTGTCATGCATTTATTTCACTGGGCCATATAGTAGTTTTCTTACTCCTAATTTGATAACTATCAATCAGCTGGGCGAAGTAACTATACTGAAAATAAAATTCTTAATGTTCTTTTTTCTTTTATAAACGGTATATATGCTTATATTTTATAACAACTTTATATTTTTTATAATTAAAATTAGTTTTAGTTTTCAAATTCTCTGTAATTTAAGTTACTGCATGATTCTAAAATAACATATAATATGCTATCCATATGAACATCAAGCTAAATATTGTTTGCATAATTTTTTGTGCTTTCCTATTGAATGATCATCATACAAGGACGTTTTGGACCGCGGTCTTTTCCAAGACCGACTTTCTCCTCCTGTATTATTATTTAGTGCTATAGACTTCCTCCTCCTGCACTGACTTATGACTTCATTTTTTCCTCAAGTTCTTATTATATTGTATTATTAAAAATAAAATGTATTATAGCATCAGTACAAGTGTACAACTGCACAATAGCGCAAAAAAAAAAAAAAAAAAAAAAGCGATCATCCATAAGCATCACATGTTTCAATTGGTATACATACAGTTTTATAAGTTTAAATAACAATAAATAAATTTTGAATTATGAATATTAGGCTTAGTCCTAAAATTTAATTCTCAAATACTTACATATGATTAGACAATTATTTAATGAATAATTGCAGATATCTATGCAATTATATCAAAAAATTGCCTTAAAATCTGCAATTATATTTTGAATAATTGCAGATATTTAAGCAAATTTATTAGCGAACAACTGTAGAAATTTCCCTTTTTTGATGAGTAATTGCGGAAAATTTTGCAAATTTTCGTTGAATATCCTATAAAAACAACAGTATTTTCCAACGGTTACTAGTCGTTGATATGTGTACCAATGTTTCGTAATGCTTTCCAACGAAGTCCACAGATTGTTTTCAACGGTAACCAGTGACATATTGGAACACATGACATATTGTAACACCCCACCTCCGCTAGGGTCGCTCTTTCGGGGGCACTAGCTTCTGGGGGGCGTTAGAACTGGGTAAGCATGCATGATGATATATCAAGCCAGAACAAGAACATAAATATATATGTAAAGCAGAGTAAATAACATAGATAAAACAGCGGAAGATTTTCAAACCATTTCAAATCAAGTCTTAGTACAACATCATGTCAATTTTCCAAATAAAATAAGTCTAGTACATAAACAACATCATCTGAAAACTAAAAAGAAAAACATAAGTAGCTATCCCCAAAGCTGAAAAACCATAGCGAGCTCAAGTCCAAAGCATACATGAGCTATCCAAGAAAGCAGGTAGGATCCAAGCTAAGCTCCTGTATTCCCTCCCTGAGAACCTGGGGGGGGAACGGAAGAAAAGAGGCGAAAGAAAACAGGTCAGTCAAAAAGACTGGTAAGCCCTACTACGATCAGTCTATAAACTAATAAAGTTAACATCATGATGGAAACTGAGATGAACAAACTGGCAATAGATAAAGGTGTCATCACATAAAGAAGATTAAGCTTTGCACCACAGTGTACTAGCAAACTAACATAACAGGTATTGATCCCTCAGCCCAAACTTTGGCCCAATAACATGAGGTGACCTTAATACAAGGTCCAGCCCAACGGTCTAGTCGATCGGCTCCCTATAAACCTAACACGTCAAGTGTTGGTGTCCATACGGCCCACATATGGTTGTAGTCAGACTGTGCTGGGTCCACCTTCGGGTGTATCAAGCCCTCGGGTGTCAACCACAGACACTTAAGCAATAATGCACAGTCTAAACCTACTGGTACCCGTGCCTCGAGTTTGTCCAACACCGGACTACGTGCACGTCCGTAGCCCGCCTGGACCCGCACCGCTGTACCACTCAGCCGTCGCTTTGATCGCTTACATCAGTCCAGTAATCGTGCCCCGCCCTAGCCTAGCCTCTAGGGTTGTGAATGATACCAAACTGTGATTACTGCTGGAACAGACCACGTTGCTAGGGTTTTCTAAGAGGGTTAAGTGTGGTTTAACCCCTCACTAATCATGGATTAAATTAGTTAAGTGTAACCAACAGTTCACTACTTAACCCCATTTAATCCCTCGTATCCCCAAAATTGGTTAAGTATTAGTGGGCCATGACTTAACCCTAATCATGAGGCATTAATTAATTTGATTGTGCCTTAACCTCTCACATTAGACTTTGTTGCGGTTACCTAGTTAAGCCGGTGGGTTCCGGGTAGATTTACACCACAACTTGGTCTAACCTCCGGTCTTGGCACCACATGACCAACTTCTCACATTGGATCCTATTGTTTGTAGCCACTAGTTAAGCCGGTAGGTTCCGGGTAGAATTACGCTACAAACTCAACCCAACCTCGAGTTGGCCACACTTATGTTTTCTAAGTGTCATGTCCACTATATTTTCAAACATAGTTACAAGTTTAACAAATACTTGGGTAGACCTAACTTAATAGGTAAATTCCCAAGGGGTGGACCTAACTTAATAGGTAAATTCCCAATCTTATGTTTTCATGTATTTTAAGTTTTACCCAAACCCCCCCCAACGTCATTCTATCGCTTACATATTCGTCATAACGCATAAAGGATAGAAAGAGGGAACTTGGCACAACATACATGATGAATCTTACATATCATAATAAACATGCATAACATTTTGGACTTGCATAACTTAGCATAGTGAACTTGCATAAACATGCATAACTTGTTAAACTTGCAAATCATGGCATAGTGAACTTGCATAAACATGCATAACTTGTTAAACTTGCAAATCATGGCATAGTGAACTTGCATAAACATGCATAACTTGTTAAACTTGCAAATCATGGCATAGTGAACTTGCATAAACATGCATAACTTGTTAAACTTGCAAATCATAGCATAGTGAACTTGCATAAACATGCATAACTTGTTAAACTTGCAAGTCATAGCATAGTGAACTTGCATAAACATGCATAACTTGTTAAACTTGCAAATCATGGCATAGTGAACTTGCATAAACATGCATAACTTATCAAACATGTGTAACATGGCATAGTGAACTCGCATAAGCATGCATAACTTATTAAACATGCATAAATCCCAACTTTCATCACATATTAACTTTAGAGTTTCTAAAATGAAGGTAAGAGGGCTTACAATGCTTATGCGAACTCAAATGAGTATAGCAAATGTAAGAAACCCCTTATGCAACAAAATAAAACCCCAAAATGCAAGCAAACTTGATCAAGACTCCTCCTTTATGTTGACAATAGAGAAACAAGACTTTAATGCAAGCTAAAGAGGATCATACAAGCCTAAATACACTTGTATGCATGGAAATCTCTTAGGAATTTGTTTAGGAATTGTATGAAGAGAGTGGAGGCCATGAGAGGATGGATTTTGACATAGTTTAGTTGCTAGAATGAATAATGAATGATTTAGGGTAGGTTCGGGTCTTATTTATAGATTAGGCTAGTGATTTAGACCATAGGATTATACCCTAGTTGAATTAGGTCCATCAGATTTCGGAATTCTCCAGAACCAAGCCACACAACCAAGCCCATATCAGAAATGGTGCGCTAGGCAAAACTGCCCGGCCACCCCGTGTCGACAGGGCTGTCGACAGGGCAGTCGACACCCTTAGACCCCTGTCGACATGCCTGTCGACTTGGGGGTCTTGGCGGGAGTTTTCCCGCCTGACGCCAGTTGTGCCCTAACCCTTGTTTTTAACTTAAAATTTAAATCTGTTTTTACTTAGGAATTTTCTGAAAACTTCAATGGGCCTTAACTGGGTCATACGGACTCCGATTTTCGAAAACTCGGACTCTATTTCGCGTATTTTTCCGAGACGAACGCAATGGCATAGCCCGTTTCCCCTTGATTCAGATTTTTAAATTAAATTCTGCCTCAATTTATATCTTAATAGGTTATTAAAAATACAGGTTGTTACATTCTCCCCTCCTTAAAGGATTTCGTCCCCGAAATCTTCAAGTTAGGAAGAACGTATCCTACCATCCAATCACCCATCTACTCAAAGCATCATCCACGAGCAATCATTGTCCTTACAAGATTCTAAATGCTGTATGAACATATGCAAAAGTGTGTGTATATGTACTTATCTAATGCAAAGATCAATGCAAAATATGTTAGTGAAATGTATCCATATGTATGCAATTCCTAACATAATGTATATCATCTATATGTGTGCACATAACATACACCCATATGCAACATCCATGTGATAACACACAATTTTCATCCATGAATAAGCATAAACACTCGTGCATATGCAATATGAGGAGTGTGTGAGCCGATCTAGTGCCTAATGTGTATCATGCATCCACGAGTAACCACTTGCAAACACTTGCAACCACTTGCAACCATCAAACATAACATGTCTCAAACACATGTTTCATCCAAAGGATTCTACCTAAGGTTCTCATGATAAGATAGACACGATGAAATAGATAAACTAGATAGACATGGAAAGATAAAGAGATTGAGAGTGTACCCTCAAAAAGGAATGGATAAAGCCTACGCATCTTCTCTTCAGTTTCCCAAGTTGCGTCTTCCTCGGCTTCACCCCATTGAACCTTCACCAACTTGACCTCACGATTCCTTAGCTTCTTGATCTCTGTCCCCAAGATACGAATCGGAGCTCTCCTCAAGGTAGCTTCTTTCTCTACTTCCACATCTTATAGAACACTTGGCTCAACCACCTCTGCTGACTTATGCAAACACTTCCGGAGATGCGAAACATGAAAAACATTATGCACTCCAGCTAGCTTCTCGGGCAATTCCACTCTATAGGCCATCTGCCCGATCCTCTCTACAACTGGAAACGGTCCAACAAACCTTGGTGCTAACTTTCCTACTGCTCCAAACCGAACCACATTCAGCAGAGGAGAAACCTTCACGAAAACCATATCCCCAACATCAAACTCCAAATCAGTCCTTCGCCTATCAGCATAAGATTTCTGTCTGTCTTGGGCCGCCTTCATCCGTCTTCTAATCAACTCGACCTTCTCGGATGTATCTCTAATCATGTCAGGTCCAAGTATAAGCTTATCTGTAGTCTCCCACCAACATGTAGGTGACTTGCACGGTCTCCCATATAAAGCCTCGAATGGTGCCATCCCAATGCTCGCCTGATAACTGTTATTATAAGCAAATTCCACAAGAGGAAGATGGTCTTCCCAAGTACCACCAAAATCCAGAATGCAAAGCCTCAACAAGTCCTCAAGTACCCTATTCACCCTTTCTGTCTGACCGTCCATTTATGGGTGATAAGCTGTACTCAGGTTCAACCTCGTGCCCATAGCTTCCTGCAAACTGTTCCAGAACTGACTAGTAAAGATGGGGTCTCGGTCACTGACTATGCTAGAAGGGACTCCATGTAGTCGTACTATCTCACGAAGATATACTGATGCTAGTCCAGATGCGGTCCTTTTGCTCTTCACCGGAATGAAATGAGCACTCTTCGTAAGCCTATCCACAATGACCCATATGCTTGTATTCCCTTTTCTTGACCTTGGCAATCCGTCAACAAAGTCCATAGAAATACTCTCCCATTTCCATAGCGGGACCTCTAGAGGATGCAATAGCCCACTGGGCTTCTTCGACTCGGCTTTTACTCTCTGGCAAACAACACATATAGAGACAAATTCTGCCACATCCTTCTTCATTCCAGGCCAGAAGATAATGCGCTTCATATCCTTATACATCTTATCTCCACCCGGATGTATAGTCAACTTGGAGCGATGTGCTTCCTCAAGAACTTTCCTCACCAAGTCTTCCACCATCGGAACACAAAGCCTTCCGTCTCTCCTCATCCAACCCTTATCATCTATAGAATATCGAGCAAGGTGACTAGATGTCTCCCCTCGAATCAGCTTATCCATAATCTCAATTATCTGAGGGTCTTCCTTCGGCGAAGCCCCAACTTGATCCAGAAGGGTAGGCCTGAGCTCAAGAGATGCTAAAGAACCGGTCATCGACTCAACTGCCAAAGAGAAATCAAAGGTTGCCAAGAACTCTAAATTCTTCATCTCAACAAATAGAGGACTTAGTGTCAACCTTTTTCTACTCAATGCATCCGCTACAACATTCCCCTTGCCAGGGGTATAGGCTATATCAAAATTGTAGGACGCCAAGAATTCCATCCACCTTTGCTGCCTCAAGTTCAGATCCTTCTGCGAAAAGAGATACTTCAAAGACTTATGATCAGTATACAGCTCAAACCTCTCTCCCAGAAGATAATGACGCCAAGCCTTGGGTGCATATACTATCGCTGCCAGCTCTAGATCATGAGTGGGATAATTCTTCTCATGCACCTTAAGTTGCCTACCACCAAAACATATAACTCTTCCTTCTTGCATCAGAACGGCGCCCAATCCCGTGCCACAAGCATCAGTGTACACGGTAAACATCTTACCACCATCGGGTAAAGCTAGAACTGGTGCTGAGGTAAGGGCTCTCTTGAGTCTCTGAAAAGCAAGCTCACAGTCCATATCCCAAGAAAAAACTAAGTTCTTCTTCGTCAACTTAGTAAGAGGAGCGGATATCTTCGCGAAGTCCTTGATGAACTTCCGGTAAAAACCTGCAAGACCTAGAAAACTTCTCACTTCGGTTGCATTCCTTGGAGTCTTCCAATCCTGCACAGCAACTACTTTAGCGGGATCCACCGCCAAGCCTTGCTTAGATACTATATGCCCAAGGAACCGAACTTCCCTTCTCCAAAAGTGACACTTGGAGAACTTGGCCTTTAACTGATGACTCTAAGCGTATCCATCACCTCTACAAGATGCCTCGCGTGCTCTTCTTCATCCTTAGAGAAGATCAGAATATCATCCACAAAGACCACGACAAACTTGTTCAAGAACTCTCGGAACACCCTACTCATCAAGTCCACGAAATACGCGGGTGCATTCGTCAAACCGAACGGCATAACAAGCCATTCAAAGAATCCATCTGGAGTTCTGAATGCAGTCTTGTCTATACTATCTTCAGCCACTCTGAGCTGATGAAATCCAGTAGCAAGATCAAGCTGAGAGAAAACAGAAGCACCGACAAGCTGGTCAAAAAGATCATCAATCCTCGGTAATGGGTGTCTGTTCTTCTTAGTCAGCTTATTCAACTCTCTATAGTCCACACAAAGTCGAAGAGAACCATCTGCCTTAGTAGCAAACACCACAGGCGCTCCCCATTCGGATATACTTCGTCTGATGAAGTTCTTCTCAAGCAACTCCTTTACTTGCTTGCTGAGCTCCCGTCTCTCACGCGGAGCCATGTGCCGAACGGACAAAGAAACAGGCTTAGCATTATCCACCAGATAAATGCGAAAATCAATCTCTCGTTTAGGGGGCAACCCCTTAACTTCTTCAAAAAAATCTGGATAATCTCGGACCACCCTTACCGACTGAAGGGTTTCCTCTGACGAGCCGAGAGATTCGAGATAGCACAACATGACGGGATCCTTCGGATTGCATGAAATCTCTAAGCTGTTGTCAAGGCGAGTCACAAGCCTCACAACCCTATGCTCACAATCAAGAATGGCCCCATGTCTAGACAGCCAATCCATGCCCAAAATCAATCCGTATCCCCTGAAACCAAGAACATACGCACTACACAAGAACTCTACACTGAGTATAGAGATCCTCAGATCCTCACATATCATAGATAGATGAGCAGAACCCCCAATGGGATTCGAAACACAAACGGGATCATCCACTAAGCTAGTACTAAGGTGCAAACTATCAACAAGATCAGACGAAATAAAGCTATGTGATGCACCAGAATCAAACAAGGTACGAACTGGAAGATCAGAAACATAAACAAGGTTCTCAATAGAAACACTACCTCGATCGGGAACTGGAGCGGTATTGAGAGCATGAACTTGCCCTCCTGAAGGTCCAGCACGCTGAGTCTGACCCTGCCCTTTCTTTTTCGGGCATTCCTTGCTGAAGTGTCCAGTCTCACCACAGGAAAAACATCCACCACTAAGCTTCCTTTTCTTCTTCCTACAATCCTTAGCAAAGTGTCCAGGCGCACCACAGTAATTGCACTTTCCCTTGCCTTTGTTGTTGTTCCCCTTCTTGTTCTTGCTCTGATTCCCCTGACTGCTTTGACCACCTTGATTGCCTTTACCCTGAGAATCAGTCTTCTTTGCTTGATTATCACTCGACGTGACCTCTTTCTTTCCCCTTGAAGTAGAGCCATATCGACCAAACTCTCAAAAGTAGCCCCATGCGGAATATGTGACATCGCCAAACCCTGCAGCGGCTCATTCAACCCTCTAGCAAATCGAAGAGCCTTCTTCTCAGGAGTGTTCACCATATCCAAACCAAAACGGGCCAGCTGATTAAACTTGTTCACATACTCCTTGACAGACATATCACCTTGCTTTAATGCAATGAACTTCTCCATCTGTAAATTCGCCTCAGCAGAAGATAGAAACTTGGCCACAAATCTAGCCCTCAAATCGGCCCAAGTCTCGACGGGCCTCGTCCCATTGGTGACCTCCCACCAATAGGCTGCTTCGTCCTTCAAAAGCCACACTGTCAATAAGATCTTCCTCTCGTCATCAATCCTAAAGATAGCAAACAAGTCCTCAATGTCTTTCAGTCAATTCCTAGCTTCAACAAAAGATTCCGTACCTAGGAAATTCTTGCCTCCCATCGCCTTGAAGTCTTTACAAACCTTCGTGAACTCAACCTGAGGATGCTGAGGGGGAGGAGGAGGAAGAGATGCCTCAGCAACTGGAGGAGGAGGAACAGGAACCACCGGAGGAGGGACATTAGGGGGAGGATTCTCAACTACAGGAGGAGGAGTGGGAGTAGGGTTTTCGGGGCCAGCTGCCGCCCTAGCTTCATGAAGTCTCCTATACCAGAGTGGTACGTTTACTCCATCCGGGATGGCAAGATTCTCAGCCATACTGGAACGAAAGATAAGATAATATTAGGTCAAGGGAACGAAGGATAACGCTAATGGCTTTTTGGGGAATAGCCTTTTTAAAATACTAGACTTTTCTTTGGAAAATACTTTATACTTGTTTTGAAAATAGTTTTTCAAAAGTCTTTTAAAAACTTTTTGTTCTTTCTTGTAAACCATATGCTCTGATACCAAATTTGTAACACCCCACCTCCGCTAGGGTCGCTCTTTCGGGGGCACTAGCTTCTGGGGGGCGTTAGAACTGGGTAAGCATGCATGATGATATATCAAGGCAGAACAAGAACATAAATATATATGTAAAGCAGAGTAAATAACATAGATAAAACAGCGGAAGATTTTCAAACCATTTCAAATCAAGTCTTAGTACAACATCATGTCAATTTTCCAAATAAAATAAGTCTAGTACATAAACAACATCATCTGAAAACTGAAAAGAAAAACATAAGTAGCTATCCCCAAAGCAGAAAAACCATAGCGAGCTCAAGTCCAAAGCATACATGAGCTATCCAAGAAAGCAGGTAGGATCCAAGCTAAGCTCCTGTATTCCCTCCCTGAGAACCTGGGGGGGGGGAAACGGAAGAAAAGAGGCGAAAGAAAACAGGTCAGTCAAAAAGACTGGTAAGCCCTACTACGATCAGTCTATAAACTAATAAAGTTAACATCATGATGGAAACTGAGATGAACAAACTGGCAATAGATAAAGGTGTCATCACATAAAGAAGATTAAGCTTTGCACCACAGTGTACTAGCAAACTAACATAACAGGTACTGATCCCTCAGCCCAAACTTTGGCCCAATAACATGAGGTGACCTTAATACAAGGTCCAGCCCAACGGTCTAGTCGATCGGCTCCCTATAAACCTAACACGTCAAGTGTTGGTGTCCATACGGCCCACATATGGTTGTAGTCAGACTGTGCTGGGTCCACCTTCGGGTGTATCAAGCCCTCGGGTGTCAACCCCAGACACTTAAGCAATAATGCACAGTCTAAACCTACTGGTACCTGTGCCTCGAGTTTGTCCAACACCGGACTACGTGCATGTCCGTAGCCCGCCTGGACCTGCACCGCTGTACCACTCAGCCGTCGCTTTGATCGCTTACATAAGTCCAGTAATCGTGCCCCGCCCTAGCCTAGCCTCTAGGGTTGTGAATGATACCAAACTGGGATTACTGCTGGAACAGACCACGTTGCTAGGGTTTTCTAAGAGGGTTAAGTGTAACAACCCGTATTTTTGAATAACATGTTATAACATAAATGGAGGCAGAATTAAACTATAAAATCTGAATCAAGGGAAACGAGCTATGCCATTGCATTCGTCTCGGAAAAATACGCGAAATAGAGTCCGAGTTTTCAAAAATCGGAGTCCGTATGACCAAGCTATGGCCCCGCGAAGTTTCACGAAAAATTCCCAAATTAAAGTATACTTAATTAAGTGAAATGGGTTGCGCAGAGAAATATATATATATATATATATTGATATATATATATATATATATACATATAATTGAAAATTAAATAAATATGCAAAAATGTTCAAAACAACGAATTGGGAGAGGGGAATAACCGAACCGGCCGATTTTTGAGCTCGATCCGAGCCCGCTGGGTCGACTAGGGGTTAATCCAGGGTGTTTGGCTGTCAACCCGTGGGCCGATTCGCTCAAATGCAGATTTTGCATTTGAATGGTTCTCATGGTCCATCTTTAATCTAAAGGCCCTAGATGGTTCCTACACATGACTTCTTCCCCAAGACATGCTTTGATGGCTTGGATTGAATCTAGGGTTAATCCTATGGCCTAAAACACTTGCCTAATCTATAAATAAGACCCTAAACTATCGTAATTCATCATTATTCATTCTAGCAACTAAACTATGGCAAAATCAATCCTCTCATGGCCTCCACTCTCTTCATAAATTCCTAAACAAATTCTTATGAGATTTTCCATGCATACAAGTGTTTTTAGACTTGTATGATCATCATTAGCTTGCATTCTAGTCAAGTTTCTATCTTTGCATCATAAAGAGAGAGTTTTGATCTATTTTGCTTGCATTTTGGGGTTTAATTGGTTGCATAAGGGTTTTCTTACATTTGCTATACTCATTTGAGTCCGCATAAGCATTGTAAGCCCTATTCCTTTCATACTTAAACTCTAAAGTTAAATGTATGATATGCAAGTTATCATATATTATGCAAGTTTGTTTATGCAAGTATGATATGCAAGTTGTCATATGTTATGCAAGTTTGTTTATGCAAGTATGATATGCAAGTTGTCATATGTTATGCAAGTTTGTTTATGCAAGAATGATATGCAAGTTGTCATATGTTATGCAAGTTTGTTTATGCAAGTTTGATATGCAAGTTGTCATATATTATGCAAGTTTTATTATGCAAGTTTGTTATGCAAGTGTCATATGATAGGCAAGTATGTTATGCAAGTTTGGGATGGTCATATGGTTCATGTTATCATGTTATGCAAGCTTATTTTGAGTATGTGAACATAAAGCTTCAAGCTTTATGCCAAAGGTTGCATTTTGGCAACATGTAAGTTATCATATCACTTATGATAACTTGCATGTGAGGCTAAATGCGAACTTGTGGCCATTCTTACATGTCATTTAGCACCATGTATCATGAATATGCCAAGTTTGGTTTTATGCATGCTTTTTGGGCCTAAAAATGTAATATGCAAGTGTATGAACACATGAACCTTTCATATGCCACCATGTTGAACTTGTGGCTTTAACATTTTTATGTCATGATTATGCCAAGTTCCCTCTTTCTATCCTTTATGCGCTATTGCAATATGTAAGCGATGGGATTGCGTTTGGGGTTGGGTAAACTTAAAAGACATAAAAACATAAGCTTGGGAATTTACCTATTAAGTTAGGTCTACCCATTGGGAATTTACCTATTAAGTTAGGTCTACCCAATTGCTTGAAAATTTGTAACATGTTTTGGAAACATGATGGACATGACACTTAGAAAAGATAAGTGTGGCCAACTCGAGGTTGGGTTGAGTTTGTAGCGTAAACCTACCCGGAACCGACCGGCTTAACTAGTTGCTACAAACAATAGGACCCAATGTGAGAAGTTGGTCAAGTTGTACCTTGGACCCGAGGTTAGACCTAGTTGTGGTGTAAAGCTACCCGGAACCGACCGGCCTAACTAGTGACCGCAACAAAGTCTAATGTGAGAGGTTAAGGCACATTAATTAATTAATGCCTCATGATTGGGGTTAAGTCATGGTCCACTTAATACTTAACCAATTTAGACATGGGGAATTTACGGGGTTAAGTCAGCCTACACTTAACCAATCTGAACTCGGTAATTTCGCGGGGTTAAGTTGAATAATACTTAACCAATCCAACTCAGTAATTTGATAAGGCTGAGAACCAATTTGATACCTGGTCTGGATAAACTAACTTGATTGATAAATCAAACGAACCTGTTTTGCAGATCTGTAGGACCCACATCAAGTTAGGCAAGTTTGTAAATCTGTTATCTGATCCGTTAGTCTGAAAACTGGTCTCTGAACTTTGTATATCTGAACTCTGTTAATAAGTTAATCTGAATCTGATAGTCTGGGGACACAAGGGGGAATACTTGTGTCATCTGTTGTTTGGGACCCATATTAGTCAGTAACCCTTTCTGGTATCAAAACTTTGACCCAACTTTAGGTAGGGTCCGGGCACGCTTACTGAACTAATTATAAGTGGTTCATTCTGATAATGGCGATGGGTGTTGATGGTGCATTCCAACCGGGTCATGTGCGTGCATGGATCCCGGTCTGCCTCTGAGGATGTAAGCCGCCGTGACATCTGTAAATATGCCTGTGCCAATTGGTTGCCACTTTATGGAGTGATACACCGTATCGTAGGGCCGACACAGGGTATTTATGTATTAGGGAGCCGATCGCTTGGGTAGGATTTAGGGTACACTTAGCTCTGTCTGGTTCTGTTGGTACCGTCTGTTTTGTTGGGTGGCAACACCCGTCTGTTTCTGCGTGGTACCGTTCTGTTAGGGTGGTAAAGGCCCATTATTGTTAGCATTCCGTTTTTGTACTTTATCCGCTAGGGTAGTAAAGGCCCATTATTGTTAGCATTCTGTTTCTGTACTTTATCTGTTAGGATGATAAAAGCCCATTTTTCCCAAACTCTATTTCTGTATGGACCATTTTGTTCCGTTCTGTTCGGTGTGAACATTGGGGTAACACCCAATACTATTATACTAGTATTGGTACTAAGAAGTTGGATCTTGACTTAGGTCAACACCTGGTATTGGGCCAAGCTTGGGCCAAGGGATCAATACATGTTTATTCAAGTCATGTTAGTTTGCTAGTACACCTGTGGTGTAAAAACCTTAATCCTGATTATGCGATGACACCTTTATCTGCTTGGTTAGTTAATCATCATGCTAGTATGTTATTATCCTTATGTTCATACCTGCTGCTCATGTCAGTTAACTTTATCAGTTTACATTGATTGTAGTAGGGCTTACTCAGTCTTTTTGACTGACCTGTTTTCTTTCGCCTCTTTTCTTCCGTTTCCCCCCCCCCCCCCCAGGTTCTCAGGGAGGGAATACAGGAGCTTAGCTTGGACCTTAGCTGCTTTTCTTGGATAGCTCATGTATGCTTTGGACTTGAGCTTGCTATGGTTTTTCCATTTGGGGATAGCTACTTTATGTTTTCCTTTTCAGTTTTCAGATGATGTGGTTTTATGTACTAGACTTGTTTATTTGGAAAATTGACATTGTGTTGTACCAGACTTGTTTTGAAATGGTTTAAAATCTTCCGCTGTTTTATCTATGTTATTTACTCTGTTTACATATATACATATGTTCTTGTTCTGCCTTGATATATCATTATGCATGTTTACCTGATTCAAACGCCCCTCCAAAGTCAGAGTGCTTGCAAGAGTCACCCTGGCGGAGGCGGGGTGTTACATTTGGTATCAGAGCATATGGTTTACGAGAAGGGACAAAAAGGTTTTTAAAACTTTTGGAAAACTATTTTCAAAACCAAGTATAAAGTATTTTCCAAAGAAAAGTCTAGTTTATTTTAAAGGCTATTCCCCAAAAGCCAGTAGCACAATCCTTAGTTATCTATTCTTAGTTTCCTCGTTCTGAATCTATCTTTTCCTTCGTTTCAGTATGGCTGATAACTTTGTTATCCCAGAGGGAGTGCAAGTTCCTGTTTGGTATAGGAGACTTATGGAGGCTAGGGCGACCGAAGCTGGCCCCGCAAATGTTACTCCTCCTCCGGTGGTTAATATTCCTCCTCATCCTGTCGCTAATGTTCCTCCTCCACCGGTTGCTGAGGTTCCTCTTCCTCCTCCCCCTCAGCATCCTCAGGTTGACTTCGCAAAGACTTGCAAAGATTTCAAAGCAATGGGTGGCAATAACTTTCAAGGCACTGAGACTTTTGTAGAGGCTAGAAATTGGTTGAAAGAGACCGAGGATTTGTTTGCTATCTTTGGGTTAGACGATCAGAGGAAGCTCTTGTTGGCGGTTTGGCTTATGAAGGATGAAGCCGCTTATCGGTGGGAAGTCACCAATGGTACTAGGCCTGTTGAGACTTGGGCCGATTTCAGGGCAAGGTTCATGCTTAAGTTTCTGTCTTCTACTGAAGAGAATTTGCAAATGGAAAGGTTTATTGCTTTGAAGCAAGGAGACATGTCTGTTAAAGAATATGTGAACAAGTTTAATCAGTTAGCTCGTTTTGGCTTGGATATGGTGAGTACTACTCAGAAGAAGGCTCTTCGTTTTGCTAGAGGATTGAATGAGCCGTTACAGGAATTAGCCATGTCTCATGTGCCCATGGGGGCCACGTTTGAGAGTTTGGTAGATATGGCCCTACTCAATGAAGAGAACAAGAGTGCAAAGAAGCAGGTCAAGGCGAATGAGTCTCAAAACAAGAAAACGGGACCCAAAAAGGAAATGCAAAAGAAGGAGGAGAAGTCTGAAGATAAGAAGGAAAAGAAGTGCTTTACTTGTGGAAGCTCAACTCATCTAAACAAGGATCGCAGAAAGAGGAAGGGCACTTGCTTCAACTGTGGAGAGATGGGACACTTCACTAGGGACTGCCCGAAGAAGAAAGGGACTACAACAGAAGGAACGGTGAATACTCGCATGGCGGGTGAATAGATTAGGGCTAGAATAATTTTTCTGTAGGATGTTTAATTTTCCTTGTCTGATTTTCAGTATGAAACTCTTTTTCTGGTATTTTGATTCTGTAATGGAAACTTAGTACTTTAATGCTAGTCTTGCTTCTGATCTGGTAATAGTCTCAAACTCCCTGAGAGTTATAACTCATCTGTTTGTGATAAATTGGGATTTGAGAGTATCTGTGACTATGACGAGTACATTCTGGGTTTCTACCATGCTTAGTTTCCTAAGAATCATTTGGGGAAAAATCTGATATGTACTAGTAATCTGTAAGTATATGTACCAAGTTTTTGTTTTATCGGTACTCGCTTCCATCACTCGACTGTATCTTGTGGAGATAGGAATCTTATGGATGTAAACATGTGTTTGAGACATGTTATGGTTGATGGTTGCAAGTGGATGCAAGTGGTTGCTAGTGGTTGCTCGTGGATGCATAAACACACACTAGGCACTAGATCGGCTTGAAATACACTCTCATATTGCATATGGACGTGTGTACATTTTCGATTCTTATGGTTGCAAGATGGTTAATTCAGCACATGGATGTTGCATATGGATGAATGTTTGTGCACACATATAGTATTATATGATTAGGACTATTTGCATACATAATGGATTCATTTCACTGACATACTTTGCATTGATGATCTTTGCATTAGATAAGAACATATACACACACCTTTTGCATATGTTCATACCGCATTAGAATCTTGTAAGGACAATGATTGCTCATGGGTGATGTTTTGAGTAGATGGATGATTGGATGGTAGGATACGTTCTTCCTAACTTGGAGATTTCGGGGACGAAATCCTTTAAGGAGGGAGGAATGTAACAACCCGTATTTTTGAATAACATGTTATAACATAAATGGAGGCAGAATTAAACTATAAAATCTGAATCAAGGGAAACGGGCTATGCCATTGCATTCGTCTCGGAAAAATACGCGAAATAGAGTCCGAGTTTTCAAAAATCGGAGTCCGTATGACCAAGCTATGGCCCCGCGAAGTTTCACGAAAAATTCCCAAATTAAAGTATACTTAATTAAGTGAAATGGGTTGCGCAGAGAAATATATATATATATATATATATATATATTGATATATATATATAATTGAAAATTAAATAAATATGCAAAAATGTTCAAAACAGCGAATTGGGAGAGGGGAATAACCGAACCGGCCGATTTTTGAGGTCGACACGAGCCCGCTGGGTCGACTAGGGGTTAATCCAGGGTGTTTGGCTGTCAACCCGTGGGCCGATTCGCTCAAATGCAGATTTTGCATTTGAATGGTTCTCATGGTCCATCTTTAATCTAAAGGCCCTAGATGGTTCCTACACATGACTTCTTCCCCAAGACATGCTTTGATGGCTTGGATTGAATCTAGGGTTAATCCTATGGCCTAAAACACTTGCCTAATCTATAAATAAGACCCTAACCTACCCTAAATCATCATTATTCATTCTAGCAACTAAACTATGGCCAAATCAATCCTCTCATGGCCTCCACTCTCTTCATAAATTCCTAAACAAATTCTTATGAGATTTTCCATGCATACAAGTGTTTTTAGACTTGTATGATCATCATTAGCTTGCATTCAAGTCAAGTTTCTATCTTTGCATCATAAAGAGAGAGTTTTGATCTATTTTGCTTGCATTTTGGGGTTTAATTGGTTGCATAAGGGTTTTCTTACATTTGCTATACTCATTTGAGTCCGCATAAGCATTGTAAGCCCTATTCCTTTCATACTTAAACTCTAAAGTTAAATGTATGATATGCAAGTTATCATATATTATGCAAGTTTGTTTATGCAAGTATGATATGCAAGTTGTCATATGTTATGCAAGTTTGTTTATGCAAGTATGATATGCAAGTTGTCATATGTTATGCAAGTTTGTTTATGCAAGAATGACATGCAAGTTGTCATATGTTATGCAAGTTTGTTTATGCAAGTTTGATATGCAAGTTGTCATATATTATGCAAGTTTTATTATGCAAGTTTGTTATGCAAGTGTCATATGATAGGCAAGTATGTTATGCAAGTTTGGGATGGTCATATGGTTCATGTTATCATGTTATGCAAGCTTATTTTGAGTATGTGAACATAAAGCTTCAAGCTTTATGCCAAAGGTTGCATTTTGGCAACATGTAAGTTATCATATCACTTATGATAACTTGCATGTGAGGCTAAATGCGAACTTGTGGCCATTCTTACATGTCATTTAGCACCATGTATCATGAATATGCCAAGTTTGGTTTTATGCATGCTTTTTGGGCCTAAAAATGTAATATGCAAGTGTATGAACACATGAACCTTTCATATGCCACCATGTTGAACTTGTGGCTTTAACATTTTTATGTCATGATTATGCCAAGTTCCCTCTTTCTATCCTTTATGCGCTATTGCAATATGTAAGCGATGGGATTGCGTTTGGGGTTGGGTAAACTTAAAAGACATAAAAACATAAGCTTGGGAATTTACCTATTAAGTTAGGTCTACCCATTGGGAATTTACCTATTAAGTTAGGTCTACCCAATTGCTTGAAAATTTGTAACATGTTTTGGAAACATGATGGACATGACACTTAGAAAAGATAAGTGTGGCCAACTCGAGGTTGGGTTGAGTTTGTAGCGTAAACCTACCCGGAACCGACCGGCTTAACTAGTTGCTACAAACAATAGGACCCAATGTGAGAAGTTGGTCAAGTTGTACCTTGAACCCGAGGTTAGACCTAGTTGTGGTGTAAAGCTACCCGGAACCGACCGGCCTAACTAGTGACCGCAACAAAGTCTAATGTGAGAGGTTAAGGCACATTAATTAATTAATGCCTCATGATTAGGGTTAAGTCATGGTCCACTTAATACTTAACCAATTTAGACATGGGGAATTTACGGGGTTAAGTCAGCCTACACTTAACCAATCTGAACTCGGTAATTTCGCGGGGTTAAGTTGAATAATACTTAACCAATCCAACTCAGTAATTTGATAAGGCTGAGAACCAATTTGATACCTGGTCTGGATAAACAAACTTGATTGATAAATCAAACGAACCTATTTTGCAGATCTGTAGGACCCACATCAAGTTAGGCAAGTTTGTAAATCTGTTATCTGATCCGTTAGTCTGAAAACTGGTCTCTGAACTTTGTATATCTGAACTCTGTTAATAAGTTAATCTGAATCTGATAGTCTGGGGACACAAGGGGGAATACTTGTGTCATCTATTGTTTGGGACCCATATTAGTCAGTAACCCTTTCTGGTATCAAAACTTTGACCCAACTGTAGGTAGGGTCCGGGCACGCTTACTGAACTAATTATAAGTGGTTCATTCTGATAATGGCGATGGGTGTTGATGCTGCATTCCAACCGGGTCATGTGCGTGCATGGATCCCGGTCTGCCTCTGAGGATGTAAGCCGCCGTGACATCTGTAAATATGCCTGTGCCAATTGGTTGCCACTTTAGAGAGTGATACACCCTATCGTAGGGCCGACACAGGGTATTTATGTATTAGGGAGCCGATCGCTTGGGTAGGATTTAGGGTACACTTAGCTCTGTCTGGTTCTGTTGGTACCGTCTGTTTTGTTGGGTGGCAACACCCGTTTGTTTCTGCGTGGTACCGTTCTGTTAGGGTGGTAAAGGCCCATTATTGTTAGCATTCCGTTTTTGTACTTTATCCGCTAGGGTAGTAAAGGCCCATTATTGTTAGCATTCCGTTTCTGTACTTTATCTGTTAGGATGATAAAAGCCCATTTTTCCCAAACTCTATTTCTGTATGGACCATTCTGTTCCGTTCTGTTCGGTGTGAACATTGGGGTAACACCCAATACTGTTATACTAGTATTGGTACTAAGAAGTTGGATCTTGACTTAGGTCAACACCTGGTATTGGGCCAAGCTTGGGCCAAGGGATCAATACATGTTTATTCAAGTCATGTTAGTTTGCTAGTACACCTGTGGTGTAAAAACCTTAATCCTGATTATGCGATGACACCTTTATCTGCTTGGTTAGTTAATCATTATGCTAGTATGTTATTATCCTTATGTTCATACCTGCTGCTCATGTCAGTTAACTTTATCAGTTTACATTGATTGTAGTAGGGCTTACTCAGTCTTTTTGACTGACCTGTTTTCTTTTGCCTCTTTTCTTCCGTTTCCCCCCCCCCCCCCCCCCCCCAGGTTCTCAGGGAGGGAATACAGGAGCTTAGCTTGGACCTTAGCTGCTTTTCTTGGATAGCTCATGTATGCTTTGGACTTGAGCTTGCTATGGTTTTTCCATTTGGGGATAGCTACTTTATGTTTTCCTTTTCAGTTTTCAGATGATGTGGTTTTATGTACTAGACTTGTTTATTTGGAAAATTGACATTGTGTTGTACCAGACTTGTTTTGAAATGGTTTAAAATCTTCCGCTGTTTTATCTATGTTATTTACTCTGTTTACATATATACATATGTTTTTGTTCTGCCTTGATATATCATTATGCATGTTTACCTGATTCAAACGCCCCTCCAAAGTCAGAGGGCTTGCAAGAGTCACCCTGGCGGAGGCGGGGTGTTACATTAAGTGTGGTTTAACCCCTCACTAATCATGGATTAAATTAGTTAAGTGTAACCAACAGTTCACTACTTAACCCCATTTAATCCCTCGTATCCCCAAAATTGGTTAAGTATTAGTGGGCCATGACTTAACCCTAATCATGAGGCATTAATTAATTTGATTGTGCCTTAACCTCTCACATTAGACTTTGTTGCGGTTACCTAGTTAAGCCGGTGGGTTCCGGGTAGATTTACACCACAACTTGGTCTAACCTCGGGTCTTGGCACCACATGACCAACTTCTCACATTGGATCCTATTGTTTGTAGCCACTAGTTAAGCCGGTAGGTTCCGGGTAGAATTACGCTACAAACTCAACCCAACCTCGAGTTGGCCACACTTATGTTTTCTAAGTGTCATGTCCACTTTATTTTCAAACATAGTTACAAGTTTAACAAATACTTGGGTAGACCTAACTTAATAGGTAAATTCCCAAGGGGTAGACCTAACTTAATAGGTAAATTCCCAATCTTATGTTTTCATGTATTTTAAGTTTTACCCAAACCCCCCCAACGTCATTCTATCGCTTACATATTCGTCATAACGCATAAAGGATAGAAAGAGGGAACTTGGCACAACATACATGATGAATCTTACATATCATAATAAACATGCATAACATGTTGGACTTGCATAACTTAGCATAGTGAACTTGCATAAACATGCATAACTTGTTAAACTTGCAAATCATGGCATAGTGAACTTGCATAAACATGCATAACTTGTTAAACTTGCAAATCATGGCATAGTGAACTTGCATAAACATGCATAACTTGTTAAACTTGCAAATCATAGCATAGTGAACTTGCATAAACATGCATAACTTGTTAAACTTGCAAGTCATAGCATAGTGAACTTGCATAAACATGCATAACTTGTTAAACTTGCAAATCATGGCATAGTGAACTTGCATAAACATGCATAACTTATCAAACATGTGTAACATGGCATAGTGAACTCGCATAAGCATGCATAACTTATTAAACATGCATAAATCCCAACTTTCATCACATATTAACTTTAGAGTTTCTAAAATGAAGGTAAGAGGGCTTACAATGCTTATGCGAACTCAAATGAGTATAGCAAATGTAAGAAACCCCTTATGCAACAAAATAAAACCCCAAAATGCAAGCAAACTTGATCAAGACTCCTCCTTTATGTTGACAATAGAGAAACAAGACTTTAATGCAAGCTAAAGAGGATCATACAAGCCTAAATACACTTGTATGCATGGAAATCTCTTAGGAATTTGTTTAGGAATTGTATGAAGAGAGTGGAGGCCATGAGAGGATGGATTTTGACATAGTTTAGTTGCTAGAATGAATAATGAATGATTTAGGGTAGGTTAGGGTCTTATTTATAGATTAGGCTAGTGATTTAGACCATAGGATTAAACCCTAGTTGAATTAGGTCCATCAGATTTCGGAATTCTCCAGAACCAAGCCACACAACCAAGCCCATATCGGAAATGGTGCGCCAGGCAAAACTGCCCGGCCACCCCGTGTCGACAGGGCTGTCGACAGGGCAGTCGACACCCTTAGACCCCTGTCGACATGCCTGTCGACTTGGGGGTCTTGGCGGGAGTTTTCCCGCCTGACGCCAGTTGTGCCCTAACCCTTGTTTTTAACTTAAAATTTAAATCTGTTTTTACTTAGGAATTTTCTGAAAACTTCAATGGGCCTTAACTGGGTCATACGGACTCCGATTTTCGAAAACTCGGACTCTATTTCGCGTATTTTTCCGAGACGAACGCAATGGCACAGCCCGTTTCCCCTTGATTCATATTTTTAAATTAAATTCTGCCTCAATTTATATCTTAACGGGTTATTAAAAATACAGGTTGTTACACATATCCTGCTGACCAAATAGTCATTGAAAACCGTTAGAAGCTATTGGCAGTTGCTGTTAATAGCAGTTGGTATTTGTTGACCTATAAGCCATTGATAGTTGTTATCGACCGTTGAAAATCTCGATTTATTATTATTATTATTATTATTATTATTATTATTCCATTCAAATCTATTTTCTTCCATCCACACAAATCAATTAATTACCACAACAACTCCAGTTCGAGCATACATACAACAACAATAATCACATATATAGCCAAACACAATATTCAATCTAAACCAAACATATATAATCTATACACAACATAATCTAATATATACAACATTCAAACTAACATCCAACAACATCAAACATCCAACAATTCCGCAAACGAACTCAAATCCATATAAAATAATATACAATTCATCAAAATGTGTCAAGGCAATCAAAGCGTAAATATACATACACAAAACATATCTACCACTCTATAACCACTGAATGAAGCGAACCACCCGTGCTTCTCTACAAACTCTTTCAAATGCTTGTTCACCAGCTCCATCTGCACCTCACGACGACAATCACACTGATCCCCAAGCTTAGCGAGCAGAGCTCGTAACTATGCACTTTTCGCTTTGTCTTAAGCCTTCTGATACGCCTTTTGAAATGCCTTAGCCTGCGAATAAAATTAAATGCTATAATGTCTTTAACATCATAAAACGTAATTTGCATTTTGGTATAGTGTAAAACTGAATATAATGCTAGTTTTATTTAGCATTTTCCTTCAGACTAATTTTCTTCAAAGTTTTTCCTTTAGCCAAAAGATGAAACTTGATCGGTGTCCTTCAAGCTAAATTTTTTCTAAAGTTTGTCTTTCTTCCTAATTACATCTTGTCAAAATGGCTTCAGTCTTAGATAAGACAGCGCCAATCTTTTATGGACCTCATCCAAAAAAATTGTTCTAGTGAACGGGATAAATGAAACCAAATAAAATAATTTATCATTTTATCCCAAACAGACAGAAGTTTAGTCAAACCAAGTAAGAACAATAATATTTCATCAAAATCAACCTTTTACGGGCATATTTTTTTATATCACAAAAATATGACATTGTTATTACCACTCTGGTTTAGGGTATGATGAAGCTAAATTTTATGTGTACTTCGTACAAAATTAAATTGCTACGATGGATGCATATCCTATTAATGAAACAATTTTTTTAACCTCTTTTGCTCTTAATTAAAATATCAAAATCTTAAATTCTTTTATCTAGTCTCTCTTTCGCCTTCCTACTTTTGAATAGGAAAGCAACAACGAGAACAAAATATGCATCTTGACATTCAAAAGTAGATCATAAAATATTCATTTTGATCTTCAAAATTAGATCCAAACTTTAATGCGAAGGTCATGGAAAAGTAATTTCATAACTCAATTTAGTGTGGTTTATTTAACTGTAGTGAAAGAATTTTTTTTTTGTTGATGCTTCCTTAAGTAAAAGTCAACTCAGTATTTTTATTACTCACAATTTCATATAGATATGAGTAGAAATTATTTGTTATTCGGTTAATGATTTTGGTTTTAAAACTAATGATAACTAAGTAAAAAATCATGGTAAATAAAAGAAATGAAAATTGGGCTAATTTACCTACAGTTTAATAAGGTGTGTAGTTCAATAGGCACCTTATTTTAAACCAAATTTTTTTTCTGATATTCAACCTTGCGGTGTCGATAATATCACATGCATTTTATTTTGCATCCAGCAGTACAACACAATCACCATCTTCAATTGAACAATGCTATAGTGGCCGAAACAAATTACGTCAAAACGTGCGAATAGTGAAATTTTGCTGTTGATTTATCAATTGAAATTCAAGGGAGTCCAGTCACTCCTCTCTAATTTGAATTTTTTGCCAAAAATGTTAAGGTGTAAAGTAGAATTGTTGTCTTCAATTTTGTCCACTACACCAAAAAGGACGCAGCAATTTGAAGGACGAGTTTATGTTTATGACTCCAATAAAAGGAATTTGTACCTTACTTGTAAAAAAATGAGTATTTCTTATCTACACAACTTCTCAAAACGCAGAATATTTGCTGCCGCAAACGAAGCAAATTCACGCTCCGTTCATCACTTGCGATGTCACCTCTCTATCTCCTACACTTCTCAACATTTTGATTCAATCTTACTCAAAGCACTAACGTAATAATATTAACTGTTAACCCCATTGTTCAAACGCGGTTTGAGAACAAAGTTAGACACGAACACATGGATCGGCAATGGTCACGTGCGCAGTCCATTTAACAATACCTAAGCCATCTTCACATTTGTGGACACGTGTTCCATCCTATAATCTGATATGCGATGAAAAAAGGTCCTTGAGTAGAAGCAACTAAAGGTGACACCTTCCGAATTCCCGACGATTGGCACAACAAGTAGAGTGTTGCATGAATTCAAAATGGATCAGCAGTACATTAGTTTGATTTAAAATCGCGTGATGCTAGTTGATACTTCATGGATTGGACCAGCTATGTAAGAGGCACACATGGCAAATATGTACAATGCTAGCTCCACCTTGAACTAGTGAAAAACTGCTTTGCCATGCAACAATGCATACTTAGCATCCAAAGGTTGATCAAATATAGAAGTATGTATGGTCACGTTGGAAATACCTGCTCTATTATGAGCCAACAGTTCACTGAAGCATTTTTTCTGTACACTCAACCAGTTTGCATATGTGGCAACTCAACAAATTTCGTGGATCAGTTATTCCTATGCTGACTAAGAATTGATTAACATGCTTTGTAGCACTGAGTCGTGCGTGTGTGTAAAATGTATATGAATCAGTGACCAATTCTCGTCAACACTCAACCAAGCATAAAGTGTGCACGAACGATCAGACAAGTCCCATGTCAACAACACTCAAACCATGCTCATTACTATATGCTCATAATCATCCAAACAAAGTCGCACTAAGTTCGCTTGCCTATATTCTCTCAACATAGCCCGGTCGCTCACCTCCGTCTAGTCTGGCCGAGCACAAGGCTCGAGCAGCATGCTTGTTAATGATATTTTTCGTTAACACCAAGATAAATCTAAGGGAACAGCCTGAAGAGAAAAATAGGGTCATACGACGTTCCTCGGTCTGAGCTAACTTCACTGTTTTTAGGTGAAGGAAGTGTTAGACTGCCAAGAACCCAAAGGCTTGCATCGGTATATTTCGTTAATCTAACGCCATCACAAAATACTTACAGGAACACGCTGAAGAACAATATCGTACCTCGAACGAACAAGAGAACAAACCATTTTAAAGTGGTTTGGTTCGATTCGACCCTACATCCACTTCAAGGTTTTTATGATTTTATTCATGGAGGAGGTTACATAAGTGAATTTCGAAATAGATCTATACATTGTTAAGGAGAAGTTCCCTTTCTTTTTCTTTTTTGGGAAGCCATCCCCTTCCATCTGGCTCTTGGGGTATTATTTATAGCGGATTTGGGGACCCCTTTGTTGTTGGTCTATTGGGCCTATAAGAGCTCTTATCGGTCGCCTCGTCACTTGGTTTCGGATGGTTGGCTTCCAGTGAAGCTTGCTCTTCTGATGTTTTCCTATCTTGTCGCATCGGTGTTACGTGGGTTAATGCCGGCACACCCTTTCTCCTTTCTAGACCTCTGCTATTGGGATCCTTTCCACTCTCTTTCTTTGTTCGCTGACTCGGCCCCCCTATCGTTACGGAGTCTCCCCTAACGGATATGCTCCGCCGGATAAGTGGTGTCGGAAATTTGTGGACTTTGAATTCTCTTCCCTTTAGGAGACAGGGATTCGTATGGTTCTTAGACCATTCTTACATGCTTATGTTCACTGGATACCCTTTCATCACTAGCTGGCGGTGGGGGTAAGTCTCGGTTGATATTGTCTTTGAAATACTTCCCTCTATACTTACCCTTTCTTGGTCTTTGGTCTTGCCCTCTAGAAGATTGAAGGGTGCTTATAGTTATCCGATACCCCTTAACTGTTACTCTATTTCATTGTTAATTTTTTGGTATTAACATTTTCCCCTCCCCCCCTAGTGAAGGGGTATTTTTGACTTTTCAAGTCAAATTCCTTGTCTTTTCCGAGGTATCCTTCGATCTCTCTCGACTGAAGTATAAATTGGCTTTTCTTTGCGTGGTCCATATTAATTTTGAATATGGAAACTCTGACCGTTCTTTTTGTTGCCAAAAAAATGTACGGAGGCACACCAAATTTTTGTGCTATGAAATATATACAACAGTCAAAACATAATAGTACTTCCACTACAATTTCAGAATAAAACAAAAGTACATACAAATGGGGCCCATACAGGACCCGAGATCTTTCATGTAAATGGAAGAAAATGCTTAACAGGCCCTAACTGCATCATCCACCAGCTGCGTGTTCTGCTGCCAAAGCTGCTATGCAGCAATTGGGTAAACTCACAACGATCAATTTCCCCTAGGAGGTGACCAAGGCACGAGCCTTCCATAGCACTGCCCCTTGGTAGCATTGCACCAGAAGGGCCAACCACCTCCTTGCCTTTACTGGTCTCCATAGCCGATTCCATCCCAGCATTGCCGTCAAAGCTCACATTTTCTAGCACCACGTCAATAGCATAAATTCTCTCCTCACCACCTTCAGAACTGTATGCACTTTCTTCATCTTCGTCTAACAGCTCCTCTTCGTCTTCGTTGTCATTTGAAAGAAATGCAAATGGATTTGAAGAGGACGCTCCTCCTATGTTAGAGCTACCGGCAACTTTCACCCTTCTTCTTGGTTTCCAAACTCTAAGAAACTCTTTCCTATCTTTCCTAAACACTCAATTCTTGAAATCCGTAGGCTCGAAAGGATCGTTGGGATTCCCAGAAAGCTTGTTAACTTCAATCTCTTGATATGAGGTCCGGGTGAAAGGCCTTATTAGTGATGGAATACAAATTAGTGATGGAATCTTTATTTCCACCTTAAGATAAGAAAAGTCAGCCATGTCCCACGCATCTGCTTATATCTTTAAGACTTTCCTACTTTCGATAGTATAACCTTCACCATCTTAAAGTTACGAAATACAATGGGGAGATTTTTTGAAGACAATCCAAAGAAACACCTCCTGTCTGGGATTTTCCGAACCAAAATGGAGACTCCATGGCCGAATGTGTAGAGTACCCCTGTCAGTCGTAATGGAATAGAAATCCCCCGCAAAGAAATTCCTTGGAAATTTAACGTCGAAAATGTTTCTGAACTTCTTGATGTTCCATTCCAAGGAATACAGGTAATGGAACTTCCATTTCAAGGCTCGTGTGATGCTATTGACTGTGAACTGACCAGAGAAAATCGAGATAATCGCCCAAGAACTAAAGCGTTGTATATCTTCATCAGAAACAAGTGGTGACATGTCGACCCCATTTCCAGTTGCCATGTTTTTTTTTTGAATAGAGATAGAGTGGGAGCATTGAAATCCTTTATGCCTTGTCTTTTTATACTCAAAGTAGATGGCTAGGTTTCTACATTCTATGATCCGGCAGTTAGAATCCCCGTGCCATCAGTGTCGTTTCATGTGATTTAATCTTGCTCAGGTTTCCAGAATACGAAGAGGCCCGAAGAGCAGGTAGTGATGATTTCTTTGCCTCGATTTCGGGTGCAGGATCTTTTAATAGTATTTCTTTAAATATTTCCTTAACCGGGGCAAGTGAGGTTTATCCGAGGCTTTTCTTGCACGTGGGGTTCCATATCGGACAAATTTCCTAACGTCATTTGGGAGTACGGAAGACGAAGATGGGGTTGACTCAACTTTGGCCAGTATATATTCTTTTTGGTTTTCTTAAGAAGAGACCTGAGCAGAAAAGAGGGTTCCAGGACCATCCCTGATTTGGTCGAATGAAGGCTAAAGATCGGGAACCCCTTCGGTATTACAGAGTAGAAGTGTTGAACCAAACCTGGATTAGGGTAATTAGATGATAAAAGACCGGAAACCCTTTGTAGTGTCAATGTAGCAGAAGTCTCGAACTAGACCCAGATTCGGGTATTTAACAAACAAAAGACCAGAACCCTCTCCGGTATTGATAGAAGTCCCGAACCAAACCCAAATTAGGGTATTAAATAGACAGAAGACCAGAACCCCCTTCGGTATTAATAGAAGTCCCGAACCAAACACAGATTCGGGTATTAAATAGACAGAAGACCGGAACCCCCACCGGTATTAATATAAGTCCTGAACCAAACCCAGATTCAAGTATTAAATAGACGGAAGACCGGAACCCCATCCGGTATTAATAGAAGTCCTGAACCAAACCCAGATTCGGGTATCAAATAGACAGAAGAACGGAACCTCCTCTAGTATTAATAGAAGTCTCGAACCAAACCTAGATTCGGGTATCGAATAGACAAAAGACCGGAACCCCCTCCGATATTAATAGAAGTCGATGTCCGTTTCGATTTCGTTCATTTGAGCGTAGGTTGTATGCGTTTTTGTGTGCTCCCTTCGAGCTTTCTTCAAGCTTCCGTTTCCTCCAAGCCTTCGTTTTCCTCTGCGGGATGAAGTTTGAGCAGAGGTTGTACGCGCTCCAAGTGCTCCCTTCGAGCTTTTTCTCCCTTCTTCGGGACGGAATTTCAGCAAAGGATGTACGTGCTCCAAGTGCTCCCTTCGATCTTTTTCTACCTTTTTTGGGACGAAATTTGAGCAGAGGATGTACGTTCTCCAAGTGTTCCCTTCGTGCTTTTCCTCCTTTCTTCGGGACGAAATTAGAGCAGAGGATGTACGCGCCCCAAGTGCTCCCTTCGAGCTTTTTCTCCCTTCTTCAAGATGGAATTTGAGCAGAGGATGTACGTGCTTTAAGTTCTTCCTTCGATATTTTTCTCCCTTCTTTGGGACGGAATTTGAGCAGAAGAAGTTCATGCTCCAAGTGCTCCCTTCGAGCTTTTTCTCCCTTTTTGGGGACGGAATTCGAGCAGATGATGCACGTCCTCCAAGTGCTCCCTTCGAGCTTTTTCTCCCTTCTTCGAGACGGAATTTGATAAACGTACTCCTTTTTGGAGCATTGGTTGGACGTACCCATGTAGAGCATTGATCAGAACATACCCATGTAGGGCATTGGTTAGAACGTACTCAGGAAGGGCATTGGTTAGAACGTACCCATGTAGGGCATTGGTTAGAAAGTACCCATGTAGGGCATTGGTTAGAACGTACTCAAGAAGAGCATTGGTTAGGTGAGCACACAACTCGTGTAGTGTAGAGCACACAGTTCACATCGTGATGAGCAAATAGCTCTTGTAGTGTAAAAATGCTGGGAGCAGAACCATAGATCCACATATAGACAAACCACTAATGGCCATCAATGATGTTGTGAACAGTGTATCCACATAAAGTTTTGCAGGCAGGTGAGATTAATCAAATGTCGTGTGACTGCTCAGCTTGAGAATCTTAGTTTATGAAATTACATACATTAAGTTTTTTTGAAAGGGTTGATCTCCTTTTGGCATATTGTTATATCTAACATATTTATCCTTGTTAGAGCAGTTTTTTAGTCATCTAATCGGTGATTGGATCCTTTTAGTAAAATTACATACACTAGTAATTAGAATTTGATATGTGAGACTAAATTTATAATAAAGACTGATCAATTACATACAGATAAAATTTCTAGGCAAAATAAATATTATTGAATACATATAATGTTCAATTTATATATATAATTGTCATGTTAACCATTGATATATCAAGAAATACACATAAAAGAATTTTTTTGATTTGTTGTAAACTTTTTTCAGTTCCTTTAATAGTAAAATATGAAAAATAAACATATAAATAGATAATAGGTAGTTTTCTACAACTAATATGCAACAAGTTCATGCAATACAAATTACCAGCTTAATAAAAAGCTAATAGCATGTCCATCGTTGTATCAGAGTGCACAAAATCTAAACAAAAGTGGAACTTATACTTCTTAAAGTGAATATGTTCATGTTTATGTTTTAATCTGTTTTTTCAATACCGAATAGTCATCTATTTTTAAATATGAATGTACATGAATTTCGTATATTCCAGGTATATAGATCCCTTAAATCGACTAGTTAACTCCATGGAAAATATTTAAATACTGTAAACAATGTAAAAAAAAATTATTCACTTCCGGAATTTATTTAAAAAATAAAAAAACAAAAAAAAGTATGTAAATAAAGAAACGCTTATGTTAGTACCGCATAACAAGATCTGCTTCTGTTGGATTCAGATTGAGAATACATATGTACAGACGATATTAACAGAGTACTAATTAAATTGCAATATTATTTAGTATATTTTGGGTATATCCATTGATTACATAGATAAAACGATAGGATAACATAAGCAAGGGTACAAACTTGCAGTTACAAAGTAGAAGATAACGTCAATATTAACAAGGGTGGATATTAAGATCTCATAGGCGACCATTCATTTATATAGAATTAACACCCCCAGAGAGCAATTTTATTCATATATATATATATATATATATATGAGTTCTAGAAAATAAGGTGATTGATCATCAAGGCTTATGTGGTTCGAGATGAGCTTGATTAGGTACTTCATCAGGACCCTTACAACAGCCTCGTCCTGGAGTTTGATACGCAGGTGGATCCAGAGGGCCTCCTGTAAAATCAGTGATATGGATCACATTTATGCTACATTTACTTAATATGTCAAGCATCAGCTATACCTTATTTTTTCTGTTCTTAAATTCAACTACTTACCTACTGTAGTCTCAGAATTGTAAAGGGCAATAGCATCCAAAAGAAGAAAAAATATAACAAAAGTTTTCACTGAGATGGCCATGATCATATTGCTTGTTTATGGTGTAGTAAGATGAAGAGTTGTAATGAAAATGCTGCTCTATTTATAAGCACAAAATAAACTAGCAAATTATCTATATGCCAGTCAAGCATTTATTTCACTGGGCCATGTTGAGTAGTTTTCTTACAACTAATTTGATAACTATCAATCAGCTGGGAAAAGTAACTATATTGAGAATAAAATTCTTAACGTTCTTTTTTCTTTTAGAAAAGGTATATGCTTGTATTTTGTAATACTAGTTTTATAATTAAAATTAGTTTTCATTTTCAAATTCTCTGTAATTTAAGTTACTGCACAATTCTGAATAAATATAAAATATGTTTTCCATACCAACATCAAACTAAATACTGTTTGCATCTGGAGAATTTTTTGTGCATTCCTACTTAATGATGGTGATACAAGGACGTTTTGGACCACGGTCTTTTCAACCAAGACCGACTTTTTGTGCTATTTTCTAATTATTATTTAGAGCAACTGACTTCCACCTCCTGCATTGACTTAAGACTTCATTTTTACTTAGTTCTTATCATACTTTATTATCAGAAATAAGATAACAAAATAATGTTTTATAGCAGAAGTGTACAACTGCACAATTGAAAAAAAAAACAAGATCATCAAGGATAAAATTATACCAAGAACATAGTCACCGATTTGGACACACTAAAGACATAAATTTGTGACTTTGCTGTTATTTTTACATGTGCCTATGATTTCTTTTATTTATTTTCCTCCTAAAATTAATTATTTAGATTCCAATTCATATAAGCATCACAAGTTTCAATTGGTATACATATAGTGTTACTGTTGACATGCTTTTTAATCAAAGTTGTCGCACGCTAAGTTTTTGGTCAATAACGGGCTCAAGCGTCAGAACCATCGTCAGAAAATGCAAAGCGATTCAGCTGAAGTCGCGACGTAAACATAAAAATGACCCAAAATAGCATTAGATGACCCCTTTTGGGTCCGAAAACATGGATTATAGTACTTTGCCTTGTAACCCTTGTAGCCCTCTGAGTTAGCTTCAGGTACAAATTTCGTTTGGTCCAAACGGCCTTACGGTTCAAAAGTTACGCCCGCTTTCGTGAACGCGCATCGATCACTCAAAATCATCGGATCAACTCAGTCAAGCCCAGGATTCAGCAAGCATAGGCCTCCCCCTTTTTTTCGTATCCCTTGAGGGATACGAAATTTTGTATCCCCCATCAAAAGGGGATACGAATTTCAGGGTATGGCTCTTTCAAGGATACGAATTTTTGGTGTGTGGTCCCTAAATCTCACACACTTCAGTGCCAACCACTCCTATAAATACCCCCAAGCTTGACATTCAAAGGGGTTGGATTTTTATCACTCTTGAAGCTCTCAAGCACCATTAATGGCTTATATCTTCTTCTCCTTGGTTATTGGCATAGCTTGGACCACTAAAACTTTGCACAAACGTTTTCCTTCAACTATTGGACATTCACAAGGTCTTTTCCATTACTTTTGCACTATTTTAGACATTCGTGGATATTTTTGGATTTCTCGAACGTTGTTGACCAAGTCAACACGTTTTACATGCAATGAAGAAGAAGAAGGATGTTACTACGAAAATAAAGCACCAGAAAAGGCTAGTGATGAAGGGGTAACAGACAAACACAGGCATAAAGAAATCATCCGCAAGCAAAGGTTCTACACAAGGAAAAGTCGACAGCACAATGGAAAAATCCGAGAGCTGTGCAGTCAACATTATCAATGAAGTAAGGAGCTTAAAATCTTCACAAAGAAAGGATACCGGTAGGGTGGTTCTGGCACGATGAGCAAATAGAGGAAGGTCACCCAAGACCGAAAGCCAATGAAGAGAAAGACCAATAATCCCACAAACCGGGATCCAAAAGGGCTATCGGTATTAACTTGCTTAATACCGATACATAACGAGACAGGAGCATTAAGGATACAAAGTTTAAAGCCTATGGAGATTATCCGGGAAACAATTACCGAGACCTACATTAGTTCATTTTCGAGACATTACCCTAATAAGTAACTAGCAAAGCACTGGAAGCAACCTCCTGGAAAAGCAAGGAAACACTTTAGGAGTCTACCGAGAGACAAGTCG
Source organism: Allium sativum (assembly GCA_030737875.1). Lineage (NCBI taxonomy): Eukaryota > Viridiplantae > Streptophyta > Magnoliopsida > Asparagales > Amaryllidaceae > Allium > Allium sativum. Next base: position 1,049,817,576 of record CM060916.1, on the reverse strand, counting down.
GAACCCTGAAGAGAGACAAGCTATCCACACTAATCCGCTTAGTGTCGATACCGATAGGGGTGGAGAACATCCGGAAGTATTAATAACTACATATGAAAGCCTACGTCCGGAAGCCAAAACCTTCCGAAAGTCATTCGCACCGACAAACTCAGATCAGTACAAAGTAGATGGGCAAGCAATCAAAAAGGAGTTCCACAGACCGGAATCCTCCTCCCGATCAAAAGCAAGAACTGGCACCCCAAAGAGTCGTAAGAAAAGCATTAAGAACCCAAAAAGGGGGCCAAGAGCTAGAAATCCTATTGCTGGCCCAATAGCAAAAAGTCCCCGATTTGTCTATAAATAATACCCCAGGGGTCTCATTTTGTGGGCCAAATTTTCATTTCTCTATCTCGCTCTCTTTCTCTTAGGAGAAAACCCTAATTTCCAAATCGAATTGGGGATTTCGTCAACTCTTGTAATATATCCGTAATTAATAAAAAGGAGAAGTTCGGGACATCAGCATTTCTCGATTTGATAATCATATTGTGTCTATAATGATAAGATAGGGAGTTAACACTAACCTTTCTTATAAAAGAGTTCATCACAGTTCTTTCGTGGGATGGAAAGTCTTGAGTAAAACCAAGGCTTTTCCCCATTCTAACTTTCATATGTGACTTAGCTCTTCCATACTAAGCCTAATACAACCCAACCTCAGAAAGGATCTTGCTGTGAGCTTTTTGCTTGATGACTGATGCAACCAAGGCCTACTCGGGCTGATTCGATGCAGAAGTGTCATATAGGTTAATAAGCGCAATAGCATGAAAACAAACCCAAGTGTTGCGAGGCATTAACCTGTTTCTTCCCAAACACAATGTATATTATTTCATCCAGGGCCTAAAGGTATTTATTGCCACTACACCATGCAGGCAATTTTGCAACCCCAAAAACAGACAATTTGTAATGGCTTTGGACCATTGCTATTTAGCGATGACTTTGGTCCGTTAAAAATGATTGTACAACGGTTAATGTTCGTTCTACCTTTTAGAATGGCTCCAAACCGTTCTTCATTTTCAAACGCCCTACATACACTCTCCATTCCCAATACGTACGCTTTCATTTCTCATATATGTTCCACCTTCAAAGAATTTTTCGCACCTCAGAAAACCAGATCTCCATCGAATCAAAGAAAATTTTATTCTAGTTCGATAACAATCAATGAAAATTCTACTAAAATCTTGAATGATTCTCAAGTGCACTTTTCCAGAATGAATAGCACACGAGTTCTCGATTCGAAGTCAATCTAGTCTCAGTATGGAAAAAATGATTTTGGTTTTTTTATCGTTCAGTAATGTCATAGAAATAGAAAGCGTTGATTAGATTTTCATGGTGAATGATTGTTTGTTCAATCTTGTAAAAATTCAAAATACAATAACCTGTGAACAATTGTTTTATTTTTAATTTAATGTCACAGAAATAGAAATCGTTGATTAGATTTTCATAGTGAATGATTTTTCGTTCAACCTTTTATGAATTCAAAATAAAATAATCAGTCGATAGAAACTCTTTGGTTTCACCTTACTTGTTCAATTCATTAGCTGCGATATGTTGTGTGGCTTCACTGTTGTTGTTCTTTTAATGCATATCTTCCAACTTTTGCAAGGATTCGTATAGAATTCTGTTAATAACTAACTAATATTTGTAATTGTTAATTCCACAAAGTTTTTTTAATATAAGTTATCTTATTTTAAACAATTTTATTCAAGATTATGATGTAGTTAATTTGCTTTATTGGAGTAGTCAATATAGTTTGTACATTATGACCAAGTGCCATTGAAGGAAACCAAAGAAATTTGATTTCTTGTCTTAACCTTACCTGCTCCTAAGTTGTCTATTCTCTTATTGATCATACTCATGATATAAAGGATAATCCGTTGTATTTAGATAATACAAAGGAACAAGAGAACGACTAAGGTGGGTTAAGGAAAGCATACGTTTAAAAGATTGCCATGCCTTTTTATTAGTTGCTTCTTTTTCCTAGATCTACATGCACTTACCAATTTAGTCTTTGGGTCATGAGGCAACAAGTACTTCAAGGTTTCTTATAGAAAGATAAAGCATAAATAAAAGCTGATACATGAATGTCTTTAAGGATTATGATAACTGTTTTAACAACTCATCAGCCGTATTAATTAAAGTGAAAATAAGGCTCAGGTACCTAAAACATTTCAAATTGTAAGCCACATCCTTATTATGTTTACAATGTAAACCCGCCACCTATTTTTGGTACTTCCGCGTTTTCGGTTTTTGGGCAAAAAATTTGGCGCCAGCATGTAAAAAATAAAAAAAATTGTAAATTCTGGAAATATTCAAAGAAGTTTACGGAAATTAAAAAAAATTGCATACATGTATGCAACGTTTCCAATAGTTGCATACATGTATGCACCTGTTGCATACGTTGTTTTCTACTGAAAATCTGGACCTAAACATGCATACATGTGTGCAACTATTTGGAATACATGCACACATGTATGCAAGTATTTCATGCAGAAATTTGGATTGATACTTAAGCATGTGAATTTCTGCACACCTGTATGCCAAAATTACGCAATACCTGCATAGATGTATGCAAAAAAATCAAAAACAGATGCATGAGTTGAAAACATGCACGGTTGTATGTAGGAAAATACAAATACTTGCATACAATTATGCACTAAACTGCATTTTCGTTGTTTTTCTGATTTTTTGTTTTTTGACGCCTTGTTTGATTGTTTTTTATCTGAATTTTTCAGCGTTTACGCCTCGTTTGATTATTTTTTATTATTATTCACTTCCAGAATTAAAAAAAGAATAAAAAAATCTACAAATAAATTAACGCTTTTGTTAGCACCGCATAACATGATCATCTTCTGTTGGATTTGGACTGAAAATAAAGATGTAGAAACGATATTAATAGAGTACTAATTAACTAGCAATATTATTTCATATATTTTGCGTATATCCATTAATCACACAGATAAAACGATAATATAACATAAGCAAGGGCACTTGTTAATTTGTTACCCGAAGTTCTCATTAGAACTGGTCCAGCTGATGCAAACCTAAAGGATCATGTAGATCCTAGCTTTACTCTCTTGTTGTGGTATTTTGAGCCACTTAAAGGATCATGTAGATCCTAGTTTTACTCTCACGTTGGGATATTTTCAGCCACCTAAAGGATCATGTAGATCCTAGTTTTACTCTCACGTTGTGATATTTTCAGCCACCTCATGTTTTGATATTTCCCTCTTTGGCTGCATGAAAGTAAAAGATAGTTTCTTGCTAATTTTCGTATGCAAAACACCTTGTAAAACTCTAGTAAAAATTAATAAAGTCTATCTTTTCCCTGTGGTTTTTTCCCGAAAAGGGTTTTCCATGTTAAATCTTGTGTGCGCTACTATTTTTTGATCATTTCTTTGATATTTATTTGCTAACAAGTGGTATCAGAGTGCTGGTTCATTTGGCCTTCTGGGTTCGTTCAACATGGCCTCATTCAAGTATGATCTTCTGCTATTGGACCGGAACACTCGATTCTCATTGTGGCAAGTGAAATGCGGGCGTTGCTCGCACAAGCTGATTATAATGATGCACTGGATGAATTCGGGAATAAGAGATTTGAAATATGGACCGATGATGAGAAGAGAAGGGATCGGAAGGCTTTGTCTCAAATCCTGCTCCATCTGCACAATAATATTTTGCAAGAAGTTCAGAACGAGAAGACAGCTGCTTCTGTTTGGCAGAAACTAGAGTCAATTTGCACGACTAAGGATCTCACAAGTAAGAAGCATCTTAAACAATAATTATTCCTGCACAAATTGCAAGAGGGAGGTAATATGTTGGACCATATTTCTAATTTTAAAGAGATTGTTTTTGACTTGGCTGCAATGGAAGTCAAATATGATGTCGAAGATTTGGGTTTAATTCGGTTGTGTTCTCTGCCCAGCTCTTACTCAAATTTTAGAGATACAATATTATATAGTCATGATACTCTCACTCTAAATGACGTTTATGAAGCGTAGCACGCCAAGGAGAAAATGAAACAACTAGCGTCTTCAAAAGGATCAAGATCTCAAGCTGAAAGCTTGTCCGTTCGTAGTAGGACAAAGGAGAAAAATTCAAATAATGGATCTCAAGGTAAAGGTTCAAATGCCTATAAAGGTCGATCTAAATCTAAAGGCAAATACATGTCTCTCAAATATTGCAAGAGGGATGGACATGAAATACCCGAGTGTTATAAGCTGCAGAACAAGGAAAAGAGAAATGGCACATACAAACAAAAGGATAATGTAACAACCCGTATTTTCAATAACCTGTTATAACATAAATCGAGGCAGAATTTAATTCAAAAATTTGAATCAAGGGAAACGGGCTATGCCATTGCGTTCGTCTCGGAAAAATACGCGAAATAGAGTCCGAGTTTTCGAAAATCGGAGTCCGTATGACCCATTTAAGGCCCATCGAAGTTTTCAGAAAATTCCTAAGTAAAAACAGATTTGAATTTCAAGTTGAAAAGTGGGAATTAGGGCAAACTGGCGCAGGCGGGAAAATTCCCGCCAGGACCCCCATGTGGACAGGCATGTCGACAGGGTCCCCAGGGTGTCGACAGCCCTGTCGACAGCCCTGTCGACACAGGGTGGCCGGGCAGTTTTGCCTGGCGCACCATTTTGGGTTTGGTCTGGTCTTGTGGCTTGGTTCTATAGAATTCCGAAATCTGATGGACCTAATTCAACTAGGGTTTAATCCTATGGTCTAAATCACTAGCCTAATCTATAAATAAGACCCTAACCTACCCTAAATCACTCATTATTCATTCTAGCAACTAAACTATGTCAAAATCAAACCTCTCATGGCCTCCACTCTCTTCATACAATTCCTAAACAAATTCTTAAGAGATTTCCATGCATACAAGTGTATTTAGGCTTGTATGATCCTCCTTAACTTGCATTAAAGTCTTGTTTCTCTATTGTCATCATAAAGGAGGAGTCTTGGTCAAGTTTGCTTGCATTTTGGGGTTTTATTTTGTTGCATAAAGGGTTTCTTACATTTGCTATACTCATTTGAGTCCGCATAAGCATGGTAAGCCCTCTTACCTTCATTTTAGAAACTCTAAAGTTAATATGTGATGAAAGTTGGGATTTAGGCATGTTTAATAAGTTATGCATGCTTATGCGAGTTCAATGTGCCATATTACACATGTTTGATAAGTTATGCATGTTTATGCAAGATCACTATGCCATGATTTGCAAGTTTATTGAGTTATGCATGTTTATGCAAGATCATTATGCCATGATTTGCAAGTTTATTGAGTTATGCAAGATCACTATGTCATGATTTGCAAGTTTATTGAGTTATGCAAGATCACTATGTCATGATTTGCAAGTTTATTGAGTTATGCAAGATCACTATGTCATGATTTGCAAGTTTATTGAGTTATGCAAGATCACTATGTCATGATTTGCAAGTTTATTGAGTTATGCAAGATCACTATGTCATGATTTGCAAGTTTATTGAGTTATGTATGTTTATGCAAGTTCACTATGCCATGATTTGCAAGTTTATTGAGTTATGCATGTTTATGCAAGATCACTATGCCATGATTTGCAAGTTTATTGAGTTATGCAAGATCACTATGTCATGATTTGCAAGTTTATTGAGTTATGCATGTTTATGCAAGATCACTATGCCATGATTTGCAAGTTTATTGAGTTATGCATGTTTATGCAAGTTCACTATGCCATGTTATGCATGTTTATGGTAATATGCAAGTCCACTATGCTAAGTTATGCAAGTCTAACATGTTATGCATGTTTGTTGTGATATGCAAGTTCATCATGTATGTTATGCCAAGTTCCCTCTTCTTATCCTTTATGCGTTGTTACGAATATGTAAGCGATAGAATGACGTTGGGGGGTTTGGGTAAACTTAAAATACATGAAAATATAAGATTGGGAATTTACCTATTAAGTTAGGTCTACCCCTTGGGAATTTACCTATTAAGTTAGGTCTACCCAAGTATTTGTTGACTTGTGATTATGTTTTGAAATAAAGTGGACATGACACTTAGGAAACATAAGTGTGGCCAACTCGAGGTTGGGTTGAGTGTGTAGCGTAATTCTACCCGGAACCTACCGGCTTAACTAGTGGCTACAAACAATAGGACCCAATGTGAGAAGTTGGTCATGTGTACCTTGGACCCGAGGTTAGACCAAGTTGTGGTGTAAAGCTACCCGGACCCGCCCGGCTTAACTAGTAACCGCAACAAAGTCTAATGTGAGAGGTTAAGGCACAATTAAATTAATTAATGCCTCATGATTAGGGTTAAGTCAGGGTCCACTAATACTTAACCATTTGGGGATTCGAGGGATTGAAATGGGGTTACACTTAACCAATTTAATCCATTTGGGGGTTTGAGGGATTGAAATGGGGTTAAGTTGTGAACTGTCGGTTACACTTAACCAATTTAATCCATGATTAGTGAAGGGTTAAATCGCACTTAACCCTCTTAGGAAACCCTAGCAACGTGGTCTGTTCCAGCAGTAATCCCAGTTTGGTATCATCACAACCCTAGAGGCTGGGCTAGGGCGGGGCACGATTACTGGACTGATGTAAGCGACCAAAGCGACGGCTGAGTGGTACAGCGGTGCGGGTCCAGGCGGGCTACGGACGTGCACGTAATCCGGTATTGGACAAACTCGAGGCACGGGTACCAGTAGGTTTAGACTGTGCATTATTGCTTCAGTATCTGGGGTTGACACCCGAGGGCTTGATACACCCAAAGGTGGACCCAGCACAGTCTGACTACATCCATATGTGGGTCGTATGGACACCAACACTTGACGTGTTAGGCTTATAGGGAGCCGATTGACTAGACCGTTTGGTTGGACCTTATATTAAGGTCACTTCATGTTATTGGGTCAAAGCTTGGGCCAAGGGATCAATACCTGTTATGTTGGTTTGCTAGTACACCGTGGTGCAAAACTTAACCTTGTTTATGCGATGGCACCTCTATCTATTTTGTAGTTAATTCATCATGCCAGTATGTTGTTATCTATGATCATCTCAGTTTCCATCATGCTGTTAACTTTATTAGTTTATAGACTGATCGTAGCAGGGCTTACTCAGTCTTTTTGACTGACCTGTTTTCTTTCGCCTCTTTTCTTCCGTTCCCCCCCCCAGGTTCTCAGGGAGGGAATACAGGAGCCTAGCTTGGATCTTAGCTGCTTTCTTGGATAGCTCATGTATACTTTGGACTTGAGCTCGCTATGGTTTTTCCACTTTGGGGATAGCTACTTTTATGTTTTCCTTTTCAGTTTCAGATGATGTTATTTTATGTACTAGACTTGTTTATTTGGGAAATTGACATTATGATGTAGCAGACTTGTTTTTGAAATGGTTTAAAATTCTTCCGCTGTTTTATCTATCTACTTACTCTGTTTATTTACATATATATATGTCATGTCCTGCCTTGTTATATCATTATGCATGTTTACCTTGTTTTAAAACGCCCCACCAAAGTCAGAGTTGCTTGTAAGAGCCACCCTGGCGGAGGTGGGGTGTTACAGATAACAAAGAAGATGAAGTTAACGCCAATTGTTCTCGTAATGATAGTGAGGTGCTTGTTGTTACTGTGTTTGTTGGATGTGCTGAGATTAAGGATGAATTGATACTTGACACTACTTGCACTTTCCATATGTGTCCAAAAAGAGATTGGTTTACAACCTTAGAACCCATAAATGATGCAGGCTTAGTTTTGATGGGTGATGATTCATCATGTAAAGTAGCAGGAATTGGTTTTCAGATCAAGATGTTTGATGGCGTAATCAGAACTTTAACAGATGTTCGGTTCATTCCCAAGACGAAGAGAAATCTGATTTCTTTAAGTGCTCTTGACGACAAAGGGTACAAATATTCAGGTGGAGGTGGTACATGAAAGTCACAAATGGTTCTCTTATTGTAATGAATGGTAATCATAGGCAAACAAATGGTCTTTGTTATCTTCAAGGCACTACTGTTTCAGGTAACGTTGCCCATGTTATCTCAAATAGTATTTCTTATTGTGATAGTGCTAGCCTTTTCCATATGCGTCTTGGACATATGAGTGAATTAGGTCTGTCAAAGTTGAACAAGAGCGGACTTCTTGACGGATACAGCGCAGTAAAGCTGAAATTCTGTGAACATTGCATTTTTGGCAAACATAAGAAGGTGAAGTTCAACACTTCAATTCATACAACAGAAGGCATTCTGGATTATGTGCATTTGGATTTATGGGGACCGTCTAGGAAAGCATCCATTGGCGGTGATTGTTACATGATAACAATTATTGATGATTATTCCAGGAGAGTTTGGTCTTATTTTTTGAAGTATAAATATGAAGCCTTTTCAGCTTTCAAAGAGTGGAAGACTATGGTTGAAAAGCAAACTGAAAGGAAGGTAAAGAAGCTTCGGATTGATAATGGAATGGAGTTTTGTTCAAATGAATTTAATTCATTTTGCAAGGCTGAAGGCATTGTTAGGCACTACATCGTACTTCACACTCCTCAACAAAACGGGTTTGCCAAGCGTATGAACGGGACTATCATTTCTAAGGCTCGATGCATGTTGTTAAACGCAGGTTTGGATAGGCTTTTTTGGGCTGAAGCTCCTTCCATAGCCTATTATCTCATCAACTGCTCTCCCTCTGTTGTTATTGGCAAGAAAACTCCGATTGAGATATGGTCTGGTTCTCCAACAAATTATTCCAAATTGAAAGTTTTTGGATGCATTGCTTATGCTCATGTTGATAATGGAAAGCTAGAACCAAGAGCTGTTAAGTGCATTTTTCTTGGTTATAAGTCTTGTGTTAAAGGCTATAAATTATGGAATCCTGAAACAAGTAAGGTTGTAATTAGCAGAAATGTTGTGTTTAATGAATCTGCTATGCTACTTGATTTCCATCTACTAACGATCTTGTTGAGAGTGAGCAGAAATCAAATGTCAAAGTGGAGCATATTATTGATTCAGATATTACATCAAACGCAGAAATTGAGGGAAAGTTGTTGAGGATCTTCAATCTATTGCAACAAGCAGACCTAGAAGGAATCCAAAACAAGTAAGGAGGTTTATTGAGGAAGCACATGTTGTTGCTTATGCGTGTGCTGTAGCAAAAGAAATAGAAGGTATTGTCGAGCCATCTTATATTCTGAAGCTGTTATCTCTAGTGATTTTGGTAAGTGGATGACTGTTATGTACGATGAGATGAAGTCACTTGAAAGAAATTACGCTACGGACTTAATCAAGTTGCCTAAAGAGAAGAAACCTCTTCATTGCAAATGAGTTTTCAAGAGAAAAGAAGGTGTTTCACCAAACGATGAGACAAGGTACAAAGCAAGATTAGTTGCAAAAGGTTATAGTCAGATTCCAGGTATTGACTATAATGAAGTTTTTCCTCTGTTGTGAAACATAGCTCAATTCGCATTTTACTCAGTATTGTTGTTATGCATGATTATGGGCTTCAATATCTAGATGTAAAAACTGCATTCTTACATTGAGAATTAGAAGAGTATATTCACATGCATCAACCTGAGGGTTTTATCATGCCCAGAAAAGAAAATCTTGTCTGTAAATTAAAGAAATCTCTTTACGGATTGAAACAGTCACCTAAGTAGTGGTATAAAAAATTTGACACTTTTATGCTATCTCAAGATTTTAAAAGGTCCAGTTACGATAGTTATGTCTAATTGAAAATTACTACTCATTCAGTCATTTATTTTCTACTTTATATCGATGATATGTTGATTGCTTCAAAAGACAAGGCAAAAACTAAAAATATGAAAGGGCGGTTGAGTGGAGAGTTTGAAATGAAAGATTTGGGGATTCTAAGAAGATTCTTTACATGGAGATATCAAGAGATAGAACGTCTAGAAAATTATACCTAAGTCAAAGTGGATATGTTAGAAAAGTGCTTCATCGTTGAATATGCTTGATGTCAAGCCAGTAAGTACTCCTCTTGCTGCACATTTCAAATTGTCATCAGCCATGTGTCCACAGTCAGATGAGGATATTGAGTATATGTCTAGAGTTCCCTATTCTAGTGTAGTCGGTTCACTTATGTATGTCATGGTTTGTTCACGCCCTGATTTATCACATGCTTTGAGTGTTGTCGGTAGATTCATGGCCAATCCTGGAAGAGAGCATTGTAAAGCAGCTCAATGGATTTTCAGCTGTCTTAATGGGACTACAAATGCTTGTTTGTGGTTTGGTAAATCTAAAGATGAACTTGTTGGTTATGTGGATTCTGACTTCGCCGGTGATTTGGATAAAAGGAGATCATTAACAGCTTATGTTTTCACCATTGGTGGTTGTGCTATGATTTGGAAAGCAACCTTGCAGACTACCGTAGCATTATCTACTACTGAGGTCGAGTATATGGCTATTTCTAAAGCATGTATAAGAAGCTACTTGGCTAAGAGGTTTATGCTTTGAGCTTTGTGGAGTTACATCTTGCATTACTATATTTTCTGATAGCTAGAGTGCTTTGTCTTACAAAGGATCAAATGTTTCATGATAGGAGTAAACATATAGATGTTAGGTATCACTACATCCGAGATGTTATTGCTAAAGTTCGTGTTAAAGTTTGCAAGATAAGTACTCATGGCAATCCCACTGATATAATGACAAATCCTGTTCCAATTCCTAGGTTTGAGCTTTGTTCAAGCTTGGTTGGTGTTACAGTATAGTCTTTAGGGACTATTGGTGCAAGGCAGATATTTATTTGTTGAAGGAGTTCATCTTTGTGGTTCATCTTTCTACTTCAAGATGAGAATTCATCTCAAGGTGGAGATTGTTAATTTGTGATCTGAAGTTCTCATTATAACTGGTCCAGCTAATGCAAACCTAAAGGACCATGTAGATTCTAGTTTTACTCTCACATTGTGATATTTTTAGCCATCGAAATGATCATGTAGATCCTAGTTTTACTCTCACGTTGAGATATTTTCATCCACCTAAAGGATCATGTAGATCCTAGTTTTACTCTCACGTTAAGATATTTTCAGCCACCTCATGTATATTTTCCCTCTTTGGCTACATGAAAGTAGAAGATAGTTTCTTTCTAATCTTTGTATGAAAAGCACCATGTAAAACTACAATAAAAATTAATAAAGTCTGTCTTTCTTTCGTGGATTTTTCCCGAAAAGGGTTTTCCACGTTAAATCTTGTGTGTGCTACTGTTTTTTGCTTGCTTCTTTGATCATTTATTTGCTAACAGTACTATCTTGAAGTTACAAAGTAAAAGATAATGTCAATATTAACAGGGGTGGATATTAAAATCACAGGCGACAATTCATTTATACAGAATCAGCACATGATAAGCAAGCAAACTGAACATGAATGGATACAAATTTTAGCAAAAGGAACAAACATATAGCAGTGCGTAGCTCCACACACCCCCACAGATCAATATTATTCATATATATGAGTTCGAGAAAATAAGGCGATTGATCACCAAGGCTTATGAGGTTTGAGATGAGCATGTGTTTACACAAAAAATGGTCTAAACCCCAAAGGTACTAAACTGTACTTCACCAATTTGGTAAGAAATAAATGGAACCATGTTTAATCGACAATGAAAAGTGAAAAATGCGAGAAAAGTAAAGTAGAGACGAGGTTTAGAGTGGTTCAGCAGTTAACGAGGCCTACGTCCACTATGAAGGTGATTTCCTGCCTTATAATGAGAATTAAAAAGTACATCCACACTCTCTTTTCATACATTTCTATATCCACTCAATATACCCTCATTTATATATTTCAATCTAAGGAATTATACAAGAGAGTAGTAGAATTTGAGGAGAAGAAGGATGGATGAATGATTAAGAAGAAGGATGTCTTCGTTTTCCTTAACCGTAAGATTGCCCTTAACGCTATGGTTGAATCTGTTGTTGAGGATGAAATTCAGCAGCACCTCATGGTTTTTCCCCCTCCTCTTATGTTGGTAGCCATGGTGTGTTTATAGATGAACTTTCCTTGGTAAGTGATCTGGAATCCGTTTATCCAGGTTGTGGATCGTTCATTATGTTAATTACAACTATGCCACTAGCTAGCTGTAGCCAGTTGTCTGTGGCTGTATCCAGTCATCATGTGCGGACAGCTCGTTGGAACGAGTATCATGAATAGCTGAGCGGGTACAATGTAAGCAAGCGTCCTGTGAGTGCTTTGGGAGATCTTATGAGAGCGGAATGCGGGTCTGGAGTTGATTCTCCTTTGTTCCTTGCGCGACCGTCCTTCTTTGTCCAAGGGCGCTCGTCTTCTTGCAGCTTTGTGTGGCGCTGTTAGACTTTATGGCTATGTTATGAGGTTGCTCCCGCTTATGTTGAATGGGAGACTTGCTTTACTTCGGTGTTTGAGTGGTTCTCTGGATCTGCAAACTTTATCTTCATCGGGTCGCACATTTCATAATATGTTATGCCATTGTCTTTGGTCACACTAGTTGACTTGACCTTCCTTGGGTTCGATATGTGCGATTGCATTGTGCACGACCGATCCTGGTGATATCCGCTTTGTATCCTTTACCCAATGTGTGTATGGATTTTTAGGGATTAACAGTTGCCCCTCGAAGTCCGTAATTTCTTTTTGTATGGAATCACTGGCTTCAACATATTTGATCGTACATTGGTTGGTGGGTTTGTCCTGAATTGTTGAGGGCCCGGTCGTGCCAAATATTAAATTACTTCATCTTCGCTGATTGGTATTGTCCTTTCCTATGAGCGAGAGGCTCAATGTATCTTTTTGATTACTGTGTGAATAGCTGAATTTCAGGATGCCAGTTGGGACTTGATGAGACACTTCTTGCGTAATTGAGCACTAAGATGACGTGGTGAGAATGTACTAGATGGATTAGGTTCAACGTTCTGCTCCCTCACATATAGCTTATATTTTCAAAATTTGGATATTTTGACAATTGCCTATCTTTGGGCACTTGGCGGGATATTTCCCGGGTACGTTAAACCGGATCACCAGACCTTAATTGAGCTGTTATATTGCAAAAAGGGGCTTCTAGTCCTCTTAAGCATTGTCTCTTCATTTTCCCGCACTTACATTTCTTCAATAAGCTTATTTTAATGGCGATTTCATAGTAGAAGACCTCGTTGTTGCTTCTGGAGGCTTCGATTCTCTTTATTTGATCGTTCGTCTTGCCCGTCCTCCTCTGGTCGACGGTTTCTCTCAACTTTGTTTCCGGCTACAACGCTCCTTTCTTTGAGTTGAAATTCATTTGTAAGTGAATTTTCTTCTTTTTATCTATGATTCTAGGTTAACTCTTTTAGCTTTGTAAAAGAGGATTCTCAATTGGCAACACCGAGTTGTTAGGACACATGGCTACGATATTTGAGAAGTGTTTATTTGACTTGGTATGTGCTTGGAATTCAGGCAGAATCCTTTTGTGATAAACCTTAGCCCTTTTTACGCTGGCAAGTCATTTACCGAAATGACTAAGAGACATTATCCCCTAATTCGCCATGCCTTAACCGGCTGTTCAATGGAATACTTATATTGTGGCGATACTTTTGCTTTTCCTTTGACCCTTAACCATTCAGTTTGTAATTTCTTTTTAAGCATACTTATTTGTGCTATCATGTGACTAACCGCCTATTCATATCAATCCCAGTTACCTCATTATGTCTGGGGAACGAGAGGATTTGGATCGGGCAGGTGAGGTTGCCCCAGCTACTGGTTCTGGTTTGGCTGTTAGTCAGATTCATTCCCAACCTCGCTTTTTTGATGGGGTGGTGGCTGGCTGCCATAAATCGACGCTTCCTTTTGATCAGTTTTTACAAATGTTCAATCACTTTGGGTTTTCACAAGATGAAACCAGATTTCCCAGAAAGGGAGAGTTGGCAGATTGTCCGCCCTCCGGGTATGTAGCGATCAATTATCACATGTTGTCCAATGGGGCGATTCTCCCCTTCAATCCTTATCTAGAGTCCATTTTACGGCAACTGGTCATTGCCCCGTATCAGCTGCATCCTAGTGGGTATAAAATCTTGCTTGGGTTGTACGTACTTTTCATGAAGGTCCGACAGCGGGAACCCACTTTTGCGGATATTTTCTCTTTATATACTTTCAAGAGGAGGGAGGTAGACGGTCCCTCTTTCTTTTTTATGGAGAGTATCCGTGATAGATTTATCACTGGTTTGACGGATGGAGCTAAGGGGTTTCTGGATCAATATTTCTTTGTCCGGTGTCCTGGTAGATTTCATGGACGATGGACCGAAGGCGGTAATTATACCTTTTCTCATGGAGTTCCTACTCCTTTTCTCTTTCTCATCCGGTTTTCTTTCTGACTTTTGTAGTGATTCCTTCTGTTGCGGGACTTACTTTGGATCAAGGCCTCCTTAATTCTTTAATTTCTATTGACAAAAGGGAAAGGACCAGAGAGGTGTTGCTTTCATAGGAAAACCTCTGTAAGTACCAATTAATTTTCCCTACACGATCTCTTGGAAAAGCTTTTGTTCACTCCCAAAGTCCTGCTGGTAAGCCTCTTAAAGTGAAACGTTTAATCCTTGATATGAGCGATCGACCTTCGTTGCTGATTACCGAAGGGGGTGATAAGAGAGTTGACGAGAATGTGTATGGTTTGAGGGTCGATGTAACTTCTGGAACAACCGTCGGGAGTTCTGCTTGTCCTGTTTTTCAGGCGGAAGGTTTCCCAGGGACATATGGAGACCTGGGGGATTTGGAATCTGCTGAATATTGGAGCCAAGGAGATGTGGTGATGCCTGACCCCGTTGTATCTGATATGGGAGGAATGCGAGGGCCAGCTCAGCGTCCTGAGAAAGCCTCTGTTTTCATAGCTTCCCCTGGAACCGGTTTTGAAACCTTTTTACTTACGGCATTATTTCCCGTTAGTTTGACAATCTCTGAATGCTTGCTGAACTCATACTTTGTTTATTTCCCAGGTGTAAATGCAGACTGCTCGTTGTCGGATAGTTTCTCCCAACAAGCTGATCTTACTGATCCACGAAGCCTCCTACAGTCTTGTCTTTCCTGTTATTCAAAGCACCCTCAATTATCCCTAGGTTTTCAGGTCTGACATAATTCTGAACTTTCAATGGTTGATTCTTTAAGGCGCGAGGGACTTGATCAGGCTGAGATGCTTGCACCGACTGAGTCTTCTGCGAGATCTATTGTCCCAACTCCTGCTCAAATTCAAATAATACATGATCGTCCACCTTATAAGG
Organism: Allium sativum; assembly: GCA_030737875.1. Classification (NCBI taxonomy): domain Eukaryota; kingdom Viridiplantae; phylum Streptophyta; class Magnoliopsida; order Asparagales; family Amaryllidaceae; genus Allium; species Allium sativum. Next base: position 1,049,802,349 of record CM060916.1, on the reverse strand, counting down.
TTCCTCCTGGAAATTCAACGCTCAAGGTGCGCTTCAGTGGTTGGGACTTGAGGGGAATGCATTTCGATCTACATTTACACCCTCACGATAGGCGAAACGCTACGAAGAATTTGGATGCCATAAAAAGTGGTGTGAGCAATCAACTTGATGTTGTTAAGGATCAGTTTGAGACACAGCTGAATCTGGTCATGAAAGATGTTGATAACCAACTGGAGCATTAGGCCAAATTTGATTATGAGTTCTAGAGATTGAATGCTCGACACCTTGACCATACCGAAACCTTGGAAAACGACAAAGCTGGCCTGATCCACTGGATTAAATCCCAAGAATCTGAGATGACTTCTTTAAGTAGCGGTCGTTCTAAAGTGGACAGCTTAGAGGCCTGAAATGTCGAGCTCAAGAAGGAATTGGAGGGTGTACGAGCGCAGCTTTTAGAGGCTCGATCTGCTCGAGAACTTGCTGAGCGCCATATGGCCTTAGAAAAATAGGCTTTGATTTCTTTAGAACAGGAAAACATGGCTCTCGAAGGCCAACTTGCTTCCCAGAGTGAAAACCTCAGAACCTTTGAAAAGGATAAGATCAAGTTAAAAAAAGATCATGATGAAGCTAGAAATGGAATTGAAAATACTCTGTTTTAATTCTATGTTTGCAGTGTCATGAGCCGTGGAAGCTTGAGTTACTTGGATAAGGATTTTCCACAGACTCTGACCCTTGTTTGGGAGCGAATACTTTCGTATTCCGACGATGTCGATGATGAGTTCCTTTAAGAACAGCTTTTAGAAGAGAAAGATCGCGAGGCTCTAGTTAAGGGTGGGAGGATTTTGATGAACGAGCGAGTTCAATCGCTTAGGAAGGAACGTTCGAACGCTATGATTCCTTGTGCCAAACCTGACTCCGTTGGGGTTGATACTTCGAGCCCCTTTATTCCTCCAATGGATCGCTCTACCTTGGGTGTCGCTTGAGCTCAACCTGTTATTGAGTGTTCATATCAAGAAAATGTTGTGGCACAGTGCACGAGTTACGGCTACACTTCTTTAAACGTGGACGATCGTGGAGCTGACTTCGTATATCCAGCAGCTTAAGGTAAAATTTACATCTATCAGTCTGCCCCGGATCTGGATTTTTTTATTTCTTCACCTAGGATTGTTGAGTTTAGTGCTTGTTACCCTGTTGCATCAGGTGTGCTTTCGCCCTCTCCTTTAGCTTCTTGCGGCGCAGCTGCCCAGCCTGCTACCGTCGACTCTATTTTGATCTCCACCAGTATTAATCCTCCCACCATACCTTCATCAGATGACCTACTTTTACCAGATGCGTCCAATCTATAAGATGAGGAAGAGATTTGGAATACCAAGGCCGTGTCCACCTTGTAACGCAAAAGAAAGCTAACCGGTTAATAATTGAAGATTACACGTCTTTTTCATTTTGTGTAGCTGGATCAGCAAAAGCATGAACAATTGGTCCATCCTTCCCTGTATAAAAATAGCACTTGCAACCTTTATGGTCTGATTTCAGATTGTTTTCTTTTACTTGTCACGTACTTAGATCAGTTGTTTGTGCGAGTGCCGGCCCTCGCTTAATATTTTATATTTGCGGATTTGCGTTAGTATCACTTAGGGGCTATCATAGTTTTATTATGTTCATTCTTATGAGTTGTCGTACTTTTAGTTTGTTGTTCGCGCAAATCTTATCGTTCGAATAGTTCTCGTAACGAAGTTATAACTAGGTTGTGGCATGTTTTGAGCGGGCATTGGTATTTTTTACACAACGGTGATGTCCCCATACCAAAGCTCTTTTTTAATTTCAACGATTCTGTTGATTTCGCATCGTAATTTGGTTAATTCATGATTTCTGAAAAGCAATGCATGGTTATTATGTGTTTTATTTTGGGTGCCCCCAAGGGAGGTCTCGGGTTTCAATTTCGACACAAGTTCAGCCTTGTTAGTCCTGATTTTTCTAGGACTGAAAGACCTTGTTTGGTACCCCTATATGGCTAGGATTTCTGGTACCCCCTTTTGGCTAGGATTTCTGCTTTGTAATCCAACCTTGGCTTTTTTTGACTTGGTTAACAACAAAGAACAAGAATGGACACCCCCTTTCAGCTAGGGTTTCTGTTTTGTGCTGGTCCTTCCAGCATGTTTAATCCTTCCCCATTTTATGCTTTATCCCGAGGAGCGGACACTAATTTATCTCATCGAGCCTTGACTCAAAGAGATAAATTTCGTGCCCTTCACCTAACAAGGCACCCCCCACCCCCCGTGATTGGCAATCTTTTCCGTTTCGGGACATGTCGGTTTTTCCGACTTTTTGCCTTACCTTAGGACACAGACATTGGTTTATCTCATTGAGTTTTTTTTCTCAAGTTGGAAAACTTGTGTCCCGCACCTAGGAAGGTCACCTAAGAAGGTGCTTCTTCGGTGGTCTTAGCAATTTTAATCGTGGGACTTTTTACGTGGGACTTTTTCGATGGGGCTTTTTTACCATCTCCCTTCCAACAAATGCTTGCTTAAGGAAGTTCCACCTTTTGGCTTGTTGTTTGTCTTTAGACAACACGCCCGGTTGAGATGACGTGCCCATACATCTGATTTGGTTTGCATGTCTCTCGCGATGCTTTCGAATCATCTTGCTCAAGATATGCTTTAAGAATCTTCCCTTTGCAATTAAGATGGGTATGATTAGCTGCTCCTATCATGCCTACATTTGAAAAATCATTTTTTAGTGTGCACTGAAGAGTACGGTACTCAAGTAAGCACATGATAATTTTCTTTGCATACGGCTTTTGTAAGTGATCCATTGCCAAACATGAATATAGCAAGTGGCAAAACAAAGTAGAACGACTACTACTTCGTAAGCAAACAGAATCAAAAAGAAAAACTGAGTAATAAGGTGGAATCATAGGAATTTTAGTTCAAAATTCCATGATCAGGACACCAATCGCTGATCCTTAGTCATGCATCAGTTTCGGGCTATTTTAGGCCATTTCCACGGAGGTTTTTCTGCCCCTTGTTTGCAGAAAAATGGGACAGTGGCCTCGCACATATTGTTGTAAATGGTTCTTTCTGACCAGCCTCTCGATTAACGACTTCAAATGTTTGCATTCATTTGTATTGTATCCTGTTTGGTCATGGAATTGACAGAACCTTCTTGATTTCATGGTAGCATTTTTGACTTGTATCCGTTCTGGGATTGGATATTTTATAGTGTCCTATGTTTCCCTGAAGATATTCTCTATGGTGCCATTGAGGGTGGTGAACTCAGAATTTTTGAAAAAAATGCGGTCTCCTTCTGCGCTGCTTGGCTTCGCCTCTTGCACATAGTATATTCTTTCTCTTTTCATCTCGTTCCATAGAACGAGCGCTTTTCTCCTGGCCAGATCTTTGCCAGGATCTATAATTATGATAGGCAGCTTCCGGAATGGAACTTTCCTGTTCAGCGGAATATTCCATTTCGCTTGCACGACATGTTTGAGCGAACGGATCGTCAATGACACCTGCTGCGGCTTTTATGGCAGAGTCCTGGATAACAAACATTGACTCGATCTTCTTTATCAATGTGTTGTTTGCGATAGTTATTTGATTCGTTATCCCTGTCACTGCTTCTTCCAGCTCCCTTCTGATTATGGCCACCTCGACTTGTAATGGTTCCTTTTCTCTGGAATGGATGGTAGGCGATGTGTCAGCGCTGGAGACGTCACCAATTTTGTCCGCAGCAATTTCTCTCAGCATGCTCATGATCTCAGGTACAACGTTTCCTAGAAAATCTCGTCAGATCTGAACAGGAAGAGAAACGGACACGGCCCCACGGTGGGCACCAAAATGTTTACACCAAAAATGGTCTAAACACCCAAGGTACTAAACTGTACTTCACCAATTTGGTAAGAAATTAATGGAACCGTGTTTAATCAGCAATAAAAAGTTAAAAATGTTAGAAAAGTAAAGTAGATACGAGGTTTAGAGTTGTTCAGCCGTTAACGAGACCTATGTCCACTATGAAGGTGATTTCCTGCCTTATAATGAGAATTACAAAGTACATCCACTCTCTCTTTTCATACATTTCTATATCCACTCAATATACCCTCGTTTATATATTTCAATCTAAGGAATTATACAAGAGAGTAGTAGAATTTGAGGAGAAGAAGGATGGATGAATGATAAAGAAGAAAGATGTCTTCGTTTTCCTTCACCGTAAGATTGTCCTTGACGCCATGGCTGAATCTGTGGTCTGGTTGAGGATGAATTTCAGCAGCACCTCATGGTTCCCCCCCCCCCCCCTCCTCTTATGTTGATAGCCATGGGGTATTAATAGGTGAACTTTCCTTTGTAAGTGATCTGGAATCCGTTTACCCAGACTATGGATCGTTCATTCTGTTAATTACAACCATGCCACTAGCTACTTGTAGCCAGCTGTCCGTGGTTGTATCCAGTCTTCATGTGCGGACGGCTCGTTGGAACGAGTATCTTGAATAGCTGAGCGGGTACAATGTAAACGAGCGTCTTGTGAGCGCTTTGGCAGATCTTGTGAGAGCGGAATGCGGGTTTGGAGTTTATTCACCTTTGTTCCTTGCACGGCCATCCTTCTTGGTCCAAGGCCGCTCGTCTTCTTGCTACCTCTGTATGGCGCTGTTAGGCTTTATGGCTATGTTATGTGGTCGCTCCCGCTTATGTTGAATGAGCGACTTACTTTACTTCGGTGTTTGAGCAGTTCTCAGGATCTGCGACCTTTATCTTCATCGGGTTGCACTTCTCATAATATGTTATGCTGTTGTCTTCGGTCACACTAGTCGACTTGACCTGCCTTGGGTTCGATATGTGCGGTTGCATCGTGCACGACCGATCCTGGTGATATCTGCCTTGTATCCTTTACCCAATGCGCGTATGGATTTTTAGGGATTAACAGCATGATCGACTACTTCATCGGGATCCTTGCAGCAGCGTGGTCTTGGCCCACAACCACAGCCCGGAGGTGGATCCACAGGGTTTCGGTCTCCTGTAAAATCAGTGATATGCATCTCATTTTTGCAATATTTATCTAATATGGCAAGCATCAGCTATACCTTATTTTTCCTATTCTTAAATTCAACTACTTACCTGTTGTAGTCTCATAATTGAAAAGTGCAGTAGCATCAAAAAGAAGAAAAAAATATAACCAAAGTTTTCACTGAGATGGCCATGATAGCGTTGCTTGTTTATGGCGCAGTAAGATGAAGACATTGTAATGAAAATGCTGCTTTATTTATAAGCACAAAATAAATCAGCAAAATATCTACATGGCTGTCATGCTTTTAATTCACTAGGCCATGTTGACTCGTTTTCAAGTTATTGTATCTAACATATTAATCCATGTTATATCATTGTTTGATTGGGTTGATCCCCGTCTGCATATTATTGTATCTAACATGTTAATCCATGTTAGAGCATTTTTTTATTCATCTAATTGGTGATTAGATTTTTTTAGTAAAATTACATGCATTAGTAATTAGAATTTGATATGTGAGACTAAAGTTATAACAAAGACTGATCAATTACATACAGAAAAAATTTGTTGGCAAAACTAATATTAATGAATATATATAATGTCATATTTATATCCAATTTTGAAATCAATTTTGAATATTTACATCTGCATACGTATAGATATTTGATAATTGTCATGTTAACTATTGATATTTGATACAGGAAATCAAGATATATATATATATAAGAAAATTTTGTTTTGTTCTAAACTTTTTTCTGCTCCTTTAATAACAAAAAATAAATAAATAAACATATAAATAGATAATAAGTAGTTTTCTACAAATAATATGCAACAAGTTCATGTGATACAAATTGCCAACTTAATAAAAAGCTAATAGCATGTCCATCGTTGCATTAGAGTGCACAAAATCTAAACAAAAGTCGAACGTATACTTCTTAAAAGTGAATATGTTTCATGTGTGTGTGTGAGTATTAATAGAGAACTAACTTGTAATAACAAGATCAAACTAAATAGTTCGGTTGGTACTGCATAACAAGATCTGCTTCTGTCGGATTTAGGCTTAAAATAAAGATGAAGAAATATTAACAGAGTACTAATTAACTTGCAATATTATTTCGTATATCTTGGGTATACCATTAATCACATGGATAAAACTATAGGGTAACACGAGCAAAGGGTACTAACTTGCAGTTACACTTACATAGTAGAAGATAACGTCAATTTTAATACGGGTGGATACTGTTAACCCTGTAAAAACACAGTCTAAAGAACCAGGCTGGTCAGTATTAGTGGACCAGGTCGGTCATCATCGATTGATCGGGTCAGTTGTTCAATGCAGAATTATCGAGTCGGGTCGGTCCATCCAGAGAGGATCGGGTCGGTCATTAAAAGGACTGGGTCGGACGGTTCACATATAAAATATGAGGATGGCTTCTCAACAGATTTTGGGTTGGCTTCATTCAGTTTAACAATGTGAAACGCTTACCAAAACTATGGAAACAAAGCTTCTCGTGTATTCACAATTCTGACATCATTATGTATGTGAACCATACACTGAGTTGTTGCCGCATAATGTTGCATCAATACCATAAAAATAAACTAAACATGTAAGCAACATTTCAATGAGGAGGCCATCAAATATCAAAGAACTGGAATGGTGCTAAGATCTAGAACTGGATCGGGACATTTATTTACAACCGGGTCGGGCTAGTATATATCAAAAGCTGGTCGGTGCAAAGCATAACCAGGCAACAACGTTAATATGTAAACTAAGGTTACATGGAGTAACAAATAGTAATACATGTGGCAGCCACTTCAAAGAAGCGCAGTCTTCATGATTCAATTTGGATCAGGGCAAACTTTACACAGTAGCATGTAAATGTTATGGTCAGTCCGCATTAATCGCGATTGGTCAGCAAAGTGCCACGTGGATCAGCTGTAAGAAGAAGGTGGCGTGTGTGATATAGCGTAGAGTATTATATTACGTCAATCAAGAAGCATGCAAGTGAGAAGGATCTGTTTCGCTAAATAAATCTGGATCGGGATATTAGAAAGCATGCAGTGGCAAATATTATAAATAAACTGTATCGAGACAGTGCAGCACAAAGCGGATCGGGACATTGTAATAAAGTTGGTTGGGTGCTTTGATTTCCAGTGGCATTTCTGTAATTAAGTCTACCCCGAGCCAAACTACGCCCGAGCCAAACTCTACAGCAAACTCATTTGGATGGGCCTAGTACAAAAAGTAGTGGCAGAACTGTAAATACGGACCATGACAGCTGTATACATCTATAAAGTCGACCAGTGGCATTTCTGTAAATAGTGTTTAGCCCGAGCCAGATCTATGCCCGAATCAAATTCTACACTCCATATTTACAAAACTGCCACTACCTTCAAATGTTTTCTACAAACAGCCCCTTGCTCCACAATTCAAGGGACAGATTTCTTGACCCCAAAGGGCTGCCTAAACCATTCCTACACATCTCAAAATGCTTCAAAAACATCATTAATGGCTTCCTAACTTTGCTTTATCATTCTCCAACAACATGAAGATCGGATCAATTCATTTCTCCGTTCAAAGTTGATCTAACTTGAGTCTAACGCTCTTTAATTGCCATTAGCTATCTCTAAAAATACAGATCTAGCACAAACTCCATCATGAAATCAAGGAGAAGCAAATACATGCTAAAGTTATCAACGATTCACATAATCTCCATCATGAAGATAGAAATCCCGACAATTTCTTGCCAAATTCAAGTGTAATTATATCATAAAATGAGCGAAGTGAGAAATGAATGTATGAAAGACTTCATGTGTGTTGTAAAGTAAAATTCCGCAATGAAAAGTGATTGAAAAGTGTACGTAGATTCACATTGAATCGAACCACTATAAAAATCTCGTCTTCTTATTGCTTTTTACTTTCATTTGGTGTTCGTGGCTTCACAATTTCATACCATTTACTTGGTGATGTGCTTTTCTAGCATCATTTGGTGTTTGATCATTTTTGGTTTAAACATTTGGCGCCCACCGTGGGGTCGCGTTCGCATCTCCTTCCTTCACATTGAAGTTCTAAGTCTACTTCTACCATAGATTCCGCAAATCTAAGATCTAGGCCGATCGACGAATTATCCACCAAATTCAAGGCATTATCCGAGATCATGGCAAAGTCTAAGAAAGACAACTAGCAAGACCGTGGTAGAAGCCGATAATGTTGTCAATGAAGAAACACTGCTTGCAAACCGCTTTGAAGTATGCGAAAATTCAGAAAGCGGAGCCGGTGTGACCAGAAATGAACAAAAAATCGCTATTGCCAACGTCAAAAACCGAATGGATGCCTCTACTAAAATGATGATGGAGAAATTTGACTCCATTCTTAATGCTCGATCGAATCCAACTCCTTCGAAAGTGCATGTGGACCTCGAAGAGAATGATAAATCGCCCGCTTCCGATCAAAACCACAACAATAATATAAAAGACGATTATGATTGGGCAAGTGAGAGGGACGAAGTTAACATCGAAGAACTGAGATTAAAAGCTAAGAATTATTCCGAAATGGATGCTCGAAAGATCGCTAACCCTATCACAGGGGCACCCCCTCGTCAAGAAGGCAAAGCACCTAAGCTCTCTAATCAAGATCATATGGCTAAATGAACATTTGGTAAAGAGCTCATCTTCACAGAACGCCGTAACACTGAAGAATACATTTCAGATATGATATAACGAGCCATGAAAAAGAATCAAGCTAGCAAAGACGACGAAAGAGAATGGGACTTCTCCCCCAATAGGACTCCGTTCAGCAAAAGGATCCTCGAAGCAGAATATCCAAAGAAATTTAATCTTCCGACTTTGCCTCATAACAACGGCCTTGTTGATCCCAACTACTTCCTATTCAAATATGAGTGGCATATGAGTGCAGCTAAAGCGACTGACGAAATGAGATGCACCTATTTTCCCATTTATTTAGAAGGTGTCGCGTCATTATGGTTCACAAAGCTGCACCCAAATCCATAGACCGTTTCTCTGACCTAACCACAAAGTTCAAAGAAGAGTTCCGCTTGTATGCTAACAAATCCAAGGACGCTATAACTCTCTCAGTAATGAAGCAGAAGCCAGGGGAAACTATCAAAGCCTTCCTTGATCGATTCAATATCGCATTGTTTGAAGTAAGGAATCCGGAACCACGTATAGTCCTCATGGCTCTACTCGATGCTATAGATAAAACAAATGAATTCGAAAGATGGATAAATATGAAGGAACCGACTACGCTTGACAAGTTCTATAAGAAACAGAGGAGTACATGAGAGTAGATGATAATCCTATACCTCTTCAGGTCATTGGCGGAAACCAACTCCTTGAAGCTCTTACGAGTGCGGCTATTCAACCTAGTTAGAAGAATACTCAAGGGAAAAAGCGAGCTAATGACGGAAACGACAACAAAGCTAATAAAATGTTTCGCCCTCTTGACTCGTCTAATCCAACGCCTCTGAATGACACTCATGAGAACATATACCTTGCCATAAAGGATGCTGAAGATTATCCAGAGCCTCGGCCAATGAGAATGAATGACCATTTGACCAAATCTGTGAAGTTTTGTCGGTATCATAATCAGCTAGGCCACAACACCAACGAGTGCAGACAACTAAGATCACTGATCGAAGAGCTGATTAAGAAGAATCGTTTGCAATAGTATGTGAAAAATTCTCAAGATGCAAATCCTTCTGCGACCACCCAGGGGCAAGGGACATCAAACGACCAATCCGATCCAAACAATGTAGCTTCTTCTCACACTATGCCAAGGCTGATAATCAACTGATGACCGTTAATGATGATCTAATATCTACAGCTCAAAATAAGCAATCTCTATCGCATTTACTTTATTTCATGCATTACTTTACTTTCCGCTATGTTCTACTTTCCTGCAAATAGTCTGTAATGGTTTACATGCATTGTACCGAACAATGACATTATGAATGAAGTACTAACTGCCTGTATAAATCTATGTCTTGCCAAATTTATATTAAAATTTGCTAATAGACAATTTCTCATTACAGGATATCAGGCGAGCGTTTGCTTCCTCACAACACGACGAAGTGAGACAACGCCGATAACACCAATTCGATGGTAGATCAAGAAAGTCCCAACAAGTCAAATGCTAAATAAAGCAGCAAGCAATCCCGAATTCAAAACCTCATCCCCCAAAGTTTCGCGGGAGTCTAGGGCACGTCAGTCGGACAACGATCACTTACCAAAGTTAAGTGACTCCGACCGATGAATGACATTTGCTATGGGATCGATGCAACCTTCACCTTACCTTATGGTTCATGGAGGTCCAGGTGCTTCATCCGGGCAGCGATTACTTGCCAAAGTTAAGTGACTCCGACCGATGGCTGATGCCCGCTACGTGGATCAAAACAACCTTAACCTCATGGTTCATGGAGGTGTAGGTGCTTCAGCCGGGCAGCGATCACTACTCCGACCATGGCTGATGCCCGCCCCGTGGATCAAAACAACCTTTACCTCATGGTTCATGGAGGTCCAGGTGCTTCAGCCGGGCAGCGATCACTTACCAAAGTTAAGTGACTCCGACCGATGGCTGATGCCCGCTCTGTGGATCAAAACAACCTTTACCTCATGGTTCATGGAGATCCAAGATGCTTCAGTCGGGCAGCGAGCACTTACCAAAGTTAAGTGACTTCAACCGATGACTGACACCCGCTCCGTGGATCGATATAGCCTTACCATATGGTTCATGGAGGTCTAGGATGCCTCAGTCGGGCAGCGAGAACTTACCAAAGTTAAGTGACTCCGACCGATGACTGACACCTGCGCCGTGGATAGATATAACCTTAACCAAGGTTCGTGGGAGTCCAGGGAACCTCAGTCGGGCAGCGATCACTTACCAAGTTAAGTGACTCGGACCGATGACTGATGCTCGCTCCATGGATCAGTCCAACGTTCACCCAAACTTCGCGGGAGTTCGCACAACAAAGCGATGCGACAACCAGGAATCATTTCCATAAAGAAAGCAAATTCTCCACAGGTAAAATCAACAATGCTCAATCAGCTCCATCATTTTGACTCAGTCGACAAGAGAAGACAAGGCGTTGGATTAAAATGACCTCTCAAAAACACGGGGCATCCAACGGAGTCTCCAACATTAAAACTGATCAATAAAATGAACAAGCATTGAGTTGTAAAATTATTCCCATAGTAAAGACCAGTGATGACCTCTTAAGCTTGGGTACCAATAATAAAATACTTCTCCAAAGATAAACAGAGAGTAATCACAGATACGTACTTTTCGAATATGGAATATCGAATACCATCATTTAAGTCATTAAAACAATAATGTTTGAAATCCACAGTCGGCTCTAGTCGATTAGCATATTTTAAGCATTAAATGCGAATTCAAATTCGAATATCGTATTTGTACAAATAATATTCACTGAGTTATGAACCGCTGAGTAGAGCAATTCTGTGCAAATATTTTATTCAATTCAAAATAAAATTTGCTATATTCCACTCTCTAATGATTAACTAATCCGCTATCGATACGGACGACCGATAGTGAAGTATAAGTCCAAAGTTATGCAATTGCTTGTTTTAATTATAAAACAGGTAACACGAAGCGTATGAATTCAGAGTATGGTTCGCCATAGCAAGACAAAAAGCTATAATTGGACCTCCATACAAAATATATCAACAACAACGTTCATTTCAAAGCCCGCATTACCCGCAAGAAAAAAATACAAGCTACGAGGGGCAAATGTTAATCCTGTAAAAACACAGTCCAAAGAACCAGGCCGGTCAGTATTAATTGACCAGGTCGGTCATCATCGATGGATCGGGTCGGTCGTTCAATGCAGAAGTATCGGGTCCGGTCGGTCCATCCAGAGAGGATCGGGTCGGTCATTAAAAGGACTTGATCGGACGGTTCACATATAAATATGAGGATGGCTTCTCAACAGATTTTGGGTTGGCTTCATGAGTTTAACAATGTGTGACGCATACCAAAACTATGGAAACAAAGCGTCTTATGTATTCGCAATTTTGACATCATTATTGATGTAAACCATACATTGAGTTGTTGCTGCATAATGTTCCGTCAATACCATAAAATAAACTAAACATGTAAGAAACATTTCAATGAGGAGGTCATCGAATATCAAAGAACTAGAATGGTGCTAAGATCTTGAACTAGATCGGGACATTTAATTACAACCGGGTCAGGCTAGTATAAGTCAAAAGCTGGTCGGTGCAAAGCATAACCAGGCAAAACGTTAATATGTAAACTAAGGTTACAAGGAGTAACAAAGAGTAATACATGTGGCAACCACTTCAAAGAGGTGGAGTCTTCATGATTCAAATTGGATCGGGGCAAACTTTACACAGCAGCATGTAAATGTTACGGTCAGTCCACGTCAATCCCGATCGGTCAGAAAAATGCCACGTGGATCGGCTGTAAGAAGAAGGCGGCGTATGTGATATAGCATGAAATATTATATTATGTCAATCAAGAAGCATGCACGTGTGAAGGATCTGTTTCGCTGAATAAATCTGGATCGGGATATTAGAAAGCATTCGGTGGCAAATATTGTAAATAAACAGGATCGGGACTGTTTAGCACAAAGTGGATCGGGACACTGTAATAACGTGGGTCTGGTGCTTTGATTACCAGTGGCATTTCTGTAATTAAGTCTACCCAAGCCAAACTATGCCTGAGCCGAACTACGCCCGAGCCAAACTCTACAGCAAACACATTTGGATCGGCCTAGTACAAAAAGTAGTGGTAGAACTGTAAATACGAACCTTGACAGTTGTATATAGCTGAAAAGTAGACCAGTGGCATTTCTGAAAATAGTGTTTAGCCCGAGCCAGATCTATGCCTGATCCAAATTCCACACTCCATAATAACGAAACTGACACTACCTTCAAACTTCTTCTATAAATAGCCCCTTGCTCCACAATTCAATGGACCGATTTATTGACCCCGAAGGGATGCCTAAACCATTCCTACACCTCTCTGAAAGCTTCAAAAACATCATTAATGGATTCCTAACTTTGCTTTATCATTCCCCAACAACATGAAGATCGAATCAATTCATTTCTACGTTCAAAGTTGGTCTAACTTGATCTTACGCTCTTTAATTGCCATTAGCTATCTCTAAAAATCCGGATCTAGCACAAACTCCGTCATGAAATCAAGGAGAAGCATCTACATGCTAAAGAGATCAACGATTCATATATTCTCCATCATGAAGATAGAAATTCCAATAATTTCTTGCCAAATTCAAGTGTAATTAGATCATAAAATGAGAGAAGTGAGAAATGAATGTATGAAAGATTTCATGTATGTTGTAAAGCAAAATTCCGCAATGAAAAGTGATTGAAAAGTGGACGTAGATTCACATAGAATCGAACCACTATAAAAATATCTTCTTGTTATTGCTTTTTACTTTCATTTTGTGTTCGTGGATTCACAAATTTATACCATTTACTTGGTGACGTGCTTTTCTAGCATCATTTGGTGTTAGACCATTTTTGGTTTAAACATTTGGCGCCCACCGTGGGGCCGCGTTCGCATCTCCTTCCTTCACATTGAAGTTCTAAGTCTACTTCTACCATAGATTCCGCAAATCTAAGATCTAGGCCGATCGACGAATTATCCACCAAATTCAAGGCCTTATCCGAGATCATGGCAAAGTCAAAGAAGACCACTAGCAAGACCGTGGTAGAAGCCGATAATGTTGTCAATGAAGAAAAATCGCTCGCAGACTGCTTTGAAGTTAGGGAATATTCAGAAAGCGGAGCCGGTGTGACCAAAAATGAGTTAAAAATCACTATTGCCAACATCCACAACCGAATGGATGCATCTACTAAAATGATAATGGAGAAACTTGACGCCATTCTTAACACTCGATCGAATCCAGCTCCTCCGAAAGTGCATGTGGACCTCGAAGAGAATGATAATTCGCCCGCTTCCGATCATAACCACAATGAAAACATGGAAGACGATTATGATTGGACAAGTGATAGGGACAAAGCTAACATCAAAGAATTGAGATCAAAAGCCAAGAATCATTCCGAAATGGATGCTCGAAAGATCGCTAACCCTATCACGGGGGAACCCCCTCGTCGAGAAGGCAAAGCACCTAAGCTCTCTAATCGAGATCATATGCCTAGACGGACATTTGGTAAAGAGCTCAATTTCACAGAGCGCCATAACACTGAAGAATAAATCTCAGATATGATAGAACGAGCCATGAAAAAGAATCAAGCTAGCAAAGAAGACGAAAGAGAATGGGACTTCTCCCTTGATAGGACTCCGTTCACCGAAAGGATCCTCGAACCAGAATATCCAAAGAAATTTAATCCTCCGACTTTGCCTCCATACAACGGCCTTGTTGATCCCAACTACTTCCTACTCAAATATGAGTGGCATAAGAGTGCAGATAAAGTGACTGACGAAATGAGATGCACCTACTTTCCCCTTTATCTAGAAGGTGCCGCGTCATTATGGTTAACAAAGCTACTGCCCAAATCCATAGATCGTTTCTCCGACCTATCCAAAAAGTTCAAAGAACAGTTCCGCTTGTATGCTACCAAAGCCAAGGACGCTATAACTCTCTCAGCAATGAAGTAGAAGCCAGGGGAAACTGTCAAATCCTTCCTTGGTCGATTCAATATCGCCTTGTATGAAGTAAGGAATCCGGAACCACGTATAGTCCTGATGGCTCTACTTGATGCTATAGATAAAACAAGCGAATTCGGAAGATGGAAAAAGATGAAGGAACCGACTACGCTTGGCAAGTTCTATAAGAAAGCAGAGGAGTACATGAGAGTAGATGATAATCCAGTACCTCTTCACGTCATTGGCGGAAACCAACTCCTTGAAGCTCCTACGAGTGCGGCTATTCAACCTAGTCATAAGAATACTCAGGGGCAAAAGCGAGCTAATGACGGAAACGTCAACAAAGCTAATAAAAAGTTTCTCCCTCTTGACTCGTCTAATCTAACGCCTCTGAATGACACTCTTGAGAACATATACCTTGCCACAAAGGATGCAGACGATTATCCAGAGCCTCGGCCAATGAGAATGAATGACCATCTGACCAAATCTGGGAAGTTTTGTCGGTATCATAATCAGCTAGGCCACAACACCAACAAGTGCAGACAATTAAGATTATTGATCGAAAAGCTGATTAAGAAGAACCATTTCCAACAGTAAATGAAAAATTCTCAAGATGCAAATCCATCTGCGACTACCCAGGGGCAAGGGACATCAAATGACCAATCCGGTCCACACGACGTAGCTTCTGCTCACACTATGCCAAGGATAATAATCAATTGATGACCGTTGATGATAATCTGATATCTACAGCTCAAAATAAGCGATCTCTATCGCATTTACTTTACTTCTCGCATTACTTTACTTTCCGCTATGTTCTACTTTCCTGTAAATAGTCTGTAATGGTTTACCAAACAACGACATTATGAATGAAGTATTAACTGCCTGTACAAATCTATGTCTTGCCAAATTTATATTTAAATTTGCTAACAGACAATTTCTCATTACAGGCTATCCGACGAGTGTTTGCTTCCTCACAACACAACGAAGTGAGACAACCCCGATAACACCGATTCGATGGTAGATCAAGAATGTCCCGACGAGTCAAATGCCAAATAAAGCAGCAAGCAATCCCGGATTCAAAGCCTCATCACCCAAAGGTTCGCGGGAGTCTAGGGCACGTCAGTCGGACAATGATCACTTACCAAAGTTAAGTAACTCCGATAGATTACTGTCGTTTGCTCTGCGGATCGATGCAAACTTCACCTTACCTTATGGTTCATGGAGGTCGAGGTGCTTCAGTCGAGCAGCGATCACTTACCAAAGTTAAGTGACTCCGACAGATGGCTGATGCCCGCTCCGTGGATCAAAACAACCTTTACCTCATGATTCATGGAGGTCCAGGTGCTTCAGCCGGGCAGCGATCACTTACCAAAGTTAAGTGACTCCGACCGATGGCTGACGCCCACTCCGTGGATCAAAACAACCTTTACCTCATGGTTCATGGAGGTCCAGGTGCTTCAGCCGGGCAGCGATCACTTACCAAAGTTAAGTGACTCCGACCGATGGCTGATGCCCGCTCCGTGGATCAAAACAACCTTTACCTCATGGTTCATGGAGGTTCAGGTGCTTCAGCCGGACAACCATCACTTACCAAAGTTAAGTGACTCCGACCGATGGTTGATGCCCGCTTCGTGGATCAAAACAACCTTTACCTCATGGTTCATGGAGGTCTAGGATGCTTCAGTCGGGCAGCGAGCACTTACTAAAGTTAAGCGACTTTGACCGATGACTGACGCCCGCTCCGTGGATCGAAATAGCTTACCTTATGGTTCACGGAGGTCCAGGATGCCTCAGTCGGGCAGCGAACACTTACCAAAGTTAAGTGACTTTGACCGATGACTGACACCCTCTCCGTGAATCGACATAGCCTTGACCAAAGGTTCGCGGGAATCCAGGGCACCTCAGTCGGGCAGCGATCACTTACCATGTTAAGTGACTCCGACCGATGACTGATTCCCGCTCCGTGGATCAATGCAACCTTCAGCCAAACTTCGCGGTAGTTCGCACTACAAAGCGATGCGATAACCAAGAATCATTTCCATAAAGAAAGCAATTTCTCCATAGGAAAAATCAATAATGCTCAATGGGCTCCATCATTTTGACTCAGTCGACAAGAGAAGACAAGACGTTGGATTAAAATGAACTCTCCAAAACACGGGGCCTCCAACGGAGTCTTTAACATTAAAACTGATCAATAAAATGAATAAGTGTTGTGCAGTAAAATTCTTCCCATAATAATGACCGGTGATGACCTCTTAAACCGGGGTACCAATAATAAAAAACTTCTCCAAAGAGAAATGAAGAGTAATCACAGATACGTACTTTTCGAATATTTAGTATCGGATACCATCATTTAAGTCATTAAAACAATAATGTTTGAAATCCACAGTCAGCTCTAGTCAAGTAGCAGATTTTAAGCATTAAATGCGAATTCAAATTCGAATATCCTATTTGTACAAATAATATTCAGTGAGTTATAAACCGCTGAGTAGAGCAATTCTGTGCAAATATTTTATTCAATTCAACATAAAATTTACTATATTCCACTCTCTAATGATTAACTAATTTGCTGCCTATACGGACGACCGAGATTGAAGTATAAGTCCAAAATTATGCAATCGCTTGTTTTAATTATAAAATAGGTAATACGAAGCGTATGAATTCAGAGTATGGTTAGCCATAGCAAGACAAAAAGCTATAACTGGACCTCCATACGAAATATATCAACAACAACGTTCATTTCGAAGCCCGCATTTCCCGCAAGCAAAAAATACAAGTTTCAAGGGGAAAATGTTAACCCTATAAAAACACAGTCCAAAGAACCAGGCCGGTCAGTATTAATGGACCAGGTCGCTCATCATCGATGGATCGGGTTGGTCGTTCAATGCAAAAGTATCGGGTCGGGTCGGTCCATCCAGAGAGGATCGAGTCGGTCATTAAAAGGACTGGGTCGGACGATTCACATATAAATATGAGGACGGCTTCTCAATACATTTTGGGTTGGCTTCTTTGAGTTTAACAATGTGAGACGCATACCAAAACAATGGAAACAAATCTTCTTGTGTATTCACAATTCTGACATCATTATGTATGTGAACCATACATTGAGTTGTTGCTGCATAATGTTGCGTCAATACCATAAAAATAAACTAAACATGTAAGCAATATTTCAATGACGAGGCCATCGAATATCAAAGAACTGGAATGGTGCTAAGATCTCGAACTGGATCGGTACATTTAATTACAACGGAGTCGGGCTAGTACATATCAAAAGCTGGTCGGTGCAAAGCATAACCAGGCAACAACGTTATTATTAAACTAATGTTACGTGGAGTAACAAATAGTAATACACGTGGCAGCCACTTCAAAGAGGCGGAGTCTTCATGATTCAATTTGGATCGGGGCCAACTTTACACAGCAGCATGTAAATGTTAGGGTCAGTCCGTGTAGCACCCCACCTCCGCTAGGGTCACTCACAAAGGGAATGCACTAGTTTTGGTGGAGTATTATCTAGGTAAACATGCACAGAGATATCACAAGGCAGAACATAAATAAAGCAGCGGTAGAAATTAAAAACCAACTTTTTATTTCTTTCAAGAAAAGAGTCAATACCTCATATATCCAAGATACAAATTATTCCATTACATCAAGTTCCAAATAAAGAAGCATAAACTTAAGATAACAAAAGTAGATTATTCCCCATAAATAGCAGAGGCAGCCATAGCATAGCCCGAGACCAAACCGTATATGAGCTGTCAGAAAGCAAGCTAAATCCAAGCTAAGAGCTAGTGTTTCCTCCCTGAGAACCTGGGGGGGGACGAAAGAAAAAGAGGCGAAAGAAAAAGGGTCGGTCATAAAGACTGGTAAGCCCTAGCGACTTTCAGTATGAAAACTAGTAAAGGTAACATGATATGTGAAAACTGGAAATAAACATAAGGATGATAACAGAACTGGTAGGAGAATTAAGATAACAAGATAAGTCAAGTCTAGCATCGCATATTCAAGGTTCGCTGCACTAACTGTACTAGTGTTCTAACCCATGTCACGTATTAATCATGAAACGATCCCTTGGCCCAGTATCATGAAGTGACCCATTACGGGGTCCTACGCTACGATCTACTAATCGATCGGCTCCCTACAAGTCCTAGCTCGTCATGTGTCTGTGTCATACGGCCCTATCCTGAAATGTAGTTACCTGTGTCAGGTCCACCATAGGGTGTATCAAGTCCTATGGTGCCAACCACCGACACGAATCAAGCACGCACAGTGTAAATCTATGGGAGCCCAATGCCTGCTTTTTCAACTCCGGACTACGTGCACGAACCATAGTCCGCCTGAACCTACAATGGCGCACCTACTCAGCCGTCGTTCTGGTCGCTTACAATCAGCCCAGTAATCGTGCCCCACCCTGCCTAGTCACAGGGTATCGTGATACATCTAAGTGGGTTACTGTTGAAAAGAACCGCATAACTAGGGTTTCTAATGGGTTAAGTGTTGTCATTCAAATTCGTGACTTAACCCTATCCAGATCATGTATCAAGTTGGTTAAGTGTATTCAAGCGGTTCATGACTTAACCCTATCAAATCATAGTGTCAAGTTGGTTAAGAATATTCAAGTGGTTCATGACTTAACCCTATCATGTGGCATTAATTCATTAATGCACCCCAACCTCTCACATTAGACTAACTGTTGTGGTCATTGGATTTGCCGGGCGGTTCCGTGCAGATTTACACCACAACATAGTCTAACCTCGGGTTTTTCGTGCGACATGACCAACTACCCACATTGGATCCTATTGTTTGAAGTTACTGGATTTGTCGGGCGGTTCCGGGCAGATTTACACTGCAAACTCAACCCAACCTCGAGTTGGCCATTTTCAAGTTTATCTAATTATCATGCCCACGTTCAAGTTTTCATGTCAAAATTCATGTCGAGTTTTCATGCCATGTTTCATGTTAAATCGTGTCAAGATCATGTCCATACCCAGGTTCAAGTTATAATAACGTTCATGTTCAAAGTCAATTCATGTTTTATCTAGTTTACCCAAATCGTATTCCCATCGCACGTAAGTTCGAATCGACACAAATAAATCTAATTTGGGAATAACATAAAAAAGGACGAGTATAAGGTTGCAAAAGTGATTACTAGCATAGCACGGTATGACTTGAGGTAAAGGATTATAACATTACTGGCATATGGAATATTGGCCTCAAATATAAAGATTCCAAATCTAGCAAAATAAGGTACTAGTCAAGATAACAGTTGTCATAAGGTGATAGTATAGTCATGGTAACGATTGACATAAGGTGATAGTATAGTCATGGTAACTATTGTCATAAGGTGATAGTCATAAACTTGTGACTAATAGCAGATTCAACATGATAATACGAGGGGGTTTTCTTTTTGATTTACAACATGAATAGGCCCCAAATCAATGTCATAGTAATATCCAAGAGTCAAGATCCAAGATGAACAAGAATGAATGTAAAACAGTCATCATACATAGGTCCAATTTCAATTGACAACATACTCATATTACATTTACAGTTTAAATCTAAAAATAACTGGGACTTATAGATCGTGGTTCGAGAATTAGAAAAAGAGAGTCGACGTTGTATCTTTATATACTTAGTCAAGTCGTAACAGAAATCCCCAAATCAGCAACGTAGTTTCGACATAGAAGAAGTAGTCCCTTTCTCTAACTTTTCAACCAGAATTAGAGCAACATAAGGTCAGAAAGAATTTTGTGTAGAGAGACTAGTGTTAGGGGCTGTATTTATAGGGTCAGGTCAACGAATGTAGACAGAAACGAGGCCAGAAACATCAAAGTGAATCAAGCTTCAAAAGTGGGCTCGGGCACAAGGTCGACCCCAAGGTCGACACTATGGTCGACCTGGTCCTGGGTAGGTCGACTACATAGTCGACCCCCAGGTCGACCTGGTCCTGGGTGGGAGATTTCCCGCCCAGTCCATTCTGAGGTTTGAAATTCGAAATTTGAATTCGAATTGAGCTGTTTTTGAACTTGAAAATTTCTGAAAACTTCGGAAGGTCATAACTTGGTCATATGGACTCCAATTTTTGAAAACTCGGACTCGTTTCCAAGCAGAATTTCGCGACAAACGCAACGGCGTAACACGTTTCCCTTGATTCTTATTTTAAAAATTAATTCTGCCTTGATTTATGGTTATTACACGTTATAAAAACTCGGGTTGTTACATTCTCCCCACCCCCCTAAAGGATTTCGTCCCCGAAATCTCTAAGTTAGGAAGGATGTGTCCGACCATCCATCATCCATCTACTCAAAGCATCATCCACAGGCAACCATTGTCCTTAAAGGATTTCTAGTGCTGTATGAACATATGCAGAAAGTGTGTGTATATGTACTTATCTAATGCAAAAGATCAGGCGGTTACTGATTCATTAAACCTCCTTAATGCAAAATATGTTAGTGTAATGAATCCAACATGTATGCAGATTCCTAACATAGTTTATAATCTTTACATGAGTGCACAAACATTCATTCATATGCAACATCCAAGTGATAGCATAACAAGATCCATCCATGTACAAGTATAAGCACTCATGCATATGCAACATGAAAATGTGACTGAGCCGATCTAGTGCCTAACGTGTGTCATGCATCCACTAGCAACCACTTGCAACCACTTGCAAACATCAACCATAACATGTTTCAATCACATGTTTACATCCATATGGTTCTACCTAAGGTTCTCAAGATAAGATCGAGAAGATAACAAGACAAACGTAGATAGTAGAAGCATGATACCAAAAGGTTTTCATGTTTATAGGAAAAAGAGATCGAGAATGTACCCTCAAAAAGAAATGGGTAAAGCGCGCGTATCTTCTCTTCGGTTTCCCAAGTCGCGTCTTCTTGGGCTTCACTCCACTGCACTTTAACTAGCTTGACTTCTTGATTCCTTAACTTCTTAATCTCCGTCCCTAAGATACGAATTGGAACTCGCCTCAATGTTGCTTCTTTTTCCACTTCTACGTCTTCAAGGATGCTTGGCTCAACCACTTCGGCTGACTAATGCAAGCACTTTTGGAAATGCGAGACGTGAAAGACATTGTGTACTCCAGATAACTTCTCGGGTAAGTCTACCTCATAGGCCATCCGTCCAATCCTCTCAGTGATAGGGAACGGTCCTACGAACCTTGGTGCTAACTTTCCAACTGCTCCGAAACGAACTACATTGCGTAACGGAGAAACTTTTATAAAGACCATATCTCCGACTTCGAACTCTAAGTCTGTCCTTCTCTGGTCCGCATAAGATTTCTGTCTATCTTGGGCCATTTTCATCCGTCTTCGTATCAACTCAATCTTCTCAGAAGTGTCCCTTATTATGTCGGGCCCAAGTATAAGTCTGTCTGTCGTCTCCCAACAACAAGTTGGCGATTTGCAGGGTCTCCCATACAGGGCTTCGAACGGTTCCATTCCGATGCTAGCTTGGTAACTATTGTTATATGCAAACCCCACGACAGGAAGATGGTCTTCCCAAGTACCACCAAAGTCAAGAATGCATAGCCTCAAGAGATCTTCTAGTACCCTATTTACCCTTTCGGTTTGTCCATCCGTCTGGGGGTGATAGGCCGTGCTTAAATTTAGTCGTGTACCCATTGCTTCTTGCAGACTATTCCAAAACTGCCTAGTGAAAATCGGGTCACGATCACTAACTATACTAGAAGGAACTCCGTGCAACCGTACTATCTCTCAAAGGTAAATTGACGCTAGCCCTGTTGCGGTTCTCTTACTTTTCACCGGAATGAAGTGAGCACTTTTCGTGAGTCTATCAACTATGACCCATATGCTAGTATTTCCCTTCCTTGTCCTAGGCAGTCCATCCACGAAATCCATCGAGATACTCTCCCATTTCCATTGCGGAACCTCCAAAGGATGTAATAGCCCACCAGGCTTCTTCAACTCGGCCTTTACTTGTTGGCAAACCATGCACTTCGAAACGAACTCTGCCACATCCTTTTTCATTCCAGCCCAAAAGAAAATGCATTTCATATCCCTGTACATCTTCTCCCCTCCGGGATGTATAGTCATCTTCGAGTGATGCGCCTCTTCGAGAACTTTCCTTACTAAGTCTCCCACTTGTGGGACACATAGTCTTCCATCGCGCCTTAGCCATCCCTTATCATCTATGGCATACCTACTGAGGTGACTTGATGTCTCACCCCTAATCAGCTTGTCCATGATTTCGACTATTTGTGGGTCTTCCTTCTGTGAAGTCCCTACTTGATCTAGAAGTGTAGGTATTAACTCAAGAGATGCTAACGTAGCAGTCAATGACTCAACAGCAGGTGTAAAATCAAAGTTTGCTATAAAATCAAGGTTTTTCCTTTCAACAAACAAGGGGCTCAAAGTCAACCTTTTTCTGCTTAGCGCGTCCGCCACCACAATACCCTTGCCAGGGGTATAGGCTATATCGAAGTCATATGATGCCAAGAATTCCATCCACCGTTGTTGTCTCAGATTCAAATCTTTCTGTGAGAAGAGGTACTTAAGCGATTTGTGGTCGGTATACAGCTCGAACCTCTCCCCTAGAAGCTAATGGCGCCAAGCTTTAAGTGCAAAATCAATCACGGCCAACTCCAAGTCATGCGTGGGATAGTTTTTCTCATGAACTTTAAGTTGTCTGCTCCCGTAGCATATTACTCTTCCTTCTTGCATTAGGACAGCGCCTAATCCCGTGCCGCGCGCATCCGTGTACACCGTAAACACCTTGCCTCCGTCAGGTAATGCCAAAACTGGAGCTGTGGTGAGGGCTCTCTTGAGTTTCTGAAAAGCAACGTCACACTCTATGTCCCATGTAAAGGCTAGGTTCTTCTTTGTTAACTTAGTAAGAGGGGTTGAAATCTTAGCGAAGTCCTTAATGAACTTCCTGTAGTAGCCCACCAAACCGAGAGAGCTCCTCACCTCCGTTGCATTCTTAGGAATTTTCCAGTCTTGTACCGCGACTACCTTTGCGGGGACCACGGCTATGCCTTGCTTAGAAACAACATGTCCAAGGAACCGAACTTCCTTCCTCCAAAAATGGAATTTGGAGAACTTAGCCTTTAACGGGTGTGCTCTAAGCGTTTCCATGACTTCCTTGAGACGTCTAGCATGCTCTTCTTCATCTTTTGAGAAGATCAAAATATCATCCATGGAAAGTACCACAAACTTGTTAAGGAACTCCCGAAACACCCTACTCATCAAATCTACAAAGTATGCAGGTGCATTCGTTAACCCAAACGGCATGACGAGCCATTCAAAGAACCCATCTGGAGTCCTAAACGCAGTTTTGTCAATGCTATCCTCAGCCACTCTAAACTGATGGAATCCTGTGGCTAGATCGAGTTGAGAGAAAACAGATGCTCCCACAAGCTGGTCAAACAAATAATCGATTCTTGGTAGTGGGTGCCTATTCTTCTTTGTTAGCTTGTTTAGCTCACTATAATCTATGCATAGACGAAGCGATACATCCACCTTAGTAGCGAATACCACCGGAGCACCCCATTCAGAAATGCTTCGCCTTATGAAATTTTTCTCAAGCAACTCATTAACTTGTTTACTGAGCTCTCTTCTTTCTCGCGGGACCATGTGCCTAACGGGTAATGAAACTGGCTTAGCATTATCAACAAGATAAATTCGGAAGTCTATCTCGCGTTTGGGGGGTAACCCCCTCACTTCATCAAAGACATCTGGATATTCTCGGACCACTCTTACAGATTGCAAATTATCGTCGGACGAGTCAAGGGATTCAAGATAACACAACATGACCGGACCCTTAGGGTTACAAGAAATTTCTAGGGTATTACCAAGGCGAGTCATGAGCCTCACTACCCTTCGTTCACAATCAAGAATGGCTCCATAATTGGCCAGCCAATCCATACCTAGGATCAAACCGTATCCCATGAATCCGAGAACATAAGCATTACACGTGAATTCTACGCTTAAGATAGAGATCCTCAAATCCACACACATCATAGATAAATAGGCGGAGCTCCCAATTGGATTTGAAACTATAACGGGATCCTCAACCAGACTAGTACTTAGGTGCAGATTTTCAACAATATCAGAAGAAATAAAAGTATGCGATGCACCATAGTCAAATAAGGTTCGTACAGGAAAGTCAGAAATGTAAACAAGGCTTTCTACTGAAATATTACTACCTCAGTCAAGAGCTGGAGTGGTGTTGAGAGCATGCAACTGCCCTCCAGAAGTTCCTGCTCGCTGGGTCTGCCCTTGCCCCTGTCCTTGCTTCTTAGGACAATCCTTGCTGATGTGTCCAGTATCTCCACAATGGAAGCATTCACCCAACTTCCTCTTCTTCTTTCTACAGTCTTTAGTTAGATGTCCAGTAATACCACAGAAGTTGCACTTCCTCGTCTCACGTGGTTTGTTGTTGCTCTTGTTATTCTTGTTACTCTTGTTGTTTCCCTTCTTGAAGTCAGCTTTCTTATTCTGAGTCTCATTAGGCTTAACCTCCTTCTTGCTATTCTTGTCTTCCTCATGAAGTAGAGCCATATCCACCAAGCTTTCAAAGGTCGCCCCCATGGGTATATGAGTTAGGGCCAAGCTGTGGAGTGGCTCGTTCAATCCTCGAGCAAAGCGTACAGCCTTTTTCTGGGCTGTGTTGACCAAATCCAAACCGAACCGAGCAAGCTGATTAAACTTATTCACGCATTCCCTAACAGACATGTCCCCTTGCTTGAGTGCTAGGAACCTCTCCATCTGATGGTTCGCTTCTACCGACAATAAGAATTTTAGCCCAAACCTCTCTCTAAAGTCTGCCCAAGTCTCAACCGGCCTGGTAGCGTTGGTGACTTCCCACCAAAATGCAGCTTCCTCTTTCAACAACCATGCCGCCAACTGAACTTTCCTATGGTCCTCCATATCAAAGATAACAAACAAGTCTTCAGTCTCCTTTATCCAGTTTCATGCCTCAACAAAGGTTTCTGTTCCAACGAAGTTCTTGCCGCCCATTGCTTTAAAGTCTTTGCATATTTTGGCAAAGGCAGTACCAGGAGGAGGTGGAACCGCGGCCGCTGGGGGAGGAGGAGGAGGGATGTCTGCCGTGCCCATGTCGTTGGCCCTGGCTTCTAAGTACCTTCGGAACCATCCAGGCACAGGTATTCCCTCAGGAAGGTTAAGATCAGCCACGCTGAAAAATGAAAAGAAAAAGATTCAAACGAGGAAACAGAGGGAAGTGCTAATGGCTTCTTGGGGAATAGCCTTTTTAAACATAAAATTTTTCTTGAAAAATGCTTCTTTATAAATGGTTTTGAAAATAGTTTTAGAAGGTTTTTAAAACTTTTTGCCCAGCCTGGTAACCTTCTGCTCTGATACCAAATGCAACACCCCACCTCCGCTAGGGTCACTCACAAAGGGAATGCACTAGTTTTGGTGGAGTATTATCTTGGTAAACATGCCTCTCACAAGGCAGAACATAAATAAAGCAGCGGTAGAAATTAAAAACCAACTTTTTATTTCTTTCAAGAAAAGAGTCAAAACCTCATATATCCAAGATACAAATTATTCCATTACATCAAGTTCCAAATAAAGAAGCATAAACTTAAGATAACAAAAGTAGATTATTCCCCATAAATAGCAGAAGCAGCCATAGCATAGCCCAAGACCAAACCGTACATGAGCTGTCAGAAAGCAAGCTAAATCCAAGCTAAGAGCTAGTGTTTCCTCCCAGAGAACCTGGGGGGGGGACGAAAGAAAATGAGGCGAAAGAAAAAGGGTCAGTCATAAAGACTGGTAAGCCCTAGTGACTTTCAGTATGAAAACTAGTAAAGGTAACATGATATGTGAATACTGGAAATAAACATAAGGATGATAACAGAACTGGTAGGAGAATTAAGATAACAAGATAAGTCAAGTCTAGCATCGCATATTCAAGGTTCGCTGCACCAACTGTACTAGTGTTCTAACCCATGTCACGTATTAATCATGAAATGATCCCTTGGCCCAGTATCATGAAGTGAACCATTACGAGGTCCTACGGTACGATCTACTAATCGATCGGCTCCCTACAAGTCCTAGCTCGTCATGTGTCTGTGTCATACGGCCCTATCCTGAAATGTAGTTACCTGTGTTAGGTCCACCATAGGGTGTATCATGTCCTATGGTGCCAACCACCGACACGAATCAAGCACGCACAGTGTAAATCTACGGGTGCCCAATGCCTGCTTTTTCAACTCCGGACTACGTGCACGACCATAGTCCACCTGAACCTACAATGGCGCACCTACTCAGCCGTCGTTCTGGTCGCTTACAATCAGCCCAGTAATCGTACCCCACCCTGCCTAGTCCCAGGGTATCGTGATACATCTACGTAGGTTACTACTGAAAAGAACCGTGTAACTAGGGTTTCTAATGGGTTAAGTTTTGTCATTCAAATTCGTGACTTAACCCTATCCAGATCATGTATCAAGTTGGTTAAGTATATTCAAGCGGTTCATGACTTAACCCTATCAAATCATAGTGTCAAGTTGGTTAAGTATATTCAAGTGGTTCATGACTTAACCCTATCATGTGGCATTAATTCATTAATGCACCCCAACCTCTCATATTAGACTAACTGTTGTGGTCACTGGATTTGCCGGGCGGTTCCGGGCAGATTTACACCACAACATAGTCTAAGCTCGGGTTTTTCGTGCGACATGACCAACTACCCACATTGGATCCTATTGTTTGAAGTTACTGGATTTGTCGGGCGGTTCCGGGCAGATTTACAGTGCAAACTCAACCCAACCTCGAGTTGGCCATTTTCAAGTTTATCAAATTATCATGCCCACGTTCAAGTTTTCATGTCGAGTTTTAATGTCATGTTTCATGTCAAATCGTGTCAAGATCATGTCTATACCCAGGTTCAAGTTATAATATCAAAGTCAATTCATGTTTTACCTAGTCTACCCAAATCGTATTCCCATCGCACGTAAGTTCGAATCGATACAAATAAATCTAATTAGGGAATAACATAAAAAGGGACGAGTATAAGGTGGCAAAAGTGATTACTAGCATAGCATGGTATGACTTGAGATAAAGGATTATAACATTACTGGCATATGGAATATTGGCCTCAAATATAAAGATTCCAAATCTAGCAAAATAAGGTACTAGTCAAGATAACAGTTGTCATAAGGTGATAGTATAGTCATGGTAACGACTGACATAAGGTGATAGTATAATCATGGTAACTATTGTCATAAGGTGATAGTCATAAACTTGGGACTAATAGAAGATTCAACATGATAATATGAGGGGGTTTTCTTTTTGATTTACAACATGAATAGGCCCCAAATCTATGTCATAGTAATATCCAAGAGTCAAGATCCAAGATGAACAAGAATGAATGTAAAACAGTCATCATACATAGGTCCAATTTCAATTGACAACATACTCATATTACATTTACAGTTTAAATCTAAAAATAACTGGGGCTTATAGATCACGATTCGAGAATTAGAAAAAGAGAGTCGATGTTGAATCTTTATATGCTTAGTCAAGTCCTAACAGAAATCCCCAAATTAGCAACGTAGTTTCAACGTAGAAGAAGTAGTCCCTTTCTCTAACTTTTCATCCAGAGTTAGAGCAGCATAAGGTCAGAAAGAATTTTGTGTAGAGAGACTAGTGTTAGGGGATGTATTTATAAGGTCAGGTCAATGAATGTAGACAGAAACGAGGCCAGAAACATCAAAGTGAATCAAGCTTCAAAAGTGGGCTCGAGCACCAGGTCGACCCCCAAGTCGACACTATGGTCGACCTGGTCCTGGGTAAGTCGACTACACAGTCGACCCCCAGGTCGACCTGGTCCTGGGTGGCAGATTTCCCGCCCAGTCCATTCTGAGGTTTGAAATTCGAAATTTGAATTCGAATTGAGCTGTTTTTGAACTTGAAAACTTCTGAAAACTTCGGAAGGTCATAACTTGGTCATACGGACTCCGATTTTTGAAAACTCGGACTCGTTTCCAAGCAGAATTTCGAGATGAACGCAACGGCGTAACCCGTTTCCCTTGATTCTTATTTTAAAAATTAATTCTACCTTGATTTATGGTTATTACACGTTATAAAAACTCGGGTTGTTACAGTCCGCGTCTATCTCGATCGGTCAGCAAAGTGCCACGTGGATCGGCTGTAAAAAGAAAGCGGCGTGTGTGATATAGCATGGAATATCATATTACGTCAATCAAGAAGCATGCACGTGTGAAGGATCTGTTTCGCTGTGTAAATCTGGATCGGGATATTAGAAAGCATACGGTGGAAAATATTGTAAACAAACTGGATCGGGACCGTTCAGCACAAAGTGGATCGAGACATTGTAATAAAGTGGGTCGGATGCTTTGATTACTAGTAGCATTTCTGTAATTAAGTCTACCCTTAGCCAAACTACGCCCAAGCCAAACTCTATAGAAACTCATTTGGATCGGCCTAGTACAAAAAGTAGTGGCAGAACTGTAAATACGAACCATGACAGCTGTATACAGCTGTAAAGTAGACCAGTGGCATTTCTGAAAATAGTGTTTAGCCCGAGCCAGATCTATGCCCGAGTCAAATTCCACACTCCATAATTACGAAACTGACACTACCTACAAACTTCTTCTATAAATAGCCCCTTACTCCACAATTCAATGGACCGATTTATTGACCCCGAAGGGCTGCCTAAACCATTCCTACACCTCTCTGAAAGCTTCAAAAACATCATTAATGGATTCCTAACTTTGCTTTATCATTCTCCAACAACATGAAGATCGAATCAATTCATTTCTCCGTTCAAAGTTGATCTAACTTGATCTTACGCTCTTTAATTGCCATTAGCTATCTCTAAAAATCTGGATCTAGCACAAACTACGTCATGAAATCAAGGAGAAGCATCTACATGCTAAAGTGATCAACGATTCATATATTCTCCATCATGAATATAGAAATCCCAATAATTTCTTGCCAAATTCAAGTGTAATTAGATCATAAAATGAGAGAAGTGAGAAATGAATGTATGAAAGATTTCATGTGTGTTGTAAAGCAAAATTCCGTAATGAAAAGTGATTGAAAAGTGGACGTAGATTCAAATTGAATCGAACCACTATAAAAATATCGTCTTCTTATTGCTTTTTACTTTCATTTTGTGTTCGCGGCTTTACAGTTTCATACCATTTACTTGGTGACGTGCTTTTCTAGCATCATTTGGTGTTTGACCATTTTTTGTTTAAACAGATACTAAGATCATAGGCCACCATTTATTTATATTAGAATTAACATATGACGATAAGCAAGCAAACTTAACACGAACGGATACAAATTGCTTCCAAAGGAACAAACATATAGCAATGCGTAGCTCCACACACCCCTAGAGAGCGATATCATTCATATATATATATATATATATATATATATATATATATATATATATATATATATATATATATATGGCAAGGGATCGACAGCATCCAAAAATGGAGCACCCAAAATGCCCCCGATATCCACCACCGATTTATATTAAAGAAAGTGAGTGGGAAGTGAAAGAATTAGTGGAAGGAGAGAGAAGGAGAAATGTTTGGTGGAGAATGAGGTGCATTTGGGGTGCTGCACTTTTACGGATGCCCTCGAACCTGCCTCTCTCTCTATATATATATATATATATATATATATATATATATATATATATATATATGGCAAGGGATAGACAGCATCCAAACATAGAGCACCCCAAATGCCCCCGATATCCACCACCGATTTACATTAAAGAAAGTGAGTGGGAAGTGAGAGAATTAGTGGAAGGAGAGAGAAGGAGAAATGTTTGGTGGAGAATGAAGGACATTTTGGGTGCTGCACTGTTACGGGTGCCCTCGAACCTGCCTCTCTATATATATATATATATATATATATATATATATATATATATATATATATATATATATATATATATATATATATATATATGAGTTGGAGAAAATAAGGTGATTGATCATCAAGGCTCATGAGGTTTGAGATGAGCATGCTCCCCAGGTACTTCATCAGCATTCTTGCAGCAGCCTGGTCCTGGCCCACAACCACAGCCTGGTCCTGGCCTAGTACTTGGTCCTGTATACGTAGTTGGATCCAACATCCCTCCTGTAAAATCAGTGATATGCAACTCATGTTCGCTACATTTCAATATGACAAGCATCAGCCATATCATATTTTTGCTATTCTTAAATTCTTATTCAACCAAAGTTTTCACTGAGATGGCCATAATCGTATTGCTTGTTTGTGGTGCAGCAAGATGAAGAGTTATTGTAATGAAAATGCTGCTCTATTTATAAGCACAAAATAAACCAGCAAAATATCTACGTGGATGTCATGCATTTAATTCACTGGGCCATGTTGGCTCGTTTTCATACACTAATTTGATAACTATATGTCATAAAAAAGGACGTTCAAGCACTATTGGTGTCAAAAAGTTATACCTATCACAGTGATGTTTTAAAAATACAAGGTACTCATTGTTACAAGTATCTAAATCTGTATTCCCATAATAGACTTTTTATACTATGCATCAATCATGTGAAAAAGATTGATAAGTTTATATCGCCATGTGCCCTAAAATCAAAAATTCATGCACAAAGGAAAGGACTAATATAATAAAAGTGAGCTATTTTATCAAAATGATACATTGAACTTGTACAACTAATGAGGATTGATATGTTCATTGTATGAAGTAACGCAGACAATATATTAATGACCACATTATCTCTAAACTAATATGCTGAAAGCAAGAAGATCCTTAAAAATAGGCAATCGACTAGTGTGGAATGCAATGTATACGAATGCAAGTTTAAGTCAACACGCTAAAACATAGAACAGAGTATGGCAGAATCTAAAATAAATAAATTAATAAAACGAAAATGCAGGAGACAGGAGTGAAAAAAATACACTTTCTAAGAGCATCTCCAACAAAATTTAGGCGAAGAATATTACAACACGTAGTTATCAAGGGGGAAAGTCCCGATCTCCCCAACAGCAGGATAAAGAAGAAGAAAAGCTCCGAATTCAGATCCGGTTTTTCTTCTTTTTGTATTATGCCGCGCCGATGTTTTAGGCTCACGCAAAAAATTTGACTTGTTTTATGTACCGCACGCAGATTTTTTCAAGACGGGGGGACCAATTCTGAATTCAGTACCCACCCCATAATATTTTACAATATTACAGATAAAGATATCTGTTGGAGCGGTTTTTCTCCTCAATTCATGATTCAGACATTGAATCAACACTCTGTTGGAGATGCTCACATACACTAGTCATTTGCCCAAAGATATCAAGTACCAGTATCAAGTGGATATATTGAGAACAAAATATAATGCTAAATGTTGAAAATGAAAATCGATCTCAACCCCAAATGTGCATAAACTGCACTTCACCAATCCGGTAAGGAATAAGAAGGCGAGGCCGCAACCACAAATATAAAAAGCATAAAAGTAAGAAAACGAAGTTTTATAGTGATTTGATCTTTATAAGATCTACGTCCACTTTGAGAATGATTCCATTGTCACATTTGCATTTACAATGCATGAACATTCTCTCTTTACAATCATCATTAATCTCTAAATCTCCTCTCTTTGATCTAATAGAAATGGTTGAAGAAATTGGCGAGATCCTTCAAGTTTGGCAAACGGTAGAATAGATCTAGAATTCCTTGAGCACTTGATCGGATTTCCACAATTACATGATGAATTCGAAGTTAGATCTTGATTAGAGATGGTTGAAGATGATCAAATCAGATATAAATGATTGATAATAAGGTTGCACAGTTCTACGGGGTCATCAAAATCGATCCTCATTAATGTGGGGTTGGTCCTCTGTTTATAAGTGTAGAGCAAATGAGGAGAACGACTAAAATATGAAGATTCAGGGCATCGATTGGTATTTGGCGATATTTACGAGACTGTCATCGGCCTTCTTTGACTACATACCGATCGGTCTTCTTTAACTGCATACCATTAGGTCTTTTGAAGTTCCAGTCCACATTATTTTGCAATCGCATATAACGACACGTGCCCTTTAAATTATACGTGACCCATTCTTTTGTACTGGAGCGGTCTTATTATTTGCAATTATGCCACCGCATATTCTCATATGGGTTCTTTGTTTATGTCCATGCCATTTATTCATGCAAGGCATACACACGGCCGGCTCTAGGTCTTGGGTTGCCCTAGGCAACACCCAGTCACCACAGAAGAAAAAAATGAAGAAAGTTGCCCTTGCGGACTCTTCTTGTTATCGTACTTTTACAGATTATAATATTTAGCAGCAAGAAGAGAATAAAAAGAACTCACCCAAATCAAATTATATTTTCAATTTTCTCCATTTTGAGAAAATGGAAAATGAAAGGTAAAGAGTTAACAGCAAGAAGAGAACAAAATAAGTTAAGCAAAACAAGCTAAGGCCTCCAAGACTTGATCCCAACATCTTCATATCATCAACCACTTGCATTACAACCGAACCACCCAATACTTGTGGGAGTATTTACAGCCATTAATATTTATTTATATATTTTTAACATTCATCACTGACCAAACCCTCGCCGATTGTTGCCCCCGTCCTGGGGTTGCCCTAGGCGGCCGTCTGCTGGGTCTTGCCTCTAAGCCGGCCTTGGGCATACACACTTCCATCCAACCGATCAGCAAACGACTGACCGCCTGGGGGAGCTGCTGACCGACGTGGACTACCCAGAATTGACCCATACGTATTATCCGCAGTGTAATAGCATTATGTACATACGTGATCGGTTCATGCTTTAACGTTATAAACTATTGCCTTGCTGGCACATGTTCTGTTTCATGAAACCATACTAAGTTACAATTTCCAATCACATACCGATCTGGTTGCGTTTAAGACCACCATGCATGTTGCTTGGCCCATCAACTTGGCGGTGCACGTCCTAAAAGCCTGTATGTTACTGGCAACGTGCTTTTGCTGTGCTGTTACCTACGGCGTTTATGCCTTCAAAACGGTTAGGCCATGCATGTTCCATCTTTTGCTCTTTACTACGCATTTATATGGAAATGCTAATGCATGGTTGATGCTAACATGCTGGTCATTCATTGCTCACGTCCAATGATACATTTTGAGACATAATGTATTTTCACGTGAACATTTAAATGGAGCCACTCCCTCTTTAGACATGCACTATATAACTTGGACGTTTTGAGCAGTCCATGTAATTTGATCATGATTTTCCATAGCAGCTTCTTCGGGGCGTTCCATATGTATTAACAATGACTGATCACCTTCTGTCTGAAACAGAACGGCTACATTATCTTCCTGACCAATCGGTACGTGTGACTCCTGACCGGTGGTTACGTGTGATTTATTCCATACGTTTGTGGAAGCTTCTTCGTATATATTTTCGTAGCCGCATGTCAGCGTCAGTACACACTCCTTAGCTTTGAACCGCATTTAACAACAGGGTCAACACTAAACCTATCATAACATGGCTATGAACAAAAATAAATACACATTTAATATAGCAATATCAGGCTAGCTAACCTATCAAATTTTGCTACCAAAAAATTGGGATATCAACTATTTCAGTAGAAGGATCGATGATAGATCATCAGTATGCACTGAAGAACTAGAACTTTCATTAGCTTGCATTGATTCCATTCTACAATCAAGAATTGCCAGCTGAAATTTCACCCAAGGTGGACTGAACCATCCCTCAATCCACAATGCTTCACCAGTGCCTTTGACTTTTATGCTTAAAATCTGGGTAGTTGGGACTTCTCTGTAAAATGGTCATAAAACAGATATTAATATCCTGTAAATATATCATTCTCTTTGATTATATTGAATGTGAAGAACCAGGGAGTATGCTAAAAGTTAATTTGTAATTTTATTAGGCAACAATTAAATGCATTGACAAATATGCTTTTGTATTAATGTAGGGAATAATTTATTCCTATATATGACATAATTAGATAAATCTAGATAAGGCATTATATGGAATATTCCAGAGAACGCATTATATTATAAAAGACAAGTTGTATCTCATGTAATCAATCAAGCATCAAGAAAAAAAAATTAAATCTTTTATCTATCTCTCCACATATTGCTTTGTTGTGCCTAACAAATTTGGTATCAGAGTCATATCAACAACATTAATCAGTCACTCAAAAAAACAATGACAGTAGTCCCTACAATGTTCAAGTACTCTCCAAGTGAAGTGCCAATATTCGAAGGCGGGCATTATGATTATTGGAGCAGTGAGATGATGGACTTCTTCATCTCTCATGATTTATGGGATGTCATCGAAAAAGATTATCCGGAGCCACCTGTAGATGGAGATTCTACAAGATGGACGGCTGCACAAGAGAAGTTGTACAAAGAAATTCAAAAGAAAGATGCAACTGCACTTCGGTATATCAAACAAGGAGTGAGTAAATCTATCTATCCAAGAATTTTCAATAAAAGAAAAGCAAAGGATGCATGGGAAGTTTTGCAAAAAGAATTTCGAGGCAATGAAAAAGTTATCTCCATTAAACTTCAATCTTTATGGAGAGATTTTGACAACCTGCAAATGAAGGAATCTGAAAATATCAGAGATTTCTTCTTCAGAGTCTCTGAAATTGTAAATCAAATTCAATGCCTTGGAGATAGCATTCAAGAAAAGAAGGTGGTAGAGAAGATATTGAGATGTCTTCCTCCAAAGTTCGACCATTGCATCGCTGCAATAGAGCAATCAAAGGACCTTGGCAAGATGTCAACACATGAGCTAATGAGTTCACTTCAAGCTCATGAACAAAGAATTAATAGAACATCAGCAAATTCATTGGATCAAGCATTCCAATCCACCCTCGGTTTTTCAGAAAAGAAACGAAGTTATTACAACTCAAAGAAGGGCTCATTTCAAAAGCAAAATCAAAATCAAAGAAAAAGAAATTATCAAGGCAAAGGAGAACAACGACGAGAACAGCAGAAAATTCAAGGTAATTCTACCACTTATTGCATTATTTGCAATAAATCAAATCATAATTCTGAAAATTGTCACTTCAAATGCACGAGATGTCGAATTCCTAATCATTCGCAAAGAGATTGTTGGTATCAAAATAAAAAAGAGAAGGACAAAACATATTTTACAAGTGAAGAAAATGAAGAGCAGGTTTTCTACTCTTGTTTATCTGCTGAAAATGAATCACAAGATGCTTGGTATATTGACAGTGGTTGCAGCAACCACATGACAGGCAACAAAGACATTTTTGTAGAACTTGATGCAAATTTTTCATCAGAGATAAAGCTTGGAGATGGAAATGCACAAAAAGTTGAAGGAAAGGGGACCATTGCAGTCCACACTAAAAAATGTAAGAAATTTATTCATGATGTGCTTTACGTGCCAAATTTAGCTCAAAATCTCTTAAGTGTTGGACAACTTGTTCAAAAAGGTTATGCGGTGAATTTTGATAATAACTCCTGTAAGATCATTGATAAGAAAAGTAATTTAACAGTGGCAAATATTGACATGACTCCAAATAAAATATTCCGCCTATTTATGTCTCTAAATGAGAATTGTGCATTCAAATCTGAAAATTCTAACGTGTCTCATTTATGGCATTTGAGATATGCCCACTTAAGCAACAAGGGGTTGCATTTGCTGAAATAAAAAAATATGGTTATTGGTCTTCCTATCATCATGAAAGAAAACAAGGTGTGTGAAGGTTGTATTTTTGGCAAAATGCATAGATTTCCTTTTCCGAAAACTTCATGGCGAGCAAAAGCTCCTTTGGAGTTGATACATGCTGATATTTTTGGTCCTACAAGGACTCCTTCACTAAATAACAAGAGATATTTCATTCTTTTTGTTGATGATTACACTCGTATGATGTGGATTTATTTTTTAAGTGAAAAATCAGAAGCTTTCTCAAGTTTCCTACAGTTCAAAGCTCTTGTAGAACGTCAAAGTGGACACATAATAAAAACTCTTCGAACTGATCGTGGAGGAGAGTATTTACAGCGAGTTCATGAATCATTGCAAGAAAGAAGGGATTGCAAGACAACTTACTATGTGATATACACTGCAGCAAAACGGCGTCGCAGAAAGGAAAAATCGAACAATTGTTGAAATGGCTCGAAGTATGCTGGAAGGAAAATCCACGCCAAAAAGTTATGGGCTGAAGCTGTTAACACGGCTGTCTATATATTGAATCGTTCGCCAACTAAAGCTGTTAGAAATATGACACCATTTGAAGCCTGGCATAAAAGAAAGACTAAAGTAGATCACATGAAAGTATTTGGAAGTGTAGCGTATGCATTGAACCAGAGCCCAAACAAAGATAAATTTGAGAAGAAAGGAGAGAAATATGTCTTTGTTGGTTACAGCGAAGAGTCGAAGGGATATCGGCTATTAAACCCCAAAATTGATCAACTCATTGTCTCAAGAGATGTTGTCTTTGATGAAATGGCAGCATGGCTGTGGGATCATGATGGCTACCAAAAATCAAATTCTATGAAGCCTAAAAGATCTCAAAACAATAGCTCACAACCTGTCCGATCTCAGCAAAGTATCCATGTAGATACTGCTCCTAGTTACGGCTCAAATGATGAAAATGAATATGAAGACTTGGACTCTCCTATTCGAAAGTTATTTGAAGATGCAAGCAAAGAAGATGTGTGGATTGAAGAAATAAAAGAAGAAGGCAAATTGAGTGACGTGAAAGAAAAAAAGAAAATTGCTGAAAAGGAGAAAGATGTGATAATATTGCCAAAAATTAAGGAGTCAAAAAAGGAAGAATTGAAAGAAGAAAGAAAATGTGTAAATCATAAAAAGAAAGGAGTTGAAGAAAATAAAGTAAGCGAAGATGACTCAAATAATGAGAAGTACAGAATCAAAGTAGATGATAGCAAAGAACACATGGAACAAGAAGAAATTGAGGAGCTTGGTGGAGATTTGAAGCACAAGCAATTTTTTGAAGTATCGCATGGTGATGAAAGAAAGCAAGATGAATGGCGCACCGCAACAAAAATTTGTGAAACTGCATCGAAGACTATGACAATGACAAAGAAGAAGAAAAGAAAAAGAAATTGTGGATGATTTCTTTATTTTCTACCAAAGCACAAAAGAGCAGCCAGCAGATTTCCTCACTAAAGCAGTCACATTGGAGAAGTATGAAAAGTTCAAGAAGCAATTACAAATTAAGGAGGAGTGTTAAAAGTTAATTTGTAATTTTATTAGGCAACAATTAAATGCATTGACAAATATGCTTTTGTATTAATGTAGTGTAACACCCCACCTCCGCCAGTACCACTCTTGCAAGGGCACTGACTTTGGAGGGGCGTTTGAATCAGGTAAACATGCATAATGATGTATCAAGGCAGAACAAGAACATATGTATATATGTAAACAGAGTAAATAACATAGAGGAAAACAGCGGAAGATTTAAACCATTTCAAAACAAGTCTGGTACAACATAATATCAATTTTCCAAATAAACAAGTCTAGATAAAACAACATTATCTGAAAACGGAAATACATAAGTGCTATCCCCAAAATACGTGAGAACCATAGCTAGCTTCATGTAGAAAGCGTACATGAGCTGAGATCCCACAAGCAAGTAATCCAAAATCCAAGCTAGGCTCCTGTATTCCCTCCCTGAGAACCGGGGGGGGGGAAACGGAAGAAAAGAGGCGAAAGAAAACAGGTCAGTCAAAAAGACTGAGTAAGCCCTACTGCAATCAATGTAAACTGATAAAGTTAACGGGTATGGGCAGCAAGGGATGAACATAAAGATAACAACATACTAGCATGATGATTAACTATCAAGGTAGATAAAGGTGTCATCGCATAATCAGGATTAAGGTTTTGCACCACAGGTGTACTAGCAAACTAACATGACTTGAATAAACAAGTATTGATCCCTTGGCCCAAGCTTTGGCCCAATAACATGAAGTGACCCCAATACGAGGTCCAAAGTGTAAACAAGAAGTGATCTCCAGGCCCAAGTTTGGCCCAACATCATGAGTGACCCAAACCAAGGTCCAACTAGCACGGTCTAGTCGATCGGCTCCCTATAAGCCTAACTCGTCAAGTGTCTGTGTCATACGGCCCAACTACGAAGTGTAGCTAAACTGTGCTAGGTCCACCCTAGGGCGTATCAAGTCCTAGGGTGTCAACCACCGACACAAACCAAGCACACACAGTTTAAACCTACTGGTGCCCGTGCCTGCTTTTTCAACTCCGGACCATGTGCACGATCATGGCCCGCCTGAACCCACACCGGCGCACCTACTCAGCCGTCGTTTGGTCGCTTACATGGCATCCCAGTAATCGTGCCCCTCCCTAGCCTAGTCCCTAGGGTATCATGATACATCCAAGAGGGTTACTGGTGCAAAGGACCACGTAACTAGGGTTTCCTTAATGGGTTAAACGTGGTTAACCCAACTCATTCAAGTACCAAGTTGGTTAAGTGTACCCAAGGTTCATGACTTAACCCTACCAACCCATCGTGTTTAATTGGTTAAGCATTCAAGCGGTCCATGACTTAACCCTACCATGTAGCATTAATTAATTTAATGCACCCAACCTCTCACATTAGACCTTGTTGTGGTTACTAGTTCGGCCGGGCGGGTCCGGGTAGGTTTAAACCACAACTTAGTCTAACCTCGGGTCTCACGTGCAACATGACCAACTACTCACATTGGGTCCTATTGCTTGTAGCCACTAGTTAAGCCGGTCGGTTCCGGGTAGGTTTATGCTACAAGCTCAACCCAACCTCGAGTTGGCCATTCTCATGTTTTCTAAGTGTCATGTCCATCACATTACAAGTTTTCAAGCAATTGGGTAGACCTAACTTAATAGGTAAATTCCCAATGGGTAGACCTAACTTAATAGGTAAATTCCCAAGCTTATGTTTTTATGTCTTTTAAGTTTACCCAACCCCAAACGCAATCCCATCGCTTACATATCGCAATATCGCATAAAGGATAGAAAGAGGGAACTTGGCATAATCATGACATAAAGGTGTTGGAGCCACAAGTTAAACATGGTGGCATATGGGACAAAGAAGTGATCATAAACTTGCATATCTTGTTATCAACTTGCAAAATATTCATAAGCATGCATAACATCATTTTAACTTGCATAGTGTTCATATGCATACATAACATGGTTTCAACTTGCATAAAGTTCATATGCATGCATAACATCATTTTAACTTGCATAGTGTTCATATGCATGCATAACATGATAACATGAACAAAATGTTCAACCCAAACTTGCATAACATACTTGCATACCATAACATGACATACTTGCCTATAAACTTGTATATTACAACATGATAAACTTGCATATCAACTTGCATATTACAACATGATAAACTTGCATATCAACTTGCATATTACAACATGATAAACTTGCATATTAACTTACATAACATATGACAATTTGCATATCAAACTTGCATACAAAACTTGCATAACATATGACAACTTGCATATCATACTTGCATAATAAAACTTGCATGACATATGACAACTTGCATATCAAACTTGCATACAAAACTTGCATAACATATGACAACTTGCATATCATACTTTTAACTTTAAAGTTCAAATATGAAAGGAATAGGGCTTACTATGCTTATGCGGACTCAAATGAGTATAGCAAATGTAAGAAACCCCTTATGCAACAAATTAAAACCCCAAAAATGCAAGCAAACTTGATCAAGACTCCTCCTTTATGATGCCAATAGAGAAACAAGGCTTTAATGCAAGCTAAAGAGGATCATACAAGCCTAAATACACTTGTATGCATGGAAATCTCTTAGAAATTTGTTTAGGAATTGTATGAAGAGAGTGGAGGCCATGAGAGGTTTGATTTTGACATAGTTTAGTTGCTAGAATGAATAATGAATGATTTAGGGTAGGTTAGGGTCTTATTTATAGATTAGGCTAGTGATTTAGACCATAGGATTAAACGCTAGTTCTCATCCCAACCCTCCAAATCGAATATGGCCCCCAAGCTCAACACATTCTCAAAAATGGTGCACTAGGCAGACCTGGGCGTCTGAGCCAAGTCGACAGCCAAGTCGACAGGGCTGTCGACCTGGTCTGACCCAGTCGACTCCCAAGTCGACAGGGCTGTCGACTTGGGTACTGTGGCGTGAATTTTCCCGCCTGGCCCAACTGGTCCAATTTTTCCAATTTCAGGTTTGAATTTGAAATCTGTTTTTACCTTTGAATTTTCTGAAAACTTCGTTGGGCCTTGATCGGGTCATACGAACTCCGATTTTCGAAAACTCGGACTCTATTTCGCGTATTTTTCCGAGACGAACGCTATGGCATAGCCCGTTTCCCTTGATTCAGATTTTAGAATTAAATTCTGCCTCGACTTATGTTATAACAGGTTATGGAAAATACGGGTTGTTACATTCTCCCCTCCTTAAAGGATTTCGTCCCCGAAATCTTCAAGTTAGGAAGAACGTATCCTACCATCCAATCATCCATCTACTCAAAACATCATCCACGAGCAATCATTGTCCTTACAAGATTCTAGATGTTGTATGAACATATGCAAAGGTGTGTGTATATGTACTTATCTAATGCAAATATCATCAATGCAAATTATGTTAGTGAAATGAATCCATATGTATGCAATCCCTAACATAATGTATAACATCTATATGTGTGCACATAACATACGTCCATATGCAACATCCATGTGATAACACAAAAATTTTCATCCATGAATAAGCATAAACACTCATGCATATGCAATATGAGGAGTGTGTGAGCCGATCTAGTGCCTAACGTGTATAATGCATCTACGAGTAACCACTTGCAAACACTTGCAGCCACTTGCAACCATCAAGCATAACATGTTTCAAACACATGTTTCATCCAAAGGGTTTCTACCTAAGGTTCTCATGACAAGATTACCGTGATAAACTAGATAATCATGGATAGCAAAGATATGCTACAAAGAGATCGGGGAGATAAGCAGGATATACTCCTTTCGGATTACAAGAAATCCCTTCCTAACCCAAACCAATCCTATAAAAGCCCAAAAGGTTTAGTCATCCTAATGAACCCCCTTCAAACCCTGACATGTATTACTAGCAAATAAGTCATACCTCCCGACAGAAATAGGACCGAAAATGGGACCGAGAGGATATATGTAAAAAGATAACATGCGAGTAAGTTCCGCAGGAAAACAAGGGTCAAGGATACACTCTAAGAAAGAGATAATCCAGCCTTCAATCTTCTAAGTCACGTTTCCTTGAGTTTAACTCCACTGTGCTTTGGCCGTCTTTTACCTCATGATTTCTTAGCTTCTTAACTCTTATTTCCAAATATGAGTTGGAACCCATTTCATTGTCGCCTCTCGTCTTCCTTTTTCACTTACTCTTCTATCATACTTGGCTTAAACATAACCGTGACTTCATGGTTTCATGCAAGCTCTCCAAAATTCACCAGTGAATCCTGGATCTCATTTACTTACTATAAAGTATTCCATGCAGCAAAACTTTTCTTGGAAATACCAATCCACGTTGCCGATTGCTCTTACTAACGTGATTTTCTATAACTCATGCTTGAACGAAATGAGCCATCCGCCTGCGAATGATAGGCCGTACTTAGATTCAGTTGCTTGCCCATGACTTCCCGTAGACTATCTCAAAACTTGACCGGTGAAGATTGAGTCATGGTTACTAACTATTCTTTAGGGAACCTCGTGCAACTGCTTTATTTCTTGAAAGTGAACTGTCGCTAGTTATGATGCAGTCCTTTCGCTCTTTACCGGAGTGAAATGAGCACTCTTCATGAGTCTACCTACTATGCCCCACATGCTCTTATTCCCTTTCCTTGATCTAGGCAGTCCATCCACGAAATCCTTCGTGACGCTTTACTACTTCCTTCTATTGCGGGGACCTCCAATGGATATAACAGCCCACCGGGCTTCTATGACTCGGCCTTTAACCTGTTGGAAAAACATGCACCTTGGGACAAACTCGGCCACCTCCTCGGGTGATGTGCATCTTCTAGAACCTTCTTTCTCTCATCGCGTCTTAGCCATCCCTTGTTATCTATAGCGAGGTGTCTTAACATCTCGCCTCGAATCAACTTGTCTATGATCTCGACTAACTACGGGTCTTCTTTCTGCGAAGTCCCTACTTGATCCAGAAGGGTAGGTCTAAGCTCAAGGGACGCTAACTAATTAAACTGAGAGAACTTCTTACTTCAGTTGCATTCCTTGGAGTCTTCCAATCCTGAACTGCGACTACCTTAGCGGGATCCACCGCTAAGCCTTGCTTAGAAACTATGTGCCCAAGAAATCTAACTTCTTTTCTCCAAAATGACATTTGGGGGACTTGGTTTTCAACTGATGCGCCCTAAGCGTATCCATCACCTCCACGAGATGCCTTGCATGCTCTTCCTCATCCTTAGAGAAGATCAGAATATCATCTACGAAGACCACGACAAACTTGTTCAAGAACTCCCTGAACACCCTACTCATCAAGTCCACGAAGTAGGCGGGTGCATTAGTCAAACCGAATGGCATGACCAGCCATTCTAAGAATCCTATCTGGAGTTCTGAACGCAGTCTTGTCTATACTACCCTCAGCTACCCTGAGCTGACGGAATCCAGTAGCAAGATCAAGAGAGAACAGATGTTCCTACAAGCTGATCAAACAGATCATCGATCCTTGGCAATGGTTGTCTATTCTTCTTGTTCAACTCACGATAATCAACACACGGGCGAAGCGAACTGTCCACATTAGTAGCGAATACTACTAGAGCACC
This sequence comes from Allium sativum, assembly GCA_030737875.1. NCBI lineage: Eukaryota > Viridiplantae > Streptophyta > Magnoliopsida > Asparagales > Amaryllidaceae > Allium > Allium sativum. Next base: position 1,049,758,957 of record CM060916.1, on the reverse strand, counting down.
TTCCTCGGAAATGCTTCATCGAATGGAGTTCTTCTCAAGCAACTCCTTCACTTGCTTACTTAGCTCCCGTCTCACGGGACCATGTGCCTTACCGGCCACATAACTGGCTTGGCATTACCAACCAGATAAATGCGGAAATCTATCTCTCGTTTAGGGGTAACCCCCCTTCACTTCACCCAAGATATCAGGATATTCTCGGACCACCCTCACCGATTGCAAACTATCGATAGACGAGCCGAGGGATTTAAGATAACACAACATGACGAGACTCATAGGGTTACCAGAAATTCCTAGGGTATTACCGAGGCGAGTCATGAGCCTCACGACCCTATGCTCAAAAATCAAGAATGGCTCCAAAACTGGACAACCAATCCATGGTCAAAACAACTCATATCCCATGAAACCGAGAATACAAGCATCACACGAGAACTCTACACTAGCGATAGAGTTTTTCAAATCCACGTAGATAATAGACAAGTGGGCGAAAACCCCAATTGGATTTGAAACACACACGGGATCATAAACTAGACTAGTACTCAGGTGCAAACTTTCAACTAGATCAGATGAAATAAGCTATGCGATGCACCAAAATCAAACAAGGTACGAATAGGAAAATCAGAAACGTATACAAGGCTTTCAACAGAAATATTACCTCGATCGGGAACTGGAGCAGCATTGAGAGCATGAACTTGCCCTCTCGAAGGTCCAGCACGCTGAGTCTGACCCTGGCCTTGCCCTTGCTTCTTCGGGCAATCCTTACTGAAATGTCCAGTCTCACCGCAGAAAAAGCATTCACCATTATTCCTTTTTCTCTTCCGACAATCCTTACTAAGATGCCCAACTGAACCGCAATAATGGCACTTCCTCTTGTTGTTCTTGCCCTTGTTCTTGTTCTTATTGCCTTGACTGCTCTGACCGCTTGGATTACCCTGATTTCCTTTCCACTGGGAATCAGTCTTCTTGGCTTGAGTATCATTCATTTTGATCTCCTCCTTGTCACTCCTACTCTCTTCATTAAGTAGGGCCATATTCACCAAACTCTCAAAAGTTTCCCCCAAGGGTATATGAGTCATGGCCAAACCATGTAATGGCTCGTTTAATCCTAGAGCAAAGTATAGGGCCTTCTTCGGAGCTGTGTTAACCAAGTCTAAACCGACCTGAGCCAGTTGATTAAACTGATCTATGTATTCCCTAATAGTCATGTCCCCTTGCCTCAGTGATAGGAACCTTAGTCCAAACTTTCCCCGAAAGTCTTCCCAAGTCTCAATTGGCATAGTAACGGTGGTGACCACCCACCAACGTGCAGCTTCTTCCTTTAACAACCACACTGCTAATAAAACCTTCCTACGGTCATCCATATTAAAGAAGGTAAAAAGATCTTCGGTTTCTTTCAACCAATTCCTTGCCTCTACATAAGCCTCGGTTCCAAAGAAATTCTTGCAACCCATCGCCTTAAAATCTTGGCAAATCTTTGTGAAGTCAGCTTGAGGATGCTGAGGGGGAGGAGGAAGAGGAACCTCAGCGACATGAGGAGGAGGAACATTAACTACCGGAGGAGGAGGAACATCTGCGGGGCCGGCTTCGGTCGCCCTAGCCTCCAAAAGTCTCCTATACCAAACAGGTACGTGTACTCCTTCCGGAATAGCAGAGTTATTGGCCATACTGAAAACGAAGTAAAAGATAGATTCAAAATGGAGAAAAACGAAGGGATTTTGCTAATGGCTTTTTGGGGAATAGCCTTTAAAATAAGCTAGACTTTTCTTTGGAAAATACTTTATACTTGGTTTTGAAAATAGTTTTCCAAAAGTTTTTAAAAACCTTTTTGTTCCTTCTCGTAAACCATATGCTCTGATACCAAATGTAACACCCCACCTCCGCCAGTACCACTCTTGCAAGGGCACTGACTTTGGAGGGGCGTTTGAATCAGGTAAACATGCATAATGATGTATCAAGGCAGAACAAGAACATATGTATATATATAAACAGAGTAAATAACATAGAGGAAAACAACGGAAGATTTAAACCATTTCAAAACAAGTCTGGTACAACATAATATCAATTTTCCAAATAAACAAGTCTAGATAAAACAACATTATCTGAAAACAGAAATACATAAGTGTTATCCCCAAAATACGTGAGAACCATAGCTAGCTTCATGTAGAAAGCGTACATGAGCTGAGATCCCACAAGCAAGTAATCCAAAATCCAAGCTAGGCTCCTGTATTCCCTCCCTGAGAACCTGGGGGGGGGGGGGAACGGAAGAAAAGAGGCGAAAGAAAACAGGTCAGTCAAAAAGACTGAGTAAGCCCTACTACAATCAATGTAAACTGATAAAGTTAACGGGTATGGGCAGCAAGGGATGAACATAAAGATAACAACATACTAGCATGATGATTAACTATCAAGGTAGATAAAGGTGTCATCGCATAATCAGGATTAAGGTTTTGCACCACAGGTGTACTAGCAAACTAACATGACTTGAATAAACAAGTATTGATCCCTTGGCCCAAGCTTTGGCCCAATAACATGAAGTGACCCCAATACGAGGTCCAAAGTGTAAACAAGAAGTGATCTTCAGGCCCAAGTTTGGCCCAACATCATGAATGACCCAAACCAAGGTCCAACTAGCACGGTCTAGTCGATCGGCTCCCTATAAGCCTAACTCGTCAAGTGTCTGTGTCATACGGCCCAACTACGAAGTGTAGCTAAACTGTGCTAGGTCCACCCTAGGGCGTATCAAGTCCTAGGGTGTCAACCACCGACAATAACCAAGCACGCACAGTTTAAACCTACTGGTGCCCGTGCCTGCTTTTTCAACTCCGGACCATGTGCACGATCATGGCCCGCCTGAACCCACATCGGCGCACCTACTCAGCCGTCGTTTGGTCGCTTACATGGCATCCCAGTAATCGTGCCCCTCCCTAGCCTAGTCCCTAGGGTATCATGATACATCCAAGAGGGTTACTGGTGCAAAGGACCACGTAACTAGGGTTTCCTTAATGGGTTAAACGTGGTTAACCCAACTCATTCAAGTACCAAGTTGGTTAAGTGTACCCAAGGTTCATGACTTAACCCTACCAACCCATCGTGTTTAATTGGTTAAGCATTCAAGCGGTCCATGACTTAACCCTACCATGTAGCATTAATTAATTTAATGCACCCAACCTCTCACATTAGACCTTGTTGTGGTTACTAGTTAGGCCGGGCGGGTCCGGGTAGGTTTACACCACAACTTAGTCTAACCTCGGGTCTCACGTGCAACATGACCAACTACTCACATTGGGTCCTATTGCTTGTAGCCACTAGTTAAGCCGGTCGGTTCCGGGTAGGTTTATGCTACAAGCTCAACCCAACCTCGAGTTGGCCATTCTCATGTTTTCTAAGTGTCATGTCCATCACATTACAAGTTTTCAAGCAATTGGGTAGACCTAACTTAATAGGTAAATTCCCAATGGGTAGACCTAACTTAATAGGTAAATTCCCAAGCTTATGTTTTTATGTCTTTTAAGTTTACCCAACCCCAAACGCAATCCCATCGCTTACATATCGCATAAAGGATAGAAAGAGGGAACTTGGCATAATCATGACATAAAGGTGTTGGAGCCACAAGTTAAACATAGTGGCATATGGGACAAAGATGTGATCATAAACTTGCATATCTTGTTATCAACTTGCAAAATATTCATAAGCATGCATAACATCATTTTAACTTGCATAGTGTTCATATGCATACATAACATGGTTTCAACTTGCATAAAGTTCATATGCATGCATAACATCATTTTAACTTGCATAGTGTTCATATGCATGCATAACATGATAGCATGAACAAAATGTTCAACCCAAACTTGCATAACATACTTGCATACCATAACATGACATACTTGCCTATAAACTTGCATATTACAACATGATAAACTTGCATATCAACTTGCATATTACAACATGATAAACTTGCATATCAACTTGCATATTACAACATGATAAACTTGCATATTAACTTACATAACATATGACAACTTGCATATCAAACTTGCATACAAAACTTGCATAACATATGACAACTTGCATATCATACTTGCATAATAAAACTTGCATGACATATGACAACTTGCATATCAAACTTGCATACAAAACTTGCATAACATATGACAACTTGCATATCATACTTTTAACTTTAAAGTTCAAATATGAAAGGAATAGGGCTTACTATGCTTATGCGGACTCAAATGAGTATAGCAAATGTAAGAAACCCCTTATGCAACAAATTAAAACCCCAAAAATGCAAGCAAACTTGATCAAGACTCCTCCTTTATGATGCCAATAGAGAAACAAGGCTTTAATGCAAGCTAAAGAGGATCATACAAGCCTAAATACACTTGTATGCATGGAAATCTCTTAGAAATTTGTTTAGGAATTGTATGAAGAGAGTGGAGGCCATGAGAGGTTTGATTTTGACATAGTTTAGTTGCTAGAATGAATAATGAATAATGAATGATTTAGGGTAGGTTAGGGTCTTATTTATAGATTAGGCTAGTGATTTAGACCATAGGATTAAACCCTAGTTCTCATCCCAACCCTCCAAATCGAATCTGGCCCCCAAGCTCAACACATTCTCAAAAATGGTGCACTAGGAAGACCTGGGCGTCTGAGCCAAGTCGACAGCCAAGTCGACAGGGCTGTCGACCTGGTCTGACCCAGTCGACTCCCAAGTCGACAGGGCTGTCGACTTGGGTACTGTGGCGGGAATTTTCCCGCCTGGCCCAACTGGCCCAATTTTTCCAATTTCAGGTTTGAATTTGAAATCTGTTTTTACCTTTGAATTTTCTGAAAACTTCGT